>CM062819.1:1329516555-1330150796 GCA_031772625.1 Pinus tabuliformis | reverse complement strand
ATTTAAATAAATAAATAAATAAATCGTCAAAAAAATGTCAATACTACATCGATTTGAAGATTTAAAATGTTCTAATGTTATAAATTTTTTTGGACCCCTTCAAAAAAATTGTTACCAAATTTTTGAAGTTTTAAATGCTCAGTATAAGTGCTCATAAATTGATCACGAAGATCAAATTGCGGGACCCTTTCCCAGCCAAAGTTTAACAAAGGGGGATCCACAATTAGTTGTTTCTTCAAAACCATTTCAGTTGACGTGGCATCTCCAGTGAATTGCGCACCCCTGCATCAAAACCACTTACCAGTAGTGCCCCCTCCGCATTCCACTTTCGGGTTTCAACAAAACCACTGTATAGATGCCAACATCGATTTTAAGAGTAACTATGACAGGTGGGAAGTAGGGAAAAACTAGGCCCTCAGCAGCGCAGAGCCATCATGAGGAATTTAGTTTCAGAAATCCAAAGGGAAGCATATCTTGAAGAATCCAGTGCTAGTTCAGACCATTGCGCAAAAGGCAATAATTAAGAGTACCGATATTGTGCTGGAGATAGGGCCTGGGACAGGGAACTTGTAATGGAATTGTTGGAGGTAGCCAAGAACGTAATAACAGTTGAGTTGGATACTTATTCTGGATGGTTGGGAGGCTTTAATGATAATCTTCTCACTCAAGTTCTAGTCGCACCATGGCATGACTATGTTGTAATATGTTGAAAATGTAAGCTTCTGCGAATTAAGCCAGAAATAAGTTTTCTCCAAGATTTCAAAAAATTGAACCCGTTCTTAAAAATGGTTGGATTGGATACTCACATAGTATTGGAATTGCAGTGCAAGGTACAAGGTACTAACAATGCCATTTAACTGCAGGTCATTCAAGTATTCTCAAATGTGAAAATCCTAATTTCGATGTGTGTAGCAAATATTTCTTATCAAATATCTTATCTGATTACATTTAAATTGTTATCACACAGGCTAATCTTTAGATGTGCCATTATCATGTTCCAAAGAGAGTTTGTCATGAGACTTGTTCCAAATCTAGGAGATAATTTGTTACAAAGTAAAGATTATTTAAGAACATATTTTGAGATAGAATAGTTTTATAGGGCAAAATTAGACATGGTTTTTCAAAATCACACATAAGGAATTTTTTTTTATGGAAATATTATTTTATAGATTTTTGGGAAATATTTTTATCAAAATATCCTATTCACAAAAATTTAAAATTGATATGTTTGAAAATTAAAGAGTGGATATTTTTGCAAATATTAGAGAGGCCCATAAAGTACATTGGTTTCATAAACTTAAATACATTTACTGGATATATGTTGCCTCCTAATCAAGTTGAGTTTATGCTTGGGAACTTTTACAAATATTTTTTGAACATGATAACCTTTCTTTTAATTTTTTTCCGAAAAAATGTTATATGTGAAAGGTGAAGGTTTTGAAAATTACATTTCAAACACTTACATAGTTAAAGACAACTGAGAACAAGTGGAAGAATTAACCAGGAGTGAAGGGAAAATAATATATTTTGAGGAGGCAGGTTCAATGACCTCGAGATTCTAAGGCAAAAGATCAACAAGCAGAAGATTAAGACATATTTGGAGGCAAAAGACTCTATATCAGTTTCCGATTTCTTGGAAATAGTTCCAAGTTTTTGGTAGATTGTTCAGAGGTTCTTTTTATTTTTAGTATGTTGTTTAGGATTTTATTCCAAGAAAATTGTAATGTATTTTCCTATATATTATTTCATTTTCCTTGTAAAAGGGTTGGATTTTTATGCCAAAAACCTTGACATTTTTTGTAAATATTTCTATTGCAGGGTTTTTAATCAAGGGCTTTTGGTTTCAATTTATTGTTTCTCATGTATGTCTTTTCTTGTGATACATATCTTTTTCCTACATATATTTAATGTTGTATAGGACACTGGGCAAGGCTAGGTTGAGTATCAACCTCCTTGACATCCTACCACAGTGTTATGTTCTTTACTAAGTAGATCATGGTGACAATGTGTCACTGTTGATCCCTCTAAATCAATAAATTGCTGCTTCTATACAAATTCTTAAATGTACTATTGTTTGCTGTAGAGATCCTTCTACTTATGTTTTTAGTTAGATAATTAGACATCCACGAAGGATATTTAATTGCCTAATTTCTCCTCCATTCCTCCATTAAAACCTTTCAAGCTATGTTATTTTTCCATAGCTGAACATTGGGACTTTGATCAATCCTATGCAGGAGAGGGCTTTGTTTGTGAGCAGGGATTTGTAACTCGTTAACAACCACCTATACAACAAATCTTAGATTTGGCTGTTGTGCTTCATAGGCTCTTGTCCAATCACAGTGAACACCAAAAAGCCTCGTAACACTTGAGGGAGCCTCCTCTAGTTCGAGGGCCAACTTGAACCTAAAGATTGGTTGAGTTGGTTTCTCGACATAGTCTTGCAGCCAAGAACTACCTTTGAGAAATCGATATAACACCTCCCATCCCATGGAAATCCACTAGCTTTATTGCCATGATGCCTCATTATTTATTATAACCAAAATATTTATTACCCTTTGCTTTTTCTTATATGGATCCATTGTAGAAGGATTATGCAGGTCGTGATTTCTTTGGGAAAGGTCATTGGTTGAATCATGAGAGAAAATAGTTATGCCCATTAACAACTAGATCACCAAAATTTCTAATTTGTTCCTTTTTTTGCTAATTCATCGACCTCTCCTTTGTTATCCCAAAGGATTTGAAAAAAAATTGAGGATGAAAGGAGAAGGTCTTTGATTCTATTAATGACACTTCTTAGCACGTTGTCATGAGGAAGGTGATTAATGACAATATATTAGATAACCAATTGTGAATCTCTCAACACTAACATAGATTCTATCTATTTTTCCTTTGCTAAAGAAATGCCTTGAAAAAAAGCATAGGCTTATGTCAAATTACTAGACAGAGGTCCTAATCCCCAAACAAATTCTAATTCTTTATTTCCTTCCAGGCAAAAGATCCCCCCCCCACCACACTTGTCAACCCCGTTTTAATGTGAATTATTAAAAAAATAGTCAATTAATGAAAAAAATTCATGTAATACCACTTTTAAATTTAAAGCCAATTTTATGTTTTTTATTTTCAAGGGTACCAATCGTAAAAGTAATAATGTCAATTAATTCATAATTTTTTTTTGTAAGCTTGGCAGGACTACATCTTCATCATGTCCAATATATCACCTCGAGCGGGGCGAGGAATTGAACTCGTGACTTCACATCAAGGAGTGCCTTAGTAGAGCACTAGATCACCATCTATCCAAGACTCTATAGACCAATTAATTCATAATTTTAACCCCAAAAATAAAAGAAAATAAAGCTCACTTAAAAAACCAACATTAAAAAAAAGTAGACAAATTTGAAAAACTTTTTAAAAAGCAACATTCCAAAAAAAGGGTAGACAAAATTGAAAAATGGTTAAAAAATTAACATTTAAAAAATGAAGAAAAAAAAGAAAGGTACACAATTTTGAAAAAAGTTTAAAAAACCAACATTTAAAAAAATAAGTAAATAGATAAATAAAGAAATAAAATAGACAAACTAAAAAAATACTTAAAAATAAATATTTGAATAAAATGTCATTATTTTATAGATTAGAAGATTTAAAATGTCAAAAAACTACAACCTAACACCCAAACAAGGAAGGGTGATGTTGCATCACCATTTGTCAAAGTGAGCATAAAACTCAACAATAAATGCAACCTCTAACAAATGAGAACTTGGTCAAATTCTTGTTAAGCTAGTCACTTTGTTGAACTATTTTTTTCACATATTGCACCATTTCATTATTTTCTCAAACAATTTCATGTCATGGTATGTTTAACGTGTGTAAAATCATCTTTTGGGAGCCATTTTTCCTACCATTTTTTCAAGACCCTTCACCACTCCCTTCAAGTGCACTTATCAGCCATGCTTTCCATCATGACAATGTTGTACCATTTCATTCATGTGTGTACATTTTAAACCTTCATTTGTCATCCCTTCATGGAGAACCACAGTTAGTGCCCCACCCATTATTGGCTCCATCTACCATACTCTTTCCATATACAAAGTTTCTTTATTAAAGACAATAAAAAACATCAAAATCCAAAATAGGAGAGAAATCACTATTATGATTTCACTTTTTTTGCATTACTTATTTATATCAATATGGCATAGTCCTTGTCACTCGTAATCAAAGTATCGTCACCGATTCACCTATACAACTAGTTCTTCTCAAGTATCAATTGTCATTTTCCCTTCAACTCATTTATAGTTGATATCATTCTTATGGTGTCGAGGAGTCATCTTGTCCTTGTACCATTGTAGTACCTCATGATACTCTCATCAATGACTCCTAATTTTTTTGCCACCCTAATCTAATTTTTAGTCAATTCCCCCCCAAATCTCTTGATTATTGTTGACCAAGTCTTTATGTACTCTTGGAAATGTCATTACCTAGGTCAAACTATTTTCTATGCTTCAATAAAGGGAAGTCCTGAGTACCCTACTTATTTATAGCTCATTTAAGTATGTCAACGAGTTATTCCATTGCATTCATCCAATTATTTCCATGCATTTTGAGGCATCAAATGACATAAAAATTGGCTTAATCAGAGTTATGCAAAAGTTACGCCAATTGGAAGTTGACCTTTCTATTTTGTCCACAATAATCAGTGAGGATTCCATGCCAACTCCCATTACTCATGGTAAAGGGGATAACCACCTGACCATGATGAACAAGACTCTAGAAGATTCCATATTGTAACTGTAGTTAAGAGCTAGAGTCAAACATAACAACTATTAGGCTATTGGGATGTCATATGAATGACCACTAGGAGGAAAAAGGGTTCCATTATTTTTGAGTGCATTTGTTCCATAGATGAGATGAGTAGCCAAGAGGGATAGGGAGAGAGAACACAAAGAAGATTTGTGCACTGTAGTAGCCCATGAGCCACAAACCTTACTTCGTTGTACTCGCAACCATTTTCTATTCAAAGAAAGAGAGCAAGGCAACCTCACCTTCTAACTAGGTTTTCTTCGAAAATGGTTTCTCAGGTTATATCTTCTCTCAATCATGGTTTATGAGTTTTTATTTTACCATTATATATTTTCTTAATTATTATAGTTTGCATGCATATGAGATAAATAGTGATTTACAATTCTAGAATGTTAGGTCCCTGTACTACTAGTGTAACCCCTTATTGTCATTAGTACAACCCCCTTATTATATTGTTGTGCCCATGTAGTCCCCATATTGTTATTATTGTGCCCTTACATTATTATTGTTATGTCGGCTCTGATTATATTATGACCCCTTAGACTCCTATATATAGAAAGGAGGTCTTATCATTTGTATCATGCAAGAATTGTTCATTTGTATAATGTAAAGGAGGTTACCCCCTCGAACAGGCTTATTTCTAAGGCGTTGATCTATCTTTTCTATCTTTTTGTGAGATGGTTTCATAACATTTGGTATCAGAGCTGTGGATTCTAGGGTTTCGCTGCTCCAAACAGGTCATTGTGGAATTTTCGCTATAACTGTTTCGCTACGAAGTTTCAGAAGCTAAAAAAAACAAATTTGAGATGAAATTGGTCTGCAGCTTGCGTCCAAATTTGAGATCTTGTCTCATTATATTTTCGGAGATATGATCTGAGGAAGTTAGGGTTTTTGCAAGCTCCAAAATTTCATCTCAAACAGGTCATCGTGGAATTTTCGCTATAATATTTGTTATACGAAGGTGCAAACTCTGAAATTAAAACCCTTTTGAACAGAAATCTTGGTGAAGCTCGGGTCCAAATTTCAGATCTTGTCTCGCTATATTTTCGGACATATAATCTGAGACATTTATGGTTTCTGCAGGCTCCCGAATTACATCCTAAAAAGGTGACCTTGGGAAAATCGTCATAAATTTCTCTTTGAGTATCAAATTGAAATTTCGTAAGAAGTTACAAAAAGAAAACAGATTGCAGTTTTTTTTGTATCGGTTTTAGGTCCTAAGGTTGAAATAGTTACACATGGCACTTCGTACAAGTTCGCCCTACTGGACCAGTCTATAATCGGGTCATCGTGGGAGATTTGACATAATGCTTCCTTACAGAATCCAATCTTGATCAAACTTTCGAGGTTAGAAATAGGACTTAGAGAGCTACTAGAACATTAAATTTTAGAACTTGGAGATCTGAAATTACAGAGTTACAATCATTTCAAGATCGAGCCTAAAATCAAGAAAAAGCGAGATGAGGAGGTTTGATGGCAAGGATCAAATAAATTGGATACTACAGATGGAGAAATATTTTGATCTACATGGCATACCATTGTTACAAAAGGTACGTATTGCATCTAATTATTTAGAATTGGATCAATTTATATGGTATAAAGGGATTTGTTCTCGTAAACCACTTGTTACGTGGTCAATTTTCATGGAGGAAATGATAGCACATTATGAGGATACAAAGAGAAACACCTTCTTTAGCCTATTGATAAATCTCAAACAAAAGTGTTCAATGGTAGAGAAAAATAAGGACTTTCAAAAATTGAATATAAGGGCAAATGATATTCTAGAGAAGCAGAGGATTGATGTCTCCATAGGGACTTTAAAGGATAACATTCAACATGAGGTTCGTCATTGGGAACCTGATTCATTAGAGAGGGCAATAAAAGTGGAAAGAAAAATTATGGAAACAAGGAAGTATACCCCCCACAACTATAAATATGGAAGTGTTGTTTATCCTAGCCTTCCACAACCTACAAGGTTTACACCACAACAATTGGAAGAAAAAAGAGAAAAGGGACTTTGTTACAATTGTGATAACAAATACATTAAAGGTCATAAGTGTGTTGAGAAGAAATTATTTTACATTGATTGTGAAGAGTAGGAAGAAAATGATCAAGAAACGTCAAAAGAAGAGGATATACACTAGGAACCAACCCCAAAGAAAGAAGAAATGAATCCGACCATATCTTATAAATCATTGGAAACAATTACCACTCCTCAAACTATCAAGATAGAAGGACATACCAAGAATAAAAATGTTCTAGAAGTGAAAGATCACATCGAGCATCAAGAAATGAATCTGACCATATCTTGTAATGCATTGGAAGAAATTACCAATCCTCAAACTCTCAAGATAGAAGGACATATCAAGAAGAAAAAGATTCAACCAATGAAAGATCACATCGAGCATCAACAACAAGTTCTCCAACTTTTAAAGGATAACGTCACTTTGGTGTAGAATCAAATGAAACAACAGGTAGATCAACATCGTAGTGAAAGAAGTTTTGATGTAGGTGATTGGGTATTTTTACGGCTACATCTCAAGCAAGCTATTTATGAGAAGGAAATGTTGGCAATATTACATGCAGTTAAGAAATGGCGACCTTGCCTAATGGGAAGACACTTCAAGGTAAAAATGGATCATGATAGTCTTAAATACGTTTTAGAACAAATATTATCTTTATAAGAACAGAAAAAATGGGTCACAAATATGTTGGGTTATGACTTTGAAATCGTCTACAAAAAAGGGAAGCAAAATGTTGTTGCAGATGCACTCTCAAGAATGAATGAGGATGTGGAAGCATTGTTTTGTGTTATTTATATTATCCAACCAGATTGGATAAACAAAGCAAGGGATGAATGGAAGAAGGATGAAGAAGTGTGGGCACTCATTCAAAAGTTGCAGAACATCCCAGTTCAAACAATATTGCCAGAACTTGATGAGGAAGGAAAATTCGTATTGGAACCTAGAGCAGTCACAGAAAAAGAACCCGACAACTACGAAATCGATCAATTTTAGAGTATCTCATCAAGTGTAAGAACTTACCCGCTGAAGATTCCACATGGGAGAACAAAAATTTTATACAGAAGCATCAAGAACTACTCAAGCATTGAGGACAACACTTTTTTGAAGGAGAGGGGCATGTTAGGTCCCTATACTACTAGTGTAACCCCTTATCGTCATTAGTACAACCCCTTTATTATATTGTTGTGCCCATGTAGTCCCCATATTGTTATTATTGTGCCCCATAGAAGCCCACTATTGCTATTATTGTGCCCTTACATTATTATTGTTATGTCGGCTCTGATTATATTATGACCCCTTAGACTCCTATATATAGAAAGGAGGTCTTGTCATTTGTATCATCCAAGAATTGTTCATTTGTGTAATGCAAAGGAGGTTGCCCCCTCGAAGAGGCTTATTTCTAAGGTGTTGATCTATCTTTTCTATATTTTTATGAGTTGGTTTCATAACATAGAAATCTAAAGAGAAATAAACCCTCATAATGTAGATTTCATATTTTTAATTATAATTTTAATTTTTTGTGACAAACTATCCAGTGGAATATCTACAACGATTTATGGATGATATTGGTACAAAAGCAATATTCTTTGCGTTTATTTTGGATATTTGCAAAGGATTTAGATTGGCTAAGCCAAAAGTCATAAAACCCTAGCCATGGTCGAAAAATTTGTGAATAATCCTCATGATCATGTAGGGGAGATGTTTTTGCGAATGGAACCACAAGTTACAAATATACACTGTAATGTGAATCTCCTCATGGAGGCCTTGACCAATAATCTTGGGCTATAAGGAGAAATGGGTGTTCTAACACAAAGGTTCAATAAGATGGGAGATAAGGAGATTGAGAAGAAATATAGAATGATCCGAAGAAAGCACCTGAAAAATATCAACCCAATTTGAGTGCCCTAAACCATTCATAACCCCTATTCAAAATGGAAGTGAAGGTTGATATCAAGCCATACCAAGGTGAGATCGAAACTCTAGAGCTAAATTACTAGTTGCAGCAATTAGAAGTTTATTTCAATGTTCATCATATAGAGGAAGAATAGAAGATTTCATTTATGTGGCTATAATTAGAGGGAGATTCCTTGACCTAGTGGGAAATCCACATGGAGACCTTGAGGTTTAAGGGAGATATTCTAGTGACTAAGTGGGAGGATTTTAAAACCCTAATAAAGTTGATTTTACCCTATCAGGTATGTAGAGGAACAATGGATCTAGTGGCACTACTTCAGGCAGAAACATGAGTAGTGTGTAAAGGAGTACACTACAAAATTTAGAAAGATGGCCATAATGATGAGTATCTCAAGAACCCAGATGTACTCCTCAAGTATCTATAGGGTCTACACAACCATTTTTGGAAGCAAATGATGTTGTTCAATTCCAAATCGATGGACGAGGGTTGTGTGCAGGCACAATACCTAGAGAACATAGCCCCGAAGAAAGGGAAATCAAGTGGATTGATGTAGAAGGAGAACCGATATGATTCTAAGGAGGGGAAGAAGAAGTCGAAATGGGGAAAGATAAAAAAAATGATAACCATAACACACCAGTGCCAAGATACCGAAAACCACTGCAACCACTGTAACATTGACAGTCATAAAGAGGAGAAGCATTGGAAGTTGCATTGACATCTTAACGTGAAGAAAAAAAAGAAAGATAATAAGAATAAGGATTTGATGGCCATTGATTTGAGAAAATAGGTTGAAAGTAACTCAGACAAGGATGAAAATATCATTTGTACATCATTGCAGAAGTAGGTGAATTTGAGTAGCCTTCAGGAATAGGAAGAGAATGAAAAGATCAAGCTCTTCCATATAAAGATATAGGTTAAAAGGACAAATATTGATTCTCTATTTGACTCAATATCGCAGGAAAATATCATTGCATTATAGATGGTCAAAAAATTGGGATTGGAAGTTCATGCTCTTCCAAGCCCATATCCACTAGGATGGATAAAAAAGGATGCAAAGATAAAGGTAGCTAAGTAGTGCAAAGTAGATTTTCTATAAATGCTGATTTTATTGATGAAGTAAAGCTAGATGTAGTTCCCCTTGATGTTTATGGAGCGGTGTTTGGCAGTCCCTACATGTTCATGTGAGATGAAATATTCACACGAAGAGCCAATTGGCATCGACTCTTCAAGGATGGAAAATCGTTCACTATCAACGCACACAAAGGCAAGTAAAAAATTTTGCTGCAAATGCCAACTAAGCCAAGAAACTAATCAATTCTAGAAATAAGTATGTTTTTACTTTTTTTAAAGTGAAAATAAGTCTGTAGAAGAATCAATGAGCACAAAGGCATCCATGAAGGGGTGTACTAGGAAACAAAATAAAAACCATATGAGTCTACATGAATGTAAGGATTTGTTCCAGGGGCCTAAAGGGCTATCACCCAAGAGAGAAGTGGAGCATGGGATCTGGCTATTGGCGAACAACCTATTTCCAAACATTGAGATATATAGGCAGTCTGTTATAGAAGCAAGTGAGGTAAAGAAATAGTTACAACATCTATTGGAACAGGGTGTCATTCGACTAAGTATATCACCAAGTGGGTCACCCATTATCACTGTGTCAAAGAAGGATGGGACTTGGCGAATGTGTATAGATTATAGTGTTTTGAACAAAATTATATCCCCTACCTAGAATAAATGATTTGTTGGATTAGTTGCATCAAGAGAAATACTTTGACAAGCTGAAATTAAAGTCTGGATATCACCAGGTTTGAGTCTGAGAAGAATATATCTAGAAGACCACCTTCAAAACCAAACAAGGTTCGTAGTGGTTAGTCATGCCATTCAACCTATGAAATATACAACTACGTTTTCGAAGTTAATGAATGATATACTGCACCATTTTATAGATTCATTTGTTATTGTCTATTTGGATGATATATTGGTATAAAGTGCTACTTGGAAGGAACACATCTCATATTTGACATAAATTCTAGAGACATTAAAGAATCAACAACTGCTAGTAAATCTCAATAAGTGTGAGTTTTCACAACAATATTTGGTGTATCTGGGGTATGTGGTAGGAGAGTTGAAGATAAATCTCACCAAGATGGAGGTCATCATGAAATGGATAGTTCCTACTAATGTTTTTGAGGTTAGGAGTTTCGATGGGTAACACAATACTTGAGGAAATTCATAGCCTCATTTTCAACAGTAGTAGCCCCATTCTATGCCATAACAACAAGTGGAAAGAGTTTTTAGTTAGTGGGGGAAGGGTAAACAAAGGGCCTTTGAGGTGCTAAAGAAGATAAATAGTCAAGCACTAGTTCTTACATTAATTAAATTTCAACAATATCCCTTTGATGTGGAGACATATGTGAGTGGGTATGCTATGAGAGCAGTCTTGATGCAGGGAGGAAGGCCTATATCCTACCATTCTGAAGTATTTCATGGGGCAGTTCTTAGCTATTCTACCTATGAAAAGGAGCTCTATGCCCTAGTGCAAGTTGTGAATAAGTGGAAACATGATATGATGGGAAATGAGACAATAATCCACACATATCACCAACCACTACAATACTTCTAGACCCAAAGTAAGCTACTATATACCAAGCATTATAAGTGGATGGGGTTTCTACAATAGTTTCATTTAGTGATCAAGTACAAGAAGGGAAACACAAACAAGTTGGACGACATGTTTTCAAGGCCACCCACATCAAAGATCACAACTTTGGGAAATCTGATGCAGATGAAGTCATTCACCCATGATGCATACCGAGAGGCATATTTAGAGGATGAGGATGTCAAGGAGGTGTTTTAGTGATGGCAGAGCTAGAGTCATGTCCACGATGGTGACAACATAGTTTATTTCCATCTCTAGGATGGTTTACTCTATAGGTTGGATAATTTATGCGTTCCTAAAGGTTGCAGGGAACTTTAGTGTAGGGAAGATAGTGGTCAACTTGCAGAGGTATGTGTATTTGCACACAATGTATGAATAGGTAGCTAGGTTCATAATAGGATGCATGATTTTTTGTTCAAACAAACCAAGTAACAAAAAACCATGCCTATGTCATCCCTTACCTGTACCAACTCATCCTTGGGAAAACATTTCCATGGACTTTGTGGGAGGTTTACTAGCAAACTGGAAGGGACATGATAATTTGTTCTTGTTCGTTGACAGGTTCAACAAAACATGTGTTCTGATTCCCTGTAAAAATGCCATTAGTGGATAGGAAACAAAAAACTTTTTCTTTGGACATGGCTGGGTGGACTTTGGGATACCATTGATCATCGATTTAGACATGGGCACAATATTTATTAGTGCATTAGGGACTAACTTGAGAATATGGACATGATGTTGAAGATATCTACAAAATTCCATCCTCAGATAGATGGATAGACAGAATTAGTCAATAAGGCTTTGGTGTAGCTTTTGAGGGGTTACAATCAGAAGCATCCTAAAACTTGGGAGGAAAATATGATATTTATACAATGCTCTTATAACAGAGCAGTCCCCACTTCTATTAGTAAGTGCCTATTTGAAACTTGTTTTGGATATTTTCCACTTTCACCTTTGGATATTTCATATGGGCAACAAGGAGGAGTGAGGGAGGATATTACATATTATACCTTAAGGGCATAGAAATTTGTTGAGAAGATTAGACAAATCTATATACAAGTACATGAGACACTGCATAAGTCATCGGAAAAATATAAGGCCATGCATGGTCAACACAGAAAAAAGAAGTCGTTCAAGGTGGGAGACAGAGTATGGTTATAATTAAACAAGGAGAGGCTATAGGGTCCTTGTTGGACCTCAACATTTTCATATCCAACCATCATTTTCCTATACTATCCCTTTGCTAATTATGCCTCTGTTGCTTAAAATCCCATAATATTGACCCCTAACACCTATAATAAGTATGATGAGGTACTCCTTTCTTAAGTTATTGAAATCCTATGTTTTGAACTAGATTTAAGTGTATTTTTGAGGTTATGTTTATAATGATGGACATGTAGTTCACTTCTATTACTAGCACAAGGATTCCAATACTAAGGGAACCATGAGGTCATTTTCATCACATCCATGGCCATCCACGTAAGGGTCTAACTTATAGGTTTAGATGAGAACATGGTAGTGTTGCATCGTTCCTCTTGACGTGTGTTTAAGCCCTTTCAAGCAGCCCTAAGTATAATTAAAGCATTGATGGTTCCATAGTACACTAATCGGTAACGAAGCCAGAACGAAACCCTATTTTGTCTATCAACCAATCCACATTTTGGATCTAGTCAATATCACCGCACCAATGATGGTCTTGGTGAAGGTTATAGAGGCAAGATAAGATCTATTGTTCAATATTTTGGATACTACAAGGAGCCCTATTCCTAGAACAAAGGATTAAAACCTATCTTCGTATTACGACATCTTGCAATTAATATACAATATACAATATACAATATTGGCTTTCAATTTGCATTAACATACAATTTGTGTTCACATATATTGATTTGAAATTTGATTCATAATGTATGAATACACATAGGATTGATTAATGACCTGAACAACAATATAACTCTTGTTGTGATAGCTAGGGTTTGGACCATTCTCATACAATTTCTCTGTAATACATATGCATATATCATTTCCAGCTCAGTAGATATATAATGATTGGTATGTGTGATTGATTGTTTTTGAACACCATAGATTTCCATGATGTATATACTTTGTTCATGTTCATTACTTCAAGTTGATTCATACTACTAAGAGGGTCACATTAGGATCATTGCTTGAGTAAAAACTAGTACAACCCATGATATAGTTTTAGTATTGATTTTAGTCTAACACCATGATTTACAATTTAATGCCTTGCTTTTTTATTTCAGTATTTGATTTTTAAGGAGTTAAGAACCAAAACTTGAATATTTTATCTTTCAATTCCAACCTACAATTGAGTACATGAACGTTGTCCTGAAGCAATGAAATATTTTATTTTGGAGCCAAGTTAGGGGATTTAGGATAAAGAATAGCTAGATAGATTTTATACCTATGCATATTTTGTTTATGTTTTTACAATTTTCTCTATATCTTTAGCACTAGATACGAGTTTAAATTCTTCTTTTCAAATTATATTAGAAGTGGATTATTTTAGTTGTTTTAGGAAGTAGAATAGCTTTTACGTTTCCTGCACATATGGCATTGACAACTCATAAGATTATGTCCCAGATTGACCTATGAGGGGTTTTGATTGTGACATCAAAATAACCCAAAATTTTTAGTTTTATTTCCATGGTGTTGTAAAAAAAGTTAATGGTAAACAAATAGATTTATTTTTTGAATTTGTTTTTATTTAAATTTGATCACATTTTAGATTTGAAGAGGAGAGACAGTAAGATGCAATGAATCCTCTTTTTAGAAATCTGAAAGGAATGTTCTATCCTACTAAATTCACTTTAGTGAGTCTTCCCAAATCCTTTCTGATATGTGGTTAAATGGTTAATATTAGAGATTTTAAGGGTAGGTTTCTCAAATCAACTTCTAAAACTCTAGTTGATTTATTTGGTAGTCATAAGACCCCTACTACTAATCCGATTAAAAGATACGAAGTTAAAACTTAGAAGGGAGAAGCTTCCACACATAAATCAATTCTTGTTCCTAACTCACCATGACATGAATCTACAATAGAAAAGATACAAAAAGGACAAAAGATCAAGGAAGCTAAAGACAAGCAGGCTAAAGAATTAATTCTTGTAACTGCTTTGATAGCATATAAAGTGGTATCTCCTGAACACATCATTAGGTCTCTTGAGACTCCACGAGTCATTGTTGTATCACAAGTAGAGGCTATTTTTGTAGTATAAATACTAGAGATACGTGTTTAAGAAAACTTCCTCAACCACGAAAATCCAATTATTAAGCGGCCCTCATTAATAAACTCCATTAAGTACAGTTGATTTGGCAACATGGCTGAAGAGCACATGGATGAATAATTTGAGAGTGAAACCACTTTCAAGTTTCCTATTCTTTACACGACACCAAATTTAAACATGAAGAACATCCCTCCTATCTTACCTGATTTTCAAGGTATGGCTACAAAAGATCCTGATGCATTTTTATTTGAGTTTGACATTTTGTGTTGTAGTTATAATTTTGTGGATGATGCTCAAAACTAAAGTTATTTCCTACAACATTAAAAGACTCTGCTTTGAGATGGTTCATGGGAATAAAAGAACATATCATTTGAACTTGGATAATATGAAAACTACTTTTCTAAAAAATTACCAAGATTATTGTAGAATCAAGGACTCACAAAATGATATTTTTAAGATGTAGCAGCAAGAATATGGGAGCCTCAAGGACTATCTGTAAAGGTTCTTGTATAAACTCTAGAAAACTAAACCTGGTGCTCTTAGCGATGACACAATTAGGACTATTTTTTTAAGGATGATACAATATGAAGATATAAATATGCTAAATTTGATGGGTCATGATGATATTTCTTGTGTATCGTTTAATGCCATTTTTTATTTGTGCAGGAGGTATTCACGAAGTAGAACCAAGACTAGTAAAGGAATAATGGACCCTTCCTCTAGGATAACTAAATATTCTACAGGGAGTAACGAGGTCTGAATTAGAAAATTTGTTAGAAATTTTAAGGTTGAAATCCTTGGCACTCTTAGCTTGCAGTTTGATACATTAAAACCTAAAAAGAAGCAAGAAGAAGAAAATGCACCTTTAGCTATATTTTGTTCTTAATGTAGAAAAAAACATCCTTTGAGAGAACATCCATGAATAACATTTAGACTTGTGCTATTTGTGTAGAGGACCATAATATAGAGAACTACCCTCACTTCTAGGACTAAAGGTTATTTATAATGGAAACAATGGGGAAATTGAACCGTCCTTTCTAGTTGCACCAAGGAGGCCATGAAAACCACACATGCAAGGTATGGTACATGATCCTTCCTCTCATTTTTTTTCCATTTTATAATTCACAATGGAATGCTCAAATTCCTTGGTAACATACATGGCCTCAACAACAAAATGAACCCTAGGAACAAAAAAATTAGTGGGGGAATATCTATGGGAACTTACCCCAAAATTTGGTTTCTATGTATTATCCTTAATATCCACAATATCCCCCACAAATGTCACAAGCATATCCTTCTGTGCAACCACAAATGAATGACCCTCCTCAACCTATAGTGCCTTAGTTACCATGGCTAACCACAAGCCAAAATACCCCTAGACCACACAATTTCCTATAAAACTAATTCCTAATCTTAATAATAAGCCAACTGAGTCTCTTTTGAATGCTTAGTTGTAATCCTTCCCCAAATATGTAGTAGTTACGACAATATCATTACAAGGAGTAAAGTTAGGATCAAGGATGGTTCTTGAACATAAAAAATCTCATGTCATTATTGAAGAGGAATTTTAAGGGGAGAAAACTCCAAATCAAATGACTCATGATGACTGACCTAAGATAGTAAGTGTTCCCACCACTCAAACATCCTCTACCTCACAATTAGACCAATATTAGGCATCCTGAACTCCACCTTTTCCAAAAATTTTGGTGATATAAAAACTTATTTTTCGGCTTGAATTTGATTTGGAAACAGAACTGAAAAACGTTTGTGTGAAGGTTCCCTTGCTACAAGCCATAAAGGATGTTATAATATATACAAAAACTACAAGGGAATAATGCATTAAAATACCTAGAAGGAAACAAAAATAGACCCCTATCATTCATGTAATAGGTCAACTAGTTGAGATAATGATGGGAAAGAATTTAATAGAAAAATATGTTTATCCTGGAAACCCTGTAGTTATAGCTTTCATTAAACATATTCATATTGAAAACACCTTAATTTGCCTAGGGGACACAATAAACATCATGATTTTTGCCACAATGGAAATGTTACATTCAGAGAATCCTTGACCTACACCTATGTTTCTTGAACTTGTCAAATATCTTGACTCAAGCTCACTAATGCCTTGGCCGATGTTATCATGAATTCATATTCATGGTAGTATCCTGTGGATTTTTTTAGTAATTCAACCAAAAACTACCATGAATGGCCACCCATTAATTCTTGGGAGGAATTGGGTAACTACAAATGATGCTTTCATCATTTGTAGATATGGAGAAATGACCATTTATGATGGAGCCTCCATGGAGAAACTTATTTTATATCCACCCACAAAACCCATAATAGAAGATTTTTTATGGATAGAAGATCCTTATGAAAATTAAGGAGATGTACAACCACTTTTGACTATTGAACAATCAAAGGAGTTAAAAGAAACAAACCAAAGATAAATTATTAAGTCAATTCCTTTCTATCACATACTACACCTAGTATGCTAAATTGCCTCATATATATAATCATATCTTTAGATATTTTTAGGAATATTGTGACTTGTCAAATCAATTATCTCTACTCATAACCATTATTAAAGAAAGCACATAATTCAACAATATTCCTATTGACATTCACATTAGTCCTAATCTTAGTTAGGAATAACAAGAGAAATTAATTCATGTACTATGAGAATAGTCTTATGCATTTGCATGGGAATATCAAGACATGCATGACATTCCTCTTAGTACCTTCCTACACCATATGTATCTTCATGAAAAAGCTAGACTTGTCAGGAAAACCTAACAGTGCATGAATCATGCTTTAAAAGACATTGTAAAGGAATAATTGCAAACTCTATTAATTGCCAATTTCATATATCCTTTATTTGATAGCAGGTGGGTTTCTCCACTTGTAATTGTGCCTAAGAAAAATGGTAACTAGAGAATTTGTGGTGACTACATGGAACTAAACAAGGATATTGTAAAGGACTATTTTCCATTACCCTTTATTGATAAGGTATTAGATACTTTGTTAGGAAAATGATATTTTTATTTTATAGAGGGATTTGGTGGGTACAATCAAATCCATATTGCACCAATAAAAATGAAGAAAACCACATTTAGGTGCACATGGCGACATTTTCATATAGGGTTCTACCCTGCTATGTTTTAGTTTAGGCAATTTCCCTGCTATGTTTCAACGTGCAATACTAGGTATTTTATTTTACTTAGTTCATGAATATATAGAGGTCTATATGGATGGAATTTTAGTCTATCGTAACACTTTTAAAGAAGCACTTGATAATATTGAGAAAGTATTGATTCATTACAGAGAAGCTAACTTCACTTTGAGTAATACAAAATGAAAAATTTTATTAACAGAGGGGATTGTTTTCATGCATCATATTTCTCATGCAAGTATTAAGGTGGACCCAACAAAATTCAAAGTTATCATGAACCTTTCCACACCACAACTGCAAAAATAGGTAAGAAGTTTACAGGGTCACATTGGTTATTATAGGCGATTTATTCAAAATTTAAAAAAAATAGTCGCACCTATGCTTAAATTACTTTCAAAAGATGCTGACTTTTCTTGGAACTTATCTTGTCAATCTGCTTTTGAAGCCTTCAAGGAGAATTTTTCAACGACACCACTGCATTGACGGCCAAATGGGTCCCTCCCATTCCACATTTTTAAAGATGCCTTAAACACAACCCTTGTAGTTGTTTTGGGTCAAAAACGAAATCAGTCATCTTATGCTATTTATTTTATAAGAAAAATTTTAGCACCAATAAAAATCAATTATACAGCTACTGAAAAGGAATTTTTAGCTATTTTACATACTGTAAATAAGTTTAGGCACTATATAACTGATTATGAAGTTTTCATGCATATTTATCACTTTGCAATCAAATTTTGGTGAACAAACATAATGGTAGAATCACTAGATGGTTGTTATTTCTAAAAGAATTAAAAATTACTGTTGTATATAGATTAGGAAAATAAATTTTGGTAACACATTTCCTTTCCTGGATTCATATTGGTGATGAATTTAGTCTTGTAGATGATAGTTTCCCTGATGAACATTTATTTGTTGTTGCAACTAACTTACTGTGGTTCAATAATATAACTACTTATTTGGACATAGGTCAGCTACCTAAACACTCATCCTGACGAGAAAGACAATATATTGTTAAACTTAGTGCTACCTACTCATGGGTTGAGGGATATCTCTACCAAATAGGGCCATATTTGTTTATTTGGAGATGTGTCCGAAAAAGATGAGATGTTTGACATCTTGCGGGCTTGCCATGATGGACCTTACGGAGGTCACTTCATGACAAGAAGACTGCCTATAAACTACTCCAACAAGGACATTATTGGCCAACACTTTTTGAAGATGCAAAAGACAACGTTTAGAGTTGTGATAGTTTTCGAAGGATGAAAGAGCCAATACAAGTCGACGAAATGCCTTTACAACCCCAATTTCTTTTCAAACCTTTTGAAAAATGGGCCTTGGATTTTGTGGGGCCAGTTTCTCCAATGTGGTAGAAAAAGAGATATATTTTAGTTGGTACAGATTAGGTT
The DNA here is from genome assembly GCA_031772625.1 of Pinus tabuliformis. NCBI lineage: Eukaryota > Viridiplantae > Streptophyta > Pinopsida > Pinales > Pinaceae > Pinus > Pinus tabuliformis. The sequence goes on along the minus strand of CM062819.1, from coordinate 1,330,131,569 downwards.
ATGAAATGGGTAGAAGCCAAATCTCTTTATCAAGCTAAAATCAAAATTTATTTTCTCTTTCAAGATATTTTTACCCGGTTTTGTGTTCCAAGAGAGATTGTAACATATCATAGAGTGGAATTTGTATCAAAGGAAATACAATCTATTGTTCAAGAATATCGTATAAAGCATTATAAATCTTCTCCATACCACCCATAGTCAAACGAATAGGTAGAATCCACAAACAAGGTGTTTAAACTATTATGACCAAAATAGTACATTTACATCTTAAATATTGGGAGGATAGGCTTCCATAGGCACTTTGGGCTTAGAAGACTATTGGGAGGACTACAGTAGGATTCACTCCCTATGAGTTGTTATATAGCAAGTAGATTCTCCTGCCAATCAAGTTCTAAGTAAAGACATTTAGGACAACCATGTAGTTGGATATAGATTTGTCACAAGCTCAAAAGTGGAAAGTTTCTCAACTCAATGAATTGGATGAAATTCGACAAGATACCATCCAACACACAATTATTGTCCAAGAGCAGCGAGCTAGATGGCATGAGAAATTTATTAGGAAAAATCACTTCGATCTTGATGATTCAACCCTTCTTTTTGACTCCATATTTGGAAAATTCAAAGGAAAGTTGACTACATGATGGATGGGACCTTATAAGTTGAGACCATGTTTTATAATGGCTCATTTAGAGTCAAGACCATTGATGATAAACACCATTCCTTCTTGTTTAATGGTCATCGATTGAGGTTGTATCATAAGACCATATCCAATAAAATATTTGTTCAAGATGTCATGCAATAGTCAGAAATGGAGGTAGTGAGTGGGGAACCTTCCACTCCTTGTTTCACATCTACTTGAGTTTTCTTCCATTTTTTTGATATATGTATGTAAATATATGTATATATAAAAAAGGAAAAAAACATATTTAAAAAAGAAGAAGAAATAAAGTAAAGAAAAATAACTAGTCTAGATATGAAAATCAACTTGCTAACGTAGCTAGACATGGGCTTGCTTGAAAATGAGCTTGCTGGAAGGTTAGTCATTGTTAAAATTTTCATATTTTTGTTAATATTTTTATTTATAATCTTTAGATCATTATTATTGTTCTATGTTGGATGATGGAGTCACTAGGTCCTTCCTTCTGGCAAGCTTTTCCCCATCGACTTCATCACATTATCTGAGGTGAAAGTGGAGGCTTTTTATGGTACCTAGAGATTTGCATACATCAATTGTAGATTCTCTCACCAATAATAGTGAGGATACCTCAATGCTACCTATTGATCATATCTTGCAAGAGATTCAATGACAACGCATCTATTCATCTTTGGCAAGTTGTAATAGGGCACCTTGACACCCATTAACATAAAAGGTGTGTGATTTGACATTGGGTAACAACCTTCATCATTGTTTGGTAATCTAATGAGTTCCTTCTATGTTCAACTTCAACAAATATTTTCACATAGATAGGAATTTTTCAGTTGTTGGGTTGTTACAAAGATCGTTGATTTAAGAATTGACAGTGATTGTAATCTTTAGCATGGTGTGAGTAAAGGGGGAATCGTATTCAAGGGAGAAGGGAAAAAATGATTGTTTCAAAAAGAGGAGGCTTTCTGGTATCCTTGGGAGGATTCACACTAAAGGGACCTAGATTTATTCTTCATTATAGAGCTTGAATCACAATAGTGTCCTTTGTTATTCATCTCCTTGTTTATTGTTCCCACTACAAATAATTTCTAGAGCCTCACCAACCTTTAGTATTGGATTGATCTCTTTGAGTTTTCAGATTGATTATAGTCTATTAGAACAATGAAAATTTAATTTGGTATTGGAATAGAATAGATGGTACCAAAATAAATACTTGTAAGTAAGCTTTTTGCTTCTCAACACAGTTGATTCAACAATTCTTCAACTAATCTTCAACATTAGACTAGCTATAAAGAGGTATTGGTAATTGAAGTTCTCCTGAGGTAAAATATATCTTTGATTCACTTTTATTTGTTAAAAAATGAACATATTTCTATTTATATAAGAGCAAAGTCCTCTCATACTTATTATCTTGTCTTATTGCATTTCCTTATTTATATGCTCCATTCCTAATTCTATGTTGCATACCTTTATACAACCTTATTTTATATCATCGTATAAGCATGTCCATTACCTTCCCTTAGTTGAATTAATAGGTGTTGTTAAGTGTCTTATTATACCCCATTCAAGTTCATATAATACTTGTATTGTTTCCCCATTCATTGTAATGATGGCCAATTTTGTCTTGATTCCCATATAATGAATTTTCGAGGTCATCCTCAACCTGACACGACACGCCACCAGTAATGTGTATACAACCAACCTCCTATTGTTCCACATGATTACCAATTCTCTATAGTGGATAATCATGGTTACACATGCCAGCAATTTACCTTATCGAAATTTAAACCTTCATGTCGGTCAATTCAAGTATACTAGAATTCCAAAGCATTTTATCTTATCAATATGAGTTTGTAAACTTATTAAGTGTAAAGAAAAATAAATGCAAGGATTCAACTTCTAATTCTATCAAAAGAAAATTGAAATTCAAATAAATTCTATTATATGGAAGCAATTGAATCTAATCTAACTCAATATGATCATGGTTTTGAAACATTTATAGACCCTCTTTGCCATGTAGAAACCCAATTTATTTTTAACAACAAACTTTCTTAAATATTTTTTAATATAATCATTTGAAATTTCCAAATATTTGACCCCTGTTCAATCAGAAGTTCCTTATGATTAACTTACGTCATATTGGCACACCAAAAGAAATTAAAATTCACATGACTTGAAATTGAATTCACACTACAAAATAAACCAAAGTGATCACTGGAATAATTCTAAATTCTTTTTGAAGTATTTTTCTAAGCACGTATTAGCTATCTGTAATGAAAAATAGAGCACTAGTTAAATTATAAGAAACAAAGCATATTAATCAATGTTGTAAGAAACAAATCATATAAATCAATGTTGTAATGATTGGTGGTCATGGTGACATAGCGGAGATCAGATGTAAGGCAAAAATGAATGGACCTAACCCAGGAAGGTCAATGATACTAAGGAGGATGTCCCAACCCGACACGAAGCAAAGAGTGTCATGTTCAAGAGTAAGCTACCGACACGACTCGATAGATTTCCAAATTTTCCCCCACCATTTCTGGTGAGTACCCCAATTATTTTTTAATTGCAAGCTTGAAGGGGATAACATATGCTTGCACTGTAAGTTCATCCTTCGGACGAATCCAACCTAGTAAGTTTAACAAGCCCTAGGAAGGAGAAGCTCGTGTTCGTCATGGTGACGAATCCGATGTCGTTTAATAGTTTAACGAGTCCAACAAAGGTGTAACTCGATATCTTTTTCATGTTTAGAGAGTTTGAAAAAGACACGTAAAAGAAAACTCCACATGGTCCCTTTTCGTACGTTTGTGTCTCTCGAGCCCGAAAAGGTAGAAAACAATACTTGAGAGAACCGCTTGACCATTTCAATCAAGGAGTACCTTTTTCGTAAATAGTGCCTCCCAGTCTGAAAAAAGGGTAAACTTATATTGGGCGCACGACATTTTTCATCCAATAACGAGTTTGAAATGACAAGGGCTCAACCATATTTTTACTTTTAAAGGATCAGAAAAGAGCTGAAAGTGGACCCCCCTATTTTTATTCTCTTCAACGAGTCAAAAAGGGAAAAATACTCGGCAATATTTTCATATGAGTTTAACGAGTCGAGAAAAGAGCTGAAGAGCGACTCATCACCATTGTCGAACATCCATCACCTGTCGTTGCACAAGCAAGGCAAAGTGTATTATCGAGTCCTTGAGGAAAAATAGGTCAAAATATTTACAAAACCTGATATTTTCATGAAAAAATGAATAAAAAGGGGAAAAGAAAATATATTTTTACCATTTACCATTTTACCTTTATAGTGAAGACTTTTTACCCACTTTTGCCCTAATTTTTTCGGAGCAGATTACGGGAGATCCGGGAGGTCAATCGACGAGCCGTCAGTTCCAGGTAACAGTCGAAGCCCTGAGCTCCATTTTCATGCCATTCATTTCTGTTTTTTAGCCAATTTTTAGGATTTCTAGGGAGGTTTTTGAGAAATTTTTTCGCCTTCGGTCGGCGCGATTTCCGAGCACAGGATCACACTGGTCGAGGGTTATTTGCATAACCATCTACACCGATCGGTGTGACTATTTCTAAAATAGGTGTGTTAGCATTGTGGATAGGGAAAAATAATCATCTTTCCTAAAAACTAACCATTAAAACTTGAATTTTATGTGTCAAAATTGATCATTGACTTAAATAAATGGCTTTTGCAGGAGAGAAATTGCTGAAAATGGTGGATTGGAAGGAAAGAGAACACAAAGAGGTTGACACCTAGGCATTGAATGATCCAAATTTCCTGGAGTTTTTGAGGGCTTGCGGGCTCCTCAAATTTTTCCTTACACCAGGGATGCGGGCCCAACCCGAATTGCTTCTATACTTGATAAGCTTTTGGGACATCTATCGCGAGATTTTTGTCATTGGGGACTAGGAGCTGGAGTCGTCAACTTCAAATATCTACTTCATCATTGGACTATCTCTCATAGGAGAGCCAATGAAATTGTATGGGTTATGTTTGATCGGGGCAAGCATATCTTCCGTGCTTGCCGAACATTGCCTTGAGGCCCTGAAATCCAAGAGTGGGAAGATAGAGATTTCTAGTGTGCGATATTTGACACTAAGCGTGCTTATGTTGACTATCAACAGAGTGGCGGGGTCCCAGGCGAAACATGAGACTAACAAGTCGAAGTTACTTTATGCTATTGACTCCATAGCTCTTACGGTCTTCAACTGGGCAAAGGCCATGAAGATGAACATCAAGTGCTAATTGTCCACATCCAAGGCGAGGAATCTGAAGCAATTTGGCTTCGGATCAATACTTGTGACCTTTTCCTGGAATGAGTACCACTGATCCAGTATCAGTTGGCTGAGGTTGATCCTCCTGCGCCACGCGATCTGCAGATGGCCTGTTGGAGTTGTTTGATGCCTAGGAGAACTGGGGGTTAGCATATGTCATATCGACCTCATGGTTATGACGACAGAAGATCGTCGTGGAGGACTGGCCATACAACGACACTGATTTCCATGGAGACCTAGATATTCGCTTACTAGATGGAGAGGACTTCAATGATGAAGGTACAAATCAAATTTTTTTTATTTTGATGTTTTTTAATTGTTTTTTATATATGCATGCTTATAACATTTCTTTTGTCTATGCAGATGTTGGACCAGAGCGGCCAGCCGAGATGTCCTCGATAACCAGGTGCATCCCCCGTCCTATTGATTATGTCGCCCCTTATTAGGAAGGGAGTGATAACGAGGAACCTCGAGGGGTTGACTAATGGTATCGCGGAGTATGCTCGAATAGGAGACATGCCTCGGCGGTACTAGAGGCACACAGTGGGAGTCTCAGATCAGATCCACCAACTATTGAGTTATGTCGCACGAGCTGTCTTGTGCTATCATGACCACCATGCTGAGTAATTCCTAGGTCCAATAATTACATATTTTTTAAGGCCTGCATGCCACGGATGTACGAGGCTTGCGAGCCGCTGATGTTATTACAGACACACATATTATTTTTTGTTTTTGGTTTCTGATGTATCAAACATTATCTCACCACACACACACACACACACACACATATATATATGTTGTATTTTCCTGTCTATTATGGTACAAATGGTTTGTCTTATCTTTTACATGTTTCGTAAATGTCTTTGAAATAGACAGATACGGAGATACATTCGTAATATTTGAGGGTTCCTGACAGAATATTGCTTGTTGAGTTGAGGGACGAAAAGATGTGAATCCAGGTTGACAACCAATTCCTTGATGCCCAGGGTGATGGCTTCTAATAATAGTTCGATGACCGCACTGTATTAAGCAATGTTGTTGGTTGTAAAACCTAGGCAGATACCTTGAAGGTCAATCAACTCACCATTAGGGTTATAGATCTCCCATGCTGCGGAAGATAGGTTCCGAGTACTTCGACAAGCACCAATGGTGAAACCAACGTGAGGAGTTGCAGACATCTGCAAAGCAAGAAAATCATAGTAAATAGGAAATCTGTTTGAAAACTATCACACAAAACCATGCTATACAAAAATGAATCACACACTAATGTACATAAGTAACCATGCAAGATGACCTAAGCATAATACTTTTGAGGTAGGAGTCCATGTTGGGACTTGGGTAATTAATCAACACAGAAGGACACCGGAGCGTTACATTGTCATGATGAGTAAGCATAGACTCGGCCAAATAATGAGGTAGAACTCATATAAGTCTTTGCCCCCATGCCCCCTACGCGAGGGAGGGTTACGAGTTAGAAGACAATTGGTGAAAACTCAGGGAGGGTGAGAAATCTTGAATCCATGAAGGGATAAAGGTGCCCTTAGTTGAAAGATCTTGATTATGTTAGGATGAAATGACACATCAATAGGCAATGGAGAAGAGGACTCTCCGAAAGCGGTAGACATGACCGTCGGGGCGAGGCAGGAATGAGGAGCGATGATGAGTATCGATCCATGGTGGTTCCTTGAGAGACATGATTTCCATGATACCTTCATCGGCAAAGAAGGTCTCAGCTAAGGGATCAGATCATTCCAAAGTGCCAAGCCAGGGGGATTGAGAATACATATCAAGAGAGGTTTTTGGCATATGAGAATCGCAGGATGCAGAGTTCAAAGCCGAAAAATTTTCCATGTAATTGACTTCAGCGGGACTAAGCGGCATGACCTCGCCCCAAGAATCAACAAGATCTCATGCAGGTATGACCCAGGGATCAGATTTGACTGAGACCATGTTGACAGAGGCAACATGAAGAGGTGGGAGTGGAAAAATTCCCATTAAGGCAGAATCTTTGAAGAGACCTTCCCCCAGACTCTCATAGGGAGCACCAGAGCGCTTGACATATGGAACTTTGCCATCCGAGGAGGAAGAAGCAAAGAAAGACAACTGATCGATGGTGACAATATTCCCTTGATGGGGAAAATGAATCACGTGAAACAAAGAGGAGGCCACGACATGCATGGAATGAGCCCAACTTCGGCCGAGTAGAAGATTATAATTGAGATTGGCATCAACAATATCTATTTCGACTTGCACTGTCTTGCCTTCCAGGGTGATGGCAAGGTTAGGTAAGACATTGAAGGGTCGCGAATCGCACCCATCGAAAGATTCCAAAGTGTTTAGAGACTGGTTCAGTGCATGGAAACCAATATCCTTCCAACATGCAGTTGACATGATGCAAGTGGAAGCACCTTCATATATGACAGTGCGGTGGATGGTCTTCTCATAAATGATTACTTGAATAAGAAAGGAAATCTGATGAGGGAGCCGTGGAACATGGTTCTCCAGATCGAAACAGATCAAATTAGAATAAGTGGGATTAATGCCCCCGATAGCCGATAACAAAGATTTTCACTGTGATGGGCAGCTTTGGAGTACCTCGAGAGTCGACGTGGTTGACGGCGCCTGGGCCAAATCCTCAACAATATTATAGTGATAAGCGGCTTGGGAATTGGGATTATATGAGGATTTCTGCAGCACACCTCGAGAGGGTGGTCGTGTAGCTGAATCAAGGTTAGGGCGCTCGATTTGCAGAGGGCCAGAACTCGGGGTAGAAGAAGAAGAAGAAGGTGCAACTTATTTTTCTTTCCCAGCTACCAGAGGTGGAGTTTGATAATCTTTCGATTGGGTAGCCACATTAATGGGTGTACTCATCATGAACACTTGAGATCCAGAGGAAGCAGATCGGGGTTGGTCTACCATCTGAGTCTGTTGAGATGGAAATGGCTTTTTAAGGACAACAGGGGTCCCTTTGAGTAGGCGACTAACTTCAGATCATTGTGGACAATCTTTAGTATAGTGATCCTCCTCGCAAATGAGGCAGGCATACTTAGGTTTCTGTTGCGAAGATTCGCCAGCAAACAATTTGGGAGGACCCCATTTTCGGGCATCGACTTTAGCTTTGCCTTTCAAGGATTTTTCCATTGCGGTAGACTAGACAATGTGGACCTATGAGGTTTTACCAGGGCCTGATGGATTTTGAGATGAACTATTGGGAGCAGCATTTAAGACCGACTTCTATTTGGAAGAATTTTTAGCAGGGGTATGGGATACTGAACCAATAACTCCATCAATGGGAGGAATAACTGGTGACTTTGATGCTGTGGGATCAGATGATGGCCACGGAGCATTGGGTAACAATTCGTATAAGGTGCCAGACTTAGAGTAAACCAAATCCAAGTGCTGGGCATGGGCAATGGCTTGCTCTTCAGTGACACATCCACCCATAGCTATATCGCAAGTAGTTGGGGCTACGAATGATTTGGTAAACCATTCAATGAGCAACTAATTAGCTATCTCGAACTTGATTAGGTGACATCTACATCTCCATTCATGGATATGATCAGAGATGTGCATCGCAGTGTCTTGCTTAAGCAATGTGAGCAAATAGGTGTCAATTTCATAATGAACCAGTAGCTGAAAATGTGTGAGGAAAGCCATGGCTAACGAATTGAAGTCATGGAAAGTACTTCGAGGTAGCTTGATGCACCATTTTGCTGCAACACCTGTGAGGGTTCGTTGGAAAAGATGAAGACAAATGGAATCATCCACATACGAGTTCGACGAACACCAAAGGTGATATGTCATCACATGGGCTTGAGGATATTCTTTAACTTTTCCATCAAACTTTGGGCAATCACTTGGTATCTTGGATGACATCGGAGGCCGATATGGTGAATGAAGGATCAGGTCATTTGTAAGACGTGATACATTCAACAACTCCAGTGTAGCCAAGAAAGGTAATTGAGTGTTAAAAGGCATGGGAGATCGATAGGTGAGCCCATAAGGAGGCACCCATCCCTGCTAGTAAGGATTTTGACCCCACAATGGGGGATTTTGGCCATATGGCATCTGAGGTTGCCCCCACTATGGATTACCTTAACCATAGGGAGGATTCGGACCTTAAATACCTTGAAACTGTCCATGCATAGGTTGTTGATATGTAACGTATGGGTTAAAAGGCTACTGAGCCTGTTGACCTTGGATGTAGGGGTTTTGTACCTGGTGCCCTTGGTCGGCAGGATTTTGAACTTGTTGACCCTGGACAAGAGAATTCTGCACCTGCTACTGCAGGATTTGACCTTGACCCTGTCCCTGCAAATGTTGACCTTGTTGATATGTATACAAGGGTTGCTGCTGCCCGGGTTGGTTTTGCTGTTGCAGGGGCTGACCTTGGGGTTGCAAAATTTGTCCGTGGGGCTACAAGGGTTGGCCCTGCGAGGGTATGTGCTGTTTCAAGTGACCTTGCTGTGGGATAATCTGCCCTTGTTGTTGTGTGGAAAGCCCTTTTTGTGGGATAATCTACCCTTGTTGTTGCATGGAAAGCCCTTGCTACAACAAAGGTTCCCTTGTGGTAACAAAGGTTTCCCTAGTTGTTGCAAAGGTTGTCCTTGTTGTTGCAAGGGTACTTGAATAATGCCTAGGAAATTACCGAATTGATTCTGGTTGTGGCCAGGCTGGATATACTACCCAGGTTGGAGGGTGTAAGGTTGATTAACCAATCCTTGAGAATCATATGGAACGTAAGGATTTTGGTACTGGACTTGAGCCCCATAGGGCTGCTGATACTGAACCTTGCTTGATCCAGACAGACCACCAGGATTCTGAACCTGTTGGTACTAGACATTGCTTGATCTAGTAGGGCCAGCAGGGTTGTAAATAATACCAGAAGAGGGCTGGTTTATACCAAGCATGTGAGCTTGTGAACCACTCACATTAGTGGCACCTGACACCATAGAGAAATTTAGGTTTTTCCCCCCAGGCGGTGGTACAATTTGGCCACTAACTAACGGGACAGAAGAACTAACGAAAACAATCTTTGAAACCACTAGTTGTGACTAATGTGTAACTGAGATTGATGATACAAGAGTGTTCAGGATGATAGGTTGCACTGGGATTGAAGTAGCAACTAGTTGGGAGGTTGTGTTCGTGACGAATGGACCCGACATAGTCCTGACGCTTGACGCCCAAACAAGATTATGGTAGAGTGTTGAGGCACTAGGTGTGCTTGAAACTAAGTGCCCTAAAGACACATAGCCAAGTGGTAAGCTAGCGGGAATACCTTCTGAATAAGGGAAACCCTCGGGAGGAAACTGCAACTGTAATTCTTCCCCCTCAATAGTGTGTGGAGTAGAAACTTCAGACTCATCCAGAGAAGTGACTGGAGGATCGCCTTTGGGGTCCATTTCTAAAAACAAATGATGACGAATGGCCAAATGTGTACTAGGGGATAATTCCAAAGGAACACTCGATTGGTCGTACGGACTATAAGGGCACTGTAGTGATATCTCAACAACGTCAAACAGAGGGTTCGGAGGATAGATAACCAGTCCAAGCTGACCATCAGTGGTTGACGAGTTCTCTAGAGTTCGAACGAGATTATCCTGAGATTCCGGGCCAAGATCAATAGATGACCTTGAATTGAAAATAAGCAAAGGACGAGATGACAAAGGTTGAACACTCAAAACAATTGTGAGTTCAACATTTTGGTCCTCAAGTGACTCTGATAACTCAAGAAACGACTCCTCAGACAATATTTCAGACAGAGGAGAGGAAGAGGAATTGGGTGAACCAGATGGTTTAGCCACGATGACCTTGTCTTAGTTAATAGAACAAATAACTTCAAGGCTTTAAAATGTCCTTTTAAGGGAACTCACGATTTGGTCAAAAAGACTAATAGGATGTTTTGGATCATGGGAAATCAATTATTAAGACACATAAAAGACTGATGTTCTTTCATTTTTAAAGAGTCAGAAAGAAACAAATATGACTCTATCACTTTTGATTGGAAACAAGCTCAAATGGACAAGTGCTCGAATGATATTTTAAGTTTAATGAGTCAAAAAGATCAAATGACCACTCTAGATGATCTAAATAAACATGATTACTAGAAAACCGTGAACTACAGAATACATCCTAGCGAACCAAGAAGTATGAGCAGGCAATCTCCCCGAATGTTGTGTTTGGTGTATCACGTTGACAGGGCAACCAACTCGGCTTCCTAAGGATAAAATAATTGCAGCCTAGTGGGGTATCCTGTTATATACTCGAGGGTACGAGGAGCACAAATCCATGCTAGCATTGTCTAATGCCGAAGCTAACAACAACTGCTAGGTTTACAGATGCCAGAACACGTCTCTAGCCTAGACCTTCTAGATATGATCGTTAATGTCAAATGCACCTTAGGTTAATTGAATTCATTTTAGAGTTGGTATTGAGTTAAGTTTCAGTTTTCAAGTCTTAGCGATGCTACTCAAAAAACCTAAAATGCAGCTAAATGGCACAAGACCCTTTCAATTCGATCAAATGCCTATACTAGAGAGGGTAGAAACTACTCAATCAAATATGACTCAAAAATCATATGTACAACCATATAACAATTGGATTGCACCCATGCCTACCAACCGTGGCCCCACAAACTCAAAATCCATCTTAGGCACAAGGTTATAAAAATTCTTATGGAAAATATCCTCAATTCCAATAACCTTATCCTTCTTTTCCACCACAATATTATCCTCCTAAACCAACCCAACCCCCTCAATTTGAAAATCCAAATAAAAAACTTTCATTACCATTTCCTAAAAAATCCAATCAACTACCTGCTCAACCACTTCCAAATCCAAACAATAAGAATCAACAAGCTATTTATAATTTTGAAGGACAAAATTTTCAAGCTTGTATTATTACCCCATTAGGTATAAATGATGTTCAACTTAGATCTAGTAGGGTTTTGCAAAATAAGTCACCAACAATCGCCATCCAAAAATCTAAAGGGGATGAAGTTCATGAAAGATATGCAAATATTGATCAAAAAAATATTCCTCTAAAGGAAGATGTTCCTATACAATCAAAGGATGAGAAAATAAAGTAAGCTCCTACAGTTTCTCTAGTAGAGCAACCTTCTATTTATTTGCAGAATCCACCTTTTCCTGAGAGGCTAGAAATTGATAAAGGAATAGAAAGGCAAATTGTTTTACTAGACTATGATATGTTAGATGAACTTAAGAATATTTGCATCAAAATTCCTTTACTCCAAGCTATAAATGAAATACCAATATTTTCAAAAACTATTAAGGAGATATGCATTAGAAAACCAAGAAGAAAAGGAAAATATGTTAAAAAGATCCAATGGTAGGAAAAATCATTGTTATCATGATGGGGAAACCTATTGTTAAAAAATATATAGATCCTAGTAGTCCCATTGTGAAAATTCATATCAATGGTATTAAAATTACAAACACTTTGACTGATCTAGGAGAAGCCATCAATATTATGAGTAAACAGATAATGGAGCAACTTAAGCTTCCTAATCTTCAATATACCCCTACATTATTACAATTAGAAGATAGGTCTGTTATCAAAATAGATGGAGTCTTAGAAGTGATATGAAAATGGGGCACTTAGGCTTCTTGTCTAGTTTACAAGCACCTCTCCCACTTCCAAAGGTTAAATATTTCCAAGTCTTTATGATTAACCAATGTAGAATTAAATATGTGCTTGAAAATAAGTTGTATGCTGGTGTTTGTTTTTAAACCGTTTGTGTGTTTTCAATTTATTTGCTTGAGCTGATATAAAACATATAACAACAAATAAAACAGCAGATACAATGCAGCAATAAAACACACACAGAAAAACAATTTAATTAGGAGTTCACCCAAAACTCTTGGGCTACGTCTCCGTGAGCTCTAGTCAACTCGACTAGGCTCTCTGGGATTATGGCAAAGTCCTTTTACAAGCTCCATGCCCAACTCCACTGGTTTACATAGAACTCAGTGGGCTCAGAACACCATCTTATCCTTGGCTCTGAAGCTCTCAACGTTCTGGCTCTATGCTCTGGCTCTGGCTCTTGGCTTTGGCTCGTGGCTTTGGCTTTGGCTCTTGGCTCTCAGCTCTGACTTCTCTGAGCACTTTCTCGGCCTTTGCGTGCATTAATGGTTTGCTTGACCTCCAAGCAACTCCATCAACTACTTTGCGCATTAGCTCTCGCTCTCTCTGCGCTCTTGCTTCTACCTCCGCTCTTAATTGATCTCTTTTCCTCCTTTGAGGTACTTTTCCATCTTTTCGGCTACCCCAGTCATTTCTCTGCATATCATCATCTCTCTATGCCTCTGCGGCTTCTCTGCTCCGTGTCAGTTAGACTGGCCATCTGGCTCTGTGGCTCTATGGCTTCAAAATGCATCATTGCCTATAAAAATTCCTGCTTGCAACCTGGCATGATGATCAAGAGTGGTTACAGAGGTTTTGGGACCTTCTCATAGGCAAAAACCCAAAAATTGAGAAAATCCCATTACACAGAGAATGTCTCAAAATACACTATAGGACGTGATTTTCGGACTTGAAATCCCATTCAATCACCCCTAAAATCCCTATTGGGTCTGCCATTAGGCGTTATATCACATTGTATAAGCGTTTTGGGTAAAATCCCAAATACACGGGAAAACATTCAAAAACCCGACAAAATCCTTTTTATCAGACTTCAAATTATATCAAAATCACCCTAAAATCACATCACGTCTGCCTTTGGTTGCTATCGCAATCCCCACCATTGATCTATGGGATCTCCGATCAACGGTTGATATCCAATTTCTGGCAGCTTAGGAGTAGGGAGGTTACTCGCCCAAAAAGGCGGTTTTCCTCTCTCCTCTGCCAGCCATGTGTCGACAAGTGTGTGGGCTTGGGCGGAGCCAACCCAATACCGCTTTTCGCTTGAGGCCCGCCCGAAATCCCACCTATACGGAACTCAAATTTTATGAATCGCGCTAATAATTCCCCTTCGGGTCCAGTTTATCACTTCGGGAAATCTCCTTTATATTTCGATTTTTACACCGAAAAGCTTTAATACATAGGAAAGTCCCTTTATGGCGGAACTCAATTGTTATAAAGTCGTGATTATAAATCCGTCGGGTTCGACTTGTTGTTGCCCTTTATATCGCTGCGACGTGACATTGCGATGTGATATATCACAATCACAAGTCGCATTGGCTCGGGGGTTCTTCCCTTTACCTCATGGCATTACTGGCGTCGATCCGCTGATATTGGCGATTGCAATATTGCATTGCCCGGGGTCCCGCCATCGAACACAGGTTTATCTCCGACCCGATATATCAGAGATCAGAGATCGAGGGTCTCTTCCCTTTTCACTTAAGTCCACCTCTTGGACCCTTCTCTGATGCGATTTCCCTTTATAAGGGTTTTTTGCCATTTTTAGGGGATTTTGCCTCTTTTTCCAAAGAACAAAGGGCATCTTATTTCTGTGATAACTTCTACATCCCAAGTCCATTTTTTCCCATTCAAGTTGCAGTAGATTCAGAATGAAAATATCTCTTCCATGGGGCTATTTCCAGGAACTTCCTTGGACTTTCATTTTCCTCTGTGAGGAACACTTAGACTTAGGAGTCTATCCAAAATCCATTTTGGATCACGCCTTCCCACTAAAAGAAATTTTGGTCTCCAAAAGACTGATATACTGATCTGAATAGTAAATGAGAGTAACAACACCCTCTTCTTTCAGCCTCCACACACTTGTCTTTGCATAGTGCCTTTGAACCAAAGTCTCTGACCACTTTCCTTCCTGGATGTGCTGGTCCTCCTGGGAAGAACTTCCTTCCTCCTTGCCTTCCTGCAGAACTCCTGCTAAAATGGTCATAAAAGGTAGTTTGAACTTTTCTCCCTTGTTCATTGATCCAAGGTGGCTCAAACAAATGTGAAGTACACTTGCTCCACAAAATTCTCATTTGTACATGTTTGAAAAGATGTCAACAACAACTGTTAACAACAACAGAAACACAGATAACAATTGGATGGACTAAACTCCTGCTTCTTAAAAGAAACTGATTTAACATCTTGTGAACACCTCCATGCCTCACATTTGCATAGAAATGGTGGACTAGACAACAAGCCCACAAAACATGCCTTTAAAACAAATGACCCTTCAAGTCAAGCATGTAGAAAAAGACCATTAGTACTCTTTTTCAAAAGATGAAACACTTCATCATTATCTCCATCTTGGAGACCAAGTTAACTTCTCCCCAGTCAACATTGCATCACATGTATGTCAAAGCAATCAACCCTGCAAGTTAATTACATATACATGTTCAAAAACAAGGAAATCATCAACATCCTTGTGTTTATGCACATCATGCTCATGCATGCGTTTCATCCTTCAACTTTCACTTAACCACACTGTACTTTCAAAGCTGAAATGAAATATAATGTTGCAGCAATAAAGTGAGCCTCCTACTAAACTTTTCCATTCACCTTCTTGGAAAGAGCCTGCAACTTGGATCTCATTAAGAAAGAAATGAAAATAGATGCATCAATAGACATGCAATCTTAATTGGATAAGAACTCTAACCATTTCTCACCAATCCATTTCAAAGGTGCTACCTCTATCGGCACATCAACATCAACATGTGAATCATCCTGAGACACATCATTCAGGGAATCTTCCTTTCCATTTCTGCCATCCTCTCTTTCCACTTTCTTCAGCTTTTGTGGAAGCATTGCTGGATTTAGAGTCAAACACTTTTCAGCAAGATATCCTTGCTTATGGCAGTAAGTGCAACACATGTGCATCCTTTTGACAGCATGATTTGCCTTGTCCAATGGACCTTTGTCTTCTTGCTTCCTTTCCTTCAAAAGTTTCCTGTATGTGGCCATTCTCTTCCAACATCTAGAAACATCATGGTTATCCAAACCACAAAAGGAACAAGCAATTCTTTTCCCATACCTATGTGGAAATTTACCATGCTTTGCATAATCAAAAGGAATATGATAAGAACCAGATTTATACCTTTGTCTTTCACCTTTATTGCCTTCTTGAGGAGTTGAATCAAATGAAGAAGTGGCTCCCTTTGGAGTACCATCAAGTTCTTCAAGGTTGTTTGAGTTTCCCCAGCTCTCTGGTTCAAGTGTGTGCTTCTGAACACCTGCATCCTGCAAATGATGTTTCAAGGTATTGCATTCCTCCTTAATACAATCTTCACACTTCTGAGGTAGAGGACATGAAATGAAACTCCTTCTTGGGACTGTTTCAATAGCCTTCATGGCAGCTTTAGAACTCTCTCCATAAGCTTGTCCATAGCCAAGACCCAAATACTTAGGCTTTTCCTCAACTATTATTGGCTCAACAATACCTTGTGCAAGTTTACCCAAGCCTTTTCCTTCATAGCCCATCTTGGACATTAGCTTGGAACCTATGCCTCTAGTATGTTTTTCAAAAGAACCAATATAAGCATTCTTAGAATAATTTTAAGACAAACTGGAATGGTTTACCTCTTCTTCAAGCTGATACTTGACGAAGGCTTTGTTGGAAACAAAGAGTTGTGTCTCCAACTCATGCATCCTTTTCAGGTTCATATTTGCAATATGAAGTTGCCTCCATTTCTTGCAATTTGTTAGAAAGCATCTGCTTCTCTTCCTCCAAGGAATCCAACTGCTCTCTAAGTATGTTGCTTTTCCTTCCATCCTCATACATTTGCCTCACCATGTCCATCATGGTGAACAAGTCTTGCTTCATGTCTTCATCAAAGGATCTTGTGATGAAGGGGGAATTTGAGGACTCACTTGTAGGAGTTGTCATTATGCAAATGAACAAAGAACTTCAAACAAGATTAATAAAGAGCTTATTCAGCAACCTTTTGCAACAAACCTCTTATGCTCAAGGATTTCCTTGAGGTCCTTTGGGATAGAAGAATGCCTTCAACCCTTATTCCTTTTTGTCCTTCCTAGACTGAGCTATCAATAGCTTTCCCTTCACCTCTGGAAAATCAGAAAACAGTCAGTCTGCAACAAGCATACTGTCAATCAGACAATAAATCCTTGACTACCCAAACACCTTTCAGATAAGCAATCTTTTCCCTATCAATCAAGCATTCTGATATAACCTTCTTTGAAGGTGGGGTTAATCAATCTCAAGCTCTGATAACACCTGATCTGAAAATGGGGCACATAGGCTTCTTGTCTAGTTTACAAGCACCTCTCCCACTTCCAAAGCCTAAATATTTCCAAGTCTTTATGATTAACCAATGCGGAATTAAATGTGCTTGAAAATAAGGTGTATGTTGGTGTTTGTTTTTAAACTGTTGGTGTGTTTTAAATTTATTTTCTTGAGCTGATATAAAACATATAACAACAAATAAAACAACAGATACAATGCAGTAATAAAACACACACAGAACAACAATTTAATTAGGAGTTCACCCAAAACTCTTGGGCTATGTCTCCATGAGCTTTAGTCAGCTCGACTAGACTCTCTGGGATTATGGAAAAGTCCTTTTACAAGCTCCACGCCCAACTCCACTAGTTTACACAGAACTAAGTGGGCTCAGAACACCATCTTATCCCTGGCTCTGAAGCTCTCAACTTTCTAGCTCTACGCTCTGGCTCTGGCTCTAGCTCTGGCTCTTGGCTATGGCTCATGGCTTTGGCTTATGGCTTTGGCTCTAGCTCTTAGCTCTTGGCTTTGGCTTCTCTGAGCTCTTTCTCGGCCTCTGCGTGCATCAATGGTTCGCTTGACCTCCAAGTGACTCCTTCAGCTACTCTGTGCATTAGCTCTCATTGTCTCTGCTCTCTTGCTTCTTCCTCTGCTCTCAATTGAGCTCTTTGCCTCCTTTGAGGTACTTTTCCGTCTTTTCAGCTACCCCAGCCATTTCTCTACGTATCATCATCTCTTTATGCCGTTGTGACTTCTCTGCTCCCTGTTAGTTAGACTGGCCATTTGGCTCTACGACTTTGTGGCTTCAAAATGCATCATTTCCTGTAAAAACACCTGCTTGCAGCGTGGCATGATGATCAGGAGCGGTTGCAGAGGTTTCGGGGCCTTCTCATAGGATAAAACCCAAAAATTGAGAAAATCCCATTACACAAAGAATGTCTGCAAAATACACTATCGGATGTGATTTTCGGACTTGAAATCCCATTCAATCGCCCCTAAAATCCCTATTGGGTCCGCCATTAGGTGTTATATCGCATCGCATAAGCGTTTTGGGTAAAATCCAAAATACACGGGAAAAAATTTAAAAACCCGACAAAATCCTTTTTATTGGACTTCAAATTATATCGAAATCACCCTAAAATCGCATTGCGTTTGCCATTGGCCACTATCGCAATCCCCATCGTCGATCTAGGGGATCTTCGATCAACGGTCGATATCCAACTTCAGGCAGCTTAGGAGTAGGGAGGTTACCCGCCTGAAAAAGTGGTTTTCCTCTCTCCTCCGCCAGCCACGTGTCGACCAGTGTGTGGGCTCGGGCAGAGCCAGCCCAATACCGCTTTCCGCCTGAGGCCCGCCCGAAATCCCGCCTTTACAGAACTCAGATTTTATGGATCGCTCCTATAATTCCCCTTTGGGTTTGCTTTATCGTTTTGGGAAATCTCCTTTGTATTTCGGTTTTAACACCGAAAAGCGTTAATACACAAGAAAGTCCCTTTATGGCGGAACTCAAATGTTATAACTTCGTGCTTATAAATCCAGCGTATCCGGCATGTTGTTGCCCTTTATTTGCTGCAATGCGACATTGCGATGTGATATATCGCAATCGCAAGTGGCATTGGCCCGGGGGTCCATCCCTTTACTTCGTGGCATTGCTGATGCCGATCTGCTAATATCGACGATCGCAATATCACATTGCCTGGGGTCCCACCATCGAACACAGGCCTATCTCTGACTCGATATATCGGAGATCAGAGATCGGGGGTCTCTTCCATTTCCTCTTAAGTCCGCCTCTTGGACCCTTCTCCGATGTGATTTCCCTTTATAAGGGTTTTTTTCCATTTTTAGGGGATTTTGCCTCTTTTTCCAAAGAACAAAGGGCATCTTCTTTCTGCGATAACTTCTACATCCCAAGTCCATTTTTGCCCATTCAAGTTGCAGTAGATTCAGAATGAAAATATCTCTGCCATGAGGCTATTTCTAGAAACTTTCTTGGACTTTCATTTTCCTCTGCGAGGAACACTTAGATTTAGGAGTCTATCCAAAATCCATTTTTGATCAAGAAGATGTGTATGTTTCTCTAGAATCTTGGGAATATCCTATAGATTCAATGATTTTAACTCATAAGAATAATTTAGGAGACCATCGATTGATACTTGGTAGACCTTGGATAGCTACAGTTGATGCCTTCATAAGTTGTAGATATGGTTATATATATATCTAAATGGGAATTACACTAAGAAATTTACATTGTATCCTCCCACAAAAACAATAACTGAAGTAGAAAGTGAAATTAGGATATATGATGATAATGAAGACTTTGATGATATGTAACCAATTTATACTATTCCAAAATTAGATGAATAAGATGAATTTATAAATTTAATAAATAATAATGATTCTTCTTCATACTGTGAGCAAGATTTTTCAACAACAATGCAATATTGAATATCTACCATCTCACCAAATGGCTTTACAATCTATGGAAAAGTTTGGTAATTCTCAAGTAGAATTTTTTCCAGATATATGTTAGGTCCCTATACTACTAATGTAACCCCTTATTGTTATTAGTACAACCCCATTATTATATTGTTGTGCCCATGTAGTCCCCATATTATTATTATTGTGCCCCATAGAAGCCTACTATTGTTACTATTGTGCCCTTACATTATTATTACTATGTCAGCTCTGATTATATTATGACCACTTAGACTCCTACATATAGAAAGGAGGTATTTTAATTTGTACCATCCAAGAATTATTCGTTTGTGTAATGTAAAGGAGGTTGCCCCCTCGAAGAGGCTTAATTATAAGGCGTTTATCTCTTTCTTCTATCTTTTTGTGAGCTGGTTTCATAACATTTGGTATCAGAGCTTTGAATTCTAGGGTTTTGCTGCTCCAAACAGATCATCGTGGAATTTGCGCTATAACCTTTTTTCTGTGATGTTTCAAAAGCTAAGAAAAGCCCATTTGAGACAAAATCATGCTACACCTCGGGTCCAAATTTCAGATCTTGTCTCGCTATATTTTCGTAGATATGATTTGAGGACGTTAGAGTGTTTGGAAGCTCCAGAATTTCATCTAAAACAAGTCATTGTGGAATTTTCGCTATAACGTTTTTGCTACAAAGTTTCAAAGGCTAAAAAGAAAACACATTTGAGAAGAAATTGGTCTGAACTCTGGGTTCGAATTTCAAATCTTGGCTCGCTATATGTTCGGATATATGATCTGAGGAAGTTAGGGTTTTTGCAGACTCACAAATTACATCATAAACAGGTGACGTTGGGAAAAGTGTCATAACTTTCTCTCTGAGAATCAAATTGAAATTTTGTAACAAGTTGCAGAAAGATGACGCACTGTATTTTCTTTGAGTATATGTTTTAGAATCTAATATTGAAACAGTGACACGTGGCATGTCGTACAAGTTCACTCTACTGAACAAGTCTATAATTAGGTCATTGCGGGATATTGGGAATAAATATTTCTTCGGGAATCCAATTGCGCTCAGACTTGCATAGTTAGAAAGAGGACTTAGAGGGATATTACAGGCTGATACTTCAAAAATTAAATATCAGAAAGCACAGAGTTACAGTCGTTTCAAGATCAAGCTCCTAAAATCAAGAAAAGGTGAGATGAGGAAGTTTGATGGCAAGGATCCGGTAAATTGGATACTATAGATGGAGAAATATTTTGATCTACATGGTGTACCACTATTACAAAAGGTACATATTTCATCTTCATATCTAGAACCGGATCAATTTTTATGGTATAAAGGGATTTGTTCTCGTAAACCACTTGTTACATGGTCGATTTTCACGGAGGAAATTATAGCACATTATAAGGATACAAAGAGAAACACCTTCTTTAGCCAATTGATAAATCTCAAACAAAAGTGTTCAATGGCATAGCACATTGAGGACTTTCAAAAATTGAATATAAGGGAAAATGATATTCTAGAGAAGCAGAGGATTGATGTCTCCATAGGGACTTTAAAGGATGGCATTCAACATGAGGTTTGTCTTTGGGAACCTGATTTATTGGAGAAGCATCCAGGTTGGTAAGAAAAGAGGAAAGAAAAATTATGGCAACAAGGAGTTCTACCCCTCACAACTATAAGGATGGAAGTGTTGTTTCTTCTAGCCTTCCACAACCTACAAGGGTGACACCACAACAATTGGAAGAAAAAAGAGCAAAAGGACTTTGTTACAATTGTGATAACAAATACATTAAAGGTCATAAGTGTGCTGAAAAGAAATTATTTTACATAGATTGTGAAGAGGAGGAAGAAAAGGATCAAGAAACATCAAAAGAAGAGGATATACACCAGGAACCAACCCTAGAGAAAGAAGAAATTAATTTGACCATATCTTGTAAAGCATTGACAAGAATTACCAATCCTCAAACTCTCAAGGGAGAAGGACATATCAACAAGAAAAAGGCTCAAAAAGTGAAATATCACATCGAGAAGGAAGAAATGAATATGACCATATCTTGTAATGCATTGGCTGGAATTACCACTCCTCAAACTATCAAGAGAGAAGGACATATCAAGAAGAAAAATGTTCAAGAAGTGAAATATCACATTGAGCATCAAGAAATGAATCCAACCATATCTTGTAATGCATTGGAAGAAATTACCACTCCTCAAACTCTCAAGAGAGAAGGACATATTTAAGAAGTGAAAGATCACATCAAGCATCAACAACAAGTTCTCCAACTTTTAAAGGATAACGCCACTTTGGTGCAGAATCGAATGAAACAACATGCAAATCAACATCGTAGTGAAAGAAGTTTTGAAGTAGGCGATTGGGTATTTTTACGGCTACATCTCAAGCAAACTATTCATGACAAGGAAATGCTAGAAATACTACATGCACTTAAGAAATGGCAAGCTTACCTAATGGGAAGACACTTCAAGGTAAAAATGGATCATGGTAGTCTTAAATATTTTTTAGAACAAAGATTATCTTTAGAAGAATAGAAAAAATGGGTCACAAATATGTTGGGTTATGACTTTGAAATCATCTAAAAAAAAGGGAAGAAAAATGTTGTTGCATATGCACTCTCAAGAAAGGATGAGGATGTGGATGCATTGTTTTGTGCTATTTCTATTATCCAACCAGATTGGATAAACGAAGCAAGGGATGAATGGAAGAAGGACGAAGAAGTGTGGCCACTCATTCAAAAGTTACATAAGATCCCAGTTCAAACAATATTGCTAGAACTTGACGAGGAAGGAAAAATCATATTGGAACATGGAGTAGTCACAAAAACAAGAACCCGCGGCTACGAAATCGATCAATTTCAGAGTATCTCATCAAGTGGAATAACTTACTCGCTAAAGATTCCACATGGGAGGACAAGAATTTTATACAGAAGCATCAAGAACTACTCAAGTGTTGAGGACAACACTTTTTGAAGGAGAGGGGCATGTTAGGTCCCTATACTACTAGTGTAACCCCTTATTGTTATTAGTACAACCCCATTATTATATTGTTGTGCCCATGTAGTCCCCATATTGTTATTATTGTGCCCCATAGAAGCCCACTATTGTTATTATTGTGCCCTTACATTATTATTGCTATGTTGGCTCTGATTATATTATGACCCCTTAGACTCCTATATATAGAAAGGAGGTCTTGTCATTTGTATCATCCAAGAATTATTCATTTGTGTAATGTAAAGGAGGTTTCCCCCTCGAAGAGGCTTAATTCTAAGGCGTTTATCTCTTTCTTCTATATTTATGTGAGCTGGTTTCATAACAATATAACATTGAATATTAATAATAATTTGGAATAATTTCAAAAGAGGAAATTGATACAGATGCTACAAAAACACTCTCTTGCTTATACATGGGAGTATACTAATACGAAAGGAATTGATCCTAGAACTTATATGCATCATATTTATATTCAAGAAAATGCTAAACCAGTTGGACAACCTCAAAGAAGGATGAATCCTAATCTAAAAGAAATTGTTAAGGAAAAATTACAAAAGTTTCTTAATATGAATTTCATCTATCCAATATCAATTAGTCAATGGGTGTCACCTTTAATGATTTTTCCAAAGAAAAATGGAAAATGGAGAGTGTATTGACTATAGGGAATTAAACAAAGCTACTTTGAAAGATCATTTTCCACTACCCTTTATATATCAAGTATTAGATACCTTGGGAGGGAAGAAATATTTTTTCATTTTTAGATTGTTTTAGTGATATAACCAAATACAACTAGCACCAGAAGATCAAGATAAAAATACTTTTACATGTACATGAGGAACATATGCCTATAGGGTAGTTCCCTTTGGATAATGTAATGCACCTGCCACATTTTAGAAAGAATTTATTTATTTATTTTTTAATTCATGATCGTGTGGAAGTATACATGGATGACTTTACTGTGTATGGTGATACTTTTGAGGAAGCTATTGAAAATTGGAAAAAGTTCTTATTAGATGTAAAGAGGTAAACCTTTCATTAAGCAATGGGCAATGTTTTATGATGTTCAATGAAGGGATTTTTTTAGGCCACCATATTTCAAGTGATGGAATTAAAGTGGATACATCTAAAGTAGAAATAATTTCCAAAATTCAATTCATGTTTCTCAAAGAGATGTTAGAAGTTTTCCTGGATTTACTAGATATTATAGAAGATTCATAGAAAATTTCACAAAATAACCTCTCCACTTTTTAAACTCCTTACAAAATATTGTGAATTTTTTTGGAATTCTGACTGTCAAAAATCATTTGAGACATTGAAACAAAAGATTACTGAAGCACCAATTTTAAGGGGACCTAATTGGTCTCTTCCTTTCCACATTTCTACTGATGCTTTAGATACAACTCTAGGAGCTATGTTGGGACAAAAAGATTTAACTCCTTATGCTATCTATTATACAAGAAAAAATTTGACTCCAGTAGAGTTAAATTACATTGTAACAAAAAATGAGTTTTTAGTTATTGTGCATGCCATTAATAAGTTTTGTCATTATATCACTGGTTATGAAACTTTCATTCATATAGATCATTCTTCCATTAGATATCTAATGAAAAACCAATTACTAACGGTAGAATTACAAGATGGTTGCTACTGTTACAAGAATTCAACATTACTATTCTTGATATACCATAAAAAGAAAATACAGTTGCTGATTTTCTTTCTAGAATGCAGAATAATAATGATGATGTTCCTATAAAAGATAACTTTCCTGATGAATATCTTTTTGCAATATCTACTAAAACACCTTGGTTTGCAAATATTGCTAATTATTTGGATACAGAAAAGTTACCTCCACAACTATCATCTAGAGAAAAGGAAAAAGTGATCAAATCTAGTGCACCTTATTCTTGGAAAGATGGAGAATTTTACAAAATTGGACCCGATTTGATCATCTGAATATTTGTTCGAGAAGATGAAGTACCTAAAATCCTAAAAGCTTTTCATGATGAGCCATGTGGAGAACACTTTGCTGACAAAAAACTGCCTACAAGATCCTTCTTTTGGGATATTATTGGCCATCCATTTTCAAGGATGCCAAAGAATATGTCAAAAGATGTGATAGTTGTCAAAGAATGGGGAAGCATATTCCATTAGATGAAATTCCTCTACAACCATAGGTACTTGTAGAGCCTTTTGAAAAATGGGCTCTAGATTTTGTTGGACCAATAAATCCTCCATCTAAACAAAAAATGTACATACTTGTTTGCACAGATTATGTTACAAAATGGGTAGAAGCTAAACCTCTTTTATTTGCAACTGAAAATGTTGTAGTTACATTTCTTTTTGAGGATATTTTTACTCGTTTTGGTGTTCCAAGAGAAATTGTAACAAATCAAGGTACTCAATTCACATCCAAGTTGGTGCAAAATATCATGGAGCAATATAAGATCAAGCATCGAAAGTATACTCCATATCATCCACAAGCCAATGGACAAGTGGAATCCACCAACAAAGTACTTGAAGCAATTCTCACTAAGGCTATGCATTTTCATAGGAAGGATTGGGCAGAAAATATTCTAGAAGCACTATGGGCATATTGAACCACATGGAGAAACACAATTGGACATACTCCTTATGAGATTGTCTATGGGAAGCAAGTTTTGCTTCCAATTGAATTCCAAGTGGAGACCTTCAGAACAACAACTAAATTGGGCCTTGATCTATCAAAAGCTAAAAAACAGAGACTAGCACAATTGAATGAGCTAGATGAGATCTGACAAGATGCTATCCAAAGAACCAACATAGTTCAGCAACAAAGATCAAAGTGGCATGACAAATTTATCAAAGCTAAAAATTTCAAGCAAGGTGACTAGGATTTTATTTTTGATTCCAAATTCAAATATTTTCAAGGGAAATTTCAAACTCATTGGCTTGGTCCTTATGAGATTGATACTATTTTTTATAATGGAGTAGTCAAAATCAAAACTATTGATGATGAACAAGTTACTTTCCTTGTTAATGGTCATAGATTAAGATTGTATCATAAACCACTAACAAAAGAAGAGTTTTCCAAATATTTGCAAGAGAATTTTGAATTCAAGTTGGTCAAGAAAGGAGATTCTTATCCTCATCCTCCAACTTCATTGTAATTTTTCTTATATATATATAATTAAAATAAAAGTATAAACATGAAAACAAACTATGTTGGCATGTTTATACATAAAATATTAACTAAAAACCAAGATTTCTTGGTGGTTTAGATTTTCAAAATTCCCTTTTCTTGTCCCTATTTCTCTCTATCCTTCTTTTCTAATAAATTTCAGGTGATAGTAAATACTTCTAAAGACCAGTTTTCTTCACTAATGACTAAAGAAACAACAAAAATAAAGAGTCTTTTCTCTTATCAGAGCAACAAAATTTCAAAATGAGAAACAACAAAATTTATGTCATTTTGCAACCGATCTTCAATTCTGCAGCCAAGTTTGAATTCTACATCTACATCAACATCAGAAAATCCACAACAAAGGAATATCAAAGGAACTCACAAAGCAAAGGTATGTAGGATGTTGAATTATTTTTCATATAAGAACTTAGGTTTTAATTCATGGGATGATTTTATTAAAGAAAAGATTGAATTATTAGAAAACCTTATAAGACTACCTAAAAATCATAACCGTTACACCCCACCATCATCATTACTCATTCGGTCACATCAATTTTGCATATATCTCACCAATCCTATGAAATCAGATCTAAGAATCGTGGGAGATCATATGAAAAGTGCAGTCCTATCATGAAACTAATACTTCGTAAATGCCTTAATCCACTATCATTTTACTCAACCTCATCCCATTTCACTCCATTTCGTAACCCTCACCAATCAACTTTGCTCATTTCGTATCAAACCTCCATCATCCCTATTGAAAGGAAACAATCCAAGGCTAACACTTATCTCCACCACAACTATCATTGTCTACTTTGAACCAAGCAAAATCAAGTTTCTTCAAGAATACCCAAGAGTTAGAGACTAGTTGCAATAGGTAGGGTGGCTTAAATTCTTTGAAAAATTTGATGGCCATAAGACAAAGCTTTTTCTCAGGCTTTTGATGGAGTCGTGGCAGAAATTGGAGCAGAAATTGGAGACAACAAGCTTATCTTGACAAAGCTATCATGGAAGAAGCTACATAATTTCCCAGAAACGGAGAAAGTTGGTTCAAGAACAAGAAAATCAAGGAGAATGACTAGGTAAACTTCCTCAGAGAACCAGGTATGGATATATCCATCTTTAAAAAGGGAATTCCAATTACAACGCTAAAATGGAAATAAAGACATTTATTGTTGGTTATCCAAAAAAATTGAACTTGTGAAGGAAGGTTCAAAACTATGTTTTTCTACCATGCTCGACTTTTGATGCATTTATTGACGGGAATGAAATCAATTTGCTTGAATTTTTGCTTCAAAGTCTTAGAAAGATGGCATCTAGTATAAAAAGAGGGTCTAAATCCATTTCCCTCTACCATGATGGATTGATCAAAATTCACATAGAAGCACATTTAGAAGCTAAGGGATACAATTGACATGGTTTTCTGGTTCGCAACCACTTTATAGATGTTCAAGAAGAAGAAACAAATAGGAGGGTTAAAAGGATTCAATGAAGGTCAACATCAAACCCTAACCTTGAAGAGAAAATGGAAGATGAAAGTCTAGAACAAAATGGAACAGAAGTAACAAAATACCTGTTTGAAGATGATACCCCACTCTCTCAATACTTTGAAAAATGTAAGCAGAAAAATGAAAAACAAAGTGTTAGAAGAAAGAAAGTTAGCTTAAGTTCTAAGCTACCTGACTAAAGTGAAAAATCAGAGAAGGGAAAACAAGATGTTAGCAAAGCAAAAAGTCAAGGCATTGAAGGATCATGGGTAAAATTGAGAAGAAGTAGAAGAATTTCAAAACTCTCAAATACAAAGTCTCCAGAAATGATCGATCTTGAAGAAGAAGGGTACAAAACACCAGCTCACACAGTGATCTTGACAAGAAAAAGACCATAGATTGATCTAGTCCTGCAAGAAATTGATGACTATGTGGAATCCTTGGAACAAAGAGTGCAACAAAATGTAAGCTTCTCTCAGAATCAAGAAAATTCATTCAATGAAACTCTTTTGTCAGACCATAGACTTGAGGTTACCTTGAATCAAGACATATATGATCTAGAAGTTCTTAATAAACATCTCATACAGGAAAGAGAAGCATCAAAGGTACAAAATGAGATATTAATAAATGAGAATGATAACATACTTTTACATCTTTGACATTGGTATAAGAAAAATATGAAACTCAAAGAAAACAATAAGTTCCTTAAGAATAAGATTAGGGATTGCAGAGGAAAATTATGATGAAGAAACCAAGGGCTACCTTCAACATTAGAAAAAGAAAGGAAAGCACTGGTTTGGATGTGCTTGCACAAGCTTCAGAAATCATACATTGGAGGAAAAAAGGAACCAATTTTCAAATTTTGGTGCATGAGAACATGCAAGACCTTTGGTGTGGGGGAATGTTGAAGTATGAAATTCTTTCCTTTTTTACTATCTCTTTCCCTCTCCTTTATATTTTTGTGGCCATTTTTGTAGCAGTCTCAACATACTCAAGGTTATTTCAGCTTATAAAAGGTACTAATCATCCATGTTTTAGAATATATGTTTCTTTATGAATTATAATGAAAACATATCTACAATTATAGAATCTTGATAATTCTGTAGCTAATGTTGAATTCCGTAGCCATATCCATGATTAGACAGGTTGCAATGCATCAAAAAAGGGATGAAGGGTATCTAAAGATGAAAAATGTTCACCACATGGATGACCACCTATCGACATGACTTGGCAGGCTATAGAGATTAGGAGATCTAAGAGTCAAACTCTGAGTATAAAAATGCAGCAATCAACTGAAGATAAGCAGAAGATCATTGTGACATTAGGAAAGTGTGAAAAAGAACTGTTCAATCACAAGAATATGATTCGAGAAGAATCCCTCATGATTTTCTCTTTCAGTAGAAAATCATGAGGAGATAAAGTTCTAGTTTAAATCTATTTCCTAGATGGCAGAACAATTTTATTTCTTATCGGCATAGAACTCTTGAATTAGTTTTAATGAAAATTGTATAAAAGCCATAAGGCGAAACCCAAAAGATAGTTTGGAAGTTAAGTATGATGTGGTTTATTTCCAATATTGTGAACTCTGTTTCGAATTAATAGAATCCTCTGTTTTCAATGCGTGACTAAGCAATCAGTTGATTAGTGATAGACTTACACTCACGGGAGGGCCCCCTGGCGAGTTGTAAGAATATTTAGTTTTGTTTCTATTTGCTCATAGCATGATAGTTTTATGAAGTTTCTTTTCTTCTAAAGTAGTTTCATTACAATTATGTTTTGATCATTTGTTATTTCAATCTCAGAGCACTCATAAAAGAAAAAAACCAAAGATATTTTATTTTCACATGCATTTTATTTCCAACAATTAAGTTTCATTACTCAGTTAATTTCATAGATGGCAAAAGAAATGTCTTTTAGAATTAATTGCGCACATCAATAATCATTTAGAGTTACAAGTTCTCATTTGATTTTTGCTTCTGTCAAACGTTCCTTTCTGCAATTGTAGTTAATTTCTTTTCTTTTTGCATTTAGGAATTAAGTTTTCTTTATGCAATTTCCTTTTATGTAATTAGTGTAGAGGTATCTTTCTGCAAAGTAGTGTTGTAGTGTTTTCAATTATGAAAGTTGCATTAATTTTTTTTTTCCTGCAATCTAGTGTTAGCATTTCCTTTTATGCAAGTAGAAATAGGTTTTGAATTCTGCAATTAAAATAGATTTTTAATTCCGCAAGAAATAGATTTCAGTTCAGTTAAGTAATTAGGGTTCAATGTAAATTTGCATAGAAATAACTTGTGTGTCATTACTATCTAAATCTCATTCAAACATTTGTCCACACTTGGGATAATTTCACACTTAGAATAATTCAATCCATAGATAGAATTCCTAGCATATATGGTGCACATACATCTCACAAGTACACGAACCTTGGTTGAAAATTAATGAAGTAGTTTAAGAACAATTAAATTACCCAACAATATTTTTTAATTTTAATAAATTTATGCCTTGCAACCCAAGTAAAGAAGTCGCTTCCCTTATAGTGAATGAAGTAGACCTTTAATGGATTTAAAAATACATCCTATGGCTGAATGATCATTTTAGTACTCTACCAAAATAATATGATTTTATTAATATTAATAAATAATAATAAATAGCCTTTAAGAGCCTTATTTAATATTTGTGTTAAGGATCTTTCCTAGAGATATTTTCAATTCCAATAGAAATTTGAATATCAATGATTGGCTTAGTGTATATTGTCCCACTTGGTTTTGAAGTCAATAACTAGTTTATTATCTTTGATTCTTGATATTATGACAATAATTATTTTCATATATTGACGGTCGTAGGGGAATAAGATGTCATGTCACCACCCTTGGGGTTTTAGCCCAGACATTAGGGTCACCAACTTCAAACTCAGTTTTTTCTCAAACCAAGAGGACTTATGTGGTGTTCCACATACCACCATAAATATCTTGATGAGGAGAATCCAATGAAGTGGATTTCCAAATCAAACTCAAATATTTTACCCTTTAATAGCCCTCGACAAATTCGGGGTACATCCTTAGTGTAGGGAACCCAAACCCTAGGTTTCAACCACCCAGTAGTGGATCTGCCAACTTGATGTAATCCGACAATGATTAAGAAGCATTCATTAACCATTTAACATCAATGACGGGTGTTTCAGTCAAAGTCAAACCCATTCAAATACATGGGTTGACATCAATGAAAACACCATCCAACACTCTCACCATAATTGTTGTGGTAGTTAGGCTAAACTTGACTTGGTCATAGAGTTAATTTATCATCGGTGGTTTACGAGCTTCGGTAACCCATGGTTTCTCCCATGTTATTTTCATGCTATGTATCCTATTTAAGGGCATGATGAATCCATTGTGAGATGCCTTTGGGCCATTGGAAGGGCATAGTGAAAAGAAGAGACTATAAAAAGACAAAAGAGTTTTCCCATGACATAATAAGAGGCCTAGCTAGTTTCAGTGGACATAGCCTATATTGAGTGAACCATGTAAATTTTGTCTCCTGTTAATTTATTATGATTTGTCTTTTTGTGTGACTGGTATGTTTTAATCAATATCTCCCTTTTATAATAATTGATATCAAATCTTGGATGTCCTAGTGCTTGTGGATATGTAGAAAATTGTGAGTCGATTGTTGCTTGAATGTTTGGATCTTAAAGATGGGAATTTCTTGGTGAGATGTGATATAAAGCACAAATCATGGTAGATTGGATTAAAAACAAGGGGAAGAGTAGGAAGGAGTGGTGTCTGAATTCACCTTGAATCCCAAGGTTTAGAGCTTAATGAAATGTTATTGTTAAGAAATAGAGAGTTGAGAAAACTAGTTTGGTCATTGTTGGGATGGATTTATGTAAGATTGATTTTAAGAGCTAAGCTAATGAGAGATCACATGAATATGGAAAGTGAAAATGAGGTCAAAAGGCCTAGTCAAAGGTGAGATGAGTGTAGTAGATGATTGTTGAGTGGAGGTTAAGGAGTGCATGCAAATTATGGATTGGTATGGGTTGGAGATATAGTGAAAGAAAGGTCAAATAAATACATAGATGAGAGAATGTAGATGGATTAAATGGTTCCAAGGCCTATTGAAGGAGCCGACATTTTATGGAGAGCTATATAAATGTATGAACACACTAAAGTGTTTGGTCTAAGTTGTAAATCCTAGCCATAGGTAGGAAGTATTCCCCAAGGTTGTTGTACAACCTGTTATTTAGGTATATATGTTGTAGCATGATAGAAAATGATGTTATCCTTCCCATGCATAGAGAGGATGGAGGATGAAGTTGTGGATTGAACCACTTAAATAGGTATGAAGGTAGCAGGTGTACTCATATGCTAGCTTGAGGTTAGTTTGTTGTAAGACTTGTTATTTAGGAATACATGTTGTAATGCAATGACACATGGAGTTATGCATAATCAATTTGTGGAATGGACCATTTGAATAGGTACAAAGGTGGTATGTGTACTCATATGCTAGCATGAGTGAGGGAATGGGAGATCTTAGGATGTTAGATAGTTGATGAAAAATGTACAAGAAAAGTGTCCTAGAAAACTAAAAGATACAATGGTTGGTTACCCATTTATTCGATGGATAAATTTTTGATATAAAAAATATATTGGGACCAAATTAATCTCCCTAAGACAAGTTTAAGGGGGGCATTGTTAGGGTATATTTAACTCGGTCATGAGTTAACCTACCGTTAACAATATATGGGCTCAAGGTTTTGGGAACCATGGGTTTGTCCATAGTATTTCATGTTATGTAGCCTATTTAAAGGCATGATGAATCCATTGCAAGATGCATTTTTGTTATTGTGAGGGCATGGTAAAATGTAGGAGTCTGTAAAAATGCCAACAAGTTTTGCCATGACATAATAAAAGGCTTATCCATTTCTTTGTGAACGTAGCTCATATTGGGTGAATTACGCAAAGTTTGACTATTGTGAATTTATTATGATTTGTGTTTTTCTGTGCCTTTATATTTTAATCAATATCTCCTTTCTATAACAATAATCCCATATTGTATGTTTAATAAGTGGAGGAATGCCTAACTCATTTGTAAATAAATATACACACACATATCACTTCACTCTTGTTTGTTTTCTAGGTAAACTCCATCATCTCGTGTTGGACAATCCTCCATCCACGACCATGTATCTCGCTCTCTCTCTCTCTCTCTCTCTCTCTCTCTCTCTCTCTCTCTCTCTCTCTCTCTCTCTCTCTCTCTCTCTCTCTCTCTCTCTCTCTCTCTATGTCACACACACACATAAAACTCAAACGATGCATCCCATCACGATGTTTATTGGATATTTATACAACACTAACTCAAGCCATCACTAGACCATTTCTAAGGTTGTGTGACATATTTTTCTTTATTGGAATCAATCACACAAACACAACTCTGATAATTGTGAAATGCTTATAAATTTTTAAACTTAGTTACTTCATGGTGAATGCATATTTATATCATTGATAATTTCAACAAATTTTTAGGCTACACAGGTCATTTTAATTGTCAAACCAAGGTTGGTAAACTTGCGAGGCTCTCCATGTTATATGCACAAGAGACAAGCCCTCACACTTATTTGCATGAACTAAGCAAGGGAATGGTTGTGAATTTGTGACCAAGTGGAAGAATCAACCTAGGAATGATACACAATTACCTTAGGCCCTTCCTTTGACTGCTTGCACCACCTATACACATTAGAACATGAACTGTTAGTACACTGCCTTGGAATCTCCATCTCAATTGGGTAACTCAAATTCTCTACATGCAACATTTATTTTGGGCTGGTTGATCAGTTAATTGGATGATCACTTAGTGTAATTAAAGTTCCACTTCCACAACTTGACCTCCACTAATTCTTCTAACAGTTAGAACTAGTTAAACTAACAATAACTCAAATTAACTAAAATAGATTGCTAAAAATTAGCAATCAAACATACTGAATTGAAATTGGATTTTTCTCTAGTTTGACCAAGACAAAGTCAAACTAAGATTTTCTTGCTGCATTTTTCAACACTCCCTCTTAGCAAGAAAGGGATTATCAACCCTATCCTGCACCTGTCGAACTCGAACTTCCCTCTTGACAAGGCCTTTGTCAAAATATCAACATCTTGTTCCTCTATTGGAATGTACTGCACAACATAATCTGCCTCTATACACAATCCCGTAGATGGTGATATTGAATATCAATACGCTTGGATTGATCATGAAAAACTAGATTTTCAGAGAGTTTGATACAACTGTGATTATCATAGTAAATCATAGTAGGACCCATCATTTGACAAAAAAAGTTAACAAGTATCTTTCTCATATAGATCGCCTCACATGCTACTTGACTTGTAGCCATGTATTTTGCTTCTACTGAGCTGAGTGCCACTGATCTTTGCTTCATGTTGTACCAAGAAACTGCTGAAAACCAACACTCAAAATTCCACCTGATGTGCTCTTCTGGTATGATGGACTTCCTGCTCAATCTGCATTTGTGAAGCCACACAACTTCACTCCCTCTGTCCGTCTGTACTAAAGTCCAAACTAGGTAGTAACTCTGAGGTACCGTAGGACATGCTTAGCTTCCCTCCAAAACAGTTTGGTTGGCCTAACCATAGCTTGGATACGCTGGTTGACTACATAACACATGTATGGTCGTGTGTCCACAAGATACATGAGTGAACCCACCAACTGCTAGTAAAAAATTGCATCCACTTCCTCACCTAAAGTGGCATCCTCCTTCCTCCAGTTGGTCGCTAGAGGAGTCTCCATGAGTTTTCACCTATCCATGTAGAATCTCTAAAGTATCTCGTTCACATTCTTTACGTGAGAGACAAATAGTTCCCATCACCTTTCCATACTTCCAAACCAAAGAAGTAGTGCATGAGACCCATGTATTTCATTTCAAACTCTCTTGCAAGGGCATCCTTGCAAGATCTGATCAGCTAATAATCACCAGTCAAAATCAAGTCATCAACATATAATAAAATAATAAACAATTTACCTTCTACCAAAATATGATAGAGGTTTGCATATGCTTAACTTTTGGGCAAGCCTGAATTGATGAGATAGTTGTCGTTCCTGGTGTACCAAGCATGATGTGCTTGCTTGAGACCATACAATTCTTGATTGATTTTGCATACATGAGAATGTTGATAAAAAGTCTTTAAGCCTTCTGGTTTCTCAATATTCACCTCCTCCTCAAATACTCCATTAAGGAATGTTGTTTTTGCATCCATCTAGTGGATCTTCCACCCCATATGTGCAACCAGAGCAAGGATTGATCTGATGGATGACTTGGTACATTTATACAGGAGAAAAGGTCTCCTCATAGTCAATACCCTCAACCTAATAGTGCCCCTTGGCCAAAAATCTGGCCTTGACTTTTCTATGCTTCTATATGCCACATGATTCACCTTGAAGATCCATCTTTATTGATTCCTCAAAAGAGGATGGCTCAGTCTCTACTAGCTCAGTCATGAGAGCCATGTATCCAGTGTACCAATCTAGTGACCTTCTTTGTTTGAGCTAATTTGAAGGAGCACCCACATTCTCCCTCACATCTTTCACAAGTCTCTCAACTTCCCTGGTTCTCTTCCCACCTTCTTTGGATGGTTTTTCTTGAGTGGCTACCTATAATCTCTACTCCTCAACTTGTAGTTTCTCCACAACATCCTGGGGCTCCTCCTTTCGGGTTAAAAACTCCTCCTTTGGTGGGATCTTAAGCTCCCTCTCAAGAGAGAAATTCATGGCTTTTTCTTCATCAAATTTGACATCCCTTCTCACAATTGTCCTTTCGAGGGATGGAAAATACACATGGTAGTTGTGGGGAGTTTCTATGTAACCCAATAATACCCCCAACTCTACTATCAGCTCTAGCTTCTTCCTTGACTCTTTGGAAACATGTTAGTGAACATGGGCTCCAAAGATCCCAAAGTGTGACACATCCAACTTCCTCCCTAAGAAGGCCCCTTCTAGTGTGATCATGTCAAGAATACGTTGAGGACTCATGTTTTGCAAATAGACCATTGTAATGCATGCTTCAGCCCATAGGTGCAAAGGTAGGATTTGGTCATGAAACATCGCTCGTGTTGCTCCCATAATGCTACAATTCTTCCTCTCAACCACCCCATTTTGTTGTAGGTTGTGAGGTGTTGTCAACTCTCATTGAATGCCTTCTTTTGCACAAATTTTTTTAAACTCATTCGACACGTACTCACCTCCACTATCACTCTTGAGAGCCTTCGACTTATTGCATGTTTCTTTCTCAACCAGTGCTTTGAACTACACAAACTTGGAGAATGTCTCATCCTTCTTCTGTATGAAGAAGATCCAACACTTCCATGAGAAATAATCTACAAAGATCACTTAATATTTATGCCTGTCAGTGGAGGCTATTGAGTAGGGTCATAGACATCAAAGTGGATCCTTTCAAGGACTTCATGTACTCTATTGTCCCGATCATGGAAAGTGGATTTAATTTACTTCCTGAAGGTACACCCTTTGCATGTGTCCTGCTACTCTAGTGCTCCTTTGGGGAGGCCTATGGTTATCTACTTCATGATCTTCAATGTGCCATGATGAAAATGAGCAAGTATTCTATGCCAAAGTTCACTGACATCATGACTTTTCACATTCTCTGCCTTTATGCTCAATGCAACACAATCCTCCACATGCAACTTGTACAAGTTCTTCAATTGAACCTCGATCTGCTTCACCTGTCCTATGGCAATGTGTCTCAGGGATGCCTTTCCTTTACTGAAGATCACATCGTAACCACTACCTTCAAAAAATGAAACATAGACAAGATTCTTCTTTAGACCCAGGACAAACATCACATCCTTGAGCCTGAGAGGGGAGCCCGACTCCCTCTGAAAGGTGACAGTACCAATCCCGGTCACATTGTACCTTCCATAATCTCCCATCTAGATGTGCATATGGAGATCTCTCTCCTCCATGTCACTAAAAAAATTCTTTGTTCCCTGTCATATGGAATGAGGCATTTCTATCGAGGTACCACACACTTCCCATCACTGTGCTGACACTGCATGCAACAAGAGAAAATTCAAGCTTGAACTATGAAGCTAAAGCTTCTCTTTCTGCTCTTCCTAAGGTTTTGTTGTTTGTATTCTTGTGTGGACACTTTGTGGCATAGTGCCTGAATTCATGACAATGAAAGCACTTGATTCTCGACAAGCTTTTCTTCTTGCCCCCTTGACTTACAGATTCTACTTTGGATTGGGATTTCTTCCCTTTCTGCTTCTTTTCCTTTCCATCCAAGGCATAATTTTCTTCATCCTTGCCCTTGGATGAAGTCTCATCTATGGTATTCCACCTTATCTCCTCCTATGCCAAATCAGACCATAGGCGCTTCAAGCATGGTAGTTTCTCCCTACCATTTACCGAATCTTGATAGCTATGGAAACTTTTGGGAAGGCCCAAAAGGGCTAGAGATACCAAATCTTCTTCAGGGACATAGACACCAACCCCGACAAGTTAATCATGACACTATATAAACTTGCTCAGATATTGTGGAATTGTGTCATTCTTCTGCATCTTGATATTTCAAAGCTTGTTCGTGAGTGAAACTTCCCGTGGTCGCTGCTATTCTTGAAAAATTATGTCAGTGCTTTCCACGTCATGAACAAGGTCTCTTTTCCATGGAAATTTGAGACAATATGATCCCGTACTCCCTCCAATATGAATGTCCTCACTTTGGCCACATCTTTCTTCCACTGAGAAAGATTATGGGCATCAAATGATTGGGATTTTGGTACATCTATCTTGATGTATTCAAGCAACCCATTATCATCTAATATTGCCTCCATGTTTTCCTTCCATGTAACAAAGTTTGAGGTGCCTTCCAAGGCATATTCGAGCCCGAGTCCATTAAAAGCCATCTTCTCAGTCCGGAGAAAACCTGCAACAACGATCTTCAATTTCGAACCTTCTGCAATGACAACTTTGAACTCTTTGTTCAACAATGTTTCCAACACTGATACCATGTAGAAATTAATGTGTAGATTCAATACTACTCATGAAATTTACTAAATCACAAGACTTGAAGCTACTTTACTCATCTGTGAAAGTAGATTCACCATCTAGAACAAGAATCATAGACATGCAAAAGGAAACATCACACATGCATAGAGATTTATCTAGGGGAAAGAAATTGCTCAAAACCACTTCCTATTTGTATTGCATTAATTAGAGAATAAAGATGAATACATATTCTTTCTCAAGCCTGAGCACAACCTACAACTATATAATCTATCTCTCTGCCTGACTGCCTAAACCTGGCTAACACTTAGCCAATTTTTCAAGCCTCCAACATCTTATTTCCTTGTGCTCTTCCTTGGGAAATTTTATAAATTTTACATCATGGAATTGCACAATTACCTTAGGGCCTTCCTCTGACTGCATGCACCACCTGTACACATTGGAATATGCTACAACTAATACACTACCTTGGAATATCTATCTCAGCTGGGTAACTCGAATTCTTTTCATGGAATATTTATTTTGGGCTGATTGATCAAATAATTGGTTGATCACTCAATGTGGTTGAAGTTCCACTTACACAACTTGACATCCACTAGTTCTTCTAACAATTGGAACTAGTTAAACCGGAAATAACTCAAATGAACTAAAATAGATTGCTAGAAATTAGCAATCAAACATACTGAAATGAACTCAAGCTTCCCTAACTCGAATTAACTGAGTTAACTGAGTGACAAGTGCCATGTCACCTCAGTTAAATACCTCCAATATTTCTGCTAAAATAGAAATTGGACTTTTCTCTAGTTTAACGAAGGCAAAGTCAAACTGAGATTTTCTTGTTGCATTTTCAATAGTAGCTTCTGCTCAGAGAGAAAGCTATTGAATTACCTAAACTACTAAGTCAAGAAAACCATAAATCATGCAACCACCCATGCTTGTAAATAAAATATCACACTTTTTGGAAAATTAAATATCACACTTACTTGAAAATAAAACAACAATCATACTTCTGACTTAGTTACTGGAGAATCCATAGTAAAAACCATTTTTCGTCAACGTTTCAAATTCCAATTGGGATCCATCATCAGGACTTCATGAATGCTTGAAAATGAAAGATCACATTTACTAAAAATGAAACTCAACTAAACTTGAAATGATACAAAACAACATCAACATAATTATATATTTAATACGAAAATTACTAGCACATAGTTGTACCTTGAGTGGGCCCCTACTCAAGGACAACTTGTACCTCTATGCACTTAGCCGTCCAACACAGGAAAAATATTAAGCTTCTGTTTTAGGCACTACAATAGCCCCAAAATATTGAAATTCTTAAAATTTGAAGTGCCCCTATCTTGAAGTTCGCAAAGGATACATTGAAATGATTCTTCTAAACGTACATATCCTCACGATTCCTTTAAGTCCTTTTCTGCTTACCAAATCTTGAAAAGATACCTCATCACAACTTATTACGATTAGTTGCATCATAGGTTTTCATTGGAGATATGCGATAAGAGTGTTTTATTGCAAAGTTGAATCCCTTTATCACATTTTAGCCTCTGTATATTGAAACAATTGAAAACCTCTCACATTCTACCTTCCGGGATTACAATTATGAATGATTCATCGCACCCTATCTTCCGATATTGTGACTACGTACACCCATCACATCAACTTATTGATATTCACGATTTTTCCTGTGAGAACACTTTTATTTCTTCGTCACACTGACACGTGTAGAAAAAAGTATATAAAGGGGTCAGGCCCTAATTCATTTTCATATTTCCATTTTCTTTGAGCTCATGACTACAAAGCACAGAAGCGCATGATCTTCACAATTTTCCTTTGTAGATTGTGACTGTGAAAAGATGGTTGGGATCCAAGTTATCGCATCTTTCTCTTCCTGTTTGTGATTTTGGCATTTTTTATTCTATTAATCGAGTTACCCTGGTCATTTCACTTTCCTGATGTTTCATCTTCCACCCAATCTTAAATTTATTTATACTTTTGGAACCATTTTTTTACATTCTCTCCTCCTACAATTGAAGTTTACTTTGCATAATGCTTAGCTAATTTTTCCTATCACTCTAAGTCTGCATACTTACTATGGCCCTTTCATCCTATCACAATAGAGAAATTCTTGATAACAACCTTATTTCCTCATCTTGAAACAACAACATAATGAGGTCACTTCAGATTGTGAATTAACCATATTGCTACCACTAACAGTTTCACTTTTGGCCTTATTGCAATTTTCTCCACAATCTGCAACTATGAACAATATTTTAACCTTATCATGATCTGCCACTAAAAGGTTTGATTGTGCCAAATCCTCACCATCAGTTCCCTGTTCTTATGTCCTAGCACTACAAGTCACAATGACACAACCCATAGTCATGCCTTCCCCTATCACAAACTACCCCTACAATTCATGACATAACCTATCACTCTCTCTCTTTGTAATTAATCCTACAACAATGTAATTTTACAATTTGCGACACATGTTAAGGCAATGAATTATTTAGTTATTTTTTCCTAACATTTTGTGTTACCATGAACATATTTGAAATGTCAGACATTGTTGACCTCGAGTGCTTCAATATTTATTCATCTACAAGAGATATGGCTCCACCTACCAAAAGAATACCTAGAAAGGAGTTAGTTGAAAGAAATATTGAAGGGGTTGTTGAAAGCCCAATTATCAAAGTACCTACTTATGTTGACACTGATTGTGACATAAACAAATCAATATCAATGTCATGGTTTAACATATATCAAACATTCTCTTGGAAAGAGATACCAATAGATGAGGAAGACCCATAAGTTTACATTAATGTCAAGAAATGATAGTTCCATAAGCTAGAAGCACATCCATCCATCTTGCCATGTGTTGGAATCATTGAATGGATTATCCAATGTATTGATGAAAATGATATGGCATTCAAGAATGTGCATTGTGTACCCATAACAATTTATAATGCAAATGACATGGTTGAGTATTGATAGATGAAAGGACAACATGTGGATCTTACTCCAAAATGATATTATGAGGTTTTTGTATCAACTAAGGAAATCCTAAAAACTTGCTGGCAAGAACCTAACAAGTTCAAATAGTGATCAGATGGGATATACAAAAATAAAATGCTAAAGAAGGCATACCATATGTTATTAGCCATGTGATGTTGTCAGTTATATGGTAGGGAGGATGCATAGTTTTTCAAGGAACACTAGGTACCCATGATTCACACACGTGTAACCCAAGAGATAATTTTCAATTGTTCAGGCATTCTAGCCTCATCTATCAAAGAATATTAGTAGAAAAAAGCACACAACCAAAGGATAATAACCAGAGTTTTGTATGGCATCATACTTG
Source organism: Pinus tabuliformis (assembly GCA_031772625.1). Lineage (NCBI taxonomy): Eukaryota > Viridiplantae > Streptophyta > Pinopsida > Pinales > Pinaceae > Pinus > Pinus tabuliformis. Next base: position 1,330,091,008 of record CM062819.1, on the reverse strand, counting down.
ATGGATTTCATTTCCGCAAGATGTGAATTTCAAGAGTTAGGATGGAAATGGGATTTTGATCATGATATCCCACTTGTGCATATATATTTCAAATAATTGTGGGAGAAAGGATACAAGGGCACGTACACATGAATTTCAAAGAACTTCATTGCATCAATATATTAGATGCTCTTTGATATAGAGCTACCCCATATGCCGGATAAGGAAAGAGTGTCATTACCAGATGTAGTTGGTTGGTTACTCTTGATGATTCAATGTTTATCAGTGTATTTGGAGCATATAAAGGTCCCCATCAATTTCCCTTACTTGTCAAAGATAAAGTAGCATTGCAAGAGATAGTTGCATACCAAATCACAATGGGGTTAAATGACAGATTTTTGAAATCTAAAAAATCCCCATGGCGTACTTTCCCATTATATGTAGGATCTTATGGCATGAAAAGCTTTAATGAAGTAGAAGTTGAAGCCAAATAACACAAATTCCCTAAATTTGGTGTACTTAGTCTCAATAGATATGATTTGAGAGGTATTTCCACCGAACACTACAAAGCAACTAAGTTTGGATGGTCATACACACTAGTAATTGATGAAGATGAAGAAAAGGTAAAACAAATATTTAGTGCAACCAAATCATTGGAAGAAACTAAAGAAATAGGGCCATCCCAACATATATATAACTCTAAATCCTCAGAAGAAGAGTCACAAGAAAGTATGGACTCAGGAGAAAATAAAGTTGCATTATAGGAAAGTTCAAGAACCAAGGGGGGAGAGACAAAAGAAGCTACGAGCTGAAAACGTAGTCAAAAGGAAAGCAGAGTGGGAAGACAAAAGGAAAGTAGTAGAAGAGGGTAAGAAGAATTCATAGGAAGAGGAAACTAAGAATTAAAATTAAGATATGTAAAGAAAAGAAGAAGCAAAGAAGAAAAAGGAAGAGGCAAGGAAAAAGAAAGAGGAAGAATCAAAAAGGAAAAGGGAGAAACAAATGAAAGGAAAGTAAGAAGAAGAATTGAATAAGAAATAAGAAGAATAAATGAAGAAAGAGTAAGAATAAGAAATGAAGAAAAATCAAGAAGAGGAAGCAAAGAAGAAAGAAGAGGAGGAGATGGCTAGGAAAATTGAAGAAGAAAGAATCGACAGAGAACTAGCAGAAAAACAAGCAAAGTAATCTAGGATGAACAAGCTAACACAACACGAGGACGAAATCTTGATTCCTATTCTAGATGTAAATCATCCCACACCTATCACTAGTGTACATTTACCACTGTAGAAATGGGTGTTACCTTTGAGAAGGAGGATCGTGTTATGAAACCAGCTCAAGAAAATATAGAAAAGATAGATCAACGCCTTAGAATTCAGCCTCTTCGAGGGGGCAACCTCCTTTACATTACATAAATGAACAATTCTTGGATGATTCAAATGACAAAACCTCCTTTCTATATATAGGAGTATAAGGAGTCACAATATAACCCAGCCGACCTAACAATAATAATATAAAGCCACAAAAATAACAATAGAGGGATTCTATGGGGCACAGTAATAACAATATGGGGACAATAGGGGCACAACAATATTAATAAGGGGTATAACTACAATAGTAATGGGGTAATAACTAGTATTATAGGGACCCAACATGCCCCTCTCCTTCAAAAAATTATTGTCCTCAACGCTTGAGTAGTTCTGGATACTTATGTATAAAATTCTCATCCTCCCATGTGGAATCTTCAGCGGATAAGTTCTTCCACTTGATAAGATACTCCGAAATTGATCGATTTCGTAGCTGTCAAGTTCTTGTTTCTGTGACTGCTTCCGGTTCCAATAAATTTTTTCCTTTGTCATCAAGTTCTGGCAATATTGTTTGAACTGGGAGCTTGTCGCCTATAACCTTCTTTAAACATGAAACATGGAAAATTGGGTGCAATCGAGAACTGTAGGAAGCTCCAATTTGTATGCCATAGTACCAATCTTTTGCAACACCTTGTACGGACCATAATACTTTGGTGATAATTTATTATCCTTCTTAGCTTGCTTGAGGGACATTTACTTATATGGTTGTAGTCGTAGGAATACCCAATCACCTACATCAAAACTTCTTTCACTGCGATGTTGATTTTCCTGTTGTTTCATTCTATTTTGTGCCAACACGAGGTTATCCTTTAAGAGTTGGAGGACTTGTTGTTGATGTTCAATGTGTTGTTCCACTACATGAACCTTAGAATTTTCTCTTAAATATGATGTGATGGATGGTGGTTGATACCCATAAAGTGCCATAAATGGGGTCATTTTTGTTGTTGTATGGAAGGAAGTGTTATACCACCATTCAGCTAGAGGCAACCATTTGACCCATTGTGTCTGTTTATCAGATACAAAGCAACGAAGATATCCTTCCAAACATTTGTTTACTATCTCAGTTTGCCCATAAGATTGAGGATGATAAGATGAGCTATGAGCTAACTGAGTACCAAGACAAGAAAATAATTATGTCCAAAAATTTCCAGTGAAAATGGGATCTCTGTCACTTACAATAATCTTTGGGTTTCCATGTAGCTTTTGAATTGTTTCCATAAATGTAGTAGAAATTGCATTGGCTTTAAATGGATGTGATAATGCACAAAAGTGTGCATACTTGGTAAGTCTGTCAACTACCACCATGATGACACTCTTTCCCTCAGACTTGGGTAAACCTGTGATAAAATCCATTGAAACCTCCTCCCAACGTTGGCTTGGAATGGATAAAGGTTGTAATAGACCCCGTGTCTTAATTGTTTCAACTTTATTTTGTTGGCAAACTAAACATTCCGCCACAAACTTTTGAATATCTGATTTAAGGCCATCCCAAAAAAATTCCTTCTTAACCCTGTGGTAAGTTTTTAAAAATGCTGAGTGCCCTCCTAAGGGAGAAGTGTGAAATTCCGTAAGAATCTTTTGTTTTAGCTGGGAATTCTTACAGAGGTATAAGCGATCTTTGTACCATAACGAATCATTTTGCCAGCAAAATGTATCAGACGTACTGGAATCTTGTTGTAACTTTCGAATAAGTGCCCAAACTTCTTCGTCCTTCTTCCATTCCTCCCTTGCTTCGTTTATCCAATCTGGTTGGATAATAGAAATGGCGCACAACAATGCTTCCACATCCTCATCCTTTCTTGAGAGTGCATCTGCCACCACATTTTTCTTCCCTTTTTTGTAGATGATTTCAAAGTCATAACCCAACATCTTTGTGACCCACTTTTGTTGCTCTTCAAAGGATAATCTTTGTTCTAAAAAGTATTTAAGGCTATCATGATCCGTTTTTACCTTGAAGTGTCTTCCCATTAGGTAGGGTCGCCATTTCTTAAGTGCATGGAGTATTGCCAACATTTCCTTCTCATAAATAGCTTTGCTTAAAAACTTTCCCTTGATTGGACGACTTTCAAAAGCAATGGGTCTTTCATCTTGCATTAGAACAACACCAATTCCATTTCCCGAAGCATCACATTCCACAATAAATGTTTTTGTGAAGTCCGGTGTAGCTAAGACCGGTGCTTGGCACATTGCCTCTTTAAGATGTTCAAAGGCCTTTGTTGCTTCCAGAGTCCATGAAAATGCATCTTTCTTCAATAATGTTGTTAGAGGTGCTGCTATTCTCCCATAATTCTTAACAAACTTGTGATAATACCCTGTCAACCCAAGAAATCCTCGCAGATGATTTATGGATGTGGGGATTTTCCATTCCCTAATGGCTTTAATTTTTCTAGGGTCTACCTTAACTCCTTCATGAGATACAATATGACCCATATATTCCACCTCCTAGACTCCAAAGAAACATTTGGATATTTTTGCATATAATTGTTTCTCCTCCAATAATTGTAGCACCCTGTCAACATGTTCAACATGATCCTTCCAAGACTTGATGTAGATTAGTATATCATCAAAAAATACTAACACAAATTTTCTAAGGAATGGTTTGAAAATTGAATTCATCAAACCTTGAAATGTTGAAGGTGCATTAGTAAGGCCAAAAGGCATGACCGAAAATTCATAATGACCCTCATGAGTTCTAAATGTTGTTTTCGGAATGTCTTCAGTCTTCATTATGATTTGATGATATCCTGAACGAAGATCCAACTTGGTGAAGTAAATTGATCCATGCAATTCATCCAGTAATTCATCAATGATAGGAATGGGGAATTTATCTTTAATAGTGAGCTTGTTGAGCTCCCTATAATCCGGACACATGCGCCATGATGCATCCTTCTTGTGCACCAATACTACTGGAGTAGAGAATGAACTTTGACTCGGTTGAATTATACCAGCCTCTAGCATTTCTACAACCATATGTTCAATTTCACTCTTTTGGACATAGGGATATCTGTACGGTCTGATGTTTGGAGGAACACTACCTGGAATCAGATGAATAGCATGATCATGATCACGCATAGGTGGGAGGCCTTTGGGAGTCTCAAATACCTTGGAATGATTGTCCCGGACTTTTTGGAGATCTGGAGAAATAGATGATTCCGATGTGGAAACATCTAGCGAACATAATTGTGCAATTACACCTCTTTGTTCCTTTTTTAGAAGCTTTGTCATACCATTAGAGTTGATTATATTTCCTGGTTTCCCTGCAATACCCCTTAATTCAAATTCCTTTCCTTCTGTAGAAAATTTGATGAAAAGTTCTTGAAAATTAAAAGCTATTGTACCCAAGGATTTTAGCCATCGGACTCCTAGTACAACATCAGCACCTCCCATTGGAATGGAAAGTATTGGGCTAGTCAATACATATTCTCCCATGGATAGCTTGATATTATGGCACTTTCCAGAGAAATTTGTTGTTCCTCCATTTGCAATCATCACTTGACACTTTGGTGCTGGATATAGGAAACAATTCAATTCTTTTGCTACAATGAATAAAATTGTGGGTGCTTCTTGAATCAATCAACACTATTACCTTTTTCTTCTTGATTTGTCCTTATATCTTGATGGTTTGAGGAGTGGTAATTCCCGCCAATGCATTACAAGATATGGTCAAATTTATTTGTTCTTCATCTAGGCTTTGTTCCTGGAGTATATCCTCTTCTTTTGACCTTTCTTGCTCCTTTTCTTCTTCCTCTTCACAATCTATGTAGAATAATTTCTTCTCAGCACACTTATGACCTTTAGTGTATTTGCTATCACAACTGTAACGAAGCCCTTTTGCTCTTTTTTCTTCCAATTGTTGTGGTGTCAACCTTATAGGTTGTGGAAGACTAGGGGCAACAACACTTCCGTCTTTATAGTTGTGAGTGGTATGCTTCCTGGTTGCCATAATTTTGCTTTCCATTTTTCTTGCTAACCTGAATGCCTTCTCTAATGAATCAGGTTCCCAAAGATGAACATCATGTTGGATATTATCCTTTAAAGACCCTATGAACACATCAATCCTATGCTCCTCTGGAATATCTTTTACCCTTATGTTCAATTTTTGGAACTCCTCAATGTGCTCCATTATTGAACCCTTTTGTTTGAGACTTATCAATTGTGTTGGGTCCCTATAATACTAGTGATTACCCCATTAATATTATATTTATACCCCTTATTTAGATTGTTGTGCCCCTATTAACCCCATATTTTTATTTCTGTGCCCCATAGAATCCCTCTATTGTTATTTTTGTGGCTTTATATTATTATTGTTAGGTCGGCTGGATTATATTGTGACTCCTTAGACTCCTATATATAGAAAGGAGGTTTTGTCATTTGAATCATCAAAGAATTGTTCATTTATGTAATGTAAAGGAGGTTTCCCCCTAGAGGAGGCTTAATTCTAAGGCGTTGATCTATCTTTTCTTGAGCTGGTTTCATAACATTTGTTATCGGAGCTTTGGATTCTAGGGTTTCGCTGCTCCAAACAGGTCATCGTGGCATTTTCACTATAACTTTTTTCTGTGATGTTTCAGAAGTCGCAAAGAAAACCCATTTGAGAAGAAATCGCGTTGAACCTTGGCTCTAAATTTCAGAGCTTTTCGCGCGATATTTTCGGAGATATGATCTGAGGAAGTTGGTTTTTTTGCAGACTCCTGAATTACATTCAAAACAGGTGACCTGGGGAAAATTGTCATAACTTTCTCTCTGGGAATTAGATTGAAATTTCATAAGAAGGTATAGAAAGAGGACGGACTGTACTTTCTTGTATAACTTTTTCAGAACCAAATATCAAAAATTGTACATGTGGCACTTCATACAACTTCGCTCTTCTGGAAAGGTCTATAATCAGGTCATCTTAGGAGATTGTGCATAACTCTTTCTTGGAGAATCCAATTTGGATCAGATTGGTGGAATTGGAAAGAGGACACAGACAGCTACTATAGGTCACAAATTTAGAACTAGATGATTGGAAAGTACAGAGATACATCAGAGGCAATATCGAGCTCCTACAAAGTGAAAAAAGGTGTGTAGATTTTTTTAAATTTTTGCTTAAGCTTGGTTTGAAAATTTATTTTGAAGGAATTCAAAGGGAATAGTAGAGCATTATTATCGATAACTGATGCCCCGAGGAAAGAAAATGCAAACACCTAGTAAGGAACCTGAAAGCTCTAGCATGACTCATGAAGAAGAGGAAGAAATGCTACATGATATATCAAAATTACAAGAACAAGTGCAACAAATGTCACGCTCACAAAAGTTAACAAATGCTAAGATAAATGGCGTGGAAGCTAAGATAAATGGCGTGGAAGCTAAGAAGAATGGCAGGGAAGCTAAGATGGACAATTTGAAGATAGATTTGAACACAAATTTGAAGACAGACATGGCAGATTTGAAGACAGATTTGACAGATTTTCTACAAGAAATACTTACTAATGGTGAAAAGGTAGTAAAGGAAACTCATGATGAGAACAAAAGAAATGTTAATCATGATTCCATAGACGCTAATGTTGGATCAAAGAATCACCATATTCCAAAAATCGATATGAGGAAGTTTGATGGCAAGGATCCCGCCACATGGATATTACAGATGGAGCAATTCTTCGATCTCAATAATGTGCAAAATGCACAAAAGGTGCGTATGGCAACTGTATATTTGGAACCAAATCAGTTTGTATGGTATCAATGGCTTTTTTCTCATAAACAATTTATCACTTGGGCAATTTTTACGGAAGAATTGATAGCACATTATGAGGATACAAAAAGCAACACTTTTTTTAGCCAATTGATAAGTCTCAAACAAAAGGGTGCAATAATGGAGCACATTGAGGAGTTCCAAAAATTGAACATAAGGGTAAAAGATATTCCAGAGGAGCATAGGATTGATGTGTTCATAGGGTCTTTAAAGGATAATATCCAACATGATGTTCGCCTTTGGGAACCTGATTCATTAGAGAAGGCATTCAGGTTAGCAAGAAAAATGGAAAGCAAAATTATGGCAACTAGGAAGCATACCACTCACAACTATAAAGACGGAAGTGTTGTTGCCCCTAGTCTTCCACAACCTACAAGGTTGACACCACAAAAATTGGAATAAAAAAGAGCAAAAGGGCTTTGTTACAATTGTGATAGCAAATACACAAAAGGTCATAGGTGTGCTGAAAAGAAATTATTCTACATAGATTATGAAGAGGAAGAAGAAAAGGAGAAAGAAAGGTCAAAAGAAGAGGATAATTTCCAGGAACAAAGCCTAGATGAAGAAAAAATAACTCCAACCATATCTTGTAATGCATTGGCGGGAATTACCACTCCTCAAACCATCAAGATAGAAGGACAAATCAAGAAGAAAAAGGTAATATTGTTGATTGATTCAGGAAGAACCCACAATTTTATTCATTGTAGGGTAGCAAAAGAATTGAATTGCTTCCTATATCCAGCACTAGAGTGTCAAGTGATGATTGCAAATGGAGGAACAATAAATTTCTCTGGAAAGTGCCATAATATCAAGCTATCCATGGGAGAATATGTATTGACTAGCCCAATGCTTTCCATTCCAATGGGAGGTTCCGATGTTGTACTAGGAGTCCAATGGCTACAATCCTTGCGTACAATAGATTTTAATTTTCAAGAACTTTTCATCAAATTTTCTACGGAAGGAAACGAAGTTGAATTAAGGGGTATTGCAGGGAAACCAAGAAATATAATCAGCTCTAATGACATGACTAAGCTTCTAGAAAAGGAGCAAAGAGGTGTAATTGCACAATTATGTTCGCTAGATGTTTCCACATTGGAATCATCTATTTCTACAGATCTCCAAAAAGTCCTGGACAATCATTCCAAGGTATTTGAGACTCCCAAAGGTCTCCCACCTATGCGTGATCATGATCATGCTATTCATCTGATTCCAGGAAGTGTTCCTCCAAACATCAGGCCGTACAGATATCCCTATGTCCAAAAAAGTGAAATTGAACGTATGGTTGCAGAAATGCTAGAGGCTGGTATAATTCAACCGAGTCAAAGTTCTTTCTCAGCTCCAGTAGTATTGGTGCACAAGAAGGATGGATCATGGCGCATGTGTCCGGATTATAGGGAGCTCAACAAGCTCACTATTAAAGATAAGTTCCCCATTCCTGTCATTGATGAATTACTGGATGAATTGCATGGATCAATTTACTTCACCAAGTTGGATCTTCGTTCGGGATATCATCAAATCAGAATGAAGATTGAAGACATTCCGAAAACAGCATTTAGAACTCATGAGGGTCATTATGAATTTTTGGTCATGCCTTTTTGCCTTACCAATGCACCTTCAACATTTCAAGGTTTGATGAATTCAATTTTCAAACCATTCTTTAGAAAATTTGTGTTAGTATTTTTTGATGATATACTAATCTACAGCAAGTCTTGGAAGGATCATGTTGAACATGTTGACAGGGTGCTACAACTATTGGAGGAGAAACAATTATATGCAAAAAGATCCAAATGTTTCTTTGGAGTCCAGGAGGTGGAATATTTGGGTCATATTGTATCTCATGAAGGAGTTAAGGTAGACCCTAGCAAAATTAAAGCCATTAAGGAATGGAAAATCCCCACATCCATAAAGCATCTGCGAGGATTTCTTGGGTTGACAGGGTATTATCGCAAGTTTGTTAAGAATTATGGGAGAATAGCAGCACCTCTAACAACATTATTGAAGAAAGATTCATTTTCATGGACTCGGGAAGCAACAAAGGCCTTTGAACATCTTAAAGAGGCAATGTGCCAAGCACCGGTCTTAGCTACACCGGACTTCACAAAAACCTTTATTGTGGAATGTGATGCTTCAGGAAATGGAATTGGTGTTGTTCTAATGCAAGATGAAAGACCCATTGCTTTTGAAAGTCGTCCAATCAAGGGAAAGTTTTTAAGCAAAGCTATTTATGAGAAGGAAATGTTGGCAATACTCTATGCACTTAAGAAATGGCGACCCTACCTAATGGGAAGACACTTCAAGGTAAAAACAGATCATGATAGCCTTAAATACTTTTTAGAAAAAATATTATCCTCTGAAGAGCAACAAAAGTGGGTCACAAAGATGTTGGGTTATGACTTTGAAATCATCTACAAAAAAGGGAAGAAAAATGTGGTGGCAGATGCACTCTCAAGAAAGGATGAGGATGTGGAAGCATTGTTGTGTGCCATTTCTATTATCCAACCAGATTGGATAAACGAAGCAAGGGAGGAATGGTAGAATGACGAAGAAGTGTGGGCACTTATTCGAAAGCTACAACAAGATTCCAGTACTTCTGATATATTTAGCTGGCAAAATGATTCGTTATGGTACAAAGATCGCTTATACCTCTGTAAGAATTCCCAACTAAAACAAAATATTCTTATGGAATTGCACACTTCTCCCTTAGGAGGGCACTCAAGATTTTTAAAAACTTACCACAGGGTTAAGAAGGAATTTTTTGGGATGGCCTTAAATCAAATATTCAAAAGTTTGTGGCGGAATGTTTGGTTTGCCAACAAAATAAAGTTGAAACAATTAAGACACCGGGTCTATTACAACCTTTATCCATTCCAAGCCAACGTTGGGAGGAGGTTTCAATGGATTTTATCACAGGTTTACCCAAGTCTGAGGGAAAGAGTGTCATCATGGTGGTAGTTGACAGACTTACCAAGTATGCACACTTTTGTGCATTATCACACCCATTCAAAGCTAGTACAGTTTCTACTGCATTTATGAAAACAATTCAAAAGCTACATGGAAACCCAAAGATTATTGTAAGTGACAGAGATCCCATTTTCATTGGAAATTTTTGGACAGAATTATTTTCTTGTCTTGGTACTCAGTTAGCTAATAGCTCATCTTATCATCCTCAATCTGATGGGCAAACTGAGATAGTAAACAAATGTTTGGAAGGATATCTTCGTTGCTTTGTATCTGATAAACAGACACAATGGGTCAAATGGTTGCCTCTGGCTGAATGGTGGTATAACACTTCCTTCCATACAACAACAAAAATGATCCCATTTATGGCACTTTATGGGTATCAACCACCATCCATCACATCATATTTAAGAGAAAATTCTAAGGTTCAGGCAATGGAACATCAAATTGAACATCAACAACAAGTCCTCCAACTCTTAAAGGATAACCTCGTGTTGGCACAAAATAGAATGAAACAACAGGCAGATCAACATGGCAGTGAAAGAAGTTTTGATGTAGGTGATTGGGTATTCCTATGGCTACAACCATATAAGCAAATGTCCCTAAAGCAAGCTAAGAAGGATAATAAACTATCACCAAAGTATTATGGTCCGTACAAGGTGTTGCAAAAGATTGGTACTATGGCATACAAATTGGAGCTTCCTGCAACTTCTCGATTGCACCTAGTTTTCCATGTTTCATGTTTAAAGAAGGTTATAGGCGACAAGCTCCCAATTCAAACAATATTGCCAGAACTTGACGAGGAAGGAAAAATTATATTGGAACCGGAAGCAGTCACAGAAACAAGAACTCGACAGCTACGAAATCGATCAATTTCAGAGTATCTTATCAAGTGGAAGAACTTATCCGCCTAAGATTCCATATGGGAGGATGAGAATTTTATGCAAAAGTATCGAGAATTACTCAAGCGTTGAGGACAACACTTTTTTGAAGGAGAGGGGCATGTTGGGTCCCTATAATACTAGTGATTACCCCATTACTATTATAGTTATACCCCTTATTTATATTGTTGTGCCCCTATTACCCCCATATTGTTATTTATGTGCCCCATAGAATCCCTCCATTGTTATTTTTGTGGCTTTATATTATTATTGTTAGGTCGGCTGGATTATATTGTGACCCCTTAGACTCCTATATATAGAAAGGAGGTTTTGTCATTTGAATCATCAAAGAATTGTTCATTTATGTAATGTAAAGGAGGTTGCCCCCTCGAAGAGGCTTAATTCTAAGGCGTTGATCTATCTTTTCTATCTTTTCTTGAGCTGGTTTCATAACAAATTGGCTAAAAAAAGTGTTGCTTTTTGTATCCTCATAATGTGCTATCAATTCTTTCGTAAAAATTGCGCAAGTGATAAATTGTTTACGAGAGCAAAGCCATTGATACCATACAAACTGATTTGGTTTCAAATATAAAGTTTCCATACGTACCTTTTGTGTGTTTTGCACATTATTAAGATCGAAGAATTGCTCCATCTATAATATCCATGTGGCGGGATCCTTGCCATCAAACTTCCTCATATCGACTTTTGGAATATGGTGAGTCTTCGATCCAAAATTAGAGTCTATGGAATCATGATTAACATTTCTTTTCTTCTCATCATGAGTTTTCTTTAGTACCCTTTCACCATTAGTGACCATTTCTTATAGCAACTTATTCATATTTATCTTCAATTCTTCCATCTTATCATCCATGCCATCAATTTTATCGTCCATGCCCTTCACCTTAACTTCCATTCCATCTATCTTAGCTTCTATGCCTTTCTTTAAACAATCCATCTTAGCTTCTACACCTTTCTTTAAACCATCCATCTTAGCTTCTACATCTTTCCTTAAACCATCCATCTTAGATTCTGTTGCTTTTTGTGCAAGTGACACTTGTTGCACTTGTTCTTGTAATTTTGATATATCATATAGCATTTCTTTTTCTTCTTCATGAGTCATGCTAGAGCTTTCAGGTTCCTTACTAGGTGCTTGCATTTTCTTTCCTCGTGGCATTAGTTACCGATAATAATGCTCTACTAGCCCTTTGAATTCCTTCAAAATAAATTTTCAAACCACTCTTAAGCAAAAATTTAAAAGAATCTACACACCTTTTTTTCACTTTGTAGGAGCTCGATATTGCCTCTGATGTATCTCTATACTTTCAGATCATCCAATTCTGAAATTGTAACCTGTGGTAGCCCTCTGTGTCCTCTTTCCAATGCCACAAGTCTGACCCAAATTGGATTCTCCAAGGAAGAGTTATGCGAAATCTCCCACAGTGACTTGATTATAGACTAGTTCAGTAGAGTGAACTTGTACGATGTGCCATGAGTCACTCTTTCGACCTTTGGATCTGAAAAATGAATACAAGAAACTATAGTATGTCCTCTTTCTGTACCTTCTTACGAAATTTCAATCCGATCCCTAGAGAGAAAGTTATGACGATTTTCCCTAGGTCACCTGTTTGGAATGTAATTCAGGAGTCTGCAAAAAGACCAACTTCCTCAGATAATATCTCCACAAATATAGTGCGAAAAGCTCTGAAATTTGGACTTGAGGTTCAGCGCAATTTCTTCTCAAATGGGTTTTTTTGGAAACTTCTGAAATGTCACAGAAAAAAAGTTATAGCGAAAATGCCACGATGACTTGTTTGGAGCAGCGAAACCCTAGAATCCAAAGCTCTGATACCAAATGTTATGAAACCAGCTCAAGAAAAGATAGAAAAGATAGATCAACGCCTTAGAATTCAGCCTCTTCGAGGGGGAAAACTCCTTTACATTACATAAATGAACAATTCTTGGATGATTCAAATGACAAAACCTCCTTTCTATATATAGGAGTCTAAGGAGTCACAATATAACCCAGCCGACCTAACAATAGAGGGATTCTATGGGGCACAGTAATAACAATATGGGGGCAATAGGGGAACAACAATATTAAAAAGGGGTATAACTACAATAGTAATGGGGTAATCACTAGTATTATAGGGACCCAACAGATCGAGTATTGGATCTTTAAAGTTTTATATTTGATTATCTCCAAAACAAGATTTCCTAGGAAAGGTAAAAGTACCTAGAATAGAAACCAAGCAAGCCTATATCAATTACTAGAAAAAAGCACATAGTGATGGATATCACTGCCAATCCTATAACAATTGTATTCATGGGATCTACTTTCTCCCCTGCCACTAAGAAGAACATAGAGTTCTTGGTAAAGGAAGTAAAAAAGCTAAAAGAGAACTTGGCTATTGCATTGTAAGAAAATGACAAGCTACGTGCAGAAAAACCAAACTTTGTCAATGAAAAGTACCCATAAGGAATATTTTCATGCAACAACCTTAGACAAGATAAAGGTGGTGGAAGATGTCATGGAACGGGTCTATGATGAAATGATTGTCCTTCATAAAGCAATGTCCCCATTTTCAGATATGAAAGAAGAGCTAAAGGGAAGGGGAGCATTGATAAAGCAGGCCTTCGCAGTAGCATATTACGTATATGGATGGAGCATGCAATATCCATACACACTAGTAGAACTACCAAGAAGATATAGATGACCAAAAAAAAGGACAAAGTAAGAATTAGAATGTTAGTGCAATCACATGGGAAGTTGACTAGAGATATCACTAGAATGATAGATACATATCAAAAGTTGCACAATGGTTTGGATTCATTTGTTAAGGTACACAAAATACCTTCCATTGGTGAGTTAGGATTAGTTATAAGGCTAGAAGAAGAAGTTTGGAAGGAAGTATGTGAGATGTTAGATACAACGAAGCAAGTTGTTATCCAAGATGACATATAATTGATAAATGAAGTAATTTCACAACATATTGTGGAGCCTAAAAAATTGAATACAAAGTTGTCAATAATATTGGGATGGATATAGGTAGACACAAAGATCTTGTTGCCAGATTCTCTTGAGTGTGAAATGAGATTCGAGGGAGAGCTCTAAAAAAATGTCATATCTATCACCTCCAAGTATAAAGCCTGGTATACATACTTGATACAAGAGATGCACATTGAGGCTCTAGACATGGCCATCACTGGCATAGTTCCATGAAATAACTTTGTCCTTTTGAATTCCATGCAATTTTTAAATAAAGTTATTTTGAAATTATAAGTATAATATTTTTTAGAAATGCAAATTCATGTAGGAGTTGAAGAGTCATGAGGGAAGTTGAAAGGTCATGGGAGGTGAAGAGTCACCCCATTTTTGTATAAATATACCCTCATGGCTGGTTAGAAGGGACTTTAGTTTTTGGACTATTTGAGCACTTTGTAGAGAAAATCTAGTACATTCTTTCGAGAGATCGAGTGACAATTTGTATTTCCATTATTGGATCTCATGCATGCTTAGAGTAATGGTGTATTAAATATTTGAGAAGCTCTTTGAGCCACAACAAGAAAGATCACTCACACATTTTTGAGCATCGTAAGACTTATCTTGTGGTGATTGAATGGTATGTGATTGTTATTCATGTGTCTAAAATTAATGAACTATCTCATTGATTTAAGACTCACATCTTATTGATATTGTTTGCTGATTTTTTCTTTCATGATCGTTATTAGTTTATAACTAATTCGCAATTGATAACGCATATTTCCTTTCTATTCATGCATCTTAATTGAATTTTTCTTACAATATTTCTTTAAGATTCATGCCATTTTACTTTAGCTACTGATATCTTCTTTATATCTTGTTCTTAAAGTATTGCATAAACTGCTCTAACTTGTTCTCTATTCGAAGTTTTATCAAGTTTCTTTACTCTTTCTCATCTCGTCCAAAACCTTTTTCAAATAGACATGGTGGTAGCTAGGCCCACATACCAGATGAGACTCCTATCCCAAACGGTGTAAGGTATAATTAGAATTTTTCATCAGAGAAATCCACTTTATGTTGGCAGTACATTTTGGACTGCCAACAACTTCCAAACTCATATTAAACAACACAATGCAATGTAATAGCACAAATAAACACACAAAGAAATATAAATTAATTAGAAAAAATGATAACAAATATATGGTATTCACTGTCCCTGTTCTTCAAAGCACTAGCATATTTAAGCAAAAATACGAGTCTTAACTTAGAACAGGTAGTAACAATGGTTCTTCTCGTAAACTAATCATGGGTGAAAATAGAAATGGATTTAATATCTAGCCAAGAATCCCAATATTGTGTTAATGGTTCTTGTTATTCATGGCTTCTAACACCTGCTCAATGAGCCAATGATCTGGTGGAATCTCGAAAGTCGATACAACTTTGAGTCCCAGATATATGTTACAGACAGAACCGACCAGGATGCTAACACTCAGTCGGAATATTGGATATTCATATGTGTTATAAAACATTGATCCAATGAAGTTATAACATCCTTCGCATATGTAGGAACCACATGCATGCATAGTTTGGTCAACAAGCCTGAAATTTCAGACGATGCTGCATTGTTTGGTTCTGTCTAGGTGTCTTTGCGAACTAGCTTCCCATTGTTGCTCAATACATACACCTAGCTTACATGTTTGATTGAAAAAAAAAATCCTTGGGGAAAAGCCTTTGAACTTGATCAAAGAGATGGTCACTTTGTAATATGAAAAGGCCCTCGATCAGATAATGAAGGTTGACTGTTGATATTTGGCTAAGGTGGATATGGCCATTAAAAACCACCTTGTATGTAGAAGAGAACCTTGTACACTGATTAGTCACAAAACATTTATTTATTGCAAACCACACACACACACACACACACACACCAAAATACTTTTTAACATTTCTTCGATCTTAATTCAGTCAAAATAAATGAAGTACTTAAACAAATGCATGTATGTATACGTGTAGTCATGAACAATGAGAGATATGAGTGACCAAAAATGGATAATTAATGATATGTAGGAAAAAATAGGTGTTTTAATGAAAAAAATGGATGCCAAATGAGGGACTTATCATCTCCCCACAACCAACTTGGTTGCATGTTCCCATGCAACCTACTCTATCTCAAGAAGCCTCATGTGTATGTCATCACAATTGTAAGTTGGGTGACTAAATTCTCCTACATTGTGGCACCCTAATGTCTTGTCCACATCTTCCTAATTAGAGAGCTCTTCTTCTTCATTCCATTGGATTGGAGACTGTTAAAACCTAGTAGGGCACCATAGAAGTGGATAGTGGAAGCAAATCCCTATCCACTGTGAACCATGTTTGAGTAAGGAGTGTTGAGAAATTTAGGGGCAGCAAGTGTAGGTGATTTCTCTTTCTTGATAACTGTTTGTGATGTGATTTTACTTCTTTAGATTATATTCTTATTTTCACTTGATTATTATTTAGTGTTTTCTTCATCAAACATCTACCAAACCATAAATAACAATGAGACAAAGGACACAATATATAAGCGATCATCCAGGGCCAAAACCTCTCCAATCTCAAGAGGAAAACCCACACAAATTCTTCTTCTTATAGAATCTTCAATTCACGAATTCCAATACCTACACCCTTGAATAACAACCCCTCTAAGATCAAGTCAATTCTTCTTCTGGATGTACTTCTTCTTCTCCATGTCAAAATTATTCAAACTTGTGCCAAAACTTCAGATTTCATTCGTAACTTAGAATTTTGGCTAGCTGTTATAGACCTAAAATTTCAGCCTCTTCTGTAGAAACGCTAGGTCACACGTGTGGCTAGAATATGGGCATATTTTCCTCCTTTTGACTTCGCTTGACCTTGAATCCTTCTCTTGATAATTCGGCTTGCTAAATAGGCCAAATTTGACCCAAAATTTGGCTCCCTTGAGTGACTGCAACTTTAAACTTCTACTACTGTAGGATGATGTCCCAATATCCGCATGAGTGGAGGTATTTTTTCCCAAAACAGATCGAAAATGATTTTGTTTTCTTTATCCTTCCTTCTCTAGGTATTAGGCTCCTTTCTTCTTCTTGATTGAACTTTTCTTGGTGAGCGAGTAAGTGATATTTGAGTGAGGATGAGTTCACCTTTTTATAGGCTCTTCTCCTATGATATTATGCCGACTAGTCATCTTTCCTAGGCTAACATGTTCTTCTAGTTAGGTTGATTGCTCCTTTGTAGGCCGACTTGATAATTATCACTTGACTTGATCTTGGAGGGTTATTTGACTTGACTTTGACTCAAATAATTGTTACTTTACAATATGTAACATGCCCAAATGGGCCTTTCATACATGATAATGACTCATAAGCCCTAGAAGTTCTCAATGGGAGCTTGACCTATAAAATAAATTCCTATTGAGCATGAAATCCATGCCTCAAGAAAAGAATAACAAATTTATTTTTCTTATTACATCAAATACATAAAATCATGATTACATATGTCATTATGAAGATTGAACCTAGTTACATATTTCAATAAGGAGTGAGTATAGTATGTTGCCTAATTAAGGGGTAATATGAAATAAGGGTAACCCTTCCCATATATGATGTGCCACCAGGAGAGCCTAAAAGGAATAGGTGGGCGTTAACTCATGGTACCCTCTGGAGGAATATTGCTAATTATGTTGGATGGTCCCTGATTCAATAGGGTCTTACCTCAATCTTGCTAGGTCATTGACAATAAGGCTGGTCAATGGGTATTCCTCTCGAACCATTAGTCGAGCCTCGAGTTATGTTTTTTCAGAAAATTATGAAGCCTTTTTTCACTTAACTAGGTTGGTAATATAGGATGTAAAAGCTCAAAGTTGTATGTCCTCTACAAAATGGTTGGGATTCCAATGAGAATTGTTTGGTATGATGAAATTAAAGAAATATAACTAACAAAGTAAGTTTTGATCAGTTGTGTCTGAATTGTGATACAAATCAATGAAAGTATACGGTTGATTTATTTCATAAGGTTGGCTATCTCTGATTTTCCTTAATTGGAAAAAAAACCATGAATCATGTAAGTAAACATGGTAAACCCTAGAGGATACCCAATAGGTGGAAATCCTATCCCAATCTCACAAGCTACTTCTTTCAACTTATGTTCCTTTTGATATAAGCCTTTCCATTTGACAATTTGGGTCTTCCACTTTTCTTCTTGGGTTAGATACATCGAGAACCGTCGATGTTTTAAGTTCTCTATCGCCCATCTATGAATCTCCTTATTTATGATCCCTAGGTCAAACACATATGATGCAAGAAAATTCACATCTTCCCGCAATGCCCACTTCCACGCTCCTGTAATCTTAACTTAATATATGACCAAGATAAGTATGCAACATTACCCATATGTAAAACATGATCATAACCAAAGTTTTATTCCCGATAGCCAACACTCATTTAACAACATCCCCAAATAATTATAAATAAGATAATATAACACTCACCTCGCTAATAGTTCACACAAATTACTCCACTTCAATGAGTTCATGCAAACTCAAATTAATTCATGCAAACTCAAAGCATTTAACATAACAAAATATAATACAAGGAGTCATACACAGAGCCTTTGGCAAATCTGTGTTTCTCTCTTGGCCTGATTCCACATTCATTTGGCCATTAGTTTTCATTTCCTATAGGCTTACAATAAATAGTATTAAGATATGCAATATCTTTTCTAAATATTAAAAGAAGTCCATAAATCACCCGCTAATTTATTCCTTAAAGCTCTCATGATCTATTCCATAAATCTCTCATGCTTTTCAAGGCAACTTTGCTTTTTCCTTATGGAAAAAATATCTCCTATCCATGGCTTTTCTAAAACTATTCTATAATAAATAAATGAAACTAAGAATATTTACAATTAAGGAATTATAATTCTATTGGGCCTCCAAAATGTCCTCAAAATGACATCCACTTTCACCTTTATTGCCACCATTTCACTTACATGTCACATCTCCATAACCATATAATCTTTCGTTAGCCACCATTTTCATAAATATATGGGTTAGGATCCTTATTTACCGAAGCTATTTATTTTATGTGTTTAAAGTGAATTTATGATTAAAAACTAGGAAATTAACATGGTTTCATGTATCTATATATGTGGCCTGAGTTTCATGACATGTGAAGGTTATTTGGAAGCTTCCAAGGCACCTTTATGTGGCCTCCAATGCTCAAATTCGAATTCCCTTCAAAGGAGATTTGGATAAAAGGTCAAAGAAGGATATGTGTCCTGTTTGGATTGTAACTCTATGAGGTGTCTCATCATTTCTTATTTGGATTAGAACTCTATGAGACACCTAGGGGATATGTGTTTCATTATGAGCTATTTGGTTGTAACTATATGAGATTTTAGTGGATCCTCATTAAATATGGTAGCTTCTTATGTTTTTGTATAAATAGGAGAGCCTTTTCCTTTGAAGGCATGTGTAAAGTTGGGGAAATGCTCATGTTTTGAATATAGAATTTGGATTTGGCACCATGCTCATGAGTGATGTTCACCTTGATTTGGTTATGCTTGCATTTGGAGCCTCTCAACTTGCCATCTCTCATGCTTTTGGATTGGCCACCAACAATGTGTGAGATTTATTGTTTTTCATAGACTTAGATTTATTGCTTTCATAGATTAAGATTTATTTATTTCATATATTTTCCTGTGTGAGAGGTTAAGAGTGATTGTTTCTATTTTCTTTCTACCTAGAAGTTAAGAGAAATTGTTTTTATTTTCTTTCATATCTTTTCCTGTGTGAGAGGTTAAGAGTGATTGTTTCTATTTGCTTTCTACCTAGAAGTTAAGAGCATTTATTTTTGGATTTAAGACATTTGTGGATCCCGGTTGGGATTTGAAACGTTGACGAAAAATGGTTCGTACTGTGGATTCTCCAGTAACTAAGTCAAAAGCATTTATTTTTATTTTCTTTCATACCTTTTCCTGTGTAAGAGGTTAAGAATGATTGTTTTTGCTTTCATTTCTGAAAGAGTGGTGTGCTTTTCAATTCCTGCAAGATTTAAAGATTAAGATTTCAATTCCGCGCATTATACTATAATTGTATTATAATTTATTTTGAGTTGATTGTTGAATTAGAATAGGTGAATTTGGTTTTTCATTATTTGGTTTCATAGTTAGATTGATCTAAATTGAAAGTTAATTTCTAGCATATATAGTGCACGCATGCTTTGCAAGTTTTACGAAACCCCCGGGTTGACAATTAAATGATAGGCAATCACTTTGCCTCAACATTTTGGCGCCATTGCCATGGAAGTGTGCATAGGAAAGCTTTCAGTCTAGAGTTCATATTTTTCATTCTTTTCTAGATGCATGATTAAAGCATGTAGATGCATAAATCCTTTAGCTGCATATCATTTTTATAAATATATATATATATATATATATATATATATATATATATATGAGATATTAACCATTTATGGACAAAGGATCTAGAATGTAGCCCAAAGAATACATTGAGGAATGGTATCAAGAAGCAGTTACACCACAAAATTCATCAATTCTTCAAGAGATCCTCGCGGCAAATCGAAAGTTCAAGTTGATTTCGCATATCCTTACAAACAATTAGGTATATTTTTCAAGTTGGGATATGAGCATTTCAAAAATTCTAATCTGTAAATGGATTCATTGGAAGCATGAATATACTTAAAAAAAAAAATAGTTTTTAGATAGATAGGAAAAATAAAAATAAATTTTTATAGTTTTTAGGATAAATTTGATGTTTTTTGGGTGCAGTAAGAACCACCCATCTACTAACCCTTTGTAGGAAAATTTGCAATAAAACAAATGGTTGAGAACAAGGAGCGCAAGTGAAGATCACGAACGATAATTTAAGGTATGAGATCAAGCCTTTTAATTTTATTTTTGAAAAATTTACAGAAGAATCGATTGATAAAATCTTGACTATGCTAACAAAATAAATCTCTCAAGTATGCTCTCCTTCAGCACTTCATGTGACTTGAAGGATCAGAAAAAAATTGTTTTGTTAGTATATCATAAAAATTATTTAGCTAGTGTAAGACTTGCAAATCCATGTGAAAAAATCCTTACCTCTGTAATGCAAGAGTTAGATCTTCTCTTTTATTTTGCTAGAAAACATCCATGCAACCACAAGCCCAACCTTCAAAACCTGCAAATCAAAAATCATGAGAACATTTCTAGAAAACGCAGCAACATAGACACTCGGTTTTAAAACGAATTTTCTGAATAAACCAAGGTGAATTAGCAAAATCTAAGACATGGGTTTTCTATGAAACAGGAGCAATTAGGTAACCTGAAAATGATTTCCTGAATTTTGCAACCATTTAGGAGAAATCCAAAATTGATTTTTGCAGAAAACATAATTGCCAGAAAACGTAAACTGTCTTGACACCTGATTTTAAAATGAAGTTTCTGAGCAAACCAGGGTGAATCTAGAAAAATTGGGACATGGGTTTTTTCGAGAATGGGATGAATTTAATAAATCAAAAATCGTTTCCTTGGATTCCTAACCATTTGGGAGAAATTTAGGGTTCTTCAGAGCTCTATTTTGCAGATTGCGTGAGGGAAAAATGATTTGTTTTGAACTGTTTTAACATGGCAAGTTGAAAGCAAAAAAAATCCCAAGTGAATAACAAACTCTGCTCCACATGGCATATGGTCTAAGAGTCCAATTAGATTTAATAAATTTGATTTTAAAAGAATCCAAGTGAATAACAAACTCTGCTCCACATGGCATGAGGTTTAAGAGTACAATTTGATTTAATAAAGTTGATTTTAGACACGTGTCTCATTCCCTATGTGTCTCATGATTTAAAAAAATTAAAAAAACATTTTATTTATTATAATTTATTTTTGATAAAGAAAATTAAAAGAAAAGTCATTTTCTTTATTATAGTTTCTTTTTTATAAAGAAAATTAAAAAAAAATGCTAATTTTTTTGAAAGAGGCATTGCAATTATCACTAGATTTTTGCTCCAGTAAACTGCAACATTTTTTTTGCTCTTTGAATTCATTTTTGGTTATTTACTAACTTGGGTATGTTCAGGATTTTAGCTACAGAAACTGTGCACATTCTGCATTTAACTCAATGATTTTTTTGTCAAACAATGCATTCTAACCAGAAATTCATGATCAACATGTCATTTCATCTGCTTACATCATGTTCCCATGCCACATTTTACATGACAATTTTCACTGTTTCATAAAAATTTCAAAACAATCTAACTTTCTCATACGACATCATAATTCGATGATTCAAGCGTTGATAGAAATATCTCAACGAGATCTACAAAATGAGGAAGCTATTATAAGATTTTGAGACAGTAAATAATGAAAAAAATTATTGAAAAGAAACAACAGGTAACTTGAGGCACTACTTTCAACACATGTATAAACTCTCTTGCTTTTCTTTCATGAACTTGTTTAATAGTACCGATTCTTATTTTTTAGGTAAATGTCATTAACAGAGAAATTGATCGCCTCTCTATTTTGATAACTTTACAATCCATTGGAGAAGAAGTACTAGTTTTTTGAAGGTTCCAGGAGGAAAAACATATGACCATAAGCAAATAGTGTCTCTCAAAGACCACATTTATTTCACAAGAAAATGATTAAAGAAGCAATAGAGATGAAACATCAATGAATGAGCACATGCTAATGCATATTAGATCCAGCAGTTGCAAGCCTTTCAGATTCCAGTATTTCCATTGCATCCATACTCCTTCAGTCAATAAAACCTTCATCTCATTTCCTTTGTAGTCGCATTGAATTTCACTTGGTCAGTCAATAAAATTATCATCTCATTTTCCTTCACTGCTCACTTTTTTCATAGAAACTATATTTTCCTGCCTTTCTTTCACTAACTCATAACCCATTTTCATAAAAACATTCAGCTCACTTAGATGTTGATTTGTCCTTTTACTTTCCATTCACCTGTCATTTTCCTTTCCGTTAAATAAACCTTGATCCACTGCAAAATTTTCCATTCATAGTCCTTCAAAATCATTGTTTCATACTCGCGTTAGATGATGGAGAATTCATTAAGGCCTTCCTTATAACAAGCCTTGGCCTATCGACATCGACACATTATCTAGGTCCAAGGCTAGAGTCCTCATTAGTACCTTGAGGCTTGTATGCCTTAATGACGGACTCTCTCGCCAATAATCACGGGAATACATAAATGTCTTTTGATTGTTGGATCTTGCAAGTGGCTCGACATCAGCTCATTTATTCGACCTTCACAAGATGTACTTAGGTACCTTGGCACTCATTGACATTAATGGCGAGTTTGCCTTGCATTGGTTAACGACATTTATCGATGGTCAATAATCCAATGACCTCTCTTCATGCTCGACACCGACACATTTATTCGCATGACTAGAGTTGTACCATCGGTTTTATAGCGATTGAAGACTATATCATTTTAGCATTTTGCAGCAGATACAATAGATTTAGCAACAGAAATAAAGAATCCACTTCACAACCTCATCCAACATTTATGCAACCAAGAAGCAGATGAATTCTACATTTCATTTCATGATCCAGAAGTAGCCACACTCTTCAATTTCCATAACTCATGCACATTGAAAGTAAGCGAAGGTATGTAGTTTTCTAATTTTTAGTCATTCAATTCCTTAAAATAGTAAAATTGTAACTTTGGGAAATTCCTCACTTCCTCTTTCACATTGTCATATCTTTAGTTGTGGGGAAGGGACATCATTTCATATTCATATATCATACACCATCACACATTTTCATTTCATCCTAACATACTTGTCCTAATCAATTATGATTGTATTATGATTCAAAAAGTTATATGATTTGCAAATAATGTCTAAATTGAGAGCACACAAGAATCAATACCAATTAGAATTTGGTTGAAACATAAGAACCAACCAAACATGTTGCAATTCAATGTATGACAAGGAATACTTTGTAAAAATAAATAAAATTGTCAAATGCAAAGTTTAAGGACATATGAAATAAGCCAAACTCATTTAAAAGAAAAGACGTTGCAAGCAATTCAAAGGAATTAATGCAATGTTTGCATGAGGACATGCAATTGTTTTAGTTGGGGGGTATGTTGGACCTCCAAAATGTCCTCAAAATTACATCCACTTTCACCTTTATTGCCACCATTTCACTCACATGTCACATCTCCATAACCATATAACCTTTCATTAGCCACCATTTTCATAAATATATGGGTTAGAATCCCTTATTTACCAAAGTTATTTATTTTATGTGTTTAAAGTGAATTCAGGATTAAAAACTAGGAAATTAACATGGTTTCATGTATCTATATACATGGCTTGAGTTTCATGACATGTGTAGGTTATTTGGAAGCTTCCAAGGCACCCTTATGTGGCCTCCAATGCTCAAATTCGAATTCCCTTCAAAGGAGATTTGGATAAAAGGTCAAAGAAGGATATGTGTCCTATTTGGATCGTAACTCTATGAGGTGTCTTATAATTTCTTATTTGGATTAGAACTCTATGAGACACCTAGGGGATATGTGTCTCATTATGAGCTATTTGGTTGTAACTTTAAGAGATTTTAGTGGATCATCATTAAATAGGGTAGCCTCTTATGTTTTTGTATAGATAGGAGAGCCTTTTCCTTTGAAGGCATGTGTAAAGTTGGGGAAATGCTCATGTTTTGAATATAGAATTTGGATTTGGCACCATGTTCATGAGTGATGTTCACCTTGATTTGGTTATGCTTACATTTGGAGCCTCTCAACTTGCCATCTCCCATGCTTTTGGATTGGCCACCAACAATGTGTGAGATTTATTGTTTTTCATAGACTTAGTTTTATTGCTTTCATAGATTAAGATTTATTTATTTCATAGATTTTCCTGTGTGAGAGGTTAAGAGTGATTGTTTCTATTTTCTTTCTACCTAGAAGTTAAGAGCAATTGTTTTTATTTTCTTTCATATCTTTTCCTGTGTGAGAGGTTAAGAGTGATTGTTTCTATTAGTTTTCTACCTGGAAGTTAAAAGCATTTATATTTATTTTCTTTCACATCTTTTCCTATGTGAGAGGTTAAGAATGATTGTTTTTGCTTTCATTTCTGAAAGAGTGATGTGTTTTTCAATTCCAACAAGATTTAGAGATTAAAATTTCAATTCTGCGCGTTGTACTATAATTGTATTATAATTTATTTTGAGTTGATTGTTGAATTAGAATAGGTGAATTTGGTTTTTCATTATTTGGTTTCATAGTTAGTGTTAGTGTCAGTGTCTTCACACTGCCATCAGCGATCAAAATCTGCTCTTTTCCATTTCATAGTAGGAGTCTCATTCTCATGAGGTTGCATTCCATTAGGTCATGGATTCACTAATGTTAGGGTTTACTTCAGTTTTTCCTCATGATATATACCTGCTGACCTCTTTTCATACCTTTTCCATGACTTATGTTCATTTCTGCAGTTCATTTTATTAAATCCTAGGGTTTGGTCTCATTAGGTCTTAAGGTTTATCACCATGGTCAAAATTCAATTATTATTGCTAATAATGGTTAGCAAAGACATGATGAGGTCAAATAATGTTCAGAAAGTCATAATTTGTTAATTTGTAAGCTTAATGAAGTTCTCACCTCAAATCTAGTTTTGAGGTGGAAACAAAGCATTTGCATTTTATCTTCAAATTTCATGTAATTTTAATGTTCTCATATGTAATAATGGTTCCATGCTGCTCCTAGACATTTGGTGATCTTGCCAAAGTACTACCACTGCAAAAATCAAAGAATTTGAGCATCAATCCACCTATCAAAGCAAAGAAACCAAGCACCAAAAAACAAAGTATTTGAAAAAGCACATATACATTATAAAAGTGGGTTTTCACCATCCAAAATCAAAAAGTTGAAAGTCATATAAAGCCCATCCTTCTATTTTTCACTTCATTATGCTAGTGTTGAGATTCAAAGTGCCAAAAGGAGAGCCAAGGAGCGATTTCAAGGAAAATTGTGCAAATACAAGTCAAGTGCTGCGTTTTTGGAAAAATCTGAGTGGCGTTGCGCTTTTGAGGAGGGAACTACATTTCTAAGTTGGCGTTGCACACCTGGCATCTTTTCCCAGTGTATTTTTACACAGGCGCTGCGCTTTTAGAGTGGTGTTGCGCACCTACGTGAGGTGCTGCGCTTTTGCCCAGCTAAGTGCCAAATCGTTCAAATTGCTCCAGAACTGCCAATTCACCTCAAAATATTCATTTTCTCCCTCTTGCAAGTAAGTACAACTATCATATCTACTGTGTTAGGGTTTTGATTGCAAAGTTTGGTGTTTAGCATATTTAAATCTAAAACCCTAGCTTCTAGGGTGAAACCCTAGTTTTCCTCACTTATCTATTGTTTCATTTTCCCTATCTACTTTCCATTATTCCCTACACCTCATTCCCACATACCATATTTCCTAAATCCCATTCCCCTCATACATTTTCCCTAAATTCCTCTTTACACTCTCTACCCCACCCATATCCCTAAACCCTACTCACATCCCTAAACCCTTACTCCCATCCCTAAATTCTGTTCACACATACATTTTCACACTCTCTTTTCAATACACTCTGCCCATTCCATTCCTCCATCCTGTTTCCACACTATTATCCACAAAACAACCATATACAACCACATTTTGCAAAACCAAAGGAGAAAATGGAAAGAGACAGTGATTATGAATATGAGCAAGATACATTCAGTAACAGCTCTAGAGAAAGAAACATACAGCAGAGAAAGCCTCATAAAGGAGGAAGAATTATCAGAGAGGATCCCACTAATTTGAGGGAGTTTCAATCCTCTCCACTTGCCATTTCTTGCTTTAAACACTAGGCATGCTTTGATTTTTGTGAGATGATAGAAAGAGTCAGATTTCATCATGAGTTGGCTAGGTTATTTGTGACACATTTGCACAGTAATGAAGTAACCCTTGCCGGAATAACATTCACCATATCACCAGCTGTCATCTTAGAGGCTACATGTATTCCAGATGTGGGTGAAAATTGGTACAAAGGTCAGGATATTGATGAGGAGTACTATGAGCCTTACATCAAGGCTAGATACAAAGACAAAATGAAGAGAGTATTCCCCTTCAAGTTTTTGGAAGACAGATATGCTCCATTGATGAAAATCATTATCAAGTACTTCACTTGTGAAGGTAGGTTCTCCCGGTTGTATGCCTACCACATTAGCCTTCTCATACCTTTCACTAGAGTAACAATGATGAATATCCCTTACTTCATGTTCAGAAACATTGAGAAGATGGCACATATTGTAACGAGGAAGCCATACCCCCAGCGTCTGAATAGCATTTTCCATTACTCTTTGATTAAAATCATTGTTCTACATCAGCTGAACCTTCTTAACATGCCATGGGAGACTTTCATTTCTCATGAGATGTTCAAAGGCCCACAAATCTTTTCATTAGTACATCATGAAGAAGCTGGACCTTCAAGCCATGAAAAAGTCAGACACTGAAACTGTTGGAGTGCCAATGTTTGTGACATACAAAAGGGGTACTAGGAAACTTTTTGCAGCTGCTAGGCAAGTATTATCTCCACTTGGTGTGGAAGGGGTCTTTCCTTCGCCATCAGGCCACAGGCAAATGCTATCTCCACAAGGTGTGGAAGGGGCCTTGCTTCTTCTTCAGCAAAATAGGTATAGGTTGAGCAATAAAGCAAGGGAAAAAGTAAGGGCAAGAAAAAGGTGCAAGAAGAGGATCTTAGTGATGATTAGGAAAGAGATTTTGATCTTGTTGAGCATGAGGAGCCACAACAACACTTTACTCATCATGGAGTTGACATTATTGACTTGGAAACTCAAGATCCGAAGACTGTCAAAGACATGATCATAAAGGAACAAGAAGTTGAAATACAAGCCTTTTTAGATAACTTAGAGAGAGCTATGTTCATCATCAAATATTTAGAGCAAGAAAACAAACAATTGAGCAACAAGCAAGTCCTCATGGAGCTACAAATGATCAAAGAGATTAGGCAAAAGGCCAAGGAGCCTAATGTCAAGTTGACTTCAATTGAACAAGAGATTGAGAATGATAGGGAAACTTGGCTTGAGAGGTTCAACATACACCTTGAGGGGCTGATTGAGAAGGCCAACAGGGACAAGAAGATGCTTTGCCACATGGCCTACCATTACTTGACCCGAAACAAAATCTGTAACATAAGGATCAGGAAACTTAAAGCTAGGTTGAGGAAGGATTTAAAGAGCTAAAAGGAGCAAGATAAGTTGAAGATATTAGCTGAAGACTCACTAGCCCATCAAAGAAACTAATGGTGGTGTCCCATGCCAAATCTAGGCAAGTTTTGATGAATTTTTTCCTTTTTCACATTTTGAAATTTTGAAAACAGGAAATTGGCCTAGAAGCGCAATGCCATCGGCTCTGCGCTTTTCCTTGGAGCACTTTTTGGAGGAAAGACTTATATATTTGGATTCAGCATGATGAGAGAATTCATCCCTGAAATTTTCAGCAATTTTGGAGCAAAACTAGGTCACCAAAAGGTCAAAAAACTACCAAAAAATGACCTCTCTACCTCTTTTTGGACACATAGAAGTAGCCTTGGGAGATTTCAGTTTTGAGGGGGGAAATGACCTCCAAATGCAAAAATTCAAGTTGTTCCAGAAACTAGATAGGAAGACCTTTCCAAGGAGCCATATTGGGCTAATTTTGGCTAAGGGGAAGGCCTTCAAAAGTGGGTGGAAAGCGGCTCTACGCTTTTGGCTCATGGCGCTGCGCGTTTGAGCAATTT
The DNA here is from genome assembly GCA_031772625.1 of Pinus tabuliformis. NCBI lineage: Eukaryota > Viridiplantae > Streptophyta > Pinopsida > Pinales > Pinaceae > Pinus > Pinus tabuliformis. The sequence goes on along the minus strand of CM062819.1, from coordinate 1,330,062,307 downwards.
GCCAGAAAATCCAATTTTCGCCTATTCTCACTGCAAGTTGACTTTCTCTCTCTTCATGGATGATTTATGATTGTAATTAATGGCTTGGAATGTAAATGTAATAGTTGAATTATATTAGAGGGTAGATTCATCAGTTTGAGGTGGTTTTGGGGTCAATGAATTAGTTTCCATGCTTATAGAGTCAAGTTGTTCCACTGCCTATATTCCTGGTCCTTGTTTGGAAATGGTTGTAAAAGCTCATTTTCTCTTGGTTTCGACCCCTGATGGCTAGCATAGGTGGTTTGATGTCTATATTATGTATTTTTTCTGTCATTAGCAAGGGTTGGACTCTCTTGGATGCTCTGAGCTACATTGTACACCTTTATCAGTAGTTTGGCAAGGAATTAAACCAGAATTTGCAGCTATTTTTATGGGATACTTGTGGTATGGTGTTTCGCATAGTTTCTTCTTTGTTATAATTTTTTCTCATGTTTTATGTGTGCCACAATCTAATTCATTGCTTCTAGCTTAATGATATCAAGATAGATAGGGAGAATTCATTGTTTACAGTGCTTTGCCTTGGGCAGCCATTCAGCGTTCTATGTTTTCTACTGTTTGAGAATGATACATGATCTTTGCATGCCCTCCTCAGCTTGTCACCAGTCTTAGATCTATCATCTCACTCAATTTCAAGTGCCAAAGCACCTACCTACCCTGCCCCATAGAACACCCTGCATCCTGATTTGATTTCCCAAACCCAAAACTGCCTAGCTCCATTTGATCTAGCAAAAAAACCAACAAAATCAATCAAAAACCCTAGAGCTACTGTTGACACCTAATCTTTTTGATTGGGTGAATTTATGTAAATAAATAAATTAGAAATATGAACAGTCATCGGGAGATGAATCGAACAGTCTCTCCCTCATGTATATAACAAACACCTACCTGATGGAATAACACAATCGAATCATTTTTGCCTTATGGAGTTACTGCCTGGTCTGACATGGTATCAGAGACAACTCCCAAAATAGTTGTAACTCCCTTCTGCCTACTACTCCCTATCCTCTGTCCTTGTGGAGTCTGTCTACTGGGCTCTCTGTCCACTGTCTACTGTGCTCTCTGTCTTCTCTGTCTACTGTGCAGTCCGCCCACTGTTCTCTAAATTCAGAATTCGTTGAGTATAGTAGCGTTTGTGATGAACGTTAGGGTCGTGAGCTTGGAACTGTTTCAATAATGCTATGACTGTTTCTTTTTTCCATGTAAAATAAGTCTGAGGAGGAACCCTGGCTCATTCATCTCACATGTTCGTGTTCGATTCTCACCCCTCCTCTTCTCTCCAATTTTTCTCCCGCAGATTCATTGCTTTGGTCCTGTTATCATTATGGCAAGCGGCTTCTATTTGTGCACAGAACGGCCTCCCTCCACGCTGGTATAACAATGTTCCAGGAGGAATAGTTTCTGCAATTATACATTGTATATTTTATAGAGTTGTTTACATACGTTGTTCGGTCCGTAACCCTTGCGTTTAGAACTTCATTTAACACTGCATCGAGAGTTTTTAAGGACTGATTTTCATGCGTGTTGATAGTATACGCTCTCGCTTCGCCTGTAGTGCCTTTCATTGTCTTGTGCTACTACCTTCACTGAAAATCCAGTCACTGTTCTTGGTTTTGCCATTTATTTTGTGTTTGTGCATTGCAGTGGTCATTTCTTTGATCCAGAGGTGAAGTTAGTTTTTTAATATCTGTGTACAAATGGTGGTAGGGGCGATGGTGGTGTCATCGTTGGAGGACAATGTCTACATGGCGAAGCTGGCCTAAGCTTTTGGCCTACGGACAACTGCTGCTACTTGTGGAATCCATCCACATTTAGAAGTGGAATAATGCTACTCCATTGAATAATGTTGCTACTCTTAACACCGGTAGTATAACACTGTTTGGCATTGTATATAACGTTGTTTTGGCATATAACGCTGGTGTCAACGATTTCTGAAGTTTGTTTTGGGAAATAAAGCTAGTATTTACCTTGAAGTTTTTTTTGCTAAATGCGATATGTACACTGCTCCATGCATTGAACTATACGTTGTTCCATGTGTGGACTGTTTTGGACGCTGGCTATATATATATTAAATGGCCTAACTATGACTACAACAAGTATCTAGACCCTTTGAGCTGTAGTAAATAGACCGATGCTTTCCAACTGAATGATAGTGAAAGATATGTGGTGATGGCATTAGGGCTTATGTTGTTTGTTGATGACATGACATATATTGCATGATTGTAGTTGATTCCATTTTTTGGAAAGTCATAGAAAATTATTATTAGTGTTTTGCTACGAATACTGTAATTATTTTTGGGCTCAGTTAAAATTTTTATGATGGAGAAGTTTGTTGAAAAAGTGAAGGGTTTGGAAAAGAAGACAACTCTTCTTGCACACAGAGAGGATAATCTTGCTCAAGATTCTTCCAGAGCAAGAGGTAGAAGAGATTTCAGAGGCAGGGGGGGCAGAGACTCTCAAGGAGAAAAGGTAGATTTGCACTGCATACACTGCAAAAGAAATGGATCACATGATGCCTCTACATGCAAGCTACCATGGGACAAAATTGAGCAGAAAAGAAACCAACAGAAAGGAAAAACTGATGATACAGATAGAGGTAAAGCACATGAATCCACTCACTATGTTGTGGCACAATGTAACATTGGAGTAAATGAAGATTTATTTAATGCTTCACTTGCTTCTTGGAAAAATGATTGGTTTCTTGATTCAGGAGCAACCTGCCACATGACTCATAGAAAGGATTTTTTTGAAGATTTCACTAACAATGTTGATGGAGCAGTATACTTTGCAGATCAATAAAAAATCAAGCCATCAGGGCTTGGCACAATCAGGCTTAAACTGCCTGGTCTTCTAGACTTTCTTCTGGACCATGTTCTATATCTCCCACAGCTCAAGAGAAACTTACTGTCCTTGGTCCACATCTTCCAGCAAGGTCACTCCATTCATATGTTTGATGGCAAGCTTGAGGTAAGAAAAGCATCTGACCACTCACTTGTCATGAGGGGAATAGAAGAAGAAAGGCTTATCAAGCTGCAAGGAACCTCTGCTCATGCACAACATTTCTCATACAATTCTCATCATGAAGAAGGTACACTTCCATCGAGTTTATTATGGCATGCTAGATTTGGACATTTGAACTATGGTAGTCTATGCTTATTGAAGAAAAATGGTGTTGATGGTTTGCCTACAATTCCTAGGAAACTTAAGCAATGTGATGCTTGCATTCTAGGAAAGCATAGCAAACAGTCTTTTCATGATTCACATTCAAGAGCACATAGAAAACTTGAACTCATTCATACAGATTTATGTGGTCCAATGCCTATTCCTTATGCAAATGGAAATAAATATATCATGACATTTATTGATGACTACACCAGAATGTGTTGGGTTTATTTATTGAAGAACAAATCTGATGCCTTTCAAACATTCAAAAATTTTCATAAATGGATTGAAAATGATGCACAATCTCATATTGGGTCTATTCGCACTGATAATGGAAAAGAATACACATCAAATGAATTTGAAAACTATCTTCGCCAACATGGGATCAAACATCAAACAACTGTGCCTTATAATCCCCAATATAATGGTGTAGCTGAAAGAATGAATAGGACAATCTTAAATATGGTATGATCCATGCTCTTCTTCAAAAATGTAAAGATAATGTTTTGGGCTGATGTTGTTCTATGTGGTACATATATAAAGAATAGATGTCCATCTAATGCTATAAGAAACAAGACTCCATATGAAATGTGGCATGGACATGTTCCTTTGGTAAAGCATCTCAGGGTCTTTGGTTCCACCTGTTATGCCTTGATACCAAAGGTACATAGAAATAAACTTGGTGCTAGAAGTCGTAAGTGTATCTTTCTGTGATATTCAAACACCTCCACAACATACCGTCTCTATGATGAAGTAAATAAAAAGTTTGTTGTATCTAGAGATGTAATTTTTCTTGAATCATCCAAAACTGACAATGTTGTTGAGCGACAAATTGATCGCTTGGATAGATTTGCAAAAGCAAAATCATTTCAAGAATTTGATAATCAGATTCCACATCTTGAAGGGGGGATTCCTATACTAGATCAACATGTGGAATATTCTTCTAAAGAACACTCTCCCCTATATGAAAATCCAACAACGAATGATGCTTTAAGTGATGTAATTGATAGAATTGGGAGACTCAATCTTGATTCAGTCCCAACTCAATCAACGGAGCAGCCTGAACCATCTAAAAAAGGTCCCCCAAAATGGGTGACAAAGACACTTGAAAGTGTTCATCCTGATGAAGTTGGAAAGACAGGAACCAAAAATTCAAACCGACAAAATGGAGGTGATGTAGATGACTCTAATTCACCTGTTGATATGGATGTTTCTTATGATTGTGAATTGAAATTGTCTACAGATTTTGAACCAACTTCCTTCAAAGACCTGCTTCTCATGATGAATGGAAAGAAGAGATGCAAAAGGAGTATGATGCCCTCATAAAGAATGACACTTGGAAGCCGGTTGATCCTCCATTGGGAACCAAACCAATTGGCTGCAAGTGGGTCTATAAGAACAAGTATAAAGCTGATGGCTCACTTGACAAGCACAAAGCTAGGCTTGTGACAAAAGGTTTTGCACAGAAGGAAGGGGTCGATTATGAGGAGACTTTTTCCCCCATAGCAAAATGGGCTGCCATCTGGACACTCTTTGCATTAGCAGCTCAGAACGGTTGGAAAGTCCATCAAAAGGATGTAAAAACTGCTTTCTTGAATGGAGATCTAAAAGAGAATGTTTTTATGTCCCATCTTGAAGGATTTTCTGTGAAAGGACATGAACATAAAGTATGCAAACTTATGAAGTCCCTGTATGGCCTCAAACAAGCATCACGAGCCTGGTATGAAAAACTAACTGAGCATTTTCTTAAACTCAATTTCAAACATTTTGATCTTGATGATGCAACTTTATTTGTCAAGAAAGTTGGCAAAACAGTTGTATATCGTGTGGTATATGTAGATGATCTTTTGATGACAGGGAACAATGAAAGCTACATTGCATCCATAAAGAAGGAATTAGGGAAAAGTTTTGAAATGACTAATTTGGGCTATGTTAATTACTATCTTGGCATTGAAGTAACCCAACATCCAAAGTCCATATTTCTTTCTCAAAAGAAATACATTGGAGATCTGTTGAACGAGTTTGGCATGACAGAGTGCAATCCTCTTACTACTCCAATGGAACAAAACTTAAAGCTCACATCTATTGAAGGAAAAGAATTTGAGGATGCAACAAAGTATAGACAGCTTGTAGGAAGTCTCAACTACCTAACTACTACCAGACTAGACATTTCGTTTGTTGTTGGAATCCTCTCCAGGTTTATGCAAAAGCCTTGTGAGGGACATTGGTCTGCTGCAAAAAGAGTTCTAAGGTACTTGAAGGGAACTCAAGACTTTGGAATCAAATATACACAGGTGGACGACTTCAACTTGATTGGATACTCTGATTCAGACTTCGATGGAGACAAAGAAATTGGGGTATCAACCTCAGGATATGCTATGAGTCTTGGATCAGGAGCTGTCTCCTGGAGATCATGCAAACAATCAGTTCCAACAGATTCCACAACAGAAGCAAAATACGTGGCAGCAGCTGAAGCAACAAAAGAAATTGTGTGGCTCAGGAAAATTCTTGAATATTTGCAGGTAAAACAAGTACAATCAACTCAACTCATGATTGACAATACCTCTGCAATAAAGTTGGCCAAGAAACCAAAGTTCCATGATCGAACAAAGCACATCAATACTAAATATCATCTGATTCGACATCATGTTGAGGCCAAAACAATCCATCTTCATCATTGTTCCACAAATGAGCAAATTGCAGACATCTTCACCAAAGCACTTGGAAGGGAAAAGCTTGAACGATTCAGAATGATGCTTGGACTCACCAACATCCCTTCAGATTAAGGGGGGAATGTTGACACCTAATCCTTGTGATTGGGTGAATTTATGTAAATAAATAAATTAGAAATATGAACAGTCATCAGGAGATGAACCAAACAGTCTCTCCCTCACGTATATAACAAACACCTACCTGATGGAATAACACAGTCAAATCATTTTTACCTTATGGAGTTACTGCTTGGTTTAACAGCTACTATACCTAGCCTAAAATCCATATCTGATCCAGTCATCTTGATTGAGATTCACAAGGAGAGAGCCCTCTCCCAACCTGGTAGGGCTAGCTACCAGGTTAAGCTTGGTTTGTGGTTACCCTAGAATTGCCTCCCTTCAGCCTGAGGTCAATCTAGGTGCTAACAGTTAGATTGATCTAAATTGAAATTTAATTTCTAGCATATATAGTGCACACATGTTTCGCAAGTTTTACGAAACCCCCGGGTTGACAATTAAATGATAGGCAATCACTTTGCCTCAAAAAATTCCTTTACAATATTGAAACCCATTTTGGAGATTTTCTTCAAAAATCTTGATGGCTTGGAAGCTCTAATACTCCTACATGAGGCTCTCAAAGTAGAAAAAATTCATGACCTTCTGGTCATGTGTCATTAATACCCAAATCCTCCTGGATCCCAAACTTTGTACTGTAACTGATCACCTGCTTCTTCATGTTGTTGCTTTATTTCTTTTATCACTATCTTCTTTAACCTTCCAAGTTTCCAAAGTTTATGTTGTAGCTATCCACTCTCTTTGTTGATGAACTGTTGTATATTCATTTTCCTCCTACATTTGACTACTCTTCTTACATCCATGTGAAATTTCTATGCACTTTCATCATCAACATTCACATCTTGTCAATTTCCATGTCCAAATTTCCCTCTTATTGGTACATGTTACTATCACCATTGACTTGTAACTTAATCTCTAAATTTAAAATTTTTATGACTTGAATGGAAATTTCATTGTTTTCATAATTTCTTTTCTCACATTCTTCATATTCATGCATCTTTTCCATGATGTTTAAGACACTTGAATGTCTTCTCCCTTGCTGATCCACAACTAATAGACTATTGTCTTCTTCAAAATTATCAAATTTGACTCAATCTTTATTACTGCCTTCAAAGAAAATTCCTTGCTTTATATATTATTACTAGAAATAAAATAAATTTTCATTTTTATGAGAAAAGCTTGTCCCACCTTCCATCATCTTAACTTCTTTTATATGCATCAATTGTTCTTTATCATCATCTCGCTTTACATCTATGGTTGTAATCTTAGGTTATTTCAACCATATTTCTAACAATTTGATTTCCTTCTCAAATTTCATAAGCATTAAATCTGAATGTTGCTCCTAATCATCTACTTGATTCTGTTGGCATTATGATGCATGTGTTGTACTTGATGGAAAACAACTCATAGAAGATCAACTCACTTATATATATCTAGATGAATCTACAGAAGAGATATCAGATGACAATTCTCAGTATGACAAGTCCAAAGGGGGAGATTGTTGGCATTATGAGACAAGTGTTGTCCTTGATGGCAAATCACACAAATGATAAATTATAGTGCAGCAAATTTATTTGATAAATTATAGTGCAACAAAGTTTCCTTCATGTAGAGAAAAGTTCACGCACTTTTATGCAAAGAAAAGTTTAGAGAAAAGTTCATGCACTTTTATGCAGAGAGAAGTTTATTCCATGTAGAGAAAAGTTCACACACTTTTATGCAGAGAAAAGTCTATTTCATGTAGAGAAATGTTCACGCACTTTTATGAAGAGAAGAGTTTATTTCATGTAGAGAAATGTTCACGCACTTTTATGCAGAGAAAAGTTTATTTCATGTAGAGAAAAGTTTACGCACTTTCATGCAAGAGAAAAGTTCACACACTTTCATGGTTGGTTCATGGTATTAGTCTGACAGTTTTTGATCCTATGGTTTTGGTCCGTGGTATTGCATCCAAAAGTGTTGATCTCACGCACTTTCATGGTTGGTTCATGGTATTAGTCTTACAGTTTTTGATCCTATGGTTTTGGCCCGTGGTATTGCATCCAAAAGTGTTGATCTCACGCACTTTCATGGTTCGTTCATGGTATTAGTCTAACAATTTTTTGATCCTATGGTTTTGGACCGTGGTATTGAGAAAGGACTAAGGCTATAAAAGAGGAAGGAGATCATTTGGCAAGGTATCTTTTGATTAATTGAATATCTGATAAAGTGCTAGATCTGGAATACGGTGATTGGGTTATGGTGCAGATCTAGATCTGAATAAAGAAGGAACCTGAGCGCAAGGAGAAGGATAAGTTCTATTGATGGGTCAAAATCTTAAGGCTGGAATAGTGGTATCTCTATATGATTTTGATCTGTGATATGTGGTGCATGCTTGATCTATAAATCTGATAAGCTGGGTTAACTAATATCTGAATGTTTGAAAGAATGAATTTATAGATCTATACACAGGTTTCTGTTGGTGAAGTTGCAGACTTTACTTGAAATATGTTTTAGCTGTTTTTATCTATTACTGTGGTGTTCAAGGTTCTGATTTGATATCTGGTTGTTGTGTGCTGAGAAAGTATTAATTCAGCTTATGCACAAGGAAGTTGGTTGATTGCAGATCTATTTGATACTTGATGGATCGGGATCTTAAGGATTGGAATGTTTATCATTATCTGGTTTGATAGACTAGATCTGAATTATTGACGTATGTTTTATGAATGGTATGATCTGGGTATGTCTGATGTATGGAACAGCTGCAAAGTTATAAGGAAATATTTGTAGATCTGTATGCAGGTTGACTTTGGTGAAAGCATTGATTCAGTATTGGGTAATTCAGAGATTGATGATGCTAGTATTGATTGATTATGAGCTTCAGTGATATTAATGGGTCCAGTATGAAAATTGGATGAAACGTGGCCTTTCAGATTATGATGTTGTGCTTCAGTGTATCCAGTCTGAAAATTGATGAAACATGGTACCTGGAGGAAGAAAGAGAAGGTTGTAGCCTTCGGTAGGTCCGCACCTACGTACTAGTACATCAGCTAGTACAAGAGCCAAGGGGGTGGTAGCTCCCTTCTAGTAGCAGCCGGAAAACAAGTAAAGGTTGGAGCATCTCATCAGGTAGCAGCCTACGCAAAGGGGGTTGTAGCTCCCTTCCAGGAGAGTTTGGAGAACGAGAGAAGGTTGTAGCCTTTTGCAGGTAGAAGCATGTGTACTGGTATAAGTTTGCACCAGTACAGAACTATTGTAAAAGGTATTTCTTATTAAAGAAGATTGAGACGACTTGCAGCAGGTAGTTTTCACCTGCATTGGGTTTCCACCTTACATCATGGTGTTCATGTGTGCTTCTTGTGTGTGATGATCTGTTCTATTTTACTGCTCTGGTTTACTGCTCATATGGTTAATAATGTTCTGATGCACTCATTAGAGATCAACTAACTAAATCATATGTTTAATGGATATATACTTGTTGCATCACATATGAATCTTAATATGGAAAGAGAAAAAGTTATATTGATCTGATAATACTGATTCACCCCCCCCCCCAGTATTATTTCCAACAATTGGTATCAGAGAAGGTCCTTTGGTAGAGGCTTGATCGCTTAAAGGAGATCCATGGAACAATGGGAAAGAAGCTTAAGAAGAAAGCACATAAGCAGAAGAAGACATCTCAGAAGAACTATGACAGTGGGAGAATCGATTGGGGATTAGGTGTAAGAAGCTCTTTAGATTCAGAATCAGATTCAGAATCATTTCAGAATGAAGATGAACTATCAGGTATGAATTTGCTATCCTCTGATGTTCCAGCTATCTATCCATTTGGAAAAGATGACAGTGATAGTGAAACAACTGAATATTCTCTTATGGGTGAACAAGAAAGATATCAAATAGAGGCAGAATTTAAAAGGCTTTCGGACAAAATCAGAGATCAACAAGATCTATTGAACAAAAGGGAATGTGACTTCAAAGAAGAAGTTTCCAAACTAAAAGCTCAACTAGAGGAAGGAAACAAGGTAAGGAAGTTATTCAAGGACAAATATCAAAAGTTGCAGGATGAAGTCAATGAAAGAATCACAACCATCAAGAAACTCAGAGATAGATCCAGTTACTATGAAAGTCTTGAAGCCACGATCTGCTCGCTAAAAGAAGATCTTGAAGAATCAAAGAAGCAGAATAAAGAACTACTCCAAGCTCATGAAAATGAAGTTCTTGAACTAAGACGTCAGTTGGAAGAAGAAAGAAATGCTGAAGAAAACGTGAAGAAGCAGTATCTTGAAAAGGAAGAGCAACATCAAGTTGAGGTAAATATTCTAAAAGATAAATTAGAAGAAAAGGATAAACTGTTACGATTTCAAGATAGTACTAAAGTCTTCGATGATATTCTTAATAGTCAAAGGTCTCCTGCTATCAAAACTGGTCTTGGTTTTCATGAATCTATTGAAGGTGAATGTAGTTCACAAAGTAAGACAAGGGACTCGACTGCAAAATCTGAAATGCTCAATAAGGAGATGAAAGGTCAATCTCATCATCGACCAAGGAAAGAAATTCTTCAAAGAAAATCTTTTACTCCTCCTATGAATAATGTTGAATGTTATGTATGTCATAATCTTGGACATGTTGCAGCCAGATGTAGAAGAAGAAGGTTTCAAGACCATCATGCAGAAAGATCATCACATTCAAGGTATTTTAATGGATATTGCTTTGCTTGCAATATGTTTGGTCACAGAGCTGTTGATTGCTATAGAAGAAATATGAGACATGTAAGATGTTACACATGTAACAAGCTTGGACATATAGCTAAGGAATGCAGGAACAAAGTATGGGCACCATACCAAAAGGAGAAAACATCATCATCACACTTGAAGATGTGGAAGAAGAAAGAAGTACAGTCAGAAAGAGGTGGCACAGCACAACATACAAACATAACAGAATCAGAGGGAGCTGGAAGTGTAAAACTTCAGTGTCCTAAATCTCATACGCAAGTTTCTTAAAGAGAAGTCACGTATATACGCGAGTTGGTTATGACATAGTCGCATATATGATTGTTTGAGGAAAGGCAGTAGGGACAGGTTCAAGAAAAGGATCAGTTATGATTCAGTTTATTATTTGCGCTATTTGATAATGGTTACAATTTGTTGATGATGTGTGGAAATGACTTGATGGTTAGAAGTGTTTTGTTTCTAACTTGATAATGAAGATGTCTTGATACTTCTTGCTGATATGCATGATCAGATCTGACAGTAACCAAGATGGCACAGGTTTAGGGGGAGCATATGCTTTTAATGTATTGTTGGCATTATGGTTAATAGTCCTTGGTGATGATGCTTATATGGATAAATGATTCATCTTGCTATGATATGGTTATGAATTGTTCAGATGATTCTTGGGGTTACATAGTTGATATTTAGATCAGATTTGTGGTTGATTCTCTAATGGTGCTTACATGGTGATCTTCATAAGGATAAGGAGAAGTACAAAGCTGGAATACACATCTTCATTACTTGATGAGTCACTCATATGCTGCTGTCGTCATATGCATAAAGATCATATAATACAGTTATGATATATTCCCAAGAGATGATACATGGATGATCTTGTTGATAAGATGGCTATGGCGTTTTACACATAGGATATAATGTGAGTGATTTTATGATGATGAGTTGAAATCTATCTGCAGACATATCCTGTCATAGGACATTTACAGGTTGCTGATTTGGAATTGGCTGTACGCGAATTTCATAAGGAGTATCCGCGTATATACGCAAGTTTCTGTGGATACAGTCGCGTATATGTTGGTTTGAATAAAATCAGTGGGCCAGACTCTGGGTGAGAAGAGTCTGATATGGGTCTGACAGAGACCATCTGACACAGATTCAGGGGGAGCAGATTAACTTCTAATAATGCATTGTTGGCATTACCTTAGAAGCTCTTGGTTCGTGTACACAAGCTGTTTTGGTTAGAACAGGTGCAGAAGGAGAACAGAAGGAGATCATGGTTGCTGATCTGAAAAGTGTTTGACAGATGCTGCTGCTATCAGTTACTGGTGACTTTCATAAGTCTTGCTCTAGATATTTCGTCTCTATGTCATGTATCTCTTTTATGGTGTCAAGGTCATGTAACGGCCTATATTGGTTTCTCCACTATGCCTGGGATGAAGATGTAATGTTCTTGTTTTATCATGTGTAAACTTTTGGTGTATCCCCACTTGGTTGGGTGGATGAGTCAATTCTAGTATATCCCCACTTGGTTGGGAAATGGATGTATGTATGAGTCCTTGGTGATAGGAAGGTCATTTATGATAGAGTCATGTTCTTCCTGTAAAACATCTTTTTGCAAACCTTGCTTATAGTCAGGGGGAGCATGAACAACACACTTCAACATGTACTCAAGGGGAGCATGGACAGATTGGTACACCTTGGCATATACAAAGGGGGAGCTCATTCAGAAATTTCAGCAGGCACTCAGGGGGAGTATGGACAGCAAAGAAAGAGAATATCTTGGTTCGCCCTTTACCCTTGATTTCAAAGGGGGAGAGTGATTTGGTATTGTTACCATCAAGTCCAAAGTGGGAGATTGTTGGCATTATGATGCATGTGTTGTACTTGATGGCAAACAACTCATAGAAGATCAAATCACTTATATATATCTAGATGAATCTACGGAAGAGATATCAGATGACAATTCTCAGTATGACAAGTCCAAAGGGGGAGATTGTTGGCATTATGAGTCAAGTGTTGTCCTTGATGGCAAATCACACAAATGATAAATTATAGTGCAGCAAATTTATTTGATAAATTATAGTGCAACAAAGTTTCCTTCATGTAGAGAAAAGTTCACGCACTTTTATGCAGAGAAAAGTTTATTCCATGTAGAGAAAAGTTCACGCACTTTTATGCAGAGAAAAGTTTATTTCATGTAGAGAAAAGTTCACGCACTTTTATGAAGAGAAGAGTTTATTTCATGTAGAGAAATGTTCACGCACTTTTATGCAGAGAAAAGTTTATTTCATGTAGAGAAAAGTTTACGCACTTTCATGCAAGAGAAAAGTTCACACACTTTCATGGTTGGTTCATGGTATTAGTCCGACAGTTTTTGATCCTATGGTTTTGGTCTATGGTATTGCATCCAAAAGTGTTGATCTCACGCACTTTCATGGTTGGTTCATGGTATTAGTCTGACAATTTTTGATCCTATGGTTTTGGCCCGTGGTATTGCATCCAAAAGTGTTGATCTCACGCACTTTCATGGTTGGTTCATGGTATTAGTCCAACAGTTTTTTGATCCTATGGTTTTGGATCGTGGTACTGAGAAAGGACTAAGGCTATAAAAGAGGAAGGAGATCATTTGGCAAGGTATCTTTTGATTAATTGAATATCTGATAAAGTGCTAGATCTGGAATACGGTGATTGGGTTATGGTGCAGATCTAGATCTGAATAAAGAAGGAACCTGAGCGCAAGGAGAAGGATAAGTTCTATTGATGGGTCAAAATCTTAAGGCTGGAATAGTGGTATCTCTATATGATTTTGATCTGTGATATGTGGTGCATGCTTGATCTATAAATCTGATAAGCTGGGTTAACTAATATCTGAATGTTTGAAAGAATGAATTTATAGATCTATACGCAGGTTTCTGTTGGTGAAGTTGCAGACTTTACTTGAAATATGTTTTAGCTGTTTTTATCTATTACTGTGGTGTTCAAGGTTCTGATTTGATATCTGGTTGTTGTGTGCTGAGAAAGTATTAATTCAGCTTATGCACAAGGAAGTTGGTTGATTGCAGATCTATTTGATACTTGATGGATCGGGATCTTAAGGATTGGAATGTTTATCATTATCTGGTTTGATAGACTAGATCTGAATTATTGACGTATGTTTTATGAATGGTATGATCTGGGTATGTCTGATGTATGGAACAGCTGCAAAGTTATAAGGAAATATTTGTAGATCTGTATGCGGGTTGGCTTTGGTGAAAGCATTGATTCAGTATTGGGTAATTCAGAGATTGATGATGCTAGTATTGATTGATTATGAGCTTCAATGATATTAATGGGTCCAGTATGAAAATTGGATGAAACGTGGCCTTTCAGATTATGATGTTGTGCTTCAGTGTATCCAGTCTGAAAATTGATGAAACGTGGTACCTGGAGGAAGAAAGAGAAGGTTGTAGCCTTCGGTAGGTCCACACCTACGTACTAGTACATCAGCTAGTACAAGAGCCAAGGGGGTGGTAGCTCCCTTCTAGTAGCAGCTGGAAAACAAGTAAAGGTTGGAGCATCTCAGCAGGTAGCAGCCTGCGCAAAGGGGGTTGTAGCTCCCTTCCAGGAGAGTCTGGAGAACGAGAGAAGGTTGTAACCTTCTGCAGGTAGAAGCCTGTGTACTGGTATAAGTCTGCACCAGTACAGAACTATTGTAAAAGGTATTTCTTATTAAAGAATATTGAGACGACTTGCAGCAGGTGGTTTTCACCCACATTGGGTTTCCACCTTACATCATGGTGTTCATGTGTGCTTCTTGTGTGTGATGATCTGTTCTATTTTACTACTCTGGTGTACTGCTCATATGGTTAATAATGTTCTGATGCACTCATTAGAGATCAACTAACTGAATCATATGTTTAATGGATATATACTTGTTGCATCACATATGAATCTTAATATGGAAAGAGAAAAAGTTATATTGATCTGATAATACTGATTCACCCCCCCCCTCTCAGTATTATTTCCAACAGATTCCTCTTTTGGATTTCTACATAAGCCAACTTTCCCTCACTCATTGCACTAATAGGTTCTTCCAATTGTGCACCATCAAATGCATTTATCATTGTGTATAATTTACACTCTGATTACCTGCATGAAAACATGTTGTCTTATCTTATTTCATAACATAAATTTGCTTATGTTCTTCTCTCATGACTTTGGAAAGCATATCTTCACTTTGTATGACTAAACGACTTTCCAAATTCATCAACACTCAGAACCATACACAAATCATTAGTTTTAAAATCATAAGACTCTATGGTCTCATTTTATGACTCAGTGATCAATTCCTCACACTGCTCTAAAATTTCCACATATTTCATAAGATATTTTGTAGATCTCTTCTCATCATCCTCATCACTATCCTCACCAGATAATGGTCCCTACTCTAGTTCACAAATGCACACATTCATCTTGGATTCCTTGAGTTCTTCACTCCTTCTCTAAATACTCAATCTATGTTTCAGCTTTACCTGCAACCTGCAACACTTCACTTTTTCCATAGCACCCATCCACATCTCTGGTCTTCAACATCTTGTTGTAGTAACTCCATAAGCACATTCAATCGTGCCTTCATCTCAGTATTCTCTTTCTCAAATTCCTTCATCTTCCTCATGCCAATTTCTTTGGCATTTTCTTTTATCTGATTGTGACTTCTCACTAAACCCTTGACATGACTATCAGTAGTCATTGTCACTTCCTTCTTTCGTGTACTCTCCTTGTTCATTTGTGAGCTAAAATCTAGCCAACGCCTTACCAAGCTATCTCCTCTAAACTTGGCCAATGGTTCACTTCACTTGAAACTTATTTCTGAGCCTCCTTTCTCTCTTGGTTGTTGCATAAACCTTAATCACTTACTGAGAAATTTCACTTGTCCTCTTCCTCTTCAACAATTCATCGTGTTATTGGGTTCTGTCACAATTCCTTCTCTTGAGAGCTTTGCATGCTCCTTCTTCCTTTGTCACAACTACACTCATTGTAATGGATGCTATCTACACATTAATTAATTTTCAAATAAAACATAAGACCAATAACTTATCAAATCTCAATAGAGTTTCTCTTTCATCCTTTCCAAAAAAAATCCTTCTCACTCAGATCAATATTTCCCAAAGAGCATATCCTTTCTTTGATACCTCTTGATGCAGGGAAATTCACCTCTTCCTGCAATTTCCACTTCCACACACCTGCAATCTTAACTTAATATATGACCAAGCTAGGTATGCAACATTACCCATATGTAAAAAATGCGCATAACCAAAGTTTTATTCCTGATAGCCAACGCTCATTTAATGACATCCCCAAATACTTTTAAATAAGGTAATATAGCTCTCACCTCTCCAATAATTCAAACAAATTACTCAAATAATTTAACATACCACAATATAATACAAAGATTCATACACAGAACAAAGCCTTTGGAAAATCTGTGTTTCCATTAACGAAGAAAAGTTGTACATGCATAACCTCACATTCATACATTTCTCTCTTGCCCTGATTCCAAGTTCATTTGGTCATTAGTTCTCATTTCCCGTAGGCTTACAATAAATATAATTAAGATATGCAATATATTTTCTAAATCCTAAAAGCACACCATAAATCACCCCTTGGTGTATTCCCTAAAGCTCTCATGATTTATTACATAAATCTCTTATGCTTTTCAAGGAAACTTTGCTTTTTTCCTTATGGAAACAATATCTCCTATCCATAGTTTTTCTAAAACTATTCTATAATAATTAAATGAAACCAAGAATATTTACAATTAGGGAGTTATAATTCCTTTATAATATTTAAACCCCTTTTGGATATTTTCTTCAAAAATATTGATGGCTTGGAAGCTCTAATGCTCCTGCATCAAGATCATCCTTAATCTACCATTGTGGCATGCCATGTTTTAATTAAAGAAAAGCATAAGTATGGGTCAATATGTCGTCCAAAATGAAATTAATGAAATGTTGGGCCTCTTTTGTATACCCCTCAAAAAATGTTTTAGCCCTGGTTGTAGAGTCTTCCTCTTGATCTATAGCATGAAGCATGGCTCCTAAATTATTCAACTTAGGTCTATGTTGTCTTAATTTTGCTTTAAATTTTTCATTCCTTAAGATCAACTTTTTTGTTTTATTTGAGAAGGGCTTGGTAACTATGGCTACATAATTGAAAATACTTGGGGTTTAAAATCTGAACTCTGTTGCGCTTGACTTTCACAAATTTGCAACTATTGATTCCAACCTTGAAGGTTGATGGTAGCTCCTTAATAAGAATATCTTCAATACCCTCTGCTTTGAATGGGGTTGTAGACTCAACATTTTCCTCATATCCCAAATTATGAAATTCCTCTATAACAACTTCTATTATATTAGCATCTGTCTCCCTTAGAGGTGATATTTCTTCCATGAAGCTCGAATTCTTGGATCTAGGTGCTAAAATTTTCCTTTCCAAGTTTGTGGAATTGTCGAGCTTCTAGTATGGTATCATTACCTTTTTGTAGAAGGAATATTAGGGCTTGTTTTTCCACTTCGAGGTAGGACCCTTTCCTGCAGTTTACTTCTGATACCTCGAACAAAGACCTCCCATGGTATGTCTATCCTATGAAATTTGACATCAATCGACATTTTGATCAAGCCCTGATGATACAAACCCATCTTGAGGTTCTTCTTCTTCCTCCAAACCAATGTGACCATCTTTGTCAAGATTTTAAGCAAGATATACAACATGTTAAGGGGTTTACACCTTGTCAAATGCATCAAAATTTGAATGTGGTAATGGTAGGCCAAACTATATCTGCCCTTACATCTCACAAACTTATGAATAAAAAAACAACATCATACCATAAAGGAAGTAATGCCTCTTTGCGAATACATTTACTCAAATCTGGAATTGCGGATGTGTTGGCATTATGATGCATGTGTTGTCCTTGATGGAAACTTACTTGTAACAGAAAAAATATATGGTAACTAGATGAATCTACAGGTCAGATCATAGGTGACAGAATGATGGAACAAAATAATGGGTCAAAGGTTTACGGATCAGAATCAAAAGCTTGATACGGTAAATTAGGTGTTGTGCTTGATGGAAGCCTACCTGATGAGTTGTCCTTGATGAAAACCTATTTGATGAATGGACTACTTGATAAATGTATAAAAAATATGTGACAAAATGCATGGCAGTTGTGTTTACAAATGTGACAAAATGTAGGGCAGTTCAGAGGAATCAATTCAGAAGTGATGCATGATGGAAACTCACATTGTAATAAGTCAATTTCAAAGTAACAGAGTAATGGAACAGAAGAATAGGATGATGAGACAAAGGAATATAGATCATAATCAATAAATTGATGAAAGAGAATGTTTTAAGTTGTATACATTGTTTAACCTAGTCAAAGTCACGTATACACACAGGTACACAGAATAAAAGGCATGTATATGTATGCACGCAATTTCATAGAAGGAAAAATGTGCATGGGATGGAAAATTAAGGTTAAAGAATACCAAGGGTCCATACCATGGTATTAGCCAACAATATTGAGCAGAATAACGATTACTTGATCCCGTCTAAGAATACCATAAGTTATAAGTGTTGTTTTGGTGCATGGTATTGACAAAGGCACTAGTATATAAGGAGGAAAAAATCAAAGGGCTAAGAGTGAAAGTGAAAGGGTTTTTCATGAATACTTCTATCTGAAGTATATTTTGTGTTATAAGGGCTATGATTATGATATAGATTTGAAACATCATGTGCACCCTTGGATACATGTTGGATCAGGATCATGAGACCTGAAATGACTTATCATTGTATGATCTGATAATGGATAGGATAAATCTAAATGCTAACACATGTTTTATCCTTTAAATGCTATGATCTGGGTATATCTGAAGTCTTGAAAAGCTGCGAAGTTATAAGTCATTATTTTTAGATCTATACACAGGTTTGTCTCGGTGAAGGCTCATATACACGCGGATTCCACACTTCCAAGTAGCGTATGCAAAGGAAGGGCTTACTGTTCAGAAATGACTAATATATCTGATTAGTGCTACTGTTTCATTGTTGTTTGCCAATGATGTCTTCATTAGATCTGAATTTAAACTGATTGTATAAGGAGATTGAGTCTAGATGACTGATTGATTGAATAATAAGCGTGACTTGTTACTGCTATCTGTTTATAACTCTGTAATATTACAGTAGATCTTTAGAATGTCTTTGGTTAGTACAAATTTTGGTTCAGAAGTTTAATGATTTAATATATTTAGAGGTATACACAGGTTGGGTTATAGACATTAGCTTATACATGTAGGTTGTCCTCATTGAAGCAATGTATACATTTTGACATATGATTTTTGAGTTTGGAGTTATTTCTGGTTGTTGATGCAATGTTTTGAGTTCATTTCTATGTACTGGTTACAGTGATCTGATTGTTCTAGCTAATTGGTTGAATTTTAATTAAGTGTTGGTTGATTGGGTTTTGAGCAAATGGTTGATTCAGTTGTTTCAAAATTCATGATTGGGTGATTCAGTTGTGTCAGAGGTTTCAATGATTGGTTGATTCAAAAAGTGATGATTGGGTTTCAGTTATGTCAAAGATTGATGATTGGGTTTCAATGCTTGAATGATTCAGATGTATCAAGGAGGGATGAATGTGTTACATCGATGACTTACAGTTTTATTTTTTATATTGAACTTAAGTGTTGATAATGCGTCATGTATGAAAATTTCATGAAACGTGGCCTACAAGTTATGATGTGTTGAAGCATGTGGATTTAGTCTCAAAAGTTGTTGAAACGTGGTCCATGGAGGATGCTGAGGGTTGGAGATCCCTTCTAGTAGAAGCTAGAGAATTAGTGAAGGTTGTAGCCTTCTTTAGGTCGATGCCTAAGAACTGGTAATCATATCACCCAGTACAAGAGCTAGGGGTTGTAGCTCCCTTCCAGTAGAACTTGAGAACAAGTGAAGATTGTAGCCTTCTCTAGGTGGGTACCTACATACTAGTATGAGTCTGCGCCAGTACAAGATTGTAAACAACTTTTTATTTATATTAAAAAGAAGACAAAGACAACAACAACAGGTGGTTTTCTCCCGCATTGGGTTTCCACCTTAAATCTTGGTGTTCATGTGTGTTTCTTATGTGTGATGGTTTATTTATTACAACACATGGTTAATGTTTATCTATTGTTTAATAAAGTACCGATGCACTGGCTAAAGACAGAGATATGATGAATTAACTGAATCATAATTTCATTGGATATACACTAATTGTCTTAAGAACAATCGTGTACACATGAAGGTTCCTTTTAGTAAAGTCACGTATAGAAAACTGAATATGAAATGTAAAAAGTTATTGATTTGAAAATATTGATTCCCCCCCCCCCCCCCCACCTCCACTCTCAGTATTTTTCCCAACAATTGGTATCAGAGCAGGTCATTTGGCAGAAGCTTGATTGCTTGAAAGAGATCGGTTGTAACAATGGGAAAGAAGCAAAAGAAGAAATCACCTCAAAAGAAGAAGACATCTCAAAGGAACAGTGACAGCAGGAAAGACAATTGGCTACTAGGTGGAAGAAACTATTCAAATTCAGAATCACCTTAGATTGAGGATGAACAAGTAAAATAATTATTAGGTACTAATTTTTTGTCCTCTAGTGATACATTTCTCTATTCATGCAATATTGAAGATAATGAATGTGATAGTGAAACAACTAAATTTTCTCTTATGGGTGAAAGTGAAAGAAAGTTAATAGAGGCAGAATTTAAAAGGCTCACAGATAAAATTAGAGATCAACAGTATCTATTCGACAAAAGGGATTGTACCTACAAAGAAGAGGTTACTAAGTTAAAAACTCAGTTGGAGGAAGGAAACAAAATAAAGAGGAAGTACAAAGAAAAGGAAGATCAATTTCAAACGTTGTAGGATGAAGTGACATCATTAAGAAATCAAGTGAATGAAAATGACACAACAACCAAGGAATGCAAAGAAAGAACCAGTTACTGTGAAGGTCTTGAAGCTGAGGTCGTCTCTCTAAAAAAAGATATTGAAAATTCAAATAAGCATAATGAGGAACTACTTCAAGCATTTGAAGAACAAGAAAATGAGGCTCTCAAATTAAGACAACAAGTGGAAGAAGAAATAAAAGTTGAAGAAATCACGAAGAAGCAATATCTGGAAAAGGAAGAGAAATATCAGGTTGAGGTAAATATCCTAAAAAGTAAATTAGAAGAAAAGGATAAACTTTTATGATTTCAAGATAGTACTTAGATTTTGGGTAATAATATTATTAGTAGTCAAAGGTATCCTGCCATCAAATCTAGTCTTGGTTTTCATGAAACTGTTAAAGGTGAATCTAGC
Source organism: Pinus tabuliformis (assembly GCA_031772625.1). Taxonomy (NCBI): domain Eukaryota; kingdom Viridiplantae; phylum Streptophyta; class Pinopsida; order Pinales; family Pinaceae; genus Pinus; species Pinus tabuliformis. The sequence continues at coordinate 1,330,041,245 of CM062819.1, read as the reverse complement.
TCACAAACTGAGGCAAGGAATTCTAACACAGAATCTGAAATTCTCAACAAGGAGATAAGAGGTCAACCTCATCAACAACCAAGGAAAGAAAGTCTTCAAATAAATAATTTACTCCTAACTATGGAAGTGTTAATTGATTCTTTCCTCTGATGAATAATTTTGAATGTTCTATCTGTCATAATTTTGGACATGTTGCAGCTAGGTGCAAAAGTAGAATGTTTCAAGCTAATAATCGTCTCACAGAAAGATCATCAACTTCCAGGTACTTTAAGGGATATTTTTTTTCTTGCAATATGTTTGGTCACAAAGCCATTGATTGATATAGAAGGAATATGAAACATATAAGATGTTATGCTTGTAACAAGTTTGGGCATATAGCAAAAGAATGAAGGAACAATTCTATGGATCACCATAGACAATATGGTAAGCAATAAAATAAGCACATTTATATCAAAAAATATGAAAAAGATGAATCCACCAAGAATCAAGAAAAGGAAGATCAGATAAGGTGTGATCTTGCTCTCTGCTCATTCAAAGATGAAGATGATAGTGGATGTGCTCATCATATGACTGGAGACAAAAGAAAAATGGAGTCTCTGATGAAGAACCATCATGGTAATGATATTCTTGGAACTAATGCTTCAAAAAAGTTCTAGGACCAGGTACAATTAGAACGAACTCAGGGGGAACTGAAAGTATGAAATTTCAGTATTCCAATTTTCATACGTAGACCTGATGAAGAAAAATTGTGTATATACGCGAGTTCGAAATTGCACAGTCGTGTATATGTTGGTTTGATGAAGAAGCAGTGGGACAGACTCAGAAAAAGGGTCTGATATGGTTCAAACAATTATCAATTGTCTTTTCTGATTTGATGGTTGATGATAGAGGGAATTACTCCCCTAGGTTTTTTTGGGTTGAAACCCTAGCAGACTGAAAGTTATCTATTCAAAGAAACATGCATTCATACAGCCATTATGCTATTGTAAGCAAATTCTATGATAAGGGTACGTACATTTGGTCCTACGTTTGAGAAGGCCTTTAGGGTCCAAACCCTTCTTGGAGTTCCCTTCTTCTCTTTTGTCCTGCAAAACAACCAATTCAAAGAACATAGCAGTACATGGACAAAAACTTATAAAGAAACCATCTTCATGTTATAAAGAAAGGTAGTTAGTTATGAAATTCAAACAACCATTTACATATGAATTCTAAACATGACTATCATTAACATAAAGAAGATTCATTTTGGGAACCAAGACATGTGTTTCTTTTATTATAGACAAATAAAGTACATAAAAAGGAATATGTTCACCTGAATCACCTTCAGCAGGCTCCAAGCAAAGCTTCCTTCTGGATCTGTTCCAGCCTCAAGCCTCTAACAAAACTCCTTCCATGACTCTCTCCATGATGTCATAAATGGTGGATGAACATCAACACACAAGGAAACAAAGGTTTCCTGTACAAAATGGGGGAAGTGCAGAAGGCACAAGGGACTTCAGACTTCAGAAGGCACTAATTATATAAGTATAAATGACTGAAAGATACATAATGGATCATCTGATCATAATGAACAAGTACATGTCGGAATATCACATATAAGACTGTCAATGATGCTGAAAGATGCAAGGGATCACTGATATCAAAGACTGATCCCAAAAGGTACCAACTGAACATGATGGAATAGGATGGTACTACACTGCAAACTCAGGTGCCAGCATATAGAATGTCGCCATGACTGACTGCAACATATAAAGTGGAGTGGTGTCAACTAGCAGCAACAGGAGCAACCGGCAAGTGAACCAATGAATGCTGATACAACCTGAGGTCTTCACCGACTGCCGTGGTACATTTCTACACCATGGGAATAAATGATCTGAAGTCGACCATGTGAGAAATCGTTTGATTACCGGTCATTAATGTATACCGTTAACAAACGCGAGACTACTCACCGATAATGATAATGAGCGTCAAGGTACCCAGTACAATCTAACAAGTGTGAATAGATGAGCTGGAGTCGAACACCTGTAAGAATCTATCGATCAGGAGACAATGATGGTTTCCCACTGTCGATAGCGAAGGATCTGCCACTAATGACTGCAAACCCCAAGGTACTGCCAAATGGACTCTAGATCTTTGCCCTAGAGCAATGAGTCGGAGTCGATAGGGAAAGATCCGTTAGAAGGAAGGCATTAAGGCATCCTTCATCAATCTAGCGCGAGTGTAACCTGTAGGCCAATAATGTGGAAGGAATCGGACGAAACAAGATGTAGTAACCCAACCGAAGTACGTTTCCGGCGTACACAAGATGTGGCTAGCGCACGGCAGAAACCCTCTGAACCAACCAATACTGAAAGCTCACACAGAGGTGAGGTATCCACCAATAGGGTCAAATGGAAACCAAGGTACTGCACGAATCCCAATGTGTGATAATGTATGCTGATGTCGAACACAAGGGAAACCACTCAGTCAAAGACCCATGAGACTGATCGATGCTGAGCACAAGGTAACCTATCAATAATGAAAATAGGGCCAGGGCGTAGCTCTAGGCCTGTCCTCAGAGCAAGATGTCGTCGTCGATAAGGACAAGACCCGCCAGCAAGAAGTCAATGGGGACCTTCTCAAACTGGCACGAGTAAAGGACCAATATAACTGATGTGATGATAGACATGACACTGACAATCCAGGGATGGCCAACTGAAAAATGAGTCAAGAGACACCGCAGAGAGGCCAACTCAGGCTAACTTCCCTTGAACAAAAGCACGACTCAATGTGACTATGTGGCAGCATATGATGACTCTGTATAAGTTCGCCATGCAGGAGGCACGAACGAACCCTCCATATGATTGGAAGAGATAACCAATCGGGGGAGAACTGACTCAATAACAAGGTTATGGCATACCTAAGTCAAACTAAATCCCACCCATACGGAGGAGACTTCGTTTTGAGTGCTTTGTTCAAGGGCGACACGACTGACTCTAGCTGCCAACAATAAATGGAAATAATGTCCCGTTCCCGCTCTTTTTGGAATATTTAATTTTTTTGTCTTTTTATGTTAAGCCGGAAAAAGAATAAAAGAATGCTATGGTACAGTGGAAAGAACGAGTGTCGGTGAAACAGATGATCTAGTTCCTGAGAAAGGAATGTTCCTATGCTCAATGCAGGGAGGTGAAAACTGGTCAGTGACACTCAAAGGTATGTTCCTTCCACGGGTCAAGGTGTGTCAAGCTGCAGAAGTCAAGGGTATGCAAGGTTGATTTTGCAGATGTCATGGTCAAAAGTTGGCTTAAACACGAGTCCAAGTGAAGCTGGCTCTAGGCCAAAAGGTGCAAGTGGTCAACATGCAATGCAGTAGTACAACTCAACACAAAGGAGCCTCTAGGGTATATGGCCAGAAAAAAGCGGAGAAGCTAAGAGGAATGAGTCTTCAACGCATAAGTCATGGCGGGACTATAGAGGACTCCCGAGCCTACTCAAAACGGAGCAGCATGGGCAACAAATGTCAGTGAGGTGCTAACTAGGATGCCCATGTAAAGGATGGCTCTACCATCGTGTCATGATTTAAAGAATCGGCGAGTGAAGATGGCTTATGAACCATAACATGATGGGATCGACCCTATGGCAGACGTATCGGTCAAATGGAGGCTAGTATGCATAATGCAACGGAAAAATGGTGTCCCTAACCTATATGCCAGTGAGAACACGATACCTGCCATGACGGGTCAGCAGTCATGGAACCGTCTCGAAACTGAAAATCGTCCAAAATGTCCTGAAAAACAGACCAATCTCGACATTCCAAGCTCCCACGTTAAAAGTCACATGAGGTCAAACAAAATAAAATTTTGAAAAAAATTTGCATTTTCAAAACTTATAAAAAGCATTTTGGACTCACCATTTTTACCATTTGAGTTCGAGAGCAAAAGATTTGGAGCAAAAGGAGCAAACTTCCCACAGCCAGATTCAACCGTTCAAACTCGTCGAAAACCTCCAGGTAACTCTTATACTTAGCTTGCAATTGATTGTGACAAGTTTTAGGATTTTTGATTGAGGTTTCACCGTTGAACTTTTGTCCAAAATTTCCTCGCGGCGTATACGCGGGTTGGTAATATCGAACCCGTGTACACGCGGGCCCTATACGCGACTGTGTGCACAGGGACCCGCGTATACGCCGCGAACCATTTTAAACGAAAACAAACGGCTTTGAATCAATTTTTCTCAGGATGCCTGTCACGTGGCGTGAAAGAGAGCATGCAGCGGTAGACAATGAAGTTATGAACAGTCCAGAAGCATTAGATGCCCTACGGGGATGCGGTTTGCTTAAATTTTTCAAATTGCCAAATATGAAAGCGAACACGCGTCTGCTTGAGATGCTCATTGATTATTGGGATGTCGATGAGGAAGCTTTTATGATCGATCAGATGCCGCTCAGGGTAGAAGTGGAGGATATCTATTTTATCACGGGCCTTTCCCGAAGGGGAGAGGTAGTACAGTCCCGGGGCAGGTCACGGAGTGCCCTCTCAATAGAGGACTATGTACAGATATACTGCCCGAGACATCCCAAGAAGGTTGGGAGCCAAATTTCAATCACACATGTGGCGAGTTTATCACTTAGGATAATCTTGTTTACCATGGCTCGGGTGAATGGATCATCCTCTCTGCATCAGGCGTCACAGCAAAACATGAGCGTGGCAGTTGACTATCTCACTACTGTGTTCGACTGGTGTACTCCTCTTCTGGCCAACATGAAGAGCCAGCTCACTTATATCAGGAGGGGTCAGACTAAAAACTTTGGATATGGGAGCATCTTGTGTACTTTCTTTTTCGAGAAGGTTCCCGCACTCCGCCCCAGGGTAGCAGTTTCCATCAGCACCCCACATGATCCACGCATGCGCCGGTGGGCTGATCTGATGAAACGTCTGGGGGGTGGGGAGGTCCTAAGGACTGCTTTCGATGATGACTTCTTCACCTGGTGGGATCAACAGATCATCGCCGTGGATGACTACCCCTATGCTGGGCTGGATTTTCGAGGAGATCCTGATCTAGTGTTACCACCGAATGCAGCATGGGGCGAGATTGGTAAGATTTTTTGGTTTTATGATTTTTTTTTTGGATTTTTCAAATATAATAATGAAGTTTGAAAAATATTTTTGATGAGATTCAAATGACTGATATGGTGATCATGTTCCAAACATCGGGCCGGTACGACCAGATGGATTCCCGCGGCATGGACGGCGCGACCGAGGAGCCGAAGAGGCGGCTGCTGATACAGAACGGACTCTGAACAACGTCCAGCGACACTTGGCGAGGTTGAGCTGCCGAGTACCAATGGCCATCATAGAGGACCTTCCTGAGGATATGCAGCGTCATGTGGTTGGCATGCCACGTGACTGGGTTCGCATTTTTCGGCACGTGGCCAATGCTATAGTGACATACTTAGACGCTCATCCTGAGCCGAGGCATTAGATATGCCGGACATGATTATGGGCATTTGAGTCCCAATTTTGTATATTTTTTGGACACACATATGTACACTCGAGACGTTTTACGATATATATATATATATATATATATATATATATATATATACAGTTTGACTTTTTGATGCTTGATTTTATTGTGATGAATGATTAATATGCCAGTCTAATGCTTGATTAGCGATAGAATTAGCTAACCAATTATGAGATCTTGGAATATGAAAATAATTAATATAAGTAAATGATCTTTGCAACAACCTCACCCTTAAATACTGGCGATATAAAGATGGATCCCATACCCGATAAATGTTATTTAATTGAGACACTATCAATTGAGAATCAAGATATACTACCAACGAGTCGATCCCATGAGAGATTGCCTCGGATAATAAATTAATAACAGCAGTATACTCGGCCATATTGTTTGAAGCAGGACCGATGCACACGCCTCTTGATACAATCAATTGACCCGTTGGATAATAGAGTACCCAAGCTGGGGAAGCAAGATTCCGAGTGTGCCGACTAGCACCATCGGCGAACCCAAAATAGACCAAATCATCCATCAACACCTGCCACAGCAGACCAAAAAGTGCTGATATCAGAAAACTCTCGATGATATATGTACAAATATACATAAAATACAAAGAAGCCATTGCCTGGTCAAAACTAAGCAAAGTACTTCTTTAGGTAGAGCCCGTTTCGGGGCTCCGCTAGCTTGTTTCCCTCGAAATCAATTAACTCATACGATCCTTTTTCTAAAACTCGTTTAATAATGAAAGGACCGTACCACATAGGCTTAAATTTGCCTGCCCCCAAGGCGTCCTTATCTTGGTCATAGACCAAGACAAGGTCACCTTCAGAAAAGACTCAAGGACGGACAGACTTATCATACTACGTTTTAACCCTTTTCTTATGGGCCTCATTCATCGTGGCGGCATCTCGACGCTGCTCATCGAGATGTTCCAGGTGAACTAGGCGCTCTTCGAGACTCGAAGTCTCAGGAAGAATCTCAACAGCCAACTTAAGAGATGGAATTTCACATTCGACCGGAAAGATAGATTCCATCCCATAAACCAACTGAAAAGGAGTAAACCCAGTAGCCATTTTGACGGAGGTTCGGTATGCCCAAAGAGCCGAATACAACATGATGTGCCAATTGGACCGATTTTTATCGATTGTCCATTGGAGTATCGTCTTAAGAGTTTTATTGACTGCCTCGACCTGTCCATTGGCCTGAGGACAATAAGGGGACGAATGCTCCTGACGGAAACCTAATTTAAGAGCCAATTCAGACATTAGTTGATTCTGGAAATGACTACCATGGTCAGTGACAATCTCTCTTGGGATACCGAATCTTGAGATAACCTGATTGAAACGAAACAAAGCTGCCGTGTCACTATCATTCTTATAAGTGGGCATGGCCTCAGCCCACTTCGTAAAGTAGTCTACGGCCACGATAATGTACTTGTGATTCGCTGCTGAAGGCGGATTACAAGTTGTAAAATCAATACCCCACTTGGTAAAGGGACCGATGGTGACAACGGGAAAATGGGGAGCTGGATGCGCGCGCATCTTCCGAGTAAAAATTTGACACAAGTGACAGTGTTTGACTGCTTCCACACAGTCTTTAAAGAGTGAAGGCCAAAAATAGCTGGCACGTAAGATGTGCTGGGCTGTAGCAAGCCCTGATAAATGACCACCACAAGCTCCACTGTGGCAGTCATTGAGCACAGACTCTACTTTCTCTAAGGTTAAACAGCGCCGAAGGATTGAATCAACCCCTCGACGGTATAATGTGTCACCATTGATAACATAGTTTTTAGCCAGGTGACGTAATTTTCGACGTTCATCCTTGGAGAAAGTAGAGGGAAACTTCGAAGTCTGGAGATAGACAATGATATCTCCATACCAAGGGTCGAGTGAAGAGATGAGGAATAAATGTTCGTCGGGAAAAATTTCCTCATAAACAGTATCCTCTCCACAAGGAAGCTCAGAAATTAGTTCCACAAAAACCATGGATTTCTTAGACTTGGCAGACAAGAACTCGAGATTGAATTCTTGCAAAATGACTATCCATCTATTATATTTACCCCCAATCACTCGCCTACTAAGGACAAATTGAAATGGATTGACTGCCGCTAAGACAAAAGTTTTGCGTAGCAAAATATAATGACGGAGCCTCTGGACAGCATGGACAGCTGCCAAGGCCAACTTCTCAACCAGAGAATAGCGAAGGTCAGGACCTATTAAGCCTCGACTCAAATAATAAATCACGTGCTCGGCAAGAGCATCATCCTCCTGAACTAGAACCATACCAATGGTTGATTCTGCTGTGGCGAGATATAAAAGGAACTCTCTACCATAATCCGGTGGACTCAAAAGCGGGGCAGAGACTAATGCCTTTTTCAAAGCATCAAACGACCGCTGCGCAAAGTTGTCCCACACAAATGGAACTCCTTTTCGTAGCAAACGCATGAACCCTTTAGTGATCTCGGCATAGTTTGCTATAAACCGTCTTAAGAAATTAGCCTTCCCTTGAAGACTTTGAAGTTGTCGAATTGAGGACGGGGGAGGCAACTGAACTATTGCCTCAACCTTGAAGGGATCAATCCGAATCCCTTCATTAGACACAATTAACCCTAACAACCGACCGGATGTAACCGCGAAAACGCACTTGTTGGGATTCAACCGGATTTTATAAAAACGACAACGTTCAAAAACCAATCGAAGATGACTAGGATGATCAGTTCTCTTTCGAGAACGAGCAGCGAGATCATCCAAGTATGCCTCGATGACCTGTTTGATGTCGTGGAAATCATATGACATGGCCCGCTGAAAAGTGGCTCCAGCATTTTTAAGACCAAAAGGCATCTTTCTATATGCAAAGGTACCCCAGGGACATATAAAAGTTGTCTTATGTTGATCTTCAGGACGGATAGAGATTTGATTATAACCTGAAAAACCATCCATGAAGGAAAAAATTTCATTACCCGCACACTCGTCGATAATCTGATCAATGAATGGCGTGGGGTAATTATCTTTTGGACAAGCCTTGTTTAGGTCCCTAAAATCAATGCATACTCGGATTGTTCCTTGCTTTTTGTCCATAGGGACTGGATTATAAACCCAGTCAGTAAGAGGAACAGGGTATATAAAACCCGCCCTTAGCAGCTTCTCAACCACAGCTTTGATAGTTGTTGCTTTCCTAGGGTTAACCAGCCGAAGCCTTTGACGAACCGGTTTCGCGTTTTCATACGTCTTGATCTCATGTTGAACAATAGAAGGATCAATGCCAAGCATTTCCTCATAAGACCAAGCAAATACATCATGATATTCCTTAAAAAGGTCGGTGTAGATTTGAATTTCTTCAGGGGAACACTCAATTCCGATGAAGATATTCTCGATGACGTTAGGGTCCCTAGAGATGTTTATAGGTATCGTTTTTGAAATTACCGACATATTACCTTCAGCACGAATGTGTGCTGGAGCCAAAGGGTTTGACACCGTACAAACATCACTAGTGAAGAGCTCGGAGAATCTAGATTCTACTTCCTGCAATGGAGGAAGAAAGTATGAACGATGGTGTAAGTCTTCCCAAGGTCGATCTATACCCATCATTACTTCAAGGATTGCTTCTTCAGAAGGTAGAACCGAATCTAAGCAGTCCAAGGCAGAGGTAGAATCAAGGCTCCAAGCCAGGGCCACATGACCATCTAACTCCTCTTCGGAGAAAGGAGTAGAGTGGTTGTCTGCAGAGTCTACGATAGACTGATATCTAAGCTCAGCTGCAGATATAGGAAATGCCATTCCATTTACTTGTCCTTCAACTAATGTGGTCATAGGTGAAGGCAAGGTCCAAGGGTCTGAAAAATAACAAGTTCGAAAGAACTCTTCTCGAGGAGACTCCTTAGATGATGAAATAACATTAATTTTAGCGAAAGGAGAGGGAAGATCAAATGTACCCATCAATGAGGAATACATCCCTACTCCTAAATTCTCAGTTGGCGGGCGAGGGTTATCCACTAAAGGGACAGTAGAGTCAGATCTTGCTTGAGGATCGACTGGACAATAGTCCAATCGATCAACCTTAACGATTTTCCCCTCATGAGGAAAGCAAATGACACGAAACAGAGTCGAAACAACGGCATCCATCTCGTATACCCAGTTCCTTCCTAATAGGAGATTATAGTCCAGGTTAGCGTCTACGACCTCTACTTCAATATTGACAACCTTTCCCCCAACACATATAGGAAAGGCCGGGATAATCCCATGCGGCTTATGAGAATGACCATCAAATGCAGTCAAAATGGTGGGTGAAGGAACAGCCAAGGGTGATCCAATAGCCTTCCAGCATGACATCGACATAATGCATGTGGAAGCTCCTTCATCTATCACAGTGCGAAAAATATTGATTTTTCGGTATGTAGACTTTATTTGGAAAGCCATATGATGAGGGAGTCACTTTTTGACATTTAACATGTCAAAAGTGAGCACTAAAGAGTTAGCTGGATCGACTGCTCCAATTGCGGAGAGTAAAGCACTTCTCTGAGCCGGACACGACTGGAGAACCTCTAAAGCGGACATGGCGCACGGACTTTGAGCCAGATCCTCCACTATGGAGTAATTCTAGGCGGCCCTAGCATTAGGATTAATCGTCGCGCGTTTAGCGAAACCTTTCGGTATCCGTGGTATAGTCTCGACAGGGGGTCGCTCAATATGAAGGTCAGTACTTCCGGGAACAGTCTTGTCCTTGGAAGTTTCGGCTTCACCATAATCATGTGATCGAGTAGCCACATGGACGTTAGAACCCATCATGAAAACATTTGATGATTTTTCCCCTTCCTGGTTGCCCCCAGCGGAGGTTCCAGGATTTGAACTCGCGCCAGCAAGAAGTTGCTGCCCTTGGGGAAACGGGTTGGTTAACACAGCTTGAGAACTAGAAGTCCCTTGCTGTCCTAACAAGCGCTGAGCGTCTTCAATCTTAGGACAAAGATGAGTTAGATGGTCTCCACTGCACAATTTGCAGGGAAACTTGACTTTCTTTCTCGACTCATTTCTACCACCACCGGCGTTGTTGCCGGATTTATTTGCATCAGGCTTCCCATCCTGGTTCTTTTTCTTACCTCGTCCTTTCTTTTTCCCATTGGAATTTTGATTTCCTTTGGGATTATCAGATTGGACGGAATTTATTGAAGAATTTTGGGAAGCGGGGGGATTAGACGATGTGACTTGGTTGTTAGAAGCAGTTTGCAAGGACAACTGCTGCAATTGATTCAACAAGTTCACGGTAGTTGTGTCTACTGACCCGACGATACCATCCGCGTACGGACCTGGCTTCGACTTAGCTACATCAACCTTAGATCCAGGAGCATCTGGAAAGTACTTTTGTAGGATCCCAGATTGAGAATAGATCAATTCTAATTGCTGGGCCCTAAAAATGTCTTGCTCCTCAGAATAGACCCCAGACATGGAGACATCTTTGGAGATCTCGGGTTGTAAAGACTTCAAAAACCACTCGAGACGGTACTCCGGAGGGATTTCGGCTTTAATGAACCTCTTTCTCCGTCTCCATTCCTGAATATGGTCGGAAATGTGGGTTGCCTTATCCTGACGAAAGATGGCCAGAAGTTCAGTTCCGGCATCATAGCGGACAGGCAACTGGAAGTGATTTAAGAAAATATTGGCTAAGTCAGTGAACGATGTAAAGCTGCCCCCTGGCAACTCTATATACCATTTGGCCGCATTACCAATCAAGGTGCGCTGAAAGAGTCTCAACCTAATCGAGTCATCGATAAGGGAGTTAGATGAGCACCACAAATGGAATGTGGTTACATGGTCGCCTGGGTCTTCGCCACTCTTCCCTTCGAATTTTGGAATGTCCGAAGGGAGTTTGGTTGGGACCGGAGGCCATGTCGGATTGTACTTGGTTGGGTCATTTGTTAACTTAGTGAGATCTGGCAAATTCAACATTGCCAGAAACGGAAGCCTAGGAGGACCTTGGGGATTCCACCCAAACTGGGTAGAACTCCCAAAGCTCTGAAAAGATTGTCCTGGAATTTGGGAGGCACCAGGCTGCCCGAAGTAACCAGTAGAACTGGCTGAACCAAAAGGAAAGCCTTGTGGTCCAGCAAAATTTGGAGTTTGACCAACTCCGGCCGTATGACCTCCATAACCAGCAAAGTTCCCTCCTAAAGGATTGTAGGGAGTTGATAACCCCTGATACAGATTCCAAGCCGAAGCAAGGGGAGGAATACTTTGAAACATACTAACTGTGGAGTACAACCTATTCCCTTGTTGGCCGATAAACAGATTCCCAGTTCCCGCGCTACTAACCCCAAGGTTATTCCAACCTTGGAAAGGATTGCTGCTTTGTCCCATAGAAGAAAAAGGCATGGATCCTACCGTTGGGTTGGAATGTGGTATATGACCACTTCCAAAAGGAAAACCCTGGAATAAAGCCGATCCGCCCATCATGGACGTAGCGGCACTAAGCGGAACCGATGGAATACCCTGTGAATGGGTGCCAAATGGGAAGAAACCAGTACCAAAAGCATTGGTTTGGGCATTTCCACTCGTGGACGGAATGGAGGTAGACCCAACTATAGATGTGCTAGCAAAAGATCCAAACAAGGAAGCAGAGGAGATGGAAATGGTTCCTCCCCCTTGCACTGATGTTGGGGTTCGCATAGTCGTAGCACTCGTAGAAGTCATGCTTCCAGTAGTGGTCATCGATGGCAAGCGCGTAGCGTAACCTGGACTTGACGGTCTATGCGTCGGAGTCCCAACATATTTCAGTACGTCTGGATGACTAGATGGTAGTGGAGAATTTGGAGCCGCTAACGACTCTGAAAGTTCTTCTACCTCTATGTTATTCTCCGCTTGAAAGAGAACTCGAGAAAGGACTGGAGTGTCCCTCTCTTGTTCAGAAGTGCCATGCCTTGCTTGGCCGCTAATGCCCCCGAGAGGAGGATCAATCCCCGATGCGTCAACTGGTGTGGGACGGAACCCACCGGTAGTATTGCCTCTGCGCCTTCTAGGAGAAGGCTCTAAACTCGGTGGCGAGAGACCACGAAGTCTTCGAGACCGTCTTGGAGATCGGTCAGCCACTTTGAATTTTTTGTTATGATCTAACTAAAGACTCAAAAAATTGAAAGCTAGGCCAACTAGGAGCATAGAGCACACACTATAAAGTCCCTAAAGATACAGCCAGTCAAACAACTTCCAAGTATTTCCGCTCCGGGTGATTAAGACCGGACACCAAAATACGAGAAAGTGAAATAAGGGGCCTTCCGAAGATAGTCTGGGATGATGAGGGCCCAGTCCTATCAGCGAAGGTATCAGAGGAAGTTACGCTGACCTCCTAACAACAGCCTGCGCCGGTGCAAGCCCCCAAGCTTTGCAAGGGTGCCCTCCAGTAGTACTGTCGAGAGTGATGCAACGTCAACCTCAGGTGCCACGGGATTCCCCTCCGTAGCCACCTGTGTAGTTCCCTAGGAGTAGCAACTATGGATACCAACTCGTCGCAGAAGCCAGGCGGAACAGTCATGAGGTAAGTTCGGACAAGTAGGAGAGGGGGTATCTCTCTTCCCTGTCTTCACAGACCCTCGTGCTTAACTCCCAGATCCGGAGCTTTCCTGGTCTTCCTAACGCTATTGGATTTTCTCTCGTTATTCAGACTCCTATGTTTGACGTTTATATGGCCTTGGAGAGTTAACTCTCCACTCGCCTAGTCCAAGGCCCTAAAATCCTGATCTTGTTGGTGTAACTGACTAAAACAAAAATTTCTAGTGAATTTTAGTTAGCGCTTGATTTTATTAGGCTGTTCTTTAAGTCACAAGGTAACGGAAGTGAAACTAGTGGTGTTTTTTGACGCAAAAGAAATTAATAAAAACTTAACTACATGCACATGCACTTTTTCGTTTTTCGATGAAGAGCAATTTCTATAGGGTTCAGAGGTACTTCTAATAAAACAAATTTTCCTTTTCTTTTCGTTAATTCACACTTCACACTCACAAAAGTTAACAAAGCTATATGTGTCTGAAAGGGGATGCAAATCTATCCTAATGCAACAACTATATGTGGATGCAAGATCTAAAACTACTCTAAAAACCAAAAATGAAAGTTGCTTGCTTATCAATATTTATCTTGCCACTTACAATGCCTAGATGGAATATGAGATGTTACCATTCATTTCGTCTAAACACTAAAAACAAGTTCTAAGACAAACATAAAGCACTTTCACTTCACTAAAAGGAAATCAAATGAAAAGCAAGTTCAAGAAAGCAAAACTAAGATTTTCAAAAGATTTTCTTCAAAGCAACAAACAAAAAAGTCTTTTCAAAAAATGCTCTCAACAACACTGAAACTTGTGATTGAAGAATAGGCAATTAAACACTTTTGTGAATCAACACCACTTAATGGACGAAAACCCAACAAAAATAAATGTGTTTGAAATCGCTCTTAACAATCACAAGCAGCAATGAAAGCCTTGGCAATGAAAACCAAAAAGATCAAAAAGACAAATTCCAAGAAAGTGTCAAACAACAACTTTCATGAAACAAAGAAGTGGATGGTCACAAAAAGCGATCTTGTCAAGCAAACAAAAAGTCACCAAAAGCAAGATTAACACAAAGATTGAATTCAATCTCCCCACCCTGCTGAAACAAAGCAGTCAAGATTCCAAACAAGAAATCTTGCGTGCTTTAGCCAAAAACGATGACGCTTGCAATCAACAAAAAACAAGAGCAATACTCCTTATAATCAGAGAGAATTCAGAACGAGATGCTCGCTGTAAAACAAATAACTGATACTGGGAAATGATTGTTTCAGACTGACTCAAACCACCATACAAACCTTCAGAGGCTAAAAAGATTTATAAATCTTGAAAATTGCAATATATACGCGACTGTACTTAAGTACAGATTGCGTGTATACGCGATTGTGTTTGAGGAAACCTGCGTATACGCAGGTTCACTCAAAGAAACAAGCGTATATATGCCTCTGTATCTAAGAAAAACAGCGTGTATGAAAAGCTTCAAGAAAAATAAAAAAGAAACTGAAGAAACTGGCAAAGCTTAAAGTTCAAGAACAGACCAGACAGTAACAGCAAGCTGACAAGGCAGCTGAGCCCTGATTGGCTTGAAAAATACCCAAACTAGGAACAACAAGAGTGTTGTCCCCAGTGGAGTCGCCAATTCTGATAGAGGGAATTACTCCCCTAGGGCTTTTTGGGTTGAAACCCTAGTAGACTGAAAGTTATCTATTCAAAGAAACATGCATTCATATAGCCATTATGCTATTGTAAGCAAATTCTATGATAAGGGTACGTACCTTTGGTCCTACATTTGAGAAGGCCTTTAGGGTCCAAACCCTTCTTGGAGTTCCCTTCTTCTCTTTTGTCCTGCAAAACAACCAATTCAAAGAACACAACAGTACATGGACAAAAACTTATAAAGAAACCATCTTCATGTTATAAAGAAAGGTAGTTAGTTATGAAATTCAAACAACCATTTACATATGAATTCTAAACATGACTATCATTAACATAAAGAAGATTCATTTCGGGAACCAAGACATGTGTTTCTTTTATTATAGACAAATCAAGTATATAAAAAGGAATATGTTCACCTGAATCACCTTCAGCAGGCTCCAAGCAAAGCTTCCTTCCGGATCCGTTCCAGCCTCAAGCCTCTAACAAAACTCCTTCCATGACTCTCTCCATGATGTCATAAATGGTGGATGAACATCAACACACAAGGAAACAAAGGTTTCCTGTACAAAATGGGGGAAGTGCAGAAGGCACAAGGGACTTCAGACCTGGTCAAGGGAAAAATCTCAGCATAATAACCTTTCTCTCTATTCTCTCCTCTCTTAGGCATTCCCTTTGAGGTCATTTTATACCATCTCCAAAGTAGTTTTTTAGTTAGGAGTTGGTTGGTAACAGTTGGGCCACGGGCACTAACAGGTGATCAGCAGGTAAAACCCGCGATCTCCGCCCAAAAATGAGGAGTTTTATATTTTTTTAAGTGTTTTAATACATACACGCAGGTTGGCTATACACAGACCCGCGTATACACGCGTTTAACTCAGGGCAATGTCACGTATAAGGGATAAAACACTGTTTTTTAAATTTTAGGACCAGGTCTGGAAGGAGGGGTTGCCCTAGGCCATGAGTACAACATCACAAACCATAAGAGTGAGATTTGGAGCTATAACAGTTGATGATTACAATCTGTGGATTTTATTTAGAAGTGCTTTTGACCCTCATAAACTGTTGATGACTTGATGTATAACTAGTTTATGATGATGCATTGATGATTCTTACTGATATATGCAATGATCAAACCTGACAGTGAACAGTTGGCACAGGTTCATGGGGAGAATGTGTTATGCTTCTAATAATGCATTGTTGGCATTATGTTTAGAAGTATTTTGTACCTAATGATTCCTATCAATGGTGAGGATGCTTATGTTGTTGAAGTGTTTAAATGATGCATCATACTATGTTGCGGTCATAAATTTCCTATGATGAAATCATAGATTATACTTTTCTTGAGCCACTTAGTTGTTTTGATGCTTCTAATCAGATTTGTGGATGACTCTTTTGATGATGCATATAATTATTTTGCTTACATGGTGATATTCATAAGTCCAAGGAGAAGAAAAAAGATTGAGTACACATCTTCATTATTTTATGATGTTAAGTGTGACTCATTTCTATTATGTTGCTACCATCATGGCTTCAAAGATGCATAAATTTCATATGGTGCAATTATGAATGAGGATTCCTATAGTTCTTGGATCTCACATGGTATATTGTTTGAGGATTGTTTCACTTGATGGTATCAAGAAAGTTTGACAAAATGACTGTGAGCTCATGGTTTTCCTTTCACATTAATGAGAAGTTAGATACATATTTCTATCGCTATGTTGGATACATGGATGATTACTTAAGTTGTGATGTTGGTATAAAAGATCCTCTTGTATGAAGAAAATTGGCCAAGAGAATGGTGTTATTGCAGGTTTCATGAAGACATGGCTATTTGGAGACATGGCTTACTTAGTCACATAATGATGATGACTTCTTACTTTATGATGATAGGTTTGATACTCACATATGTTGATTATCATGGTTGATGCTTATCAGATGTGGGATGTTAGAAAACTCCCTAGTGATGATACATGGTTGATATATTGAGGGTTCTTGTGGAAATATCATGCAGTTCTTGCTACGATGATGATGTTATGGTCATGGATGATGACTATGGTGGTTTCACATACATATGATATGATGTGAATGGTTTTTGTGTCACTGCTTGGAGATATGGCATATGCTTAGTTGATTCATGAAAGGCTATAGATAAAGGCCTTTTCTAATAGAGAAAAGGAAAAAGTTGGTCTTGATAAGGTCAAGAGGATGAGTTGATATCTATATGCAGCATACTTAGTCACAGGTTGATGATATTAAAGCTACATTGACTGATCTTGCAAACTGATGATGGACATATACACGCTATTACTCTTGATGTTGCTGACATATGTTTATGGTGTAGATTATATATGTTGTATGATAGTTGTTGATAATTATCATGATCGTGTTTAGGTCTTTGGTATTTGTTATAAATATCATGTATATCACTTGATGTAAATGTCATGAAAAGAACTATGATGTAATAATTTTCATATTCAATCATGTATGTACTTTTGAGATCATGTCAAATATGTAATCCCACTTGGTTGGGTGGATGAGTCAAATATGTATCCCCACTTGGTTGGGAGATTGATGTATGTATGAGTCATTGGTGATAGGAAGGTCATACTCACATAGTTGAGTTATAGAGTCATGTTATTCTTTTGAAAAATATTTTTATAGACTCTGCATGTGCTCAGGTGGAGCATGGATAGTATAGTGCATCTCAACATGTACTAAGGGGGAGTTTTATTTGAGAATTCAATATGTGCCTAGGGGGAGCATGATTAGTGTTTATATTTAGCAGTTCAGATATGGAAGCCTTAATATAACATTGGTCAGCCCTTTTCCCTTGATGTCAAAGGGGGAGATTAGCTTGGTGTTTGGAAAGTAGCTTGATGTTTTGAAAAGCTTGGTTCTTGTCTCGATGTTATTTACAAGTTGTGGTGACTAAATACCAAATTAGTTGCCATCAAGTCAAAAGGGGCATATTGTTGGCATTATGATGCATGTGTTGTCCTTGATGGCATCACACTTGGTGTTTGGTCACATCAACCTGTAAATAACATCAAGACAAGCACCAATATTTTCAAAACATCAAGATACTCTCCAAACACCAATCTACTCAAAATACTTACATGTCACAAATACTCTCCAGACTATATCTTCCCTTACATGTCACAAACTTATGAATAAAAAAACAACATCATGCCATAAAGGAAGTAAGGCCTCTTTGTGAATACATTTTCTCAAATCTGGAATTGTGGATGGTCTCTGTAGAAAAGGACACCAACATTATCCATCAATTTTAAAGTTTTTGGACTAGTCCCAAGAAAGCTTGGCCATAGCACAAATCATATGCTCATTGATCATTATAGTGAGTTGTCTGAAAAAATTCCCATGCTCCATTAAAATTTTGGGAAAACTCTAGCACAATCGATGCATCATGTCCTTGGAACCGACCAAGTTATTCATCCCACCCATCTTCTACAAAGACATTTGATACTTCGGGTTTAATTTGGATAGCAATTTGTTGATGGTGCTGGACTTTCCAACATTCAAGGGATCTCCCCACTATGAAGTCCCAAATAGACCTCACACTGTTTGGTGTAGCAGTCCCATCCGGTATGATGACCTGGTTACCATTATCTTAAATGTTTTCCTTAGCTCTTACTTGTCATCACGAGAGAGTGGTCTGCTTTGCCTTCGAGGTTTAGGTGCCTGGTGAATAATAGTGTTACTTGTTT
Organism: Pinus tabuliformis; assembly: GCA_031772625.1. Taxonomy (NCBI): domain Eukaryota; kingdom Viridiplantae; phylum Streptophyta; class Pinopsida; order Pinales; family Pinaceae; genus Pinus; species Pinus tabuliformis. The sequence continues at coordinate 1,330,022,838 of CM062819.1, read as the reverse complement.
CAAGGTTCTTTCAAAAAAGAGGGAGAAGATGCAAGTGAGTCTCTAGTCGATGGGGAAAGAGTTCTAACTCTGTTAGAGACAAAAAACACAACAGGATATGCACAGCTTCCGGAGGAGGAGTCCACATGGATGTGATAGTCACAACACACACGGGAAGATAGCACGTACAACACCCAGCAGAGCAACCTGTATGAGTGTTATGGTCATTATAACAAGTTTATGTGAAAGCTTATGTCTGATGTCTGGGGAGGTAACCAACACGGGCAGGACAACGCTAACAACTTATACATCACATTTTCATAATTATATGTATTATAGCAAATGAATGAGTTCAATTGTTTAACACAGGTTAAAGCAACATGTATTACAAGTGTTCAATATCAATATTACAAACAGTTACAACACATGTGAGGAAACGTGTTGGAATGTGATAAAGATTCTGAATTAAGAAAAGTTCCAAGACACATCGATACACCATACATCACTAACCCCGTGAAAGGGGCATTGGAGCCACTGCTCGCTCCTCAAAGAAAAGACTACAAACTCTCAAGGCTATGTGGGAGAAGCCAAGGTGAAAAAGTCTATTGCATGTACAAATGAGGGGTATTTATAGCCAAGGGTGAAATTGGCCCTTGTGACTGTTCGACTTCCCTCATGACTATTTGACTTCTTTAACTATTCAGCTTTACATGACTCTTTGTATGACATGTGGGTCTCTTAGACTTCCACGTTACATTACATTGATTTACATTGTATGGCCCACGTTAGTGATGTGGCCTTCATGACTCATGACACAACTCGACATGACAGTGTTGGTATGTTCATGTTGCTGCTGGTGTTCATGTCAAGCTGTAGTGCAGCTGAGTGATGGGTGTGCTCTTGGTGTATCACAAATTCACCTCTGCATGGCAAGGTGTGCGAGGTCTACGATGGCCTTGGTGTTTTCTTGATGTTGCATGTGCACATTGCTCCTTTTCTTGTACTTTGGCATGCTTGACATGTTCGTCTGTTCGCAAAAAATTCTCCTCGCATGTTCATCCGTTCGTGAAAAATTCTCCTCGCATGTTCATCTATTCACAAAAAAATTATCCTCTCATGCATCATTCGTTCGTCCGTTTTCCAACAAATCTCCTTACATGTTCTCTCCTTATTCATCCCATCTGTCATAGTGTCATGTCTAATCCATATATCTGTATCTGCAATCACGCATGATGAGACAACATCAAATCCATAAACCTCCTAGTCTACCATGATGCATTATTATTCACTTTCAGATGCAGGTGACTAGCAGAGAGGACAAGGCTATGAAACTACGCAAGGAAAGTTTTGAGCTGGGATGTGGGCTCTGGGCACTGTTGGTGAAAATTGCGCAGAAGTCACTGGGAGACTAAGATGGGCAATCTGGATCAGCAGTCACTGTTCACGGGATCTGGCTCAGTTGGAGGGTAGATCTACGCAATTTCTAGAGGGAGGCAGTGTGAGCAGCTGAGGGGATTGGGAGAAAAAACTACGCAATTCCTAGAAGGAGCTGTTTGCGGGCTTCAAGAGGCTTGGCAACAAAAACTGCGCAATTCCTAGAGGAAGCTGGCAGCGGGTTGCGGGGTTGTTGGAGACAAAAACTACACAATTGATGGGAGGTTGACTTTCTGAACACCTCTGCGTAGTTTCTGAGCTGAGCGGAATGCTGGGAAACTGAGGGGTTTTCTCACGAAATATGCACAATTTTCTGGGTGAGCAACCGGTCGACTAGCTAGGTGGGTGGCTGGAAAAACTGCGCAATTTTTTGAGGGAGATATGGATGGACATTGGGTGTCTTTCCGGCATGTCTAAGAGGTTTTCTCAATCAACGGATCAGGGAAGGTCTGCAGCTTTTGTGCAATTTTTGAGGGGAGTGAGTATCAGGGTTACTGCCCAGTCAAACTCTTCAGTTGACCAATAGGACGGTTGGTTGATCAGCTTGCGGGCATCGCAGATTGAAATGGCTTGTTGGACACTTCTGTGTTGTTCTGGGTGACAGTCGGTCAAGTTGATTACAGGGTGGAGGTCCGACCATTAGAGGGTGATCTGGTCGTCATAACTTCAACAAAATTACTAAGTGTGTGAGTGAGTGAATTTGTGCATACATGACCTTGCAAACACACACTCAACATGACTTGACGAAAAGACACCTCAAACCTCAAGACAACATATACTCAACATGACTAATTGACGGTGCAAGTGATAAGTGCGACGCTTGTGACAGATCGTTGAATGACCAATACGACGCTTGTGTGATAGTAAATACAACTTCATGTGTGAGTGTGACGAATGTTTACATAGAGAATACAACTTGTACACACGAAGTGGGACCTTGTGTGTGACCAGAACATGGCTGCAAGCGTGACATGGTGACCAACATGCAAAAGATGTTCGTTGAATGGTCAACCAAGGAGAGTGCAAAGACTCAACATGAGCTCATGGGGTGAGTCGTGTGCTTGCAAACATCAAGTAAAAATCCAAGGGAGGCTCTGAAATTGGATGCAGGCCAAAATTTCGGAGGGTGTTGTAGTTGCTACATCACATTGATATTCTCTGGCTCTATGTAGTTTATGGTTTCCCCCATAGCCTTCTCTCCTGTAATCCCTACACTATGAATTAGTTCCCACACCATAAGTCACTCTGTAACCACAACTTGTTTGAATGGATAACCATATCCTGGATGGTGAATGTTCAAGTGAATCAAATATTCAACAACTTTATTGAGCTACTGAAACATTAAATTCGCCTGTTGTGGAATGATACTACTGTAAGGTGGAAAAATTCCACAGTTGTGCATGATGTATGCGCCTTGCTTTGCTAATTGGATATATACATGACCACCATCACATGAACATGCCTACTTGGCATGCCTACTTTACCTGTCAAGCCATACATTGTTGAGTTGACATTTAGGGGATTAACGAGTCACTTAGGTGGCAAAGAATGGTCAGGGCAATATCCCACATTCAAACTAACATATATAACCCATCATGATATAATAATGTGCATTATGGTTAATCCTAGATAACAGGCTGAATTATGGCATCACCGTGTTCACTTAATATCTTGTTCATGCTATGAATGTGATTCCACAACCCCTCTTGAAAAATAATTTCTATGTCACTAGGTGCCTTTATGGAAAAGATAGACATAAATAACTCAGTAAAAATTTATTTCATAAGTATTTTTTTTTCTATACTCTACGAACCAGTCTCTTATTTTTCCAGAAGGTTTTCACATTCGGAAGGATTTTCACCCTATTAGTTTGACCAAAATCTAGTTTTCCAATACTACTAGTTGTCATAAGTGCCCGAGACTAGGTTTCTCTCTCTCTCTCTCTCTCTACTAGCTGTCATAAGTGCCCGAGACTAGGTTTCTCTCTCTCTCTCTCTCTCTCTCTCTCTCTCTGCGATGTAGCATGAAGGATTTTCACCCTATTAGTTTGACCAAAATCTAGTTTTCCAATACTACTAGCTGTCATAAGTGCCCGAGACTAGGTCTCTCTCTCTCTCTCTCTCTCTCTCTACTAGCTGTCATAAGTGCCCGAGACTAGGTTTCTCTCTCTCTCTCTCTCTCTACTAGCTGTCATAAGTGCCCGAGACTAGGTTTCTCTCTCTCTCTCTCTCTCTCTCTCTCTCTTCTTTGTATCTTGAACCGAACAAGAGATCTCAATATCCTTCTTTAAATTTCTTCTTTTTTATGAATTTGTCATGCCACTTTGCTCGTTGTTGTTGGAAAATAATAGTTTGATATATGTCATCCTGATAGATTTCGTTGAGTTCATTAAGTTGATTTAATCAATGTTGTTGAGCCTCAGAGAGGTTGTTTTCCAATACTACTAGCTGTCATAAGTGCCCGAGACTAGGTCTCTCTCTCTCTCTCTCTCTCTCTCTCTCTCTCTCTCTCTCTACTAGCTGTCATAAGTGCCCAAGACTAGGTCTCTCTCTCTCTCTCTCTCTCTCTCTCAAATTCAATAGGAAGGACAACCTGCTTCCCATACATAAGCTCATAAGGAGTGAAACCAATGATATTCTTACAAGTGACGCTATAGGCCCATAAGGCCTTTGGGAGTTTCTTGGTCCAACATTTATGATGATGTTGTACTGCCTTGGTCAGGATAGCTTCCATAACCTTTTTAGTAACTTCTACTTGTCCATTTTCCTGAGGGTGATATAGAGTGGGCTTACTGTGCTTAATTTTGAACTTCTCAGTAATAGATTGGATTAGCTTAGAAGTGAATTGAGTTCCTTAATCTGTAAAAATATCTGGTGGGATGCCAAAATGAACACAAATTTGTTCATATAGGAAACTAACCACTTCTTGTTCTATTGCCTTAGGTAGGGCCTTCGCCTTAAACCACTTAGTTACATAATCAATACACACTAGAATATATGCCTTCTGTTTTCATGGTGGGTTAATTGAACCTACAAAGTTAAGATCCCACTTTTCAAAATGATCTATCATTACTTGTGGTTGTAGAGGCATTTCATTGGAATGTGTTGGTTTTCCCATCCTTTGACATTTGTCACAACCCTTTACATATTTCTTGGCATCCCTAAATATAGGTGGCTAGTAATATTCTTGTAAGTAGATTGTTGTTCGCAATTTTCTTATCAACAAAGTGCCCCCCTAGAAGGTTTGTCATGTCATGCTTTTAGGATGGCATAAATTTTGTCTTTCCAAACACATCACATGATCACATGATTGGGCCTAGTTTGGAACAAGTACCCTTGAATCCAAGAGTGCATAAAACTATTTTTGACAACCTTTTGTTTTTTATGGGTGATAAATGTTGTGGGAGTCTCCCCATTGTTGAAGTATGTGACTAATTTCAGTCTTCATATTGTCATTATACATATGTCATTGTATACTTATTATAAATTGTAAAAAGAAGAAAAAGAAAATTATTTTAAGCATGGGTTTCATGTTCCATTTATATGGTTATATAGGTCAAACATCCATTTGATGCTTCTATGGTTTTCAAAGTCAAGAAAATATTTATTTTTGTCAAGATGGTCGTAGTCATATGTAAAATACCCTTCTGGAAAATTTGTAACTTGAAGATTATTTTTATGTTTAATATTATCTAGAGGCCTTCAAGAATAAGTTGGACTAGCCAATCAAATTCGACCCAATTGTGGCCATTCTGTAACACCCTCCTCCCGCATTTACCCAATTTCACTGAGCTACCAGGGTAAACATGAGAAAAAGAGTTAATATGACATGACATGACCTCCAAGCTCCAGTTAAGGAAGTGGGGCCTACAAATTGAACACAAATTGACAACTCACAACAACCCTCAGGGTTGCAGGACACTCAGGGGCCAATGGACCACCCCAGGTGATTGAACCTTGAGTTAGGGATATTTTTCAATGACCTAGACTCCCAACCACATGCATGATAAGGCTTGGGTGTGGTTATAGGCCTGCAACCGCATGCATAACATTTCCTCCATGCAGTTATGTCCCAACTTTCCCAATTCAGAGGGTGTGATCCTGAGATCTGAGCCACAATTCTAGGCCAGCCTCCAAACCACTACCCATAACTACTTGAGACTTTTAATAATCATTATTTACATTAGGTCAAAGATAAACATCCAAACTCGAATCAAGAACTTGACCTATACTACCTAAAACACATTAAACATTTCAACACATGGAAAACATGTAAGCTACATGTCATGAATGCATATATGATCATAATAGTCTGAGATTCATCTAAGAATCACCAAGAAGGCTCTATGTCCATGCATTCATCAATGCTTATAAGTCCATGCATTCATCAACCAATCAATAACTAAACAATTCATGACAAAAGCCATAAATTGTACACATCATATAACCAACATATGACTAGAAAATAACAAGCATAGAGATAATGGAAAATTAGCCATAATATTGTGAACAAAATTACTGCAAATGCTCATATATCACAATAAGAAAATTTCTCATATTAACATATGAAAATACTAACCAAATCTCTCTTTCATCCAATCACCCATGCGCCACATTACAAGAATGAACATGTGATGTCATGGAATAACCAAAACAAAACCAAACCAGGCCTTCCAGAGGCAAAACCACCTCAACCTTCATCCAGGGCTCCAGGAACTAGTAACTCAACCCACAACCTTCCATGGCTCCAGAGTGTTTTTCCAACCTGGCTCTAAGGACTAGTACCTCAAACCACCAAGGGCTCTAAAGAGTTTCTCCCAAATTAGGCTCCATGATTAGTAACTCAACACAAGTTGTTCCAGAGGTTCCAAAGCATTTGTTCCAACCTACATCCATAAGGAATTATGAGCACCAATCAGAAAACAATCAAGTGGAAAAACCCACAACACCATGGCTATCCAGGAAATGGCAAGGCAAAGCTAAAACCATTATCAATCTAGGAAATCCTCCATTTCAATGAAAACAAATAACCAAAAAATCACATGCATATACCATGCATCCATTAATCAATAGGGAAATCACACATGCAACTTGTTGCCTACAAAGAAACCCAATTGTAGCTGCTAATCCAACTGTTCCCCTGCGCTTTCCTACTTTCATTTTCCTTCTTTCTCCAATCTAAGTGAAAAATAGAGTTCTCCAAGCATGATCCAAGAATGCTCTAAGTGTGCAAGAGTATGAGAGAATGAGAGAATAGAAGAGAGCTCGAAAACTAAACAGCCCAAAGGTTAACCAACAAAGCTGTGAATTGATCCTCATAAGCCTTTTTATCATTGAGGCCTCTATTTTCTTCATTTTCCTTTTTTTTCACTTCAATTTACTCCTCATGCAAATATGTGACCCTTCATCTCCCTTTTCTTCTATTTTCCTTTATTTTCATAACTAAATGCCAATTAATGCCTCTTTACCTTTGTCAATGCATTTTCCAATTTCCATATCCATTAATTAATCATCAATGATACCCATCACTATGTTTTACCCAACATTCAACTTGGAATACGTGTCCCATGACCTTGGTCATATTTTTATTTACATAGGAAATCAACTAGGGTTTGTTACATATTCAAACTCTAGAAAAGTGTATAAATAGAAAAGCATTCGACCACATTTGATGACACATTCACACATAAGTTCGATCAGTAATAAGGAGAGAAAAGAAGAGCTAGAAAAGGACAATGAAGGAAAGAAAAATAGGAAGAAGGACAAAATTTTGTCTCTTGGTGATCTCTCTCTCTCACATGCATGAAAATTATGATTTCTGGGGAAGTTGCAGAATTGAAATTCTGGACCAGAGTTGTAGGGACATTTACAAAATTTAAAGGTCGAAATACAAAGTTGTAGAGGGCCAAAATTATGTTGGATAAAGGGTTTGACTCTTATTGACTTTGATATTTTGGAAGGGATTTGTTGGAGGGATGGCTTGGTGCTTGGAGAAAGTCTTGGGTCTTGGTCAAGGGTCTTGGATGTCTCATTTGATCTGATTCTATAAGAAGAGAAGAATTATTTCTGGGTTTTCCCCTAGAATGGAGCCTATAACTTGTGTCTATTTTTTCCCTTGTGATATTCATTATTTATAGTTTGATAATTGTTTGATGAACATAACATAATGATAATAAGAATAATTTTAATAATAATCACAAGAAATTATCAAAGTAAAGAAAAATCACCCTTCTAATAGATTTCTCAACACCTACAACCAAGTAGTTAGCAATATTTGCAAACCAAGGTGTATTAGTAGACAAAGAAAAAAATGTTCATTGGGAAATACATCTTTTGTAGGATTAAATTCATATTTATTATGAAGCCATGATAGGAAATCAACAATGACATTTTCCTTTCTTGGATTATCAATGATCGTTATATCAAATTCTTGCATAGGAAGAAGCCACCTAGTTACTCTACTGTGAGTAATAGGTTTTTTTCATGAGATACCAAATGGTAGAGTGGTTGGTGTGTACAAATATAGGATATCTAGTAATATAATCACGAAATTTGTTTATGGTGTGGAGCAAAACAAGGATTTTTTAATAGTTAAATGGTGTATGGTTTTCGTTATTCCTTTTGGCCCAGTACAACCCCGATAGCCATATACGAGGCAACAATATGAATATGAAAAGACAAGGACAATTTGGGACCTCGCAAAATAAGAGTAGTGGATCATTTTTCTTTGATGGTATAAAATTCCGACTCACATTGATCATTCCAACAAAATTTTGCAACATTTGTCATGAGATGAAATAACGGGGAAGCTACCTTTGTAAAAATTTCTATAAATATTTGATAATATCCTACATATCCTAGAAATCTATGAACATCCTTCTATGTGACTGGAGCTGATAATTTAAGAATTACTTCTATTTTGGTAGTTTCCACCCTAATTCCTTAAGGTGAGATATGGTGTCAAAGCACAATTCCCTCAATGAGAAGCATTTGACAATTTTCATTGTTGAGAGAGGGTTTATCCCTTAACATCAAATTAATACCTTTTCAATATTTTCAAGGCTTCTTAAAAAATTTCCCCATATACAGTAAAATCATCCATACATATCTCGACACATTCATTGGTCAAGTAAAAAATTATCCTGAGAACAACCCATTGAAAAGTCGCTAGAGCATTATCTAAATGGAAGCACTCTGTATGCATAAATTCCCCATGGACAGTGAAAGTGGTTTTTTCTTGATCTTTATGGGCTACTTAAATTTTATTGTAGCCACCTAATCCATCAAGAAAAGAGAATAATTTCTTCCCCGGTAGGGTGCCTAAGACTTGGTCAATAAAAGGTAGGGGAAAATAATCTTTTAGCATAGCGTTATTTAGTTCTTGATAATCAACACACACTTTCCACTTACCGTTCTTTTTAGGGAAAATGACTGGGGATGAGACACATTTACTACTAGAAATAGGCTAAATAAAACCCACATTCAACAACTTTTGTAATTCCTCTTTTACTATGTCCTTTAGTGCTAGATTCATCCTCCTTTCTAGCTTCCTAATAGGTTGGGAGTCCTCCTTTATATAATTATGATGGGTACACAAATTTGGAGGAACTCCATTCATGTTAGTATAATCCCAGACAAAGCCCTGCTATTTCTCCTAAGCATTTCTACAAGTTTTTTTTTTCTATGAGGGTTCTAGCTGGGCATTTGTTTGTCTTAAATTTTTACATAAATTATCGACTGAAGTAGGTAAACTTGTGAGGTGAAAGTGCACAATATATGCTAGAAGCCTTCATATTATTAATGTGTATAATTGAGTTATTGAAAAATTATTTCTAAGGATGTTTTGTGTTCCTATTTTACTCTTTAAAGAAAAATAAAATTAACATATTCAATCTCAATTACATTCCTTCTCACTCCTTTCTAATGAAATCCAAAATGCTCTTCACACTTGCAAAATGAAACTAAAGAAAAATCATACTATCTCATTAAATTAAGAGAACTTAACCAATCTATTGCAACACAAATTTAATCTCTAAAATCAGAGTTATTCATCTAATATTCTAGCAATCCTTTGCATAAAAACCAAAATGAATTTGACTTCTAGTTAAAATGAAAACTACACCTTTTCTCATTATCAATCACTCATGTTTTGAAATGAAATACTGTAAAGAAATCACTTATGCTTTGAAATGAAATATTGTAAAGAAATCACTCATGCTCTGAAATGAAACTATAACGAAATCTATGAAAATCAATTACACTACAATTAGCATCATTATGAATCAACTTGAAAAGAATGATAAGTGAAATCTTGTTATCACTATCTAATTGAAATCAACACTGCAAAACAATTCTAAAACATGTAAATAACTGTAACAAATGATAAAGAAAAGATGCAAAAATGAAGAACCTTCACTATTTGTAGGGGCCCTCCACAAACAATTGGTAACAGAACTTTAATCGAACTGTTAGCTATGCATCAAAACTTCATTCTTCATTAACAGGTAAAAACAAAGTTTAAAACAATATTGCCGCATATAAATTTTAACCTTTTGTTCATTTTTGTTGAACGGTATTTATAAAAGCCCGTGTCAATAACTTTTCGAGGATTTTATGCCTACTCTAGCTAACAAAGTTCTAATTTTAGCTTCTAACAGATATCAAAATATCTTTTTCTCAGGATTTTCTATTTGGAAAAGCATTTTGTGAAGCGTGAGGATTTCAAACTCTTTCTCGCCTGTTCAACAACATGTTGAATTTCACTCTTTGACCACACAATCGAACAATCCTTTGATGATCTAGTTCAGATGAATATGAGGAAATCATTAAAGGGATAAATCTCCACCTGTTCATATCTTTCTCCTCTTAGTTGGCACCTCAGATCCTGATAAACCTTGGAATCGGCTATAGAAACATAGATTAGCTGCAGAATTGCATGAATTTGGTAGCTAATACAAACATTAATTCAATAATAAGGAACATTATTAAATATGAAAGATAAGACAATTAAATACCTTACCATGCCAAAAACCTTGTAGTTTGATGCCTTTTAAGTTGATGATGATGGTCAAAGAGAGGAAAAATTGGTAAGGGAGAGTGTCAAAATGAAGCATTCATGAGGCTCTACATTCCCCCACACGGAGGCCATTGCATGTCCTCATGCAAAAATTCAAAATTGGAAGTCTTTCTCTGTCACTGCTCTCTCTCAGAAACTTGGGCCAGAACATCCAAGTTTGTCCTTCTTACCTTTTTTCTTGCAACTATCATTTTGGGTTTCTTCATCAAAATCCTGCATTTTAGACTCATGACCTTCCTTTTTAGAGATTCATTCTTTTTCTTTAACTTCTTGTTCTTTTCATACCATAAACCCATATGTAAAAGAATGTAATCATTCTCAATCCTTTGTATCTCATTCTGCATCTTTAATGTCTCATGTTCCTTCTTCAGATGTCTATTAAGTGTCTCCAACTCAAAGACTTCTTGTTTCAGAGTTTTCACGAGTGGAGGTTTTGGTGAACTGTTAGCCTAGATTTCTTTTTCATGGATTGTAGAACAAGATGCCTTTTCTACAGCTCTCTTCTCTAAAGACTCAATGTAATCATAGATTTCTTGTTGTACTAGATCTATTTCTGGTGTTTTTCGGCCTAGGCTATGAATAGGTGAGATGGCAGTAGGTGATAGAACTTTCATTTTCTCTTCTTTCTCCAAATTAACAACATATGTAGACTGTTGAGATGGTTTTTGATTAAGCCTGGCGCTTATTTTTACATTTGATGGAAGAGGGTTTTTTGTTTTATATCTTTTCTTCTATATTTTAGCTTCCTCTGTTTTGTTGGATGTGCTTTCTTCCTTATTTCTGAATTTCTTTCTTCTAACAGATTGAATTTTAATGCTTCCTAAAAATTTTGCAATAGGAGTTTCGTCTTCTAACTGTTATTGTATATGTTGTTGAGAGGTTTTAATAGGATTCTCAAATATTCTCTTCCTTCCTCTTTTTTCTTTGTTGTTGCTAGGTTTCACTTGATCCTCCTCCTTAAAGTGATTTCTAACTAGGAAGCGATCCCAATTATCTCCTAGTCTTTCAAGATGAAATTCAATGAATATTTCTATAAGGTCGTGGTGATACATGGTGTTTTCTATGAATTGGATCCTTTTGTGAACATTCCCAGACATTTTCCTTAAGCTATTTAACAAAAAATAAGGAAGATTGATTTCATTCCGTTTGAGAAGATGCATCATCAAACAAATGTGGTAAAAGAACATACAACCAAATCTTCCTTCAAAGGTGATAAATTTCTAATTATTAGCAAAAAATTCCTCCATTTACCCTTAAGTGTTGTACCGGGAATTCCTTTCTTAAAAATAGTGATATCCATACCTGGGTTTTTCAAGAAAGTCTTCCATTCTTGTCCTTCAGTGCCCCCATTCTTAAACCATCTCTCTCTGTTTCTTAACAATCTAGTGGCTTCAACAATAAGAGATTTTTTCACTGCAAACTTGATGTCTCTGATTTCAACCTCTATGCCATTAAAAGATCTGGTAAATGATTTGGTTACTTCTTTGTTAAAACCATCAAACTTTTCCACAAACTCTAGTCACTGTGCTTTTTGCAGCATTTCCTTCACTTGCGGATATCCTTCCATGAATTTTCTTCCATTTGGTTTTGTTCTCACTATGACACCCATTGTTGAGAAGTTTTAACTCAAAATTCACTTCTTGACAGGGTATGAGTCAGGTTTTCGGGATAATGGCCTAGGTGAGAGTATGAACAAGAGCGAGAGGAAAAACAAATGAAGTGACCGTTAGGGTATGAATGAATTTAGGTTGGGCGATTTCAACAATGAATTTGAAATTTGAGACTAGTGTTGTGTAATTATGAGGTATGAATGGGCAGTTTATGACTTTTTATTTGATATGATAAGATATTTTCATCTCACTTTCGGTAATGATGGTTTTGAATTGGTGGTATAATGTCCATATAATTCATATACTAATGTTTTGACCCTTATTATTAAATTAATTCTAACATTTGATTGCTCCTTTTTGCATTGTCTTCAGGTGCTTCGAAGGGTGGATTTGATCATTTCTCCAATTGATCCAATTAGTGGTTCCTGTCAAACATCAGCTGCAGAATCTCACTAATTATGTCACTAATTATTCTAAAAACAAGAAGAGGGATAAAAATAAAATAGGAATGTGAAAGAAAATTTAGGATGCCAAAATCACTTGGTTTTCACCCTGAATCTTCTGTATAAACATGCCAACAATGTTGGTTTTCATGTTTATACAAATTTTATTTATATATATATGTGTGTGTGTGTGTGTGTCTGTGTACATATACATATATATTAGAAAAGAAAAAAGTTTGCGAGTCAAGTTGGAGGAGAAGGAAAATCCTTCTTAATCACCTGGAAATCAGTGTTGTCTTGCAAATGTTTGATAAACTCCTCCTTTGTCAATGGCTTATGATAGATTCTCAATCAATGACCATTCAAAAGAAAGGTGATCCTTTCTTCATCAATAGTTTTGATCCTAACTACACCATTATCAAATATTGTTTCAATCTCATAGGGCCCAAGCCAATGAGTTTGAAATTTCCCTTGGAAATCTTTGAACTTTGAGTCAAAAAGTAATGCCCAATCTCTTGGCTGAAATTTTCTTTCTTTTATGTATTTGTCATGCCACCTGGATCTTTGTTGTTGAACTAGGTTGGTTCTTTGGATAACATCTTGTCTTATCTCATCAAGTTCATTTAGCTGCTCCATTCTTTGTTTTTGTGCCTCTGAAAGATCAAGACCCAATTTAATTTTTGTCTTGAAATTTTTCACTTGAAATTAAATAGGCAAAAGGACTTGCTTCCCATAAACAAGTTAAGTATGCCCTATAGTGTTTTTCCATGTGGTACTGTATGCCCATAAAGCTTCTGGAAGCTTTTCTGCCCAATCTCTTCTATGTAGATGCACAATTTTGGTGAGAATTTCTTCAATTACTTTATTGGTGGACTCCACTTGTCCATTTTCTTGTGGATGGTATGGAGTGGACTTCCGATGTTTGATTTTGTATTCCTCCATTATATTTTGTACCAACTTGGATGTGAATTGAGTACCTTGATCTGTTACAATTTCCCTTGGGACACCAAAACAATTTAAAAAATCCTTGAAAAAAATGAAACTACAACATTTTCAGTCGAAAAAGGAAGTATTTTAGTTTCTACCCATTTTGTAACATAATCAGTGCAAACGAGAATGTACCTTTTCTGTCTTGATGGTGGATTGATTGTACCAACAAAATCCAGAGCACATTTTTCAAAAGGCTCAATAAATACCTAAGTCTGTAGAGGCATTTCATCAGATGGAACATGTTTCCCCATTCTTTGGCAACTATCACATCTCTTAACATATTCTTTGGCATCCTTAAAAAGGGAAGGCCAATAATATCCCAAGAGAAAGACTTTGTAAGAATTTATTTTATCAACAAAGTTTCCTCCACATGGCTCATCATCACAAGCTTTCAATATTTATGGTACTTCATCCTCTCTTACACACCTTTGAATGATTATATTTGACCCCATTTTATACAATTCTTAATTTATCCATGAGTAAAATGCACTAATTTGAATTACCTTTCTTTTTTCTCTAGGAGACAAATATGATGGTAACTTCCATGTAGCCAAATAGTTAGTAAAATATGTAAATAATGGAGATTTAATAGATACTAAAAAAATATATTCATTAGGGAAATTGTCTTCTACAAGTACATCATTATTATCATTTTGAATCCTAGACAAAAAATCAACAACTATATTTTGTTTCCCAGGTCGATCCAAATTGGTGATGTTAAACTCTTGCAACAACAGAAACCATCTTGTAATTTTGCCATTTATTACACCAGTAAAATTTGAGTCCCATAGAGTTAAATTACAATGTAACAGAAAAGGAGTTTTTATTTATTGTCCATGCCATCAATAAATTTAGGCATTACATTATTGGCTACAAAAATTTTGTACATACATCTCATTTTGCGGTTTATTCATTAAGTACCTAATTGCAAAATGATATGTATGTACAAAAGTTTCGTAGCCAGTAATGTAATGTCTAAATTTATTGATAGAATGGACAACAAATAAAAACTCCTTTTCTGTTATAGCGTAATTTAACTCTACAGGACTCAAAATTTTACTAGTGTAATAAATGGCATAAGGATTTAAATCCTTTTGTCCTAGTATAGATCCTAAAGTTGTTTCTAAAGCATCAGTTGAAATGTGAAAATGTAGTTTCTAGTTTGGTCCTCTAAGAATGGGTGCTTCGGATATTTTCTCCTTTAATGTTTTAAAGGCCTTTTGGAATCATAATTCTAATTGAATTCAGAGTCTTTTGTAAGCAGTTTGAAAAGTGGGGATGCAATTTTTGTAAAGTTTTCTATGAATCTTCTATAGTAACCAATGAAGCCAAGAAAACTTCTAACGTCTCGTTGACAAGTTGGAATTGATGATTTAGAAACAACTTCTACTTTAGATGTCTCCACTCTAATTCCATTTCCTGAAATATGGTGCCCTAAAACAATTCCCTCAGTAAACATCATAAAAAAAATCATGGCTTAATGAGAGATTTTCCTCTTTACATGTAATAAGAAAATTTTCCAAATTTTTAAGAGCTTCTTTAAAATTATTTCCATAAACTTTAAAATCGTCCATATATACTTCCACACAATCATGAATTAGATCAGAAAATATTCCTAATATTGCTCTTTGGAATGTTGCAGATGCATTACATAATTCAAAAGGAAGTACTCGGTAATCATAAGTTCCCCATGGGCAGGTAAAGGTAGTTTTATCTTGGTCTTCTGGGGCTACTTGGATTTGATTATACCCGCTAAAACCATCCAAGAATGAAAAATATTTATTTCCTGCCAATGTATCTAAAACTTGATCTATAAAAGGAAGTGGAAAATGATCTTTTAAAGTGGCTTTATTCAATTCCCTATAGTCAATGCATACTCTCCATTTTCCATTCTTCTTAGGAACAATTACTAAAGGTGAAACCCACTGACTGTCTGATATTGGATAGATGAAATTTACATTCAACAGTTTTTGTAGTTCCTCTTTAACAATTTCCCTTATATTTGGATTCATTCTCCTTTGAGCTTTTCGAATTGGTTTGGAATTTTCTTTAGTGTAAATATGATGTATACAAGTACTAGGATCAATTCCTTTCATGTCAGTATATTCCCATGCATAAGTAGAGGAATGTTCTTGTAACATATTTATTAGTTCTTTCTTTTGAAATTCTTCCAAATTATTATTGATATTCAAAGTTTCTCCTGGAAAGATTTCAATTATGGAATTGTCACATTTTTCCATAGAATGCAAGGATAGTTGACGAGATGATAAATATTCAATATTTCATTGTACTTGAAAACTCTAACTAGATTCACAATACGATGAAGATTCATTAGTTTCCATTAAATTCAAAATTTGGTCTTCTTCATCTATTTGTGAAGCCACAAAGATTGGTCTTATATCAATATCATCATCTATTCATTCTTCATTTTCAACTTCTATTGTTGTTTTTGCAAGTGGATACAGTGTGAATTTCTTTGTTGAGCTCCCATAAGAAATAAACATATCATTGGATCTAAAACTTATAAAATCATCGACTCTAGCTAGCCATGGTCTTCCTAGAATCAATGGATGTCCTCCTAAGTTATTCTTGGGTGTTAAAATCATAAAATCGACAGGGTATTCCCAAGAATCTAAGGATACATATATCTTCTAATACACCACCGGGTTTGATTACAGATCTATCTGCCAATTGTAACAGTGTAGGTGTATATTGAAGATTAGAAAGTTTTAATTGATTCATAGTTTGTTTACTCATGATGTTTATAATTGCTCCTAGATCAATCAATGTATTTGGGATCTCTACACCATTGATTTGTGTTTTCACAATGGGACTTCCTAGATCAAGATATTTTTGAATTGTTGTTTTACCCATCATGATATTTGCAATTTTTCCAACTAGTTGGATTCTTTTGACTTCTTTTCTTTTTCTTCCTAGTCTTTTTATGCTCAATTCCCTAATTGTCTTTACAAAAATTGGTATTTCCTTAATGGCTTGTAGAAAAGGGATTTTTATGCAAACATTCTTCAGTTCATCTAACATGTCATAATTAGGCAATAAAATTTGTTTTTCTACCCCTTCATCAATTTTTAATCTCTCAGGAAAAGGTGGTTTTGAAACATATACTGAAGGTTGTTCCATAATAGGAGTTTAGTTATTTGAATGTGCTGGAGTAACTTGTTTTTGAGGTTTTTCTTTTTCATTAAGAGACTTATCTTCTTTAGAGATCTTTTCTTTTTCACTTTCCTAAATAATAATTGATCGGGACTTTTTCTCTAATATTCTACCAGATCTAAGTTGAACATTGTTTAGATCTAACGGAGTTATCATGTAAGTTTGGAAATTTTGTCCTTCCATATTGTAAACAGGTTGTGAATTTTTATTATTATTTGGATTTTAAAGTGGTTGGGCAGGCAATTGGTTTGGTCTTTGAGGAAATGGTAATGAAAGTTGTGGATTCAAATTGTGGGGTTGAGTTTTTTGAACATGTTGAAGATGATATTGTGGAGGAAAAGTAGGATATGCTTGTTGAATTTGTGGAAATTGAGGACATTGAGGGTACTTTCCATAAGGGTTTTTCCATCCTTGTGACCAAGGTTGTTGCCAAGATTTCCAAGGCATTGGGGCAGTCCAATTACTTTGTGATGAATGTGCAAATGGTTGAGTGTTAAAACACTGAGTTGTATTTGGTTGTGGATTCTACCATGGTATTTTAGCAATAAAACAAAGAGGGTCTACCTGATTTGGTATTTCTTCTTCTTGATAGAAAACTTTAAGACCTGGTATTGAGGGACATTCTTTTGTATCATGGTTTTCTACACATATAACACAAGTTTCTACACTCTTTAAATCAAGAGCACATTCTCTCGAGGCATGTTTTTTTCTGCACTTAGGGAAAAAAGTGGACAATGCAACATTTTCAACTTTTTTCTTATTTTGTATTTTAAGGGTGTCAATTTGTCAACTAAGACTCCCTAAAATATCTGTTTTAAAACTATCAAGCAAATTACCTAATTCTGCTCTACTTACTATCTCAGTTGCAGTTTTATTAATCCTTGATAAAAGAGGATCTCTTGGATTTTTCCCAGTTCTTTCTTTGCCTCTTGAAATGTGTATGTGTAACTCACAAATTTCTCCAGGTGATAACTGAGAAATGTCTCCTTTAACCATTAGATTGAGAAGATCAATCCATTAATCTCTAATGGATTTCAATAAGAGAGTTTTCAATGTTTCCTCAACTAGATTATTCATTTTTTCCATTTTAAAATTATAAGCAAATCTTTCATCGAAGTCTTCAAGATTTTCATCTGCTTTCTGTACCATTTTAAAGACTCCATCCTTAATATTATGAGGCATACAATAGTCCTTATATTTCTCTAAGAATGTAGTTTTCATTTGTTCCCATGATTTGATGGAATTTATTCCTAAACCCATAAACCATTTTAATGTTTCTTCTTTAAGGGTTGTAGGGAATAATTTCAACTTTTGATCATCATGCAAATAATCATATGATCTACACAAGACTTAAAATTCAAAGAGAAATGTTTCAAGATCTTCACTCCTTAGTCCATGAAAGTTTGGAAGGATAGAGGGTGAGATATTTTTCATTGTCACAGTTGTATCTTCATCGAGGATAGGAAATCCAAAGAGTTCTGGATTTATATCTTCTCCTCTCCCTCTTTCGCTTCCTCCACGTCTTCTACCTCCCCTATTTCCTCCTCTTCCTCCACCTATTCTACCTCCCCTATTTCCTCCTCTTCCTCATCCAATCCTAGGTTGTTCACCATTCACATTATGTACCTCTCCTTCCCCTTCTCCAACCATTGTAGATTCTTTAGAACTAATATAGGGTTCTGGTTCCAAAATTGGGTTTTCAGCTTCCTCTAGTTCCTCTGGTTCTTCTATCAATGGTTTGTTAAAATAGGTTTCTTCTTCCTCTTCTTCATCAGGAACATCCAGATCTTGAGCTAGAAGTTGTTCTCCAATTGAAGATAGGAAAATTACTCCTATTGTTAGAGATATGGGATCTTCCTCTTCTATTATGGCTTTTATTGATGACGCTGGTGAATCTCTAGGTTGGATTTCAGATCTTAATGCCTCAAGGAGTTTGTGTTTGCCTGATATGGATGGAATTCGAGTTTTTGTGGGTGGTGTCGCACTACAAGGTCATTGGGGGTGAGTGATGTTGTTGGAATTAAACTCTTACCTCTACCTACAAAACTACCCCTAGAGTCTCTTTCCTTGTGCATAACATGGGTTTTTTTTTTTTTAAATCAAATTGAAAAAAGATAAAGACTTCTATTTACACTTCCCCGACAAAGGTGCCAAAATGTTTGTCAATTTAATTGTCTTGAATTGCTATATAAATTATTGATCGGAGTTGGTAGACTTGTGAAGTGCAAGTGCACTATATATGCTAGAAGCCTTAATATTATTAATGTGTATGATTGAGTTATTGAAAAATTATTTCTAAGGATGTTTTGTGTTCCTATTTTACTTTTTAAATAAAAATAAAATTAACATATTCAATCTCAATTACATTCTTTCTCACTCCTTTCTAATGAAATAAAAAATGCTTTTCACACCTGCAAAATGAAACTAAAGCAAACTCATACTATCTCATTAAATTAAGAGAACTTAACCAATCTATTGCAACATAAATTTAATCTCTAAAAGAAAAATTATTCATCTAATGTTCTAGTAATCCTTTGCATAAAAACCAAAATGAATTTGACTTCTAGTTAAAACGAAAACTACACATTTTCTTATTATCAATCTCTCATGTTTATAAATGAAATACTGTAAAGAAATCACTCATGCTCTAAAATGAAACTATAACGAAATCTATGAAAAGTGATTACAATACAATTAGCATGATTATAAATCAACTTGAAAAGAATGATTAGTGAAATCTTGTTATTGCTATCTAATTGAAAGCAACATTGTAAAATGATTTTAAAACATGTAAATAATTGTAACAAATGATAAAGAAAAGATATGAAAATGCAGAACCTTAACTGTTTGCAGGGGCCCTCCACAAATAGGTGGTCACAAAACTTTAATCAACCAGTTAGCTACACATCAAAACTTGATTATTTATTAACAGGTAAAAGCAGAGTTTCAAACAATACTGTGACATACAAAAATTAACCTTCTATTCATGTTTGCGACACAATATTTATAAAAGCCGTGTCAATAACTACTCAAGGCTTTTATGCCTACCCTAGCTAAAAGAGTTATAATTTTAGCTTCTAACAGATATCAAAATATCATTTTCTCACAATTTTCTATTTGGCAAAGCAAATCTTGAAGCGCAAGGATTTCGGACTCTCGCTCGCTTGTTTAGCAACATGTCAACTTTTACCCTTTGACCACACAATCGAACAATCATTTGATAATCTGGTTTAGATGAATATGAGGAAATCATTAAAGAGATCAATATCCACCTGTTCATATCTTTCTCCTCTTAGCTGGCACCTCACATCCTAATAAACCTTGGAACCGACTACAGAAACATAGATTAACTGGAGAATTGCATGAATTCAGTAGCTAATACAAACATTAATTCAATAATAAGGAAAATTATTAAATATTAAATATAAGACAATTACATACCTTTCCATGCCAAAAACCTTGTAGTTTTATGTCTTTTAAGTTGATGATGATAGTCAAAGAGAGGAAAAATTGGTAAGGGAGAGTGTCAAAATGAGGCGTTCATGAGGCTCTACAACATTAATGTTCAAAGTTTTTCGAAGATAAATTTCAATAGCTTTAGTGTGATTTTATATGGTAGTACCTGGTGGAGCTATTGTATCTAGTTGTTGTGCTAACTCAATGTGTGAACATGTTTCCTAGGATTGTTTCCCTAAAACCTAACTAAGAGGTGAATCATATTCAATATTGGGATGTGCTATAAAGGTACAAATTAGAACATTGTCGGTATTTTATTTAAAAGTTGAGGCTTGATCAAGGGTCAAGAGAGGTTGGGTATATTCTTCATCATTATATTCAAACCAAAGAGAGTTCTCATGGTCTAAGGTGTTAGCGCTTGAAATTTCACCTCAGGCTGAGAAAGGTAAACTCCAAGGCAACATCAAACCACTTAGCCTCGTAGCTAGCCCTACGGGGCAGGAGAGGGCTCTCTTTGGTCTATCTCGGTAGAGATCTTCAACTGGCGAGATAACCAATAAAGAACATTGATTTTAGGCTAGTAAACTGATAAAAGGTTTGATTTGAGATTTTTAGGATTTTGGTGGAAAATCGGGGAAAGGCAATTTTGGGTGCGGGGATTGGACACAGTTTTTGCAGGGGGTTCTTTGGGGCAAGGTAGGAGACTGTATTGATGCATTTGAAAGAGTCAGATGGGCGAGAATGACTGGTGAGGAGCTAAAGAGAGCAATAAACCTTCAAGAGTTCTCTTTAGACAGATGAAAACATAAATATTAAGCAAACTTAAAAGCAGAGCATGGCAATCATGAATTCTACTTTAACACTTCATTTGCCTAATTTTCAGAAGGAAAAGTAAGGAGATGATTCACATAACAAACTTACAAGTACAAAGAGAAACACACCATCAATACATGTAACCACAGGAATCCCAAAATGGACTGCAAAACCCTGGTCTTTCTTCCTTTGCCAAAATTGCAGAGATACAATGAGTAATACAATAGAGCTTTCTCCCTCAAGAGTCAAACCATGAAAATGACCAAGAAAGTACATAATATAGGCAATATAACATCTTTCCTTGCCTCTAGGGGTCGAGCTCACTATCCTAGGAGCTGTTTCAACCAATTCTAAACTGAGCACTGAAAACTAGGCAGTCAAAACAACTTGCCTTTATAAGCTAGCAAGCCAATTCATTCATTAAATTTTTGCCTATCTCATGAATGAATCTTCTAGAAGAGATAAATGAGTGTCAAAGTATCATAAAATTACATCCTTTACAAAAAGGAAGATCAAAATCTACTCCAAAAAGTCAAATCCAGTCAAAACTGCGTTTTGCTGAGCTGTAGGTGAATTTCTATGAAAACTGCCCAACACGTCGCGCGCCTTTGGAGCTGCTTTTGAGGCACTTCCAGGTGTCCAAATGAGGCAAAAGTGGGCTTGTTGGAAAGGTCTGGATGTATACTTTCCAACCCAAGTGGAATTTCTGAATTTGGTGGCCATTTGCCCCTCCAAAATTGCAATCTCCCAAGACTGCTTCCTGTGTGTCAAAAAGGTGGCAGAAAGTCATTTTTTGCTTGTTTTTTGACCTTCTGGAGGCTCAAAACTTGATGAAATCTCTTGGAAATTGCTGAGCAAGTGTATTTTTGCATGAAAAATCCAAAAATTCTGAGTTTTCTTGAAAAGGAGTTTCCCATCGAAAGGGTCGCACGCGGCGCGCGACGTGTTGGGGAGGAAAACTTGTGTTTGGCACAAAAAATTCACAATTGACAAAATTTTCTCCAAATTTATTGAAATTTGGGTTGGGAGTCCCCAATCAAGTACCATGCTCAGTCAAAGAGGCTTTGGCCAAAATTTGGAGTGGATCGGGCCTTTTCCGTCGTTTTAGTGCCTTGGCCAGCCTCCTTGGATCTGGCGATTGTATTTTTGACATTTCTCTAAAACCATGACACCTGTGAAAAAAGTGAACGAGGTTTTTCTTCTTTGGCATGTTGTGGACAAAAACCTCTCTCAGTTTTCCAAAATTCATCTTTGATTGCTCTGAAACGTCTTTTGAGTGAAACTTATCCCGATGTGTGGAACAAGGAATTTTGTTGAAATGAAGGGGATAAGGGGCTTCTAAATTCTTGGGGAAATTTTTGGAAGTAGGGAGGGATGTTAGGAAGCAGGGGAAAGTGGAATCTCAGAGATTGAGTGAGGGGAAGGGGTCCAAAAGGGCAAAACACAGGCCCAACCTAGAAAATTGCCAGGTTGTAGCTAGAAACTAGGGTTTGTGCGAAAATGAGGAATTTGGGGAATCTCAGTGATGGGAAGCATTTGGTAAGGTACTTTAAGGATAGGGGAAGGTGTATGAACATCTGGATACAAGTTTTGCTAATGATTTGACCATTCAAGAGAAATTAGCTTTCAAAACCCTAGGAGAGGGAAATGACCTTGCCTGGGCGCAACTGGAGCATGAACAAGGTGTAAAATGACTCATTAGACACTGACATGATAATGACAACTCTATGAATGATGATATACTCAGCTGAATAGTGACATAGATTGGCATTTGGACAATTTTGAAAAGAGTGAAAGCAAACCCTAGACCTAATGCCTAGTGACCAAATTTTGCTTGAAAACTCTTTGAAATGACAAAATTTGACCTTGACACTCTGAGACCACTTTGTAAGAGCACGTTTGATCACTGGAGGAAGGCTGGAAAGACTGACACTAACATTGGCTCCAATGGGGATGGTAGCTCCTTGGAGGTGCCAAGAACGACAGATCTCTGGAAGAGCTAGACAGTGCCTTCATCCATTGGGCAATGGAGTCAAAAACTCAAGCTGAAATGCATGACTGAAAACTGATGACTTGACAACACAAATTGACTCTCACTCAACTAAAAACTGACTCAATACTTAAACACAACCGACAAACTAGAAATGATGCTCAAAGTGGAGCTTATTCATCAAAACCTACTATAACAGTTTCATTCATCACTTGATCAAGTGAAATGAAACAACCAATGCAAACAAGTAAGTATCACGTTTGCTGTTCGAATTCTCCGCAAATGCTCGCTTATGAACAACAAGAGAGAACTACTGAAAGGCAACTCCCATGATAACTTAGAAACAGATCCGTTGAATGATATGAATTCTCTATCTGCCTCCAAAAACACTGCATAAGGATCTTGAAATTCAAGCACACTGAAACTTAGCTCATCCAATGGATTACTTCTTGTTTCCTCATACCATGAATGAAAACTTTGATCTAAGCCTTGTGACGAGACCTCTGCTGAAAATAAGAAAGAAACTGGCTGCCGGATCAAATTCATATCAGCACATGTTTCAAGCTCACATGTAGTTAATGGGGAAAGACTTTGACTGCAAACCTCATCCAAAACATCAGCTATTGGATCATGAAAAACTTGAAAAGACTGTTGTAATGTATCCATTGAAAATGTATGACATCCTTCTAGCTGTTCATCTTTTTCTTGAGAGATTTTACGAAGATTCTTCCTTATAAACTGAAATGCTTCGAAACAAAAGGGTATAGAATCTTCTTGCATCATCAAATCATGTATTTCATCTTCCACAGCTTCATCTGTAATTTGCCCTTCAATTTCATTTGGTGGCTGCAAATCTGATGCTACAAGCTGCTCAAGAATTTTGTTGTCTGTCTCATCCTCAACATTAACACTGAGAGATTGCTGATTTGTTATAGGCTGTTCATTTGAAGATTTACTATGCAATCTACCCTTCAAAAACTGAAATGATTCAAAACAGAATGGTACGGAGTCACCTTGAATCATTAAATCATGTGTGTCCACTTCCAAGTCTTCAGCTGCAACTTGAAAATCAATGGCTTTTGGGGGTTGCAAATCTGAATATGAGAAGTCTTGAACAAAATTTTCTTTGCTCTCAAGATGCTTCAAATCAAGACTTGTTGACATTTGATTTCTGATTGCATGGTAGGTATCTCTGATGAACTGAAACGAATCAAAACAAAAAGGCAAAGATCCTTCACTTACTTCAAACTTTACTGCACTTTCCTCATCATTGTCATAGCTGATATGCATCATTTGATCATTGTACTCGAGCTGCTGTAAGTGAACTTCTTCCTCCTCCCACAAACTAGCTGTTGATTTGTCTGCAAGATTAGCTTCTGTTTGGAGAACATAATCATCATCATACTGATCAAACTGAGGCAAATCATCGGTATAAAACATATCATCAAGCATGCAGGTCATATCAACAGTGCTTTCTTCGCCAAGGTGATCTACAAAACAATCATTATCAGATCTATGACAACTAGGATAAGAAACAAAATCTTTTGGATCAGCCATTTGTTCTTCTTCATTCAGCGAGCCATGAGCTTGAACATCATAATCATTCCTTGCGTTGATCTTGTCCATCGTCTTTTCCACTGCACTTACCAAAATGTCAAGCTTCACCTCTAGAGATGTTGATTCTTCCGGATCTATGTTTTTCATCTCTTCTTCTTTCAACCTTGCCCTTTGGATCAGCAGATGTGCCTCTACATTTACTGCACTGTTTTGCATCTCATGAAGCGTTGCAATAACCCTTTCTCTCAGCTGAAACTCCATCTCCGGATCAAAGGCACCCGGATAGTGCAAGAGAGCAGATCTAGGAGTAGGCCTTATATCAACTGGCATCGAATAATAAACTTGGTTAAATCTGGCTGAAAACTGTTGTACTGTCTCCCCTTGCAATCTTTTCCGCTGGTTATATTCTTCTACAATCAAGAGAAGGTTCTGTCCGATCATCCACCTGTCGAGAAAAACTTTGACAAACTGCTGGAAATCTGAAATGCTTGCATCAGGCAGGGCTTTGAACCAACTCTTCACTTTGGCTTGCAAAGAAAGAGCAAAAAGCCTTATACTAACATCTTCGCTATCAACTTCAAAAAGGTCTAGAAAAGACTCAAAATTCTGCACATGTTGCTCAGCGTTGACATTCTTACATTCACCATCAAACCTCGGCAAGTATAGATCATAGTTTTTGGGGAAAGCATGAAGAACAGAAGGTAAAACAAGAGGTTTATACCGATCTGGAATTTTACAAGGTGTATGGGTATGTATAGCAGGTATAGAATTAGTCTTGGTCTCTTGAGGTTCATCACAAAATTCGGAAAAAGGATCTTGATCAAGCTCAAAGGCATGCAAATCTTTGGTATTCACAATTTTCAAAGGGAAAGAATCAACTGCAGGTCGAGGATCTCTTCTCAAATACAATATACTTTGCAAAGCCTTCTTAACATTCTTGGGAAAAGAGAAGAAATAATTTATGACAAAGGACAAAATGTCTTGGATGAAATTCCAACTTGAATACTTGATCTGTCCATGTTGTCCTTTCATGTTTCTTCTGGTCAGGATCATCCTCCAGTGGAGTCTTTGGATCTGATCTCGAAAATGATTTAGAGTCGCCAAGTGAATGATTTCAGCCTTGCCAGTGTCTGATCGTTGTCCACCATCAACAATCAGATCTGAACTTGATACATGTACTGGGGTTAAATGCAAATGAAGTGTTGTATTCACAAGCTCACGGAGATGGACTAAAGCAGCGTTTATCTACTTCTGCTTATGCAAAGCAAAAGCGTTTCGAAGGCTACCTGGCATAACTTCAGGCTCCGTCTAAGACTTAAGAAACAAACACATCAATCCACAAACAAGTTTGTTCTCCCCAGTATGGTCGCCAATATGTTAGCGCTTGAAATTTCACCTCAGGCTGAGAAAGGTAAACTCCAAGGCAACATCAAACCACTTAGCCTCGTAGCTAGCCCTACGGGGCAGGAGAGGGCTCTCTCCGGTCTATCTCGGTAGAGATCTTCAACGGGCGAGATAACCAATAAAGAACACTGATTTTAGGCTAGTAAACTGATAAAAGGTTTGATTTGAGATTTTTAGGATTTTGGTGGAAAATCGGGGAAAGACAATTTTGGGTGCGGGGATTGAACACAGTTTTTGCAGGGGGTTCTTTGGGGCAAGGTAGGAGACTGTATTGATGCCTTTGAAAGAGTCAGATGGGTGAGAATGACTGGTGAGGAGCTAAAGAGAGCAAGAAACCTTCAAGAGTTCTCTTTAGACAGATGAAAACATAAATATTAAGCAAACTTAAAAGCAGAGCATGGCAATCATGAATTCTACTTTAACACTTCATTTGCCTAATTTGCAGAAGGAAAAGTAAGGAGATGATTCACATAACAAACTTACAAGTACAAATAGAAACACACCATCAATACATGTAACCACAGGAATCCCAAAATGGACTGCAAAACCCTGGTCTTTCTTCCTTTGCCAAAATTGCAGAGATACAATGAGTAATACAATAGAGCTTTCTCCCTCAAGAGTCCAACCATGAAAATGACCAAGAAAGTACATAATATAGGCAATCTAACATCTTTCCTTGCCTCTAGGGGTCGAGCTCACTATCCTAGGAGCTGTTTCAACCAATTCTAAACTGAGCACTGAAAACTAGGCAGTCAAAACAACTTGCCTCTATAAGCTAGGAAACCAATTCATTCATTAAATTTTTGCCTATCTCATGAATGAATCTTCTAGAAGAGATAAATGCGTGTCAAAGTATCACAAAATTACATCATTTACAACAAGGAAGATCAAAATCTACTCCAAAAAGTCAAATCCAGTCAAAACTGCGTTTTGCTGAGCTGTAGGTGAATTTCTGTGAAAACTGCCCAACACGTCGCGCCCTGATCCTGAACACATCACGCGCCTTTGGAGCTGCTTTTGAGGCACTTCCAGGTGTCCAAATGAGGCAAAAGTGGGCTTGTTGGAAAGGTCTGGATGTCTACTTTCCAACCCAAGTAGAATTTCTGAATTTGGTGGCCATTTTCCCCTCCAAAATTGCAATCTCCCAAGACTGCTTCCTGTGTGTCAAAAAGGTGGCAGAAAGTCATTTTTTGCTTGTTTTTTGACCTTCTGGAGGCTCAAAACTTGATGAAATCTCTTGGAAATTGCTGAGAAAGTGTATTTTTGCATGAAAAATCCAAAAATGCTGATTTTTCTTGAAAAAGAGTTGCCCATCGAAAGGGTCGCGCACGGCGCGCGATGTGTTGAGGAGGAAAACCTGTGTTTGGCACAAAAAATTCACAATTGACAAAATTTTCTCCAAATTTCTTGAAATTTGGGCTGGGAGTCCCCAATCAAGTACCATGCTCAGTCAAAGAGGCTTTGGCCAAAATTTGGAGTGGATCGGGCCTTTTCCGTCGTTTTAGTGCCTTGGCCAACCTCCTTGGATCTGGCGATTGTATTTTTGACATTTCTCTAAAACCATGACACCTGTGCAAAAAGTGAAGGAGGTTTTTCTTATTTGGCATGTTGTGGACAAAAACCTCTCTCAGTTTTCCAAAATTCATCTTTGATTGCTCTGAAACGGCTTTTGAGTGAAACTTATCCCGATGTGTGGAACAAGGAATTTTGTCGAAATGAAGCGAAATGAAGGGGATAAGGGGCTTCTAAATTCTTGGGGAAATTTTTGGAAGTAGGGAGGGATGTTAGGAAGCAGGGGAAAGTGGAATCTCAGAGATTGAGTGAGGGGAAGGGGTCCAAAAGGACAAAACACAGGCCCAACCTAGAAAATTGCCAGGTTGTAGCTAGAAACTAGGGTTTGTGCGAAAATGAGGAATTTGGGGAATCTCAGTGATGGGAAACATTTGGTAAGGTAATTTAAGGATAGGGGAAGGTTTATGAACATCTGGATACAAGTTTTGCTAATGATTTGACCATTCAAGAGAAATTAGCTTTCAAAACCCTAGGAGAGGGAAATGACCTTGCCTGGGCGCAACTGGAGCATGAACAAGGTGTAAAATGACTCATTAGACACTGACATGATAATGACAACTCTATGAATGATGATATACTCAGCTGAATAGTGACATAGATTGGAATTTGGACAATTTTGAAAAGAGTGAAAGCAAACCCTAGACCTAATGCCTAGTGACCAAATTTTGCTTGAAAACTCTTTGAAATGACAAAATTTGACCTTGACACTCTGAGACCACTTTGTAAGAGCACGTTTGATCACTGGAGGAAGGCTGGAAAGACTGACACTAACATGAGGAAGGCTTAACGAGAGGATAAAGAGTAAGCTTCGTAGTATAATTTTTATGGGAAATAGTCATATCCGTAGACCTACATTCAATATAAGCATTTGTTATGGCCATCCAAGATCTTCTTAATATTAAGGGGTAACCTCCAAGATTAGATTTAGGCTAAAGAATCATAAATGAAATTTGGTATTCCCAATAATATATGGAAACAACAATATATTCCATCACCCGTTATAATTTTATGGTGGACCTATTAACCATTTGAAGGATATTTGGGGTCGGTTGAAGACTAGGTAACTTTAGTTTCTCCATGTTTTCCTTTGTCCTGGAATTTAAGGTAAATATCTTCCATCACCCCTTCTAGTTTTATGGTGGATCTATCGACCATTTGAAGGATATTTGGGGTCGGTCGAAGACGAGGTTACTTAATTTTCTCCATGTTTCCTTTGTCTTGACATTTATAGATTCCCTTAAATCTATCAAAGTATTGACTATGGGATATTATTAATGTTAACAGTAATGATGGGGTTTCTAGGGTCCCAATACTTTACCATAAACACTTTACTCAACATTAAATCTACTAATTTCCCAATCACATGAATCATCTTGGGATCTCTCTTTTTCCTTCCCGGTTTCTTTAAAAAAAGATCCTAGACTACTTTTGCATAGATATGGACATCATTAATGGGTTGAAACAATGGAATCCTTAAACATACATTTCTTAACTCTCCTAGGAAATCAATTTCAAGTTGTATAAGAGGTTATATCTCTAGATAAGGAGAAAAATCTAACTCATTCTTAGAAAAAAAAGTTCTTGAAGTATTTTGAGATTTTGGGGAAATTAACTCTAGTTCTGAAGAGTTATCTCCTTCATATTGTTCTTAAACAATATGAGAAGTTTGATTTTGGATTACTTTTCCAGAAT
The DNA here is from genome assembly GCA_031772625.1 of Pinus tabuliformis. Lineage (NCBI taxonomy): Eukaryota > Viridiplantae > Streptophyta > Pinopsida > Pinales > Pinaceae > Pinus > Pinus tabuliformis. The sequence goes on along the minus strand of CM062819.1, from coordinate 1,329,993,649 downwards.
GCAGATGGATGCCATTGTAATCCATTTATGAAAGGGTGTAGGTAGGAAAAGGAGGTAGTTCAACATTGTAGGTTGGTTGGACTAATTTATTATTTGAATTAGGGATAGGATGCATAGGCAGTTGAGGTATCTGCTAAGCTTGAGAAGGTTGATTGGAGGGTAGCTATATTTGTTATAGATGTGCTTGATGTGTATACTGTGGTGCCATATTTCCAAGGGGGGAAGGTCTTCTCCAACCTAGTGCCCACCCTTGACTTTGCATCTGAGGGGGCCAATGTGGCCATGGCATAGGAAGGTACCATCCAAACCTTGGAGTAAATATTGGCAAGGATTAGAGGATGTAGATCCAGATGATCGAGGGGGGCATGGTTTCCTATGAGCCACAAAGAAAATCTGCTTGGTCTCCTCATTGACTTCTTTAAACATAGCCTTAAACCCTAGTAGAGAAGGACAATCTTGAGTGGACATTGTTTAAAGGACATTCTCAAAGAGAATGTTCCTTTTAACATTTGGATTAAAATATGGCCAAGGCTAAATCAACCTCTTTCTTCTTCTTTTTTGCTTGCAAGGCATCTAATTGAGAGCTAAGTGCGCTGAGAATATAGGTCTTAAAATTATTCAATAATTTCCCCAACTTAGTTTTAGTTACCCCTACTTCAGTTGACCTACGAACCCTAGATTTCACATCCCAAGAAATCTTTCCATATTTCATAGATCTCTTCATAAGATAACGTAGAAACTTCTCCTACTCCCATAAGTTTTAATGTTTGAAGAAAAAGGATATGTAGGGTTTCTGGGTTCAAGTTTGTTTTTTTTTCCTTTTTTTTTTTTTTTTTTTTTTCTTTTTTTTTTCTTTTTTTATGTAGATTATACCGGAACCTTTCCATTAATCCTTCAGGATTTCATCATTTGCCTTAGACATTTTGAATATTTTCTCTTTAATATATAGAACCTTATAATAGTATTGATATCTTTTGTTTCTTGTTTTCTTTATATCATCCAAAGTCAGGATGGTGTTTCTCCCAAGTCCCATAGACCAACAAAGGGCTGCATCTTTCAAAGTTGCATAAAATAGTTTGAATTTTTTCCCATCCATAGAGTAATCATAGCTATGACAAAAAAACATCAAAGTCAAACAAAAAGGTATTCATATCCTCCTTTGAAAGGCCATGAAAATTTCGAAGGGAAGAAAGATGAATGTTTTTCATTTGGAACATCGCATTAGGGTCTTTGATGGGGAACACAAAAGTGAAGGTCCCTATTGTCTAGGTCCATTTACTTCTTCATCACCCGTCTTTTCCTTTCTTGGAAACTCAGGGTTCTTATTGGAATCTTCATAACTTTCCCCTTCATTGTTCAAATGTAGTCTATTCACTTCTTGGTGTTTCTCCCTTTAGTTTTTTCCCTACCATATTATCTAGAAATAGCGTGACCTTTAAATGATTTTCCATTCCCTTTTCATTTGCTAAAATTTTAGTTTGAGTGGCTCCTACTGCACCACATGGGGTTTTAGTCAATTTCCTCTTTCTACCTATGATGTTTTAATGCATGACTTAACACAAAAAGATAGTGGGAATCTAGGTTACTGAAAGGGGTAATTAACGACCCCTTCAATTTCTTTTAGCCCTGATATCTTTTATACTAATTATGTGAGGAGTCTTGATTTCTTGAGTTCCTCCTTGGAAACGGTGCCAAAAATGATAGTGTATTTATGTGATTGATAATTTCAACAAATGTTTAGACTATATAGGCCATTTTAATTGTTTGACCAAGGTTTGTAAACTTGCAAGACTCTCCATCCTATATACACAAGACATAAACCCTCACACTTATTCGAATGGCCAAAGCAAGGAAATGAATGGGAATTTATCACCAAATGTAAGAATCAACCTATGAATGATACACAACAGGATTATATGGCACCTAAAGCACCCAAACATTCTCTAGGCGTGAGCTTAGTGTGATCAAGTGTACTTCATGCAATTCTACAAGTACTACTCATAGAGCATGCTACCAAATTCCCTAAACTACTAAATTAGGAAAACCATAAATCAGGGAACCACACGTGCTTGGAAATAAAATATCACACTTGCTGGAAAATAAAATATCACACTTGCTTGAAAATAAAACATCACACCTGCTTGAAAATAAAAGTTCACCTTTACTAGAAATGAAAATCAAGTAAACTCAAAATGCTACAGAACAACATAAGCCTACTTATAGATTGAATATGAAAATTATCGGCCCAAATGCATAGCTTGAGTGGGCCCCTGCTCAAGGTCATCTTGTGCCTCTATTCACTTAAGCATTCAACACAGGCAAAAGATTAGGCTTCCAAACTCATATGAAATGACACAATGCAATATAATAACACAAATCAACACACAGAGAAATATATTTAAATCAGGCAAAATGATAACATAGTATCTGGTCTTCATTGTCCATGCGCTTCAAAGCACTAACATATTTAAACAAAAATATGAGTCTTAACTTAGAACGAATAACAACAATGCTTCTTCTCGTAAACTAAACAAGGGTGAAAATATAAATGAAACTAACAACAAAACAACAATCCTAATATTGCATTAATGGTTCTTTCTATTCATGGCTTCTAATACCTGCACACTGAGCCAACAATTTGGTGAAATCTCAGAAGTTAGTGTAACAGTGAGTCCTAGATATATTTTATAGACATAACTGACACAGATGCTAGCACTAGATTGGGATATAGGATATGCCATATGCACTATAAAACAATGATCCAATGAAGTTACAACATCCTTTATTTATATATATATATCGATGGGGAGCTTAGGTTTTCGATCCCATGGCATTGGGAAGGATGAGCGGTAGCAAGAACTGTAGCACAAATGGCCTTTCTATGTAGAGACCAGACAACACTTCGACTAACCCAGGCAGAGTCATAACTTTTCTCAGGAACAGGAGCAGGTGTTTCGGGATTTTTCTACCCGCGACAAAACATTGGGTTTTCTTGTTTCAATAGTGGAGGTTACATTTCAGTTTTCACTGCTTACTCTTTGTTGCACGTGCCCTTACTGGAGTTTTATGGCAAGAGTGGTTACAACCTCGTTTTTTCTCACCAACAAACAGTAAAAACGGTTAGCCCAAAAGACTATGTTGATTTAGAGCTGGAACCGAAAGATATTTTGTCGATTTGGGGCTTTGAGCCCACTCAACATAATTTAGAGAAGGTAAAATTGCTAGCTAGGTATTCACCTGGAAAAGGAGGAGTTTCGGGGCTGGAATGGAAATCTGGGGGCAGTTTAGGGCTGTTGAAAGAGGAAAAACCATTCTCCTTAAAGGCGGTTTGTTGGTTATCTGACAACAGGTCACTAGACAGACAGGTGAATTCAACAGTCTTGGCGGGTCAAGCAGTAGGGTCGTCGGTGGAACTACTAGTAAGTCCAAAAACACCTCATGTTGTTCCTATTTCTAGATTCTTAATGGATGTCTTAGAAGACATCATAAAGAGAAATGGTATTGGTAGAAATGAGGGCCTTAAAACCCGTTCTTCAAGGAACTGGAGGTAGAAGACCTAGTTTCGGGCCATAGATTGAATAGAACTCAGGCTTGCAAAATCCCTGTAACCCTAAGGGTTATCGATTTCTCTATGTCTTCTTCCATTAGAAAAGAAGGAAGAGGTTCCCAAGGATTTTTTTTCAAAGGCTTTCCAGCTTTAAAGGAAGTCGTAGGCCATAATCATTGGGCTGACCCAGAAAGGAAGGGACAGGGGCTTTTTCCTCCTTATCACAGGGTTTCGATTATGTGGGGTCTCTGGGATCCAACCCCCTGGGGTCGGGGTAGACGGTTCCAAACCTCATTTTTGAAGCAAAGGGGCAGCCAATAGATATCGGGGTTTTTATCCAAAGGAACCAGGTGCCATAGGAGTTGCTAGGGCCAAACCCTGAGCTTAAGAACCATGAAAGTGAATGGATTTCAACTAATCTACCATTTGAGAATGGTCAGTCCTCTAGCTCGAAGAGGAAGAAGGGGAAAGTGATTTGGAAAAAGGCGGAAAGACCCAATCTGATTCTTGGGGTAAACCTTCAGATGGATGAGGTCATGGAAGCCTTAGAGTTAATTTTGGTTGGGAGAGCAAAGGGCAGACGTTACTTAGAAAAATATATCTCATAGTGGTTAGAAAAGGCTTGGATAAAGGGACCCAATTCATAGGTTGAAGTAATTACTTTGGCACAACGTTGGTTTATGGTTAGATTTTCAAATGGAGAAGTAGTGGACTGGGTACTAGAGTGGGGTTTTGGGAAAGCTCCAATTTTTTTCAAAAAATGGACCCCTCTTTTTTATGCCCAAAGAGAGAGACTCGAAGAAATCCTTTTGTGGGTTCGAATTCCAACATTATCACCTCAGCTTTGGCCAGCGAATGTATTCAAAGCTAATGGCAATAAATTGGGTACTTTTCTCGAAGCAGACATGTCTTTCCTTGCGACAAAGGAAGGAAGGTAGCTTGTAAACTTGTAAGGTTGGATCCGAGGGAACACTTCGCTAATATCATGCAGATACAGGTTCCTTTGGGGTTTAGAAGGTGGAGAAGACAAAGGGGTGAACCTGATCAAGTGGGTTGGGCACCAAATTTTGAGGAGGCTAGATGATGAGGAGGGAATCGCGCAACCGGAGGAGGGAGGGGATCAACAGGCAGAGATTCTGGTGTTGATGGAGATACAAGATGAACAAATATAGAGGCTTGGGATTCAAAAACACCCTAAGATAAATCAGATGTGGGAAGTGCAGAATGAGGTGGAGTTCATTAGACCAAAACCTCATTCCACGGGTACATGCTCTCGTCCTCTGTCCTCTCAATCTATTTTGATGAAATCGTTATTGGATGCTTTACACAGTCCTGGTCCCTCCAAGATAAAATTAGTAGAAAATCCCCTTTGCAATATTGTCTCTCTTACTTTAGACAATATAATTACTTCTATCTCGGGACTAAATATTGCCAATTTCACCTCTTCAAGTCTTGAGTGCCCTTTACCCTCTAAAAAGCCCCACTACAACCTCCATCCTCGAGACTAAAATGATTTCCCATATGAAGTTGTGGGTGGCCCTGGGATCATCCAGGAACCCTTTGTTCCACCCAAAACCCGAGTTAGGAAATCAAATATCTCAAAAGATCAGATAAAAGATAAACTAGATATAGATGATGGAAAAAAAATCTCCCTAAAAGGGTTGCTTAGAGCAGCGTAGACCCCGATGGTGGTTACCAAATGATCATTATGACTTTCAATTGTAAAGGTTTTTCCAGCACTTAGAAGAAGGTGGCCTTAAAAAACTTATTCAAGTTTGTATGTTGTGATGTAATCATGTTCCAAGAAACCCTTGGTTTTGGAGAGACCATGATAAAATATTTGAGTAATTTGTTGCCAGGACGGTCCTTTGTGTCTATTGATGCATATGGAAGATATGGGGGGTTAGCGATGGGCCTAAGGGATAGTAGTATTGAAATTCTAAATTCATGGGGCTCAGATTTGGTTTTAGGGGCTGAAGTATACTCCTTGGATCTTTGCTCAAACCTCACCCTCATCAATATTTACGGGTCGTGTCAACAAAGGGCCCTTTTTTGGAAAAATCTATTCTCAAAATCACCATTGAATAATTAAAAGTTTGTTCTAGGTGGGGATCTCAATTTATCTTTAGGTTTGTTAGAGTCTTGGGGACCTTTGGCCCAGGCTGACCCATTGGCTGATTTTTTCTTAAACAAAATCCGGATGGGAAGGTTCATTGACGTTGATTTGATAAAAGTCAAGCCCACCTGGAGGAATAGGCGAGTTGGAGAGGCTAGGGTGGCTAAGAGATTGGACTGGTTCCTGCTAAAGGAGGATCTTGCTGCCCAAATTCCTTTCTTCAGGCAGTGGATCAGTACTGGTGGGGACTTTGATCATTTCCCTATTTTCTTGGAGCTAAAAGGGGTCAATAGGAAACCTAGTTTCCCTTAAATTTAACTCCTCTTGGCTCAAAGATATGATTTTTAATAGGTTATTAAAAGATATATGGAGGCCTCATGTCAAAAACCAAGGATCCTCCCTTGCTCAGTCCTTTATGGAAAACTTAAAAAGATTGAAACATGAAATAATTTTATGGGCAAGGGAAAAGAATATTAGGGATGAAGTTGTCTTAAAAAATATAGAGGTAGAATTGGAAGCTTTGGAAATCCCAAAGGGGGGTGGTTATGAGACGGAGGAGAAAAAAGAAATCATAAAACAAATGGAATTGGATAGAAGAAGGATCCTAAAATGCATTGAAAACATTGGAGGCTCGAGAGTAAGGCAATCTAGCTTGAGGCCAGCGACGAAAACTCAAAATTCTTCCAAAACTATGCTAAGGGAAGGAAGAATGTAAATACTATATGAGAAATTAAACAAGTAGATGGTGGTGTGGAAAAATACTTTGATGATTTCGCATCCCTAGGAAGCTTGCATTTCAAAACCTTGTTTAAAGCCCGGACAGAAGCCTCAATAGCTGAAGTGATCCGGGTGGCCCAATTTTTCCCTAGATATGTAGAGAAGGAAGAAAATGATCTACTCATGGATCGCATCACAAAAGGGGAAGTGGAAGGGGTAATCAAATATATGCAGAAAGATAAGAGTCCTGGGCCTGATGGATGGTCGACGGAATTTTTTCAACACTTTTTTGACCTTTTAGGTGATGACCTAACTGGGGTGGTGGAGGAATCTCGTCTTAGATGATTTGTTCATGAGCCCCTCAATTCTACTTTTTTGGATTTAATTCCAAAAATTGATGATCCTCAAATTTTTGATGACTTCAGACCTATCTCAGTTTGCAACTTTACTTATAAAGCCATTACCAAAATCATAGCAAATCGTCTCAAACCAATCCTCTCTAGAAATATTTTGAATGAAAATTTTGGCTTCCTTGATGGCAGGTAGATCCATGAGTCCATTGGGATGGCATAGGAATTTCTACACAACATAAAAAAAACTCAAAAAAAAGGGAATGATCGTCAAAATTGATTTGTCAAAGGCTTATGACAAGATTAGCTGGATGTATCTAATTTTACTATTGACTCACTTAGGGTTTGGCATTGGATTCATAAATTGGGTTATGGGATGTATACCAAACATGAGCTTTGTTGTTCTCATCAACGAAGCTGCTTCCCCATTTTTTCATAGTCAACGAGGACTAAGACAGGGATGCCTTTTGTCTCCCTTACTTTTCCTCATCACAGCAGAAGGGCTAAGCCAACCGATTCTTGCAGCCAATAGAAGGGGAGTGTTCAAAGGAATTGAAGTATAAATAAATATTTTTATTACTCATCTCCTTTTTGTTGAGTATATTCTTAGGTTCCGCGATGGATTAAGGGGTGATTTACATCAGCTGAAATTAGTATTGGATTTATTCTAAAAGCTACAGGGATGAGTATCAATGGCCAAAAATCTACTTTTGTTCACAATGGTCTTTCAAGTGTGGAGGTCAATAGAATCCTATCCTTTTTCCCCTTCAAAGTAAACCAATGACGAAGATTTTTAAATACTTGGGCTTCTATCTCAAGCCATATTCCTATAAGAAAATTAATTGGAAATGGATGGTAGAAAAAATTGAAAAGCAAATCAAACACTAGAGCTTTAAGTGGCTATCAAGAGATGGGATGTTGGTTCTTATCAAATCAGTGTTAATTGCAATCCCATTTTACTAGATTTCTCTTACCAAAATTCCAAAAGGTATTCTGGCCTAGATCAGAAAATTATGTGGGCGCTTCTTGTGGGCTAGATCGAAGGTGGATGATGTTCTTCCATGGGTTGCATGGGAGAAAATTGCTCGCCCAACAGATTGGGGAGGGTGGGGAATAAAGGATCTTCCATCTTTTGCAAACTCTTTGGCAGAAAAATCAGGGTGGCGCTTATTAACCATGGATAATCTTTGGACATCGGTGATAAAATAAAATATATAGATCTTATTTCTATGGATGGTTGGCTGCGAACTCCTGATAAAAAATTCAAAAATTCTTGTGTCATTTGGAAGGCTGCGTTAGACTCTTTTGATCTTACTACAGAAGGTATTTCATGGCAAGTCAGGGATGGAAGAAGGCTCAGAGTGGGTGTGGATCCATGGGTGGGATGTAATGAGGTTTTGTTTCTTCCAAAGGATCTTTTGGAGCATCTCAATGCACAAGGTATTTACTTCCTCAACCAAATTGTAAATGAGGATCTTACATCGATATCGAATCAAGGTTGGAAATTGTGTGAGGACCTTCAACTTGAGCATCATTGGGAGAAGTCTAGCAAGTTTTCATCAAAGATTTACAAAGATCAAATGTTAGGATCAAGGAGAGGGCAGATGAACTTTGGTGGGTCCATGCCCCTAGTGGTCATTATTCTCCAAAATTTGGTTACAATCTCCAAATGGTTAAACGGGAAAGAGGGGAAGTTTTCATGGTGGCATAAGCCACTATGGAAATTAAAATGTGCAATAAAATCCAGACTATTCTTCTGTTGTATCCTAAAGAATAAAGTGCCTATGTGGGATAACTTGTAGAAAAAGGAACAAACAAGGGCTTGATTGGTGTACTTTGCGCAAAAACTCTGAAGAATCTACATATCACTTATTCTTAAGTTTCCCTTTCACCATTAAAAATTGGGAGGCTTTGTTGAACCTTTTGGGTATCATATTAAATTGGAATGGCACAAATTTAGTGGAAGCCTGACCAAATTGGTGGTCCTCTACCAATGATGAAAATTTAAAGAACACTCCCCCGATCATCTCTTGGGGCATCTGGTTGGCTAGGAATAAAGGAGTCTTCTAGGACTTTGTCACAACTTTGTACCCTATTGCGGTTGAATGTGCCTCCATATATGCAATTCTTCCTTCAATCTCCCACACTATGACTCCCAGGATCATTAGAGAAGAGCATGTAAGACCCTGCATTCCATGGGCATACTTTGATGGAGCCTCAGATACTCAGGACAAATGTGGGGAAGGCCTGATCATTCATGTTAATGAACACAGATTCCTAGAAGCTTCAGTGGATATTGGGACAAGATCAAACAATTATGCAGAACTTCAAACTCTGAAACTTCTTCTGTGTTGGTTGAGACAGTTGGGGATAGATTCAATTCAGATATTTGGTGACCCTTTGAATGTTATAAATTGGACAAACAATGTGCAAATATGTCAAAATATTATTTTGGTTCCTATATTAGACGAAATTTCTTACTTAAAATATGGTTTTTTTGATATTACTATTTGTCACATATACAGGGAACGAAACGTCGAAGCAGATCTCCTTTCTAAAAAGGGTATGCAACAAGTTCTAGATAACTAACATATAATTGAATCAGTGGTGGAGCAGATCTGTGTGTCAGATCAACGCCATACCATGGATAATATACTCTTTTATTTATGCTACTACAACCTTTTACCTTCCTGGCTGCTCATGATCATCAGAATTTTTTTTGTTTTTTGTTCACATGGCTTATGTATATGGTTATTTATGACTGCTTTCTATAAACATGTTATTTTTTGTAATGGGTGGGCGTTTTCTCTGTTCATGGAGAGGATCGGTTTATGGATTCTAGACAATATGTGCTTATTTTCTCTGAGCAAGTGTTGGTTTTTTTCATTTTTTTCAGATGACCGTGATTTCTCTTTCTGTGTCATTGTGGATTCACAGTTTTTTTCAGGAATGCGTAAATGCTTCTACTTATGTAACTGTTTATTTTCTTAATAAAATGTTCTATTTTTCCTTTGGAATATGTATATATATTTCTATTTATCCATACACATCAAAATACTTCTTTACAACAAATAAAGTACTTAAACAAATGCATCTATGTATTGTTGTAGTCATGAACAATGAGAGATATAAGTGATCATGGAGAAAGAAGGATATGTATGCAAAAATAGGTGTTTTAATGAGCAAAATGATGCCAAATGAGGAACTCATCACATTGTTCATAAATGCCAAGGACTTACTAAAACAACATAGTGGATATGTATAGGCCAAGTTGAGCCTCCCATCTCATAAACACTCAATCATTTAGCCTTTCTTGAGGTCTCATCAAGCACATGCTTGCCTATAATGGAATGAAACATTCACATCAAGATGAAATTTCATTTTTGCTTTATAGATAGAAGCCATGGCCAGGCATTGAAAATAAGGAATTCAAAGAAAAGTTACTATAAAGTAATAATATTGAAGAGTATCCTTACTCATCAATGAGGGACTCATCATATTGTTCATAAATGGCCAAGGACTTACTAAAACAACATAATGGATATGTATAGGCCAAGTTGATCCTCCCATCTCATAAACACTTAATCATTTAGCCTTTCTTGAGGTCTCATCAAGCACATGTTTGCCTATAATAGAATGAAACATTCACATCAAGATGAAAGTTAATTTTTTCTTTATAGATAGAAGCCATGGCTAGGCATTGAAAATAAGGAATTTAAAGCAAATTTATTCTAAAGAAATAATATTGAAGAGTATCCTTACTCATCCATTTTGGTTTTTCTACCCTCTTTCAATTTGCTCTCCCTTCAAAATGGCATCCACAAAGGAGGCATTTTTATCCAAACACAACAAAGATTTCCATTCAGCATTCACAAAGGTGAGGAAGTTGGAGCCCACTTGCTGCAAGTATTCTTACCAAGTGATACGAGGCATGGTTTATTCACCTTCCATTGGAATGAAACACGTTTTCCTTTTTTCCCAAATATTTTATTTGAATGTTGTTTAGCCTTTGAATCATTATTCGATTCTTTTTATATGCTTGTGCATAAGGGTAGTTTCATGTATATTTGTCCCTTTTTCATTATTTGTCTATTATTCGATTTACAAGTAGTTAGGAGAGGGCTTCGATACTCCTATATATGCCACAAGTTATTTTTGTTTGCTCCACCATGCTTCCTTTTATTATTTGTTTGTTATTTGGCATATTCTTTAATATGATATATGATACAACCAAGATAGACACCAAATTGGTGTATGAGACCCCCTTGTTTGTGGGACAAGGGTCCCATCTCTACGTAATGATTTGACAGCTAAATTCTACGAAGGCATACATACTCTACCCCCGTCTGGTTTTGAACATGTGGCCTCTTACGAGGAAACACATGCTCCTAACCATTAGGCCCACCCAAACCTCCATATGTCTTACTTTTTAAACTTCAAAATGCCAATGAAAAATATATCTCCCATTATCATATCATATAAGTTTCTATAAAAGGTTTTCACACTTTCATCATGACCTCAAAATTCCAATGACAATATATCTTACATTAACATAACCATTGATATAAAAAATTGGCACGCTTGAGCAAAATATAGGACAACTATCTACATAAAATTTGGTAACAACTTGCAAATATATATGGACCTAAAGTTAATCAACTTTCAAAAGAATAAAACTACATTGGACTTTGGATGACAAATATATGGACCTTTTAAGTTTAAAATGTCATTCAAAGAAAAAAAATTGCTTTAATGATTAAAAATTCAATTTGGTAATTGGTTCTCTAGGCTTATCATGTGTCTTCTGGAACTCTATTTTAGCTAAAAATATAAGAGCCCAATTGTTTTGAAAATTAAGTGTCATTCAGTTTCAAGGTCAAGAGGTGAGCTTCCAAGGTGCATCAACCATGTCTAGGACCTCTTAGAACTTGTTGAGTCAATGTTACCAGTGAACACATATAACCGCTTAACACTTGTTGAGCCAATGGTACACATATATTGCGAAAACATATGAAAAAATTGTGAAAAAAATCATGAAATCATGATATTTGGCCTAGCCAGTGTTAGAGAGAGTGTATTTTTCCACAATTATTCTTATTGAGAGACTTTTTTCGGATGAAACTATGTAAAGGATGTTTAATCCCGTCCAGCATTGATTTTCATCGATATTTTGGTGGTATCTTAATTTAGTTGATGTTTGCTGATTTTTATCAATATAAATTTTTACGATTTTTTGGTTCTCCAAACCCTTGTTGATTTTATCTCGATGCCAATGTTTACAACATTATTTAATACCATGTGAAAAAGACACAAGTAAAACTAAAACACTAGATTCAATGATGAATTTTTTTTAAAGACAAGTTTCATGTTGAAAATAGCAACAAGAAATGCTAAAAATAGAAGTGCTAAAAATAGCGCTATTATAAATAGCATTTTGAGATACATTCCAATTTTAGTTAGTCCCTGAACTAAAATTGAGAATTAAAATTCGAATTTGATCTTAGCTACTGTTTGAAAAATGATTAATTAATTCATATTGGGTTAATTAGTTATAGAAAATCAAACATGAAGTCTATGTGAAGACATGCAACAATTTCCCCTTTGATTGTGGAAGTTATCCCTTGATTAAGGAGATCAGGATGAGTTGTACTTTGAGTTGTAATTAGTTAGCTTAGTTAACTGAGTTAAGTCCAGTTAGATTAGTTCCAACAGTTTGTGGACCTGATTATGAGTTCAGTTAATTAATGCATGCATGCATGTAACTACTGCACTTCAGATAATTGAATATTCTCTCATAAATAACTCATGCATGTCAATTCAGTCAAAGACCCAGTTGAGATCAGATGATGGGACAGTGTACTATCAATTGCAAGAATATTCCATTGAGTATATCTCTTGCATGCAGAAGGAATTCATTCCTTGGAGATTGCGCAGTTACTTCTAAGTTTGGTGAGTTGTGTGAGAGGTAAATTCACACAGGTGGCAGCCAGAGGACCCAGGAGAAACTGCGCAAGGAAATAGGAGGCTTGGAGGACTGGAGGAAGGCATATGTTGTGTCTATTCAGTCTATGAGCAGCATTGAGGGATTGTACTGAGAGTTGGATAGCTTGTGAGCTAAAGATTTGTGTAATTTGGACATATTTCCACTTGTATGATAATACAGAGATCAGGGTTTTTAGCTGAGGCTTTCCCCAGAGTATTCTTTTGTGTTCATGTGTGATTGATTTCTCATTCTCTGTTATATGTGTTCTATTTGATCTTGCTCAAAATCGATTAAGCTTCCGCAAGTTTGTTTGTAGAAGTAGATCAAGTATTTTGCTTTAGTATATTGCATTATCTCGTGATCTACAGTGGGGAATTCTACATGGTATCAGAGCAAAGGTGATCAAAGCAAAGAACAGTATACAAAGAAGGGAGAATTTCGAATTTTGAAGTTCCTGATTATAAAATTCAAATTCTTATCACATCTAAAATTTCACCAATGGCATTCAACGGTTTGAGACTCGAGTATGCCCTTCATGGTAGCTTGAATTATATAGCCTGGAAGGATCACATGGAAGTGGTATTTGAGGACAACGGTTTGAAGGACTTCATTGATCAAGAAGTCCTGAAGCCAGCAGCTGCTAATGCCTAAGAATTGGAGGAATGGAAGAAATGTGTGGCTAGAGCGAGGAGAATCCTTCTGGAGGGAGTTTGAGACCACATAGTCTCGAGTCTCCATGGGAAGGAGACATCGTTTTCAATGTGGAAAACATTGAAGGATCTATATCAGAACAACAACGATCAGAGGAAGCTGGCACTGAAAGACAAGCTTCGGAAAATCAAGTGTGAAAAGGGTGACACGATCTCTACATATCTCAACAAGCTCACCACCTGCAGGGATGAGCTTGGAAGTGTAGGGATCACGATAGCCGATGATGACATGGTGAGTCTTGCACTCATCGGTCTTCCTAAGAGCTGACATGGCTACCCAGGCTTGGTAAATGGAAGAGAGAAACTGCCAAATTGGGAATGACTTTGGTCGGATCTGATGCAGGAGGAGATAAGAAGAAGCACCAGAGATGGATCTTCAACAAAACAAGATGATGAAAAAAATCTAGTCTTAGCAAGTAAGGTGAGGAAAGGGAAAGGGAAGGCGTCCCATTCCAAATCCAGTTCTTCCCATGGTGGGAAGAAGATTGACAAATCGAAAGTGAGATGCTTTCATTATCATGAGGTGGGCCATTATGCTACGAACTGTCCACAGAGGAAATCCAAGAAGGGATCCTCAAAGGGATCAGATGGTGAGGCACTGGCCTCACAGTTCGAATTAGATTTCACCCTCATAGCATGTATGGTTTCATCGATCGTGGGGTATGTTTGGTACCTGGAGTGTGGAGCTTCATTCCACATGACCGGCAACAAGAATCTTTTCAGTACCTTGGAGGAGAAGGACCTCCAGATGCGCATCAAGGGGGCGATGATGGAAAGTACCGTGTTTCAGGTGAAGGTATGATTGTGTTTCAGAGGGAGAATGGAGCTCCTCTCACCCTGACTGATGTAAAGTATGTGTCGGGTCTGAAGAAGAATCTTGTGTCTGTCGCTATGCTAGAAGACAAAGGCTATGATGTAGTCTTTAGCAAAGGAAAGGCATTCCTAAGGCATATCGGCACTGGACAAACCAAGAGGATTGGGATTCGAGTAAAGAATCTCTACAAGCCGAAGGTAGACAACTGTGCTGCATTGAGTTCCAAAGCAGAGTTGGCACAGAGCCAAGATGTTGGCGAGCTATGGCATAGAATATTGGGACACTTGCACCATGGGGCCTTGAAGATCATGTAGTAGATTCCTACCAGACTTCCCAAGGGAAAACTAGAGCAAATGGATACATGCAAAAGTTGTACCTTGGGTAAGTATGCAAAATCTTCTTTTAAGGATCGAGACAGTAGAGCTGGAGAAATCCTGGAGCGAGTTCATACAGATGTGTGTGGACTATTCTCTACAGCCTCCACCGCCAAACAAAGGTACTATGTTATTTTTATTGATGATTTTTCTCGTAGATGTTGGATCTACTTTATGCAGAAGAAGGATCAAACCTTCTCAAGGTTTTGTGAGTTCAAAGCCTTGGCAGAGAAAGAATCTAGAAATAAAATAAGGGCCTTGTGAAGCGACAATGGTGGAGAGTATGTCTCCCAATAGTTTAAATACTTCTACGTAGCAGAAGGAATTAAACGGGAGTTGACGGCACCCCATAACCCACAACAGAATGGGGTGGCTGAAATGAAGAACAGATCGATTGTGGGAGTAGCTCGGGTGATGTTGCATGACCAAAGCCTACCACTTCATTTGTGGGTTGATGCATGCAATACAGCAGTACACTTGTAGAACAAAAGCTTGCATCGTATACTGGGAATGAAGACACCAATAGAGGTTTTTTTCAGGAAGAGACTAGATGTGAGTCACTTCAGGATCTTTGGATCATCGATTTATTGCCATGTGACCAAAGATGCCTGGAAGAAGCTAGATCCAACAGTTGAGTTGGGAATACTTGTGGGGTACACTGATATACCCCACAACTATCGGGTGTTCTTGCCTACCAGTCAGAGGACAGTGGTACGCAGAGATCTGAAGTTTGACGAGCAGAAAGCCATGCGAGTTTCACTTGAGAGGGAGCTCAAGTTGCATGTAGAGGAGGAACTTTTAGTTCCTAAGGAGGAGGAGCCTTAGACTAATGCGGAGCAGCCGCATGCAGAGGATCCGGGAGTGGAGACATCCACTCATGCAAAGTCTTCCAGAGATGGGCGGAAACGCTCAAGGGAAGCTGATAGGGTGATGCTGGATGCGAGAGAGAATGTGGGACATCCATCTTCTCAACGCAGACAGAGGAGGTCACCCGAGCGATATACTGGTTACATGGCCCTGGTTGGGGAGTCTGTAGAGATCGAACCTTCTTCATTCGAGGAAGCAATGCAGCAACCAATCTAGGTTGATGCTATGGTGGAGGAGTATGAATCCATCATTCGGAACTGTGTTTGGGATGTTGTCCCAAGACCGGAGGACAAATCAGTGGTGAGTTCCCAATGGCTTTACAAGGTAAAGTAAGCAACTGATGGCAGTGTTGAGAAACGTAAGGCAAGGTTTGTTGCCCGTGGTTTCTCACAAGTCCAGGGGATCGACTACAATGAGAATTTTGCTCCTGTAGCAAGGTACTCATCTATCAAATCGATGTTGGCACTATCAGCTCAGATGGGTTGGAAGATCCATCAGATGGATGTGAAGACTGCGTTCCTCAATGGCAAGATTGAGGAAGAGGTGTACATTGAGCAGCCGGAAGGTTTTGAGACCTTCGATCGTGAGTCGCATGTGTGCCGACTCAAGAGGGCTTTGTACAGGCTGAAGCAAGCACCTCGTTCTTGGTACACCAGGATCGACAGCTATTTGACTGGGTTGGGCTTCACCAAGAGTGAAGCAGATGCGAACCTTTACCACATCATGGTAGAAGGCAAGCCATTGATCATTGTTCTTTATGTTGCTGATCTGATATTGATAGGTGATGATTAGTTCATCAAGTATTGCAAGAAGGACCTTGCAAGAGAGTTCAAGATGAAAGACATGGCTCTTATGCACTACTTTCTAGGCATGGAAGTGTGGCAGAAGGATGGGGAAGTGTTTGTGTCTCAAGGCAAGTATGCCAATGAGATACTCAGGCGATTCCACATGGAGAAGTGCAAGCCCATGCAGACTCCTCTAACTGGTAACTGGAGGAAGGAGGATGCTACTTCAGGTGAGGTAGTAGTTGCTACTGTTTATTGGCAGCTTGTGGGTTCATTGATGTATCTAGTGAACACACGACCAGATTTGTGCTTTGCGGTGAACCAGCTAAGTCAAGCTATGGTTCAGCCTACCAAGCTATTTTGGAAAGCAGTGAAGCATGTACTGAGATACCTCAGAGGCACATCTCAGTATGGATTGTGGTACAGATGGATAGAGGGAGTGAAGCTTCAGGGCTTCACAGATGCAGATTGGGCAGGGATTCCATCAGACCGGAAGAGCACTTCAGGAGGAATCTTCAACCTTGGTTCAGCTGCAGTTTCTTGGTACAGCAAGAAACAGAGGTCAGTTGAACTTAGCTCAGTAGAGGTTGAATACATGGCTGCCAGTCAGGCAGCATGTGAGGCCATTTGGATGCGAAAGATTCTAGTTGGATTGTTTGGTAAGAGGATGGATCCAACTGTGATCTATTGCGATAATCAGAGTTGTATCAAACTCTCTGAGAATCCAATATTTTATGACAGGTCCAAGCACATCGATATCCGGTATCATCATCTTCAAGACTGTGTGGTGAAGAGGATCATGTTGTTGTTGTATGTTTCGACTGAGGAACATGATGCAGATATTTTGACTAAGGCATTGTCAAAATGCAAGTTCGAGTTCCACAGAGATAGGATTGGGGTGACAGATAATCTCTTTCTTGTTGAAAGGGAGTGTTGAAAATAGCAACAAGAAATGCTAAAAATAGCACTGCTATAAATAGCATTTCGGGATACATTCCAATTTTAGTTAGTCCCTGAACTAAAATTGAGAATTAAAATTCGAATTTGATCTTAGCAGCCATTTGAAAAATAATTAATTAATTCATCTTGAGTTAATTAGTTGTAGAAAATCAGACATGAAATCTATGTGAAGACATGCAACAGTTTCCCCTTTTATTAAGGAAGTTATCCCATGATTAAGGAGATCAGGATGAGTTGTACTTTGAGTTGTAATTAGTTAGCTCAGTTAACTTAGTTAAGTCCAGTTAGATTAGTTCCAACAGTGTGTGGAAATGATTGTGATTTCAGTTAGTTAATGCATGCATGCATGTAACTACTGCACTTCAGATAACTGAATATTCTCTCCTAAATAACTCATGCATGTCAGTTCAGTCAGAGACCCAATTGAGATCAGATGACGGGACAATGTACTATCAGTTGCAGGAATATTTCATTGAGGATATCTCTTGCATGCAGAAGGGATTCATTCCTTGGAAATTGCGCAGTTACTTCTAAGTTTGGTGAGTTGTGTGAGAGGTAAATTCACACAGGTGGCAGCCAGAGGACCTAGGGAAACTGCGCAAGAAAATAAGAGGCTTGGAGGACTGGAGGAAGGCATATGTTGTGCCTATTCAGTCTATGAGCAGCATTGAGGGATTGTACTGAGAGTTGGATAGCTTGTGAGCTAAAGCTTTGTGTAATCTGGACATATTTCCACTTGCATGATAATACAAAGATTGGGGTTTTTAGTTGAGGCTTTCCCCAAAGTATTATTCTGTGTTCATGTGTGATTGATTTCTCATTCTCTGTTATATGTGTTCTATTTGATCTTGCTCAAAATCAATTAAGCTTCCGCAAGTTTGTTTGTAGAAGTAGATCAAGTATTTTGCTTTAGTATATTGCATTATCTGGTGATCTATAGTGGGAAATTCTACATTGCAAGTCATCCTACAAGGATAAGGTTCCCAAAAGTTTTGGCCAACAAAATGCATAAAAATTGTGAAAACACCAAAACTTCAAAATGCCAATGAAAAATATATATCCCATTAGCATATCATATCATTTTCTATAAAAGTTTTGCACACTTTCATCCTGACCTCAAAATTCCAATGACAATATATCTCACATTAGAATAACCCTTGCTATAAAAATTTGGAACACTTAGGCAAAATATAGGAAAACTATCTATATAAAATTTGGTAACAACTCGTGAATATATATGGACCTAAAAAATAATCAATTTTCAAAAGAATATAACTGCATTGGACTTTGGATTATAAATTTATGGACCTTTGAAGTTTAAAATGTCCTTCAAAGAAAAGAAAAAATGCTTCAATGGTTAACAATTCAATTTGGTAATTGGTTCTGTAGGCTTATCATGTGTCTTCTAGAACTCTATTTTAGCTAAATAAGTTCCATTTAGTTGCAAGGTCAAGAGATGAGCTTCTAAGGTGCATCAACCATGTCTAGGACCTCTTAGAACTTGTCATCAATGGTACCAGTGAACACATAACCTCTTAACACTTGTTGAGCCAATGGTACACATATACGCTTAAACAATTTAAATGTGGTGAGTTCCAAGTCAAAAAATAAGCCTATACAACATGTTGACTTCTTGCATTGGTCTAAGACCCACAAAAACATACAAAAATATCGTGAAAAAAATCACGAAATCACAATTTTTGGCCTAGCCAATGTTAGAGAGAGTATTTCCACAATTATTCTTATTGAGAGGCTTTTTTTAAGATGAAATTGTGTGACGGATGTTTAATCTTGTCTAACGTTTGTCGATTTTTATTGATATTTTGGTGGTATCTTAATTTAGTTGATGTTTTCCGAATTTTATCGATATCAATTTTTACAATTTTTTGGTTCTCCAAACCCTTGTTGATTTGATCTCGATGCCTATGTTTACAACATTATTTAATACCATGTGAAAAAGGCACAAGTAAAACTAAAACATTAGATTTAATGATGAATCTTTTTAAAGACAAGTTGCAAGTCATCCTACAAGGACATGTTCCCAAAAATTTTGGCCAACAAAAGTTTTAACACTAGCGTTATCACACAAAAATCGTGAAATCACCAAAACTTCAAAATGCCAATGAAAAATATATCTCCCATTAGCATATCATATCATTTTCTATAAAAGTTTTGAACATTTTCATCATGACTTCAAAATGCCAATGACAATATGTATCACATTAGCATAACCCTTATTATAAAAATTTGGCACACCTCGGAAAAATATAGGACAACTATCTATCTAAAATTTGGTAACATCTTGTAAATATATATGGACCTAAAAAATAATCAACTCTCAAAAGAAAGAATAGAACTGCATTGGACTGTGGACAAATATATAGACCTTTGAAGTTTAAAATGTCATTCAAAGAAAAAAAATTGCTTTAATAATGATTAACAATCCAATTTGGTAAATGGTTCTCTAGGCCTATGACGTGTCTTCTATTTTAGCTAAAAATATGAGAGCTGACTTGATTGGAAAAATAAGTTCCATTTAGTTGCAAGGTCGGGTGATGAACTTCCAAGGTGCATCAATTATGTCTAAGACCTTTTAGAACTTGTCGAGTCAATGGTACTAGTGAACACATATAACACTCGTTGAGCTAGTGGTACACATATACACCTAAATAATTTAGATGCGGTGAGTTCCAAGTCAAAAATTAAGTCTATGCAGCATGTTGACTTCTTGCATTAGTCTAAGGCCCACAAAAACATACAAAAATATTCAATCAAAACACATACAACCTAGATCTGCTACAGATTTGCAAGAAACTTGTAGCTTGACCTCAAATTTGGGTTTATGTCCAAATTTGATTTTACCAAAAACAACTCCATGAGTACATTGATGTTGGAGTGCCCCCAAGCATTCCTCCCTAATCTAACCAACAAACGCTGAGACATACAAGGAAATACTTTTTAAAGACAAGTTGCGAGTCATCCTACAAGGACCAATAGTGTATATTTCCACAATTATTCTTATTGAGATATTTTTTTTTGGATGAAACTATGTGAAGGATGTTTTATCATGTCCAACGTTTGTCGATTTTTACTAATATTTTGGTGGTATCTTAATTTTTAGTTGATGTTTGTCAATTTTGATTGATATCAATTTTTTATGATTTATTGGTTCTCCAAATCCTTACTAATTTTATCTCGATGTCAATGCTTACAACATTATTTAATACCATGTGAAAACGTAAAACTAAAACACTAGATTTAATGATGAATCTTTTTAAAGACGAGTTGCAAGTCATCCTACAAGGACCAAAAGTTTTGGCCAAGCATTAACACCAGCATTATCATGAAGAAAAATCATGAAATCACAATTTTTGGCCCAGCATGTTAGAGAAAGTGTATATTTCCACAATTATTCATATTGAGACTTTTCTCGGATATCCACAATTATTCATATTAAAAATTTTTTTTCAGATGAAACTGTGTGGTGGATTTTATTTACCAATATTTTAATGACATCTTAATTTAGTTGATGTTCACTGATTTTTATTATGAATATCAATTTTTACGATTTTTGGGTTCTCCAAATGCTTAATGATTTTATCTCTATACCAATGTTTACAACATTATTTAATACCATAAAAAAAAAAACAAAGGACATAAGTAAAACTAAAACACTAAAACACTAGATTTAATGATGAATCCTATTAAGTTTTACCATTAACCTCCCATAGCAGTTGTACGTCATAGACTCCTCTGTATTTCGCTGTGTGCAAGTTAACGTACCTAGAAATATAATAAAGTATCACGGGCCGACATAAGTAACTCCCCAAAAGGTTCAGATGCTTAAAGATTTTGTTCTTTTCAGAAAATTAAGCCCCTCTCAATTTGGATGAGTGGTACTCCTTCAAGGTTCCAGTCTAAGAAGCATCAACTCTTATACAACGTGTATTTGCAAGTAATCTACAAAATTATTATGAAATGTTATTTTAGCACGAGAAACATCTGCGCTTACAGATAAGTCGTATTCCAGTCTAAGAATCATCAACTCTTATACCAGTTGTATTTGCAAGTAATTTACAAAATTATTATGAAAATGTTATTTTTGCAAGAGAAACAGCTATGCTTATACCACTTGTATTTGAAAGGAATTTACGAAATTATTATGAAATGTTATTTTTGCAAGAGAAACAGCTATGCTTATACCACTTGTATTTGGAAGGAATTTACAAAATTATTATGATTTACGGTCTATCTACCTTCCCAAATATATTGAATATGTTACAGGTGGTTGCAAACGAAAACTTTGGTATAGTTACAAAATTGCATTATATCATCAGTAGTAGTAGATCCAAGTTACAAAAAAAGCTACTTACTGCCAGCATTGTTTGAAGTGAAAATGAATGGAACTTGCAGCATTGTTTGAAGTGAAAATGAATGGAACTTGCAGCATTGTTTTATTTTTCCAAATAACAATGCATCAACGATATTTACTCATCTTTATTTTAAATTTACAATCATAATGAAACATTTCCAGCTCATCCGGAATTTGCTAAGAGGACAATCACATAAACCATTTTATTTCAAATGCTCCGAGCTGCAGTGCTTGTACTTCCATGAGTTGAAGTGCTTGAAAAACCAAACATAAAAAAACCTCACAAACAACCCTCTCTACAACCTTTTGCTGAGAAGTCATCAACAGACTACCGTCTCTCCCAAGTGAACGAAAAATAACTCAACAGTCAGCCCTCTCTGCAATCTTTTGCTGAATTTGATTTCGCTACCGAACTCTGCCACAGAGGCCAATCCAAAATACAAAATTCAGCTGTGGCAGATCATCTTTACCTCAGTACTCTTGTAGTGTTATTGCATACATCACTCTGCTAGTGTGGGCATAAAAAATATATACAAGATTCAGCTGAGGCAGATCATATTTACAGAACTGATGAAGAACAAAACCCCAGTAGAAGATTCTTATGGTGTTATTACATACATCAATCTGCTAGTGTGGACGTAAAGAATACCTGCAAACCAGCCCCTAGGCCCTATACCAGGAAGCTGACCCAAACACGATGCATCTGAAACCAAACCTTCGCATTTGTATAATTTTTGCAGAAAATCACCAACAACTGAAGGAGCAAAACATAAAGAACCTCTTATGCCCGTACAAACTTCTAAAGGCTTAGCATGGCAGAAATAAAACTCAGTACTTGGATTTTAGTGCTTGATACATGGCTTCCTGTGCAGAAATCATGTGCCTCAATTGACCTGTCCTCTATTTACTTTCATAGTTGGAAAGATCACAGGCAATGAAATATGTATTATGACTTACTGCTGAAAAATTATATACCCTGAATTGATGCTGAAAAATCAGATGCCCCAAACAGTATGCATACTGTTAAGAAATCTAGAGACTGAAGCAGTGCTCTTTTTACTATCATAATCGGAAAACATCACAGGCAGCAAATACAGTATGCTGTGTTTCTGAAATATGTCTCAAATAGCATGCTGTGTATTGCTGAGAAATCAGGTGCCCAATATCAGTGCTCTCTTTTCTATACGCTGTATTTTCCTATCATAGTTGGAAAATATCACACAGGGCAGCAGAAACAATATAATGTATTGCTGAATTCAAATGCCCCAATTCAGGTGCTGAAAACAGAGCTTTCCTTAAGATCATTGATAGGAAATGTCACAGGCATTGAAAACAATACGCTGTATTAACAAGTGACAGAAGTAATTGCAAGCATAGGGCAGTGGCATGATAATGCAGAAAGCTGAAATACAGTGCTGGCAGACTTCAACATTAACTCTTAGGACCTGCAATGGAAGCACATCACTCTCTTAGATAGCCTTAAATGGAGTTTGATTTTAACGACCAATGAATCAATACGATATTATCTAATAAAGACTCAATCTAAATCTTATGTAGTGTTTCAAATATCGGCACATTAACAAAACAGTTACGTTAAAATCCATACCCATATTTTGGACTAGAATGCCAGAAGGTAATATTTTTCACTTAAGTATATTTGATCCGAGTCAACATAGAGATAAATACTGCCATTACACCTGCAACAGAATCTTATTAGATTCATAGGAGTAATTCAGATTTATGATAAAAGTAAATAAAGTTAGCATTTCCAATTCATCTTTAAGTGACAAAAAACCATCACACCTGCTTTTGTTGGATTATTCTCTGTTAAATTCATTTCAAGGAGGAATAATCTGTTAATTCGTTGATGTACAACCCTTCAAAAACCAGAACACATCTGGAAGATACAACTTTGATTCAGGAGAGGTCAAAATGTTGTCCGTACTCTCAAAAGATCTGTTTGATTTTTTGTTGAACTGAAGTTCCTTGAGCAAACATTGTTCCTGTGATCATGGAAGAAGATGGTGAAAACTCTAGTTAGCTTTCTGCATGCGACAGCAAATACAGCAAACTCTAGTTAGCTTATGCCCAGTGAACAATTGTTTTTATAAACAGACATATTACCGTGGTTCTCGTCCTCAAAGGTTGCACAGGTGTCATTTTGGGCTTTCTGCCTTGGCCGGAAGAAGTTGAAGTTGGGGAAAACCTAGAAACCTTTTGAGGGGATGGAGGACAAGATTGAATCTGCATAAAAGTAAATAAACATTCCCTTATGTGTGCTCTTATTTTACATTGGAGAAAACCCACTTTACTATCCGTTTGAGCACCAACTGAAAAAATGGAGAATTCTATATAATGGTTTTCCCTCAATTTAAAATGGTCAAACAATATTTTCTGGATTAACTAGAAGGGCTCTTGCACAATACTGCCCTATTCTTCTGATAGTGGGGAAGGCAGGGGGGGAGCACTTTACCTTCTGATAAAAATCTTGCTTCAAGGTGTCTTTCCTTGGACAATCTGCTTTTGCACAATCACCTTTTTGCATCATGCCCTCGTTTCTTCTGCAATAATACATATCAGTAAAGAAGTCCTAAAAGTCTTGAACTAAAAATTACACTGAAGGAGCATGAGAATGAAGGATGACAAGCATAATTTTTTTTAGGGCATTCTAAACACTTACCGCTTCTTCCAGATGCTTGGGTTGAATATCTTTGCATGGATTGATTTCCTATGAGCTTCCTTCAAGACATTTTTATGACTGTCTAAGCCTTCCATGTATCTCTGAGTCTCTGGATTTACTAAATTCGCAGATGTGCCATGCTCTTGACAGGGAATTGGTCCAGAAAATGAGTCAGCTGAAGGGGAATCCCCTCTGTTTCTTACTTTCTTTGCACAAGGATCATCGGCAATACCCAATGTATCTCTGCCAATTTCTTCCATGTGAACTTGATGATGGTCCTTTTGATCAGAAATGGAAGACGTATTTTCCTTCTTATTCAAATCATTCATACTCTGTCTCTGATGAAGAGATTTTGGGCAAATCTTAGCAGTAGCTTTAATGCTTCTGTGCCGAAGCCAACCTGTCTCCATTGGTCCAGATTTACTGCATTTATCTGGATCTACAACATTGCTAGTTATATTGACCTTAGAGTTGTCGGAGCCATCCTGAATAGATCTTTCAGATGAAAGTACAGATAAGCAGTTACCATCAATATCTTGAGCTTTTTTTACTTGATCTTCAATGCTTGAATTGCTAGAAAGTTTAGAGGGCTTGTTGGATTGTTTGGAAGAATCTGCCTGACTACCATTCAATGCAAGATTTTTCAGTTCAGAGCAAAATTCTGAAATCTGTGACAGGAATTCTTTCCCTGCAGTTTTGCCAAAGAGGTTTCTTGCAGAAAAAGTATGCTTCACTGCAAAACCAGGTTTGGTACTTGGAATTTTAGGATCATCTGTAGGAATTGTACACGTTGGTGGGTGAATTTTAGGATCATCTGTAGGAATTGTACTCGTTGGTGGGTGAATTTTAGGATCTTCTGTAGGAATTGTACTCGTTGGTGGGTTGGGGAATTGAAAATGGGTTGTTGATGGAGAATAAGCACTCGTGCTGTGAAATGTTTGCTTTCTATCACCTCTCTCCCCACTGCTTACCGAAGGTGCAACAGGGCTGCCAGTACTAGAAGTATTCAAATTATGAATTGCTTCCCTTCCAACTCCTTTCTTCTCAAGATTTACAGGGCTGTTTTGCTTGCTGGCTTTCACAACAGTAGATGTATTTTTCTTACTCTGTAATTTGGGGGTTCTTCCACTTGTTGCTACTGCAGAAGCACTACGTTGATGATTGGGATTTTCATTTTCAGAATGTTCACGGTATTTGAAAGTTGTCGACTGAAGCTTATTTCTATCCAATGGAGATGACTTCTTGACATTTCCTGATGCATTTTCCTTCGCCTTCAACTCATACAGAGAAGTAATTGAGGTTGATAATGGACCCATATTTTTCTTGCTATTCAGAGCACTGCACAGATGAACAAGAGCAATTAGATCTTTGCACATATCAATCCACCACACAGAGATAAGAAACAGGGGCAGAAGAGAAGAAAAATAAGATGAAGATTAAAAGAATACTGAACCTTGCAGTTTTGTTTCCCAGTGGACTAGTGCTGGAAGTGCTAACACTAGAAGAAGAATTCATTAATCTGGGTTGTCTCATCTGCAACACGTTAAAATCTTCTTAACAGATTGTAAGGAAAATCCAAGAAAGGAAAAACACAGAAAATAATATATTTTGATCTCAAGCTTAAAGAAACTATACCTTGTTGGATCGAAACACTGGGCTCTTCACGAAACTAGCAGCATTCTTGGGATGATTACAATCTGTAAAACAATTTTCTCAATCCATCATGATCTATGTTAAAACAAAGAACATAACACATACACCCACAGAATAGATGCCTGCCTCTTCAAATCTATTTCAACACATGCATTTTTTATAATTACTAACTACAGTTTAAGAGACAGTCTGGTGCAGACTGGATTTAGAAATTAGAACCCTTTAATTTTAAAACGATTAGCTAGATTGACGAGTTATCTTGATTGTAATAAAGTAGTGGAGCCCTTGAAAATAACGGAGTAGTGTAGTTCATATTGAAGCAGAAGCAGCATGATGTCATTTTGTGAAAATGATATCTATAAACCAGCAATATAATAGCTATGCAAAGGACGAGGCACTGACCAATATCTAGTTGAATCCACATATGGTTAAATCAAACCAGAATTAGACATAACTTGTCATCAATTTACAAGGTGAAAGAACCAACACGGATCAGACTTGAAGATAAGTATGGTCGTCACCTGCCTCGCAACAAAGTTAAGTACAGGTCCTTAGCTCAGCTAAAACCAGGCCAACCTGGCAAGGCATTTTAGAACCTTACCTTAGCAGAGGTGTTGACTTATTCGTTGTTAGATGACCTTTTTGGACGTTAGCTAGAGAAGAGTTGACAACGATCCTAAAATTTTTCATTCCTATGGTTCACTTGAATAGTTCAAAGCAAGGGACATGAGGCTAATACTATTCCATGGTAAACCCATATACAAAAGTAATGCCCTGAGAAGGGTTGACAACAATCCTAAAAATTCATTCCTATGGCTTCATTTAAATAGTTCAAGCAAGGGATATGTCGCTAACACTATTCCATAGAAGATCCTCATGCGAAAGAAATGCCCTGTCCTTCTGCTGAATAACATTATAATGCAATTTCTCACACCTTGCTTGGTTTTCAACGATGGTTGGAAGATTTTCCGGAAAGATGCCCACCAAAAGGCATGCTTCAACTTTTGAAAAATCACAATGGAAGCGATATATGTATCAGTTGTTGAAAATTAAGTGGCCTAAGAATCAAACACCGGATCTGCTCTGGCCATTGGGCTGCTCTACCACTCACCTACATTCCCCTTATCATCACACACACTCTTCCTGATTCGATATCAAGGTGTGGATTTCTATCTCCAACACCCCACCTTAAGAATCAACCTCAACACCTGACTCCGACACTATGTTGAAAATTAGACTGAACGGGGAAGTTTCGAACCCAAGACCTGCCCGGCCAAGAGGGTGCTCCTCCATCGACGGTCCAAGTAAGGTGTGGCAATCTCAATTAAAAAAATGGACTAAATGTACTATTCTATTATAATAAAGCCAAGAACCTCAAATCTCCCCAAACAGAACAGAGAAGTCGGGATATCCCTAACATTACAGATCCGCACAAACCCAAATCCAGCTAAAACACACATAAATAAATCAAATCTAGTTACCAGGTTTGCAGAACCAGGCATCATCATCCACGGGTTCCTCGGGAGCCAGGAAATCCAACCATTTGGGCGCTCGGATGCCTTCATAGAATTCATCTTTCACTAACCTGCTGTCGATATTCTTCCAATCTATGTCCAAAACCTCCATTAAACCTGCAAAATCCAAGATCAAACCCCTCGGGCAGCAAGAGAAGAAGAAAAGAAGTTCAAGAAAATCCAGTAAAAACTAATGCAAGTAAAAATCTAACAACGAAAGAAAACCAGCACGAATCCTCAATGAAACACCGCCTCAGTGAAGAGTTTATTTCTTTTATGCTCCCCAGGTTGGATGGAGGGATTTGATTTATTTAAAGCCAATCTTGCAGAGATATCTCTGAGATCAGTATGGCTATAGTATCAATTAATCAGCATAGTAGAAGCTAAATCAGAGTGAATAACAGAAGGCACGGGTTGAAATGCAACGTATGTATACATTTCTTATCTACTTTGCTCTTCGGACTTGGTATCAAGTATCGAATCCGAGGAAGACTCTACAACGGTCGATCGTTGGATGTTTGTGACCGTTGTCCGAGACCTAGGGTTCTACAGCTGGAAGGACTTTATTCACATTAATTATTGTTCTTATTTTATTAATTGTGTTGTGAGCAGTTTATATTTTTTATAATGTTTGACCACCTCTCTTAACAACTTGCAGGGATAGAAAAATGGGAGTATTCTTAACCACTTGCAGGGATAGAAAAATGGGAGTATTTTAATTTACAGGCCAATCTTTTTTACTGGGAGTATTCTTAACCACTTGCAGGGATAGAAAA
This sequence comes from Pinus tabuliformis, assembly GCA_031772625.1. Taxonomy (NCBI): domain Eukaryota; kingdom Viridiplantae; phylum Streptophyta; class Pinopsida; order Pinales; family Pinaceae; genus Pinus; species Pinus tabuliformis. The sequence continues at coordinate 1,329,965,431 of CM062819.1, read as the reverse complement.
ATTGGAGTATTCTGAGATTTTTTAAAATTTGAGTTTAAATTGTTTGTGTTTTGAATCCATTTATACATTCAAAAATGTATTTTAACAACAAAAAATGTTGAAATTGTATTGCCAGATTTTAGTGAATTCTGGTGAAAAAGACTCTTTCGTTTATAAGTTAGACTAGGACTTTAAAAAATTGTGATCTATTAAATCACCATTTGGTATAAAAAAATTTGAGATGCAAATTTTATAGTATTCTTTCCGTTGCAATGAATTTTTGGATGAATTGAATTTAGGCTTTTGTAATGTGAATATCTTTGATTTGATTCTTGACGATTCATTATAATTTATTATTTTTTGGTAATATATAAATTAAGTTAACAATTTCCAATAATTAATATAAGAAACATATATATATTGTGAATAAGTGTTATTTTATATAGTAGTTTATTTGTTATACATTTTGGAGATTGTTGGGTATATTTTTAGGTGGAATTTGCCTAAAATTTAATAGGATCACCAATTCTGGCCAAAAACTACAAAACTCATAATAATTAGACAATGTCTTATTTTATATGCATCAAATTTTTTATTTCTTATTTTGTATTTTATATAATACTTTATATTGGGCATACATACGTTGATGTTATCCTTATGAACATTGGATAGACATTACAATCTCTTGATTTTTAGGCTGGAATATTCACCACGAATCTCTTAATGCAACAAGATATGCATTTTTTTAATATCAACTTTATCAACAATATAAAAGAATACATACACAAGAAAATGAGTGAAGACAAGAATGCAATGATTGTGGTTGAAATGTCAACCACATACTTATACACTTATTTGCTTTACTATGTATATGAGTACAACATTGAGGGAGAGTAATCAAAATTCACCAAATCTACATTAAGGTATAATAAATAAAATTCCTAAGCAAGTACATAGATATATGTACCATATACATGAATATATAATAAAATCTGAATTATGTTTTGTTGTTTCCTGTATTTAATGAAATTTGTTCCTAATTTCTCTTTTAGATGTGGAAAAAACTATTCAAATGTTGATGAGGACATCTACTTAGCTTGAGTTGGTACTAAAACTTTGCAAACAACTCTATAAGTCATAGTGGTTTTATTTCAAGTGGTACATGTGCATATATTAGAAAGAGTATTTTCATTCAAAGGTAGTTGAAAATCTAGGATGGTATCCTTAGGATGAGAGATACCAACTTATCTTCTAAATTCGATACAACATCATGTTTACAAAGTTGAGAAGAAATATCCAACCAAAAAACATTTTCCCTAATTCCTTGAAAAATGATATAAGACCCATATTAAATAGGTTTGAGCTTATAGTGTCAATAAGATTCAAACCTTTTTTTATCTAAGTAAATCCAAACTTTATTGCCAATATGAAAAATGTGGAGGGATGCAATGTCGATAATAACCCTTCATTTTTGGCTTGAATCTTCAATAAGGTTTCATGAACTTGTGTATATGCTTTAGCTAAATGTTCAACAAAAGATTAAGCCTTAACTTGTTATTTTTGTTGATGAGAATACAAAGTTGTGGGTAGAGAGCTATAGAAATGTCATACAACATAATTAATCAATACTTGTAGTAAACACAAATGGAGAGTTCCTTGTACAAACATGGAAAGCTCTATTATCTCTATGTTGTGGAATACGAAGAAAAGTGTCCTACTCTATTTTTATCAGTGATACTCGTTGTTAGAACACACCAAAATTGAGAATTAATTAGAAAAGAGTGTGATACATTATTCATTCATATGACACACAAAAATACATTGTTTATGACCCGTGTATTCATCTTCTAAGGGGTCCCTTGGGCTCCTCATGACTATTCAATTTCACTTGTGGTTTTTCACCTTCCTCTCAAGTGAATGATACAAATGGACAAAATCCATGAGGATTATGTTTCCAACATCACCCCCCCCAATCGGAAGGGGTGTATCCTGTGAGTCCAAGAAGAGAGATAAAATGAGAAGTGGGTAGTTGTCAATGGTTGAATATGCTCTCTAAATTTGGTAGTTCAAGGAAGACCACAAACCAAATGGGTAGTGGAAACTAAAGTCTTCTATTGAATGGTGGTTTAAGGTTGACTACCAACTCTTCAACATGGCTCGAAGTAGTTCTCAAAATAATTATTAATCTAGTTAGAAGTTCTTATGTCCAATGGAATTGCTCTCTGATAGTGGTTTAAAGATTACTACAAAATGATGTCTAGTAGAAGCTATAAGTCGTCTATTGGGTGGTAGTTAAGGAGGACTACAAACAAAATGGTGCTCATGGAACATGGCTCTAGTTACAACTCTAATTTTGGCTCTAATCTCTACTTTTGGTTGTGGCTCAAGCTTAATTGCTTCTATTTGATTGGTAAGGCTTTCAAACTTGAAGCATGATTATCAATCATTGTTATTCTGAAGTAAAAAATCTATCCACTACAAGATGTGTCAATACTTGAGAATGATTTCTATGATATGATAGTTATATCTTCTTCGCTATTGATGACCATTGCTCAAAATAAATCCATCCAAGGTGTATCTTTGCTATTGCAAGGTTCTTCTATTTGGAACATTTGTCTGAATGATGATTATGCTGTCCACAATGATTAAAAGGATGAATATTAAAACACTAATCCTTATGTGGCTAACTCAATGATAATGTTGGCATTTGGGAATCTAATGTGGAAGTGGACCAGGTGAAGATGAGCTTTCTTGAAGGAAATTTATGATATTAAGGTTGCAATAGAATGAAAACTATTGCCACATCTACACTATGCAAACTCAACCAAAACCAGGGACACCAAGACCATTACACAAATTCTATTAAATCATAAGTTGTTAATATTATAACTATTGCACAAATGGTCCCTTATATAACTATAGGTGACCATAACAATCATTTCATATTTAGGAAATTAGTTCAAACTAATTCCATAACTATTTCCACAATATCTCCTTAACTATCTCCTCAAGTTTTTCAATGAATCTTTCAACTGATCCCCATCCTTAGCTTCTCTCATATCTTTCTATCTCCCTTCATATGTAGACTTTCTAGAATTAGTCTGCATCATTACAAATCACATTGTATTATTTATCCATTAAACATCATAAGTATAATTATTTCTTCATATTTCTTTTTATCAAGTACTTGTGATCCCAACATGTATTATGTTTCCATCTTCATTATTCTTTGCACCTTGTCTTCATCTTAGGTCTTCTTTGTCTTTAATGATCTTTGTCTATGATCTTTGGTCTTCTTGATCTTCTACACTTCCCATCGCATACCTACAAACATAAACAAGTCCATATAAAAATATTACTATCCACTGAAGTACATGGGTTGTTGGCCATTGTACATGCCAATTTTCTAGGAAACATTTTCTCCTACGAGGTTTATCAACCATTTTCCATTTCATGTTTACATACATGTACCTATCGTTCCCCCTGTCTTACCATTATTCATTGTCTTCATCCTAGGTATTTGGATTACCCATAACCATTCTCTTGATGGTCTTGCATCAAACTCCCAACAAACAAAACTTCTTCATAGACTCTTGTCCATGTGTTCCCTATCTCTCACAAACATCTGCCTCATAGTTTGTGTTACTCCATCACATCCTCAATGGTCACTTTGCTCCTACACAAGTCTATTTTTCATGACTTGAAATCTTCTCGACTACCTCCTCACTAATATCAATGATTCTACCAAGTGTCAATTGCCTCAAATTAGTGATTCTGCCTACAATTGAGCTTCTCTCTGTGAATGGATTTACCTCTTCAAGTGGTTTCTACTTACCACAAACAATACATGATGGCATGTCGTTTCTAGATGAACACGAAACTTTAATCTGTTGAAATTGTAACTAGGTTCAATCTTCGTAATTGTTTTACTTGTATCAATATGTATTTCATGTAAAAACAAAAAGAAGAAAAAAATATCATTATTATGTTTATTAATCAAGCATGTTCTTCATGCTTTGTTTTCATCAAAATAAAATGTAAAAGGGCATGTTCTTTGTGCCCCTTGTGAAAAAAAGAAAATTTGAATATTTGTAAGTGTCATTTGTCCTTCCAAGTTGCCAAGTTAGCCCTCTAGAAAGACAAGTTGGCCTATAAAAAGGATGTGTCCCTTCACATGAATGAACAATATATATTGGCACCTAGTCTCCTCCATTTGTCAAGAAATTCGATGATCATCTATTGAAGGATAACTCGGGTCTATGGCTATATCTATGTGACAATTCATGCATAATCTTTGTGACAATTCGAGCATCATATCTGTGACAGTCCAAATCTTTGTAATAGTTCAGGCATCATCTCTGCGACAGTTTGATCATCCTGTGACTATATCTCTGTAATAGTTTGGGATTCCTTGTGGCACTTTTCTGTGATGATACGAGTTAATTAAGAGAACATACTCTTGTGATGTGAAAGCTATTTAAGGGACATGTCCTCTATGGTATGAAATATATTTGAGGCATTTATATTTTGTGACCTATGGACAAACTTCATGTTGAGTTTTTGGTGGAGGTATGTCTTGGTAATTGGACCTTCTAGTTAGGTTAGTCGTGACTTGGATTTCTCTTATTGATTGAGAATCTATAAGGAAATGATTGATGGGTTTTCACCCTGTAGGTTTTCCCTTGGCCTCTGACCTAATCTCTAGTGTCTCTTGTCTCTTGTGCACTATAATATTTATTTTTTCTTGTACTTATATTGATAATTGATTGATGAGCAATAAAGAAAATCTAATAAGGGAACAATAATATCTTCACAAGTAATTATCATGCTCATTCAATCATCTATTCGAATTTCAGTACAATCCAAAGTGGTCTTTTAGAGTACCATGAACTTTATGGTGGTACATTTATCTTATCAAACTTACATTATCATTGAATTAGGTACATACAATTTCAACTTTCATTTTAGTATAATCGTAGCCTTTACACATACATATGACCAAAGACCATTTTCTTTCTATCATCAAAATATTATTCAAGGACCATTCCTTAGGGATGTTAATTTCATGGATCTACCATATCTGCACACGATACTTTATTTTTTTACCTTGCTTTACTTGCTCCTTCTTGTCATAGTTGCATCAAACTTTGTCCTCTCTTTGTTGTTGTATCATTTTCTCCTTGTCTCTTTTTCTACATGGCTATTTTTCTACATTAAATCTTCTTTCTTGTCCTTTCTTCTTTTAGGCCTTTGTTGTTTGCTTCTTTTGGTTTTGCTTCATATTTTCAAGTCCAGGAGTCTACATTATGCTTCCCTTTCAACTCGCTTTGCCTGAATCATCTATGTCACAATATGTTTTTTGTTTTACCTTTTTTGTGGCATTTTTCTTCATTTCACTATCCTTCCTATAACCTTCAATATACTCACTTTCGCTTTCTTTCAGCCTTAATATGCCTCTTCTTTCTCAACAAGTCCTTTTCATCTTGCTAGATACTTCACCTAGGTTGTATTTTCCTTTGAACCTCATTTGTTGGTATCTCTAGTCCTTATTGTCCTTTGGACTTTTCTCTGAGATTCTATTTGCTTCTCACTCTTCACGGTTCAAGTTTCATTAGCTTGAGGGATTCTTCTTGCCACCAATTCCTCTTCCAGTATTATTCTTTCTTGCACTTTTCTCTATCATCTTCTTTATCATGGAGTCGACATCTTCATCTCTTTCCTTCATCTTTCTTCATCTTCTTCCATCCCGCTTTCATGTTTCACTGCATGACATTTGTGAAAGTCACCTACAATTTTCTTCATCCACTTGAAATTATATTCTTATAAACTATATTTCTTATTGGATTGTACAATTTGCAATAAGGAAACCTATGACCTTGGTTTGGAAAATTTAATTGATGCACCATGGACATGACTTAACTATATATTTGACTCGAGTGTAGGGCACCACCGATCATGCACCCTTCTTCATTGTGTAATTCCTATTCTCTTCATAATATGTGTTCCTTGCAAATATTTTCTCATGTTAGAATGACCATTTCCAACATAGGATCAAACTTATGACATTTTGAATGACAAAAATCACGAATATAACTTGTTTTTGACTCTAATGCACTCTCAAACTCATCTTTACTTTTCCTTGGCCCAAGAAAGGCTAACTAAAATATTGTAGACCTGACTTAACTTTTGAATTTGACAAATTATAATGACACCATTTCATCAAAAATAATTTCGACTTTGATTCCCAACAAAAACATATCTTAGATCTAAGACTTTTGTGATCCATAATGTAGATATCAGTCTTTCGGATTAATCACATCGTTATGATTTGGTCGACATTTCGAACCAACTAATGTGGTTCATCCTCAGGACAAGGTTGGTTCGAAACGTCGACCAAATCCTAACGATGTGATTAATCCTAAAGACTAATATCAACAAACATATCTTTTGACTTCATGATTTACATGAATTTTTACATTGATTTGCAAAAGGACATTATAACTTTAATTATATATACTCCCAAATATGTTTTCCCTTTGACTCTTTACATCCATGACTTAAATAATTAGATCTTTAAAATCATTTAAACTTCTCTAATTTCGACATCAAAACTTTTACATGGTAGATGTACAAACAATTCCTTTAAGAAAAAATCACGATTCAAATTTTCTTTGGACTTCAACTAAGATACATGATCATTTATCCTATGTGAATCAAACCACAAAAATAAATTATTGACCATTCATTATCAATCCATCACTCTTTTCGCCATGCCATAAATTTGACATAATTCCATGCATTATCTCAACCATGCATCTAACCATATTTTGGCTCTCCTTATATATAATCAAGTCACTTGTTAATTACTTCAAGTTTCCATAAACTGAGGCAAACTTGTTAAAATAAAAATTATACCTTCAAAAGTACTTGGCTCCATTTCCAATGCTTTCAAAGGTAATTTCTCTTTGTAGCTAGAATCTTCAAGTGTGGATGAAATGTGTTCCTCTCTTTCCAATTGGAATGTGGCTCCATAATATCTTTGAATCCATAGCTAGATACATTTTAGCTATTTTATTGGTACATATGCACTAACTTTAGATGAATAGTTTAGGACAGACAACATGTCCTTTCCATTTCAAGTCTAAAAAAAAAAAGAGATTTCTAGACCTTATGCATCCATGGTCAAGAAGGTCTTGATAATATTCCACTCTAATACGGTACCTAAGAAACCATGGCAATGTTGGTACATGAAGTTGATTTGTAGTAGCCACAAATAGCCATGTGAATGCCCAAGATCCTTTTGGTGCCTCATTCTCACCATTATAGTGAGTGCTATAGTCCTTTGTTGAGCCTTTTGTAATACCAACACCAAGATAATAGTCAATCCATACTTATCCCATTTGATTAGATCACCTCCCTTTCCATAAGCAATGTCAATAAAAACATTATCTTGATTTGTATAAAGTTGAATTGAAATACTCTTGATCTAATTGTTAAGCTTCTTCAAGTGAATAATAGGACCAGACTCCCCAATAGAAATTTCTTGGAATGAAACGTATAAGCTACTGATTTCAATTTGTTGTCTGCTTCAACTCAAAATCTTTTTTGAAATTGTCTATTTTTTATCAAAATCATTCAATGTCAATGTTGGCATCAACCATTGCTTTTCAAAGGTTCTTCTAGTAAAATACTACCCACTCTATGATTTTCTAAGACATTCAGCCAAATTTCATTCTTATTTGAAGTTCAAAATTCCTATCTCAGCGAGACATGTTGATGGTTGAAACATTTCAACGAAACTTTATTATTTTATTGACATGTCTACTAGATGGATCTCCTCAAGTTTCATCTTAAGAGATTTTGGATCATGCAGTTTTGAACACATGATGTTATTATTCAAGTAACTATGAATATTTTTCGAATCAAAGCATAGGACCATTAGAAATCCATTATAAAATCTCTTGAAATTAAACTGGGTATCAAGAAAAAATACTTATCTTTAAACCCATCTACCAAAATCGTGTAAAACATCAAATAATGAAAAACTTCCCTCTCTCCTGGTAGATTGTTCATCCTTTAATTAGAGGTTGTCGTTGGACTCAATGTTGCTATTCTGTTGTCATATTGTTCTCTTCTTGCATTCATAATTGTGTTATTCCACACATGGTTATTATTGTCACATTCCTTCTCATATATTAAACACAAATTTCTCGTTCCACTTATAATTATTATCTTCATTAGATGCGATACTACTTTTCTATAGTGCCCTGTTTTGCCTTGACTATGAGATAGACACATTTAATATTTCAACTTCTAATATAGATAATACGACATACACTTTACTCCTTAAGGATATCAAACATTTATGTTTTGGTTAAATTTTCAAAAGGTGATGACTTATGATTTTAGTTGCTAGTCTATATTTTTTTATAATTATGATATTGGTTGAGATTGATGATTAGGCACTGCTTATCATGTATATATTGTGATGACTAATCCTTATAATTTCATGTTATTGACAATTGTCTATATGTGTAGTGCTTCATTTCTATGTTTGATTATGTGAACCGAGACTTATTCTTTGAGGACATCGTTACGATGATTCAAATATTTTATGTATTTTGATGAGACTCATATTTCATGATATTATGATGTTTTAATTTCATTATGATGATGATGATGATGATGTTAATTATGGCATTTATATGTGATCATTGATGATGTTTCCTTGATGATGATTGTATCATGTTTAACATATTTTACTGACTACTTCCTAAGTGTGGCAGAAAATGAGGACTATGAACATGACCCACATCATGAAGGAACTAATAAGTATTGGTTGGATGACCCACCTATGGGTAGTGGGGTTTTAGGTAAAGGATATGAAATATATTTGGAGGGGTATGATGAACATTTCTAGCCATACTTGCTAACACTACACCTATGGCTAAGGATGAAGTATGGGGGAGGGTATTTATCCTTGGAGTTGCACAATGTCGTGAGGGTTTGACCATGGGTATGGTCGCTCATGAGGCACTATTGGGGGGCGCACATCAAGGGAGGCTTGATCCTTAGACACCAAAAAACTTTCAACAAAGGAGACCTAAATACTATCGAGTTTCATTTTATGCTAGTATTTATTTCCCCTGCTTGGATCATGGGTGTTTGAAGGGCAACTTGCATCATCCTTGTAACATGAGGTTCTTGAAGGACACGAGAGTTGACACCCTTGGAAACGAATGGAGGATAAGGAAATCTATGTTTTTGTTTAATTCATAAGTCCTTAAGGATTGATATGTTATGGACAATTAAAGAGAAAACTAAGAAAGTTATTGCATATCAAGTTAATCTAAATTTTAATAAGTGCTAACTTGAAAACTAAAGTAAATATGAAAACATAATAATTGAAAGAAATGGCTTGAGTAATGTTAGTAAACTGATACTTAAAAAGGAGGTTTGTAAGTTAGAGCTAAGTTATATAGATACAAAATTGAATTGCAAGTTATCATGTTTAAAAGGGGGATTAACCTAAAGTTAAAATTTCGTGAACTTAAGTGAACTAAAATCTAAATAGATACGTGCAAGAATTAAATTAAATAAATAATTCAAAAAAATCAAAATTAAGGGAACCTCATCTAAGTGAGAAAATCCTGAAAAGATAAGTAAATTTGAAATGGAAAAATCTAAGGAAGTAACTACAACTAACTAGGACTCTTTATAGGTTTCAAAGAGTTAACTAAAACAAATTTCAAAAGTTAAGGGAAAAAGGGCACAAAGGAACAACTAGGAGTAAATTTAGGAACAAGTGACTCTTGGGTGAGGGAAAATTTTTAGTTTCATTAAAATAATAGGAATTTTCATGGGAGACAAATTGTAGATAGGACATGTGTCTGGGTGTGTAGAAATTTTGAATAATTTAACACATATTCAACAGAGATTATCCTGATCATGTACTATTGCGGAATACATACACAATACATAAGCTCCTCTACGTTGATCATCAATATAGTAGCATCAATAACAATAAAACATCAAGAGCATTCACACATTAACACAGTATGTAACCCGGGGAAAGCATCTCGCTAAAAACCCCACACTATCTGTATATTAATGATTGAGACCATGTAACATTACAAAGTACAATGCTTATCACAAGCAATCCAGTACCAGCTCCACCTGTTACACACAATACAGCTAAGATCTGATCTCCAAATCTATTCCACTGCTTGCCTACCTCCACTGCTCAATACCTGCTCAAGAATGAATGAGAATGGTCTACCAAACTCGTATTTCACCTCCAAAGAATCACTCACAATGTGTAAGACATGAGCAGAAGCTACAAACTGGGCAAATACATGAGCAAACTCATTGGCATACTCAATCCCTTGATTGTGCAAGATCTGATGCACAACTATAGTCACAATTGATAGCAATCTGATTCTCTAACACCTGTCCCTGCTGAACTGAACACGCACTGACATGCAATTGAGTTAACTGATGTATTCTATAGTTGTATTATGAATTAATAATTAGTTTAACAACTCATCATTAGTCTATTTGCAGTTAGACTAACTACAACTAGTTTAACCAAGTCAAACTGAACACAACTCCATCAACTCCACAATCAACTCCACCAAACTCAACTGATTGAGTTCTAACTGAAGTCATGCATGCAACAACTCAACTGACTCATAAGAAAAGTGTACTTCCTTTTGACAGCTGCATGGGCCACATCTGTAGCTCAAACTGAAGTGCTCCAAGAGAATAAGATCAAGTTTATAGTCCAAATATTATTATGAGACAATAGTATTTGACTTTTCTATTTTTGACAGCCAGTCTAAAAATAGACTTTGATCACCCACACTGTGATCACTCACACTGTGGTCACCCACACTGTGGTCACTCACACTGTGATCACCCACACTGTGATCATCCACACTGTGATCAAAAATAGAACTTGTGCCATAATTTTCCTGCGGGCCCACTTAGTGAAGGTGACTCTTTTCACTAAGCTCCATCATCTTGTTGCAATCTCAACACTCCCTCTCGACAAGATATGGATTATCAGCAACCCCTATCCTGCCTCGGTGGTACTCGAATTTGCTCCTGGTGAGAGCCTTCGTCAGAATATCAGCATCCTGATCCTCCGTTGGAATGTATGAAAGCAACATGATCCTCCGCTGCACACAATCTCTGATATGATGGTACCTGATGTCAATATGCTTAGATCTATCATGAAATACAGGATTAGCCGAGAGTTTAATGCAACTCTGGTTATCACAGTAAATCACAGTAGGATCCAAATGAGAACCGAACAAACCAACCAGGATCTTCCTCATCCATATAGCCTCGCATGCAGCCAAACTTGCTGCCATATACTCGGCCTCCGCTGAACTGAGTGCCACGGATCTCTGCTTCCTGCTGTACCAAGAAACTGCTGTCGATCCAATACTGAAGACCCCTCCTGATGTGCTCTTTCTGTCCGTTGGGCTCCCTTCCCAATCTGCATTCGTGAAGCCACATAACTTCACCTCATCCTCCTATCTGTACCACAAACCATATCCCGATGTGCCTCTCAAGCAGCGCAATACATGCTTGCCTGCCTTCCAGAAGAGCTTGGTAGGCTTAACCATAGCTTGTGAAAGTTGGTTAACTGCATAGCATATATCAGGTCGTGTATTGACCAAATACATCAGCGACCCCACCAACTGTCGATAAACAGTGGCATCCACTTCTTCTCCCGAAGTGGCACCCTCCTTCCTCCAACTTCCAGGAAGAGGAGTATCAACCGGCTTGCAGCCATGCATGTTGAACTTCTCCAGTATCTCCCAAGCATACTTGCCCTGAGAAACAAATAGTCCACCACTGCGCTGCCATATTTCCAATCCTAGGAAATAGTGAAGGAGGCCCAAGTCCTTCATCTCAAACTCTGTAGCAAGATCCTTCTTGCATGACAGTATCAACAACTCATCACCCATTAGAATCAAATCATCAACATACAGTACAATGATAAGCAACTTACCCTCCACCACAATCTGGTATAGGTTAGGATCCGCCTCGCTCTTGGAGAATCCAAGTCCTGTGAAATAGCTGTCTATCCGTGTGTACCAAGCACGTGGTGCTTGCTTCAACCCATACAACGCTCTCTTGAGCCTGCACACATGCGACTCGTTGCTGAAGACCTCAAAGCCTTCAGGCTGCTCAATGTACACCTCCTCCTCAATGACTCCATTGAGGAACGCAGTCTTCACATCCATCTGATGAATGTGCCATCCCATCTGCACTGAGAGAGCAAGAATCGTCCGTATGGAAGAATACCTTGCGACAGGTGCAAAGGTCTCCTCATAATCGATCCCCTCTATCTGTGAAAAGCCTCGGGCAACAAATCTTGCCTTGTACTTCTCCACAATCCCATCAGCTGCCTGCTTGACCTTGTAGATCCATCTCGAACCCACCACTGATTTCCCTTCCGGTCTAGGAACAATCTCCCATGCATTTTTTCTGACAATAGAATCATACTCTTCCACCATGGCGTCTACCCATGCGGGATCCTCCACAGCTTCCTCGAAAGAGGATGGCTCAGTCACAACACACTTGCTCATCAGAGCCATGTATCCATTGTACTGATCAGGTGACTGTCTCTGCCTGCGTTGGGTTGTAGGTGGTCCTACAACTTTCTCTGCATCTTGAGCCGGTCGCTCAGCTTCTGTCAAGCGCTTTTGCCCTCTGATGGTTGGCGTTGCATGAGTGGTCTCTTCCACTCCATGAACCTCATCCTATGGTTGATCCACGTCCTGAAGCTCAACCTTAGGAACTAATAGCTCCTCATCTGCATGCAAGTGTAGCTCCCTCTCAAGCGAACACTTCATGGCTTTCGCCTCCTGAAATTTTATATCCCGTCGCACAACAGTTTTACCACTGTCTGGAAAATACACACAATAGTTGTGGGGCGTATCAGTGTACCCCACAAATATCCCAACCTCTGCGGTCGGCTCCAACTTCTTCCTGGCATCCTTCGTTACATGCATGTAAACGTTAGCACCAAAAATCCTCAAATGAGAAAGATCAGGCTTCTTACCAGAATAAGTCTCCTCAGGTGTACTCATGCCAAGTATCCTATGAGGACAACGGTTCTGCACATAAACTGTTGTATTGCATGCTTCCGCCCACAAGTGAAGGGGTAGGCCCTGATCATGCAACATTGCTCGTGCAACACCCACAATCGTTCTGTTCTTCCGCTCAGCTACCTCATTCTGCTGTGGGTTATGGGGAGCTATGAGCTCTCTACGAATACCTTCTGCCTTGCAGAAATCCTTGAACTCGTCTGAGATGTATTCACCACCATTATCGCTCCTAAGAGCCTTAACCTTCTTCCCCGACTCCTTCTCGACCAGTGCTTTGAATTCACAGAACTTTGAATATGTCTCGCTCTTCTTCTGCATGAAGAAGATCCAGCACTTACGAGAGAAATCATCAACAAAAATCACATAATACCTGTGTTTTGCTGTCGAAGCAACTGAGAAAGGTCCACACACGTCTGTGTGAATTCTCTCAAGGATCGTCGTGGCGCGACTATCCTTCTCATGAAAGGTGGCTTTCACAAACTTCCCCAAAGTACACCCCTTGCACTGATCTGACTGCGCAAGTGTGCCTTTAGGAAGCCCTGCAGTGATCTGCTGCAGTATCTTCAAGGCTCCATGGTGAAGGTGACCCAATCTCCTGTGCCACAACTCACCATCATCCTGGCTCACCAATCCTTCTGCCTTGCTCGCCATTGTTGTGCATCCATCTACATGCAACTGATAAAGGTTCCTCACTTGAACCCCTATCTTCCAGGTCTCACCAGTTGTCTTGCTGCGCAGGAAAGCCTTTCCCTCGTTGAAAACAACATCATACCCCTTGTCTTCTAACATCGCCACTGGGATGAGATTCTTCGTCAATCCTAGAACATGCATGACTTCCTTCAATACGAAGGGTTTACCAGACTCCCTCTCAAAGGAAATGGTACCGATACCGGTCACACTGTATCTACCATCATCACCCATCTCGATGTGCACTCCAAGATCTTTGTCCTCCAGATCAGAGAACAAATCTCTATCTCCCGTCATGTGAAAAGACGCACCACTGTCCAAGAACCACACTGATCCCATCACACTTGAAACCAAGCATGCGATCAATGAAAAATCAAGCTCAAACTGTGAGGCTAGAGCCTCTCCTGCTGAAGATCCAGCAGCCTGCTTGTTCTTCTTCTTCTGTGGACAATTAGTGGCATAGTGTCCGTGCTGGTGACAGTGAAAACACTTCACCTTGGACATATCCTGCTTCTTGCCTTTCGCACTAGACTGAGAAGCTTTCTTTCTCTTCCCTTTCTTTGGTTTGGCAGCTAAAGCGCAATTCTCTTCATCAGATACCTTTGATGAAGATCCATTCTCACCTTTATTGTTTCCGAGTTTATCCTTGAGCGCCAGGTCGCTCTTGCTTTGGAATAACATTTGCAATCCGTTGAAAGACATTTCAACAACACTGCTGCAAATTCGATTTCCACCAGCTCAAACTCAACTGCTTCCGATCTAAAATTCGTGAGAACACAATATTTCTCGTACAGAGATTGACTGTATGGGCATTCACCGGATATCTCACCTTCCAAAGGAAGGATGAATCCAGAGGCTACCTGGCCCGATTACAGACTCTGCCTGAAGAAATAGAATGTAAACACTTCCTGAATAGTAGATCTGATGATCAACAGCTCTGATACCATGTAGAAACTTTTTCTACAATTATCTAGCTCGCTCTGATACCATGTAGAAATTTTGAATAATTTAACACATATTCAATAGAGATTATCCTGATCATGTACTATTGCGGAATACATACACAATACATAAGCTCCTCTACGTTGATCATCAATATAGCAACATCAATAACAATAAAACATCAAGAGCATTCACACATTAACACAGTATGTAACCCGGGGAAAGCATCTCGCTAAAAACCCCACACTATCTGTATATTAATGATTGAGACCATGTAACATTACAAAGTACAATGCTTATCACAAGCAATCCAGTACCAGCTCCACCTGTTACACACAATACAGCTAAGATCTGATCTCCAAATCTATTCCACTGCTTGCCTGCCTCCACTGCTCAATACCTGCTCAAGAATGAATGAGAATGGTCTACCAAACTCGTATTTCACCTCCAAAGAATCACTCACAATGTGTAAGACGTGAGCAGAAGCTACAAACTGGGAAAATACATGAGCAAACTCATTGGCATACTCAATCCCTTGATTGTGCAAGATCTGATGCACAACTATAGTCACAACTGATAGCAATCTGATTCTCTAACACATGTCCCTGCTGAACTGAACATGCACTGACATGCAACTGAGTTAACTGATGTATTCTATAGTTGTATTATGAGTTAATAATTAGTTTAACAACTCATCATTAGTCTATTTGCAGTTAGACTAACTACAACTAGTTTAACCAAGTCAAACTGAACACAACTCCATCAACTCCACAATCAACTCCACCAAACTCAACTGATTGAGTTCTAACTGAAGTCATGCATGCAACAACTCAACTGACTCATAAGAAAAGCGTACTTCCTTTTGACAGCTGCATGGGCCACATCTGTAGCTCAAACTGATCACCCACACTGTGATCACTCACACTGTGGTCACCCACACTGTGGTCACTCACACTGTGATCACCCACACTGTGATCATCCACACTGTGATCAAAAATAGAACTTGCGCCATAATTTGCCTGCGGGCCCACTTAGTGAAGGCGACTCTTTTCACTAAGCTCCATCATCTTGTTGCAATCTCAACAGGGTGAATAATCAAATTTATGGATTTAAATAATTAATTGTTTTGCATGTTAAAACATATGTCACATCTAATCCTCAGTTAACAACTCTATAAAAGGAACACATTCATATGTACGGAGAATCCTTGAGCTCCGTAGTTCCAGATGGATGTCGTAATGACATTCTATGTATACTTGTGAGAACATGTGATATTGAAATCTTGTGATTGTAAAATTGTGATTTTGAGTACTTGTTGGATAGTGTGGTGGATAGGAACTTGTTGATTTGGGGAGATAAAGGTTGCGACCCAATTCCTATCAACTAGTATTGATCTATTTTCATTCTTACAACCCCATCGTGGCTCAAGGGGCCAGAGAGAAGAAGAGTACCCTAGCATTGGTAGGGTGGACAATCGAGTGGATTATCAACTTCGGTCTAGTGCGATGAGATTGCAGAATAATTCTCATTTGAACTTTTCAATCTAGGAATGAGGATTTTGACCAACCTAAATTGAATATTTTATACTCGCTTGGGTGAATGGTATCATTGTTGTAAATATTTGTAGAAAATTTTAAGTGATAATGTAAATTGAGTGTTGATGTTATAAAAATTTTGTGATTACATTTCATAGATGTGTGTATAGAAAAATATATATTGAAAAGGGACTAAATCGATCTAATTGTAATTTGTATTTTTAAAGTTTTATGTCAACTATTTAGTCTTAATAAAAGAAAAGAGTGAAATATTGGGGCTGCATTGAGGGGCTCTACACTTTTAGTCACCGAGTTCAACATTTAATAATGTGGTAAGGGTCCATTTTCCTAAGAAAGTTGGTAATATGCAACCCCCTAAAGCTAATGAGTAGCATCTCAACATTATTTTTGATATATCTTAATCTTGATCATTGATATTATTTTTTATAAGGCCACATACAACCATTTGTGTGAGCTTCAAACTTGGATCTCCCACAACACTTCTAAATAACACGATGAATGAGCAAATACCATACTAGAAAATAGCTTCAAGATTGAGGTCATTCTCATACGTAAATGAATACACCTTATTCGGTTAATGGTCCATGCAATGAGAGGCAACAACTCCAATCAATGGAAACTATGGATCATTTAACTAGCACTACCTTGAATTTCTACCTGGTGGCACTCTTGTTCATTGACGACTCTTAAATTCATTTTGATGGGAAAACATATATGGGTCATTTTTTTTCAAACAATCCATGGGTCCATTTTTGGGTAGCTCAAACTTGGAAATGATGGTTGTGAAGTGCATCTTAAAAAACTTTGTGACAACTTATTCCATAAACTTATCTAACCCACTGCTACAATCTAGGAAGCATTATGAAGCTAAGGAGGATATACACTCAACAATAAAATACTAATTTATTTAGTGAAAAACATCACTACATGCACGCCATAGCAATAAAGAAACAACCTACCCTCATCTTCCACTAAAAGAGTAGGTGCAACAAATTCATGGTAGTGATGGCACCAATTGTCATAATGATCATAAGCTTAATTAAAAGAGTCCGCTAGATAAGCCATGTCACCATAAGATCTTGATATGAAAATTTATTCTCCATGACCCAAAACCTACACTGGTACCACTTGATGACATCAAAGTCATAATAGAATGCAAACCACTACCACATCTACACTATGCAAACTCAAGAAAAGCAAGGGACACCAATACCGTTGCACATAATCCACCAAAGGGGAAATTTTATTAAATCATCAGTACTCAATATTACAACTATTGTACAAGTGGCACCTTATCTAACTATAGGTGACCATAACAATAATTTCATATTTAGGAACTTAGTTCAAACTCATTCCATAACAATATCCAAAATATCTCCATAAAATTTTCCTCAAAATTTTCCATGAATCTCGCAGAGGATTTCCATCCCTAGCTTCTCTCATTTCTTTCCTTCTCCATGCACATGTAGAATTTATAGAATTAGTTTACATGATTACAAATCACATTATATTATTTATTCATTAAGCATCACAAGTAGAATTGTTCCTACACATTTAAGTTTATCAAGTACTTGTGATCCCAACACTTAATATGGTCCCATATTCATTATTCTTTGCAGCTTGGCTTCATCTTCAGTCTTATTTTTCTTCACCACTCTTTGTGTATGATATTTTATCTTCTCCACTTTCCATTTTGTACCTTGTTGACAAGGATACATGAATTGGAAATAAACACAAGGGTTCTCTACAGTATGATGTCCCAATTAGACCTCACACTATTTGGGATAAGAGACCCATCTAAACTTTGGCTTAGTAACCATGCTTTATTTTTGGATGTTGTGATATATTGAAGGATTGTCACAACAGGCAATGTGAAAACTAAACTAACAACTATCTAACTGTATAAATGAAACTATTGTAGCTAACTAAATATTGAAAGATACATAAGGACAATAAGAGATGAGCTAATAATCACAATGATAATTGAATCAATAAATAAGTTAGCTAGTTTCCTAACAATAGAATGTTTAAATTATTAGAACAAATAAAGAATAGTTAGTCTTCATCCTAATCAATACTCATTGAAGAAAGCAACAATAAATAAATAGTAACAATTTGAGAAATAACTATCTAGTTCACAAAATAGCTCATTAGCCAATAGCAATAAATCTCACATAATGCACACATAAATGAAACTACTTGAGATTAATCTAAAACAAATCATAATGTACACTAAGTCATGATTTTAGCAATGACCTTCTTAGGCTTCTCAATATTATTTAGTAATCGATGCAAAATGCACTAGCTTCCTAGATTGTGTCTTCAAAAATCTATAAAATTTTACTAAAGATCTAAAATTCCCTATCACTAGGAGTTTTATAACATTTATATGCTACATCAGTAACTGCCTTTGGGGAATTTTGTTCTTCCCTTGGTAGTTACAATATCTTCAGATTCTTATTATTTTCAGACATAATTAAGAAAAAAAAAAGTAAACTCCTATAAAATGAAGTCGAAAGTTGTTACAATATGATTGGATCCTCAACTGGGACCCCTGAGATTTCATGAAGATAGCTTACCCAGATATCATAATAGGAGAAAATCATCTTAATCCTATTGGATAACAACCCTTCCATTATGACATTGTATTTTGACGTATGTTGGGAGAGAGCTTGTACATCATTCTTCAATGAGACCATGAAGGAATTTTGAATTGTTTGCTACTTGAAGGTTTCAACAATGTGTTGCTTTAGATTGTATTTGGTAAGTTTGTTAGTGAAGACACTAAAAGGAAATTATCTAACATTCAACATATCTTCTAGTTCTCTCTCCACCTCTTCATTTGGCATGGCTTCTCCCTAAGATCCAATAAATGATAATGTTTTCATCTTTATTAACCGTTTGACTAAGGAATAAATCTACGAGTATGAGCCACATGCCTAGGTATGTCCTTTTATATCTTTTCTTCGATCTTCAAGGCCCTGTTGACAACAATGAAGTCATATGGCAATTATTCTTCACTAATCATAGGGACCTCCTTTGGACCATGTGGCTATTCCTTGGGCCATTTCTCCAACTAGTTCACATCATTCCATATCTATTGGAGTTGAGTAACTCTTTCCTTAGCCAATTCCCAAAGTGGCAGCATCTTTATGGATATATTTAAGCTATTAGAATCATGGGTAAACTTATTTAACCATGGCCTTGTCATCATTCTGTTTCCATTGTTCAAGGAGGTCTTTCACATTTCTCTTTGTGGCTTGAGAGAATGTTGTGTTGCTTAGGCTATAGAAAGTGGATATTTTATCGTATCTAGCACAATGGGCCTTTCTATGGTGACTGGCATTGGAGGCAGATGATAAGTTGATAGGGTCTTCTCCTTATGCTCCACTATCCTATTCAATGTGTGATATTATATGAATTTTCCCAGGTTACCACCTTCTTCATCCTCGTTGGTATGATGTCCATCTCTGTAATTGGCAAGTGATAAATTGTGATGATAGGGGCTACCAGTTGAACTGGGTCAATGTCCATTGAATTTTTGCTCTAGTGGACATCTTATTCCTAAGCTTCTTGTTGAGCCTCAAGAGAATCTTCCTTTGTTGTAGCCTCAACCCTTCCATTGTGACATTGTATTTTGACGTATGTTGGGAGAGAGCTTGTACATCCTTCTTCAACGAGACCATGAAGGAATTTTGAACTATTTGCTACTTGAAGTTTTCAACAACGTGTTGCTTTAGATTGTATTTGGTAAGTTTTTTGGTGAAGACACTAAAAGAAAATTATCTAACATTCAACATCTCTTCTAGTTCTCTCTCCACCTCTTCATTTGGCATGGCTTCTCCCTAAGATCCAATAAATGATAATTTTTTCATCTTTATTAATCATTTGACTAAGGAATAAATCTACAAGTATGAGCCACATGCCTAGATATGTCCTTTTCTATCTTTTCTTCAATCTTCAAGGCCCTGTTGACAACAATGAAGTCATATGTCAATTATTCTTCACTAATCATGGGGACCTCCTATGGAGCATGTGGCTATTCCTTGGGCCATTGCTCCAACTGCTTCACATCATTCCATATCTATTGGAGTTGAATAACTCTCTCCTTAGCCAATTCCCAGAGTGGCGACATCTTTTTGGAGATATTTAAGCTATTAGAAGCATGGATAAACTTATTTAACCATGGCCTTGTCATCATTCTGCTTCAACTGTTCAAGGAGGTCTTTCACATTTATCTCGGTGGCTTGAGAGATGTTGTGTTGCTTAGGCCATAGAAAGTGGATATTTTCTCGTGTCTAGCACAATGGGCCTTTTTATGGTGACTGACATTGGAGGCAGATGAAAGCTGATAGGGTCTTCTCCTTATGCTCCACTATCCTATTCAATATGTGATATTATATGAATTTTCCCAGGTTACCACCTTCTTCATCCTCGTTGGTATGATGTCCATCTTTGTAATTGGCAAGTGACCAATTGTGATGATAGGGGCTACCAGTTGAACTGGGTCAATGTCCATTGAATTTGTGCTCTAGTGGACATCTTGTTCCTATGCTTCTTGTTGAGCCTTAAGAGAATCTTCCTTTTCTTTAGCCTCAACCCTTCCATTGTGACATTGTATTTTCACGTACGTTGGGAGAGAGCTTGTACATCCTTCTTCAATGAGACCATGAAGGAATTTTGAATTGCTTGCTACTTGAAGGTTTCAACAATGTGTTGCTTTAGATTGTATTTGGTAAGTTTGTTGGTGAAGACACTAAAATAAAATTATCTAACATTCAACATCTCTTCTAGTTCTCTCTCCACCTCTTCATTTGGCATGGCTTCTCCCTAAGATCCAATAAATGATAATTTTTTCATATTTATTAACCTTTTGACTAAGGAATAAATCTATGAGTATGAGCCACATGCCTAGATATGTCCTTTTCTATCTTTTCTTTGATCTTCAAGGTCCTGTTGACAACAATGAAGTCATATGTCAATTCTTCTTCACTAATCATAGGGACCTCCTGTGGAGCATGTGGCTATTCCTTGGGCCATTGCTCCAACTAGTTCACATCATTCCATATCTATTGGAGTTGAGTAACTCTTTCCTTAGCCAATTCCTAGAGTGGTGTCATCATTCTGGAGATAGTTAATCTTATTTAAACTTATTTAACCATGGCCTTGTCATCATTCTGCTTCAACTGTTCAAGGAGGTCTTTTGCATTTCTCTCGGTGGCTTGAGAGAATGTTGTGTTGCTTAAGCCATAGAAAGTGGATATTTTCTCGTGTTTAGCACAATGGGCCTTTCTATGGTGACTGACATTGGAGGAAGATTACAAGTTGATAGGGTCTTCTCCTTATGCTCCACTATCCTATTCAATGTGTGATATTATATGAATTTTCCCAGGTTACCACCTTCTTCATCCTCATTGTATGATGTCCATCTCTGTAATTGGCAAGTGACCAATTGTTATGATAGGGGCTACCAGTTGAACTGGGTCAATGTCCATTGAATTTGTGCTCTAGTGGACATCTTGTTCCTATGCTTCTTGTTGAGCCTTAAGAGAATCTTCCTTTTCTTTAGCCTCAACTTCTTATTGTTGTATATTTTCTTCTTCTTCCTATTTTCTCCTTTCTTCCTTTTCTTTTCACTTTCGTATATGTTAAAAAACTAGAGGCATATGTTAAATAGCTAGAAGTATTTCAAATGTCAGAAAATGAATATTATTTATGCATATTAAATAAATCTCTTTATGTTCTAAAGCAATCTCACAGGGCTTGGTTCTTGAGACTTGACAAATATTTACAACAACAAGGATAAAAGAGAGGAGCAATAGATGGAAACCTTTACATCAAAACATATAATGGAAATCTATTAATCATTGTTGTCTATGTAGATGATATCATTTTTGGAAATGGTGTTGAAATAATGAGAAAAATAGTTTGCAAAAGAGACACAAAAAGAATTTAAAATGTCTATGTTCGAAGAATTGTCATTCATTATAGGATTGCAATTGGTTCAATCTAGTAAATACATTTTCATATACCAAACTAAATATGTTAAGGATATGTTGAATAAATTTGGAATGGAAAACTATTAGTCCACCCATGGTTACAAGATGCAAGTTAAGAAAATGTGATGAATCCCCAAATGTAAATCAAATATATTTGACAACATCAAGACCAAACATCATGCAACTAGTACAATTTGTTGCAAGATTTCAAACTGCACCAAAGGAGACACATGCAAGCAATAAATATAATTTTTAGATATTCGTAGGGGAATATGGACTTTGGATTATAGTACACACGAAGAAAAGACTTCACTTCAATCTATAAATATTCAATTTAGGTAGGAAGTGTAGATGACAAGAAAAGTAGAAGTAAAGGAGCATTCTTTATGGGAATTTTTTTGGTTTCATGGTTGAGCAAGGAACAAACCTCAATCTATCTATCCACAACTGAAGTATAATACATTGAGGCAACAACATGTTGCACTCAAGTTCTATGGATGAAGTAGACTATGGAAGATATCATGATAGACTATGATCAACCAATATCGACCATTTATGATAATACAAGTACAATGCACATCTCAAAGAACCCTGTTATGCATTCAAAGACAAACATATTCTTATCAAATATTACTTCCTAAGAAAATTGGTAGCTAATAAGTATCTCAAATTGGAATACCTTGCTACTAAAGAACATATTGCAAATGTCTTTACAAAACCCCTTTCTAGAAAGACATTTGATTATGTAAGACAAAAATTGGGAGTGATATCTCTCTCATCCTATCAATAAAATGAAGCATAAGCTTAGGGGGGAACAATATTTTTCTCCTAATTTATATAAAAATGGGGGAGAGTTTTAGATTAGAAGCATAAGTTCAAGGAAAGTAGGAATTTCCATTGATGTCAAAGGGGGAGAATTTATAGGAAAGGGTTTTTCTAAAGTAGTAGAAGTTACAAACAAAGGAAAAGATGTAGGTAGGGGTAGTTCCACATCATTATTGAATAAATTGTCTAAGGGTTTCCATCATTGACAAAGGGAGAGATTGTTGTGAATAATGTTGTCAATAATGATAAAGTTAGGGGGGACTGTTGACACCTAATCCTCATGATTGGGTGAATTTATGTAAATAAATAAATTAGGAATGTGAAAAATCATCAGGAGATGAACTGAACAGTCACACCCTATTGTATATAACAAAGACATACCTGATGGAATAAAACGAATCAGTTTTTCTGCCTAATGGAGTTACTGCCTGGCCTGACATGGTATCAGAGCTAGCTCCTTTTTTTTAGCTCTCATGCTCCTTGTAACTCCTCTGTCTGTCTGCCATATTCCATTTATAAAACCTGCGCCCTGCTCTTCTGAAGCGCTATCCTGTCTAGCGCTGTCCATATTGTCTTGAAAGAAGTGTTGTACGTTTAATTTTTTTCGTGAATGGTCTGACATAGTATTCCACACTGATTTGTGAAGGTCTTGACATTTGAACGCTTCCAGACGGTATTGGTATCAACGCTGCCTGACGGTATTGGTATCAACGCTGGATGAAACACTGTGATTGAACACTGTTCATTCCATTGAACGCTGTGTATTGAAATCTAGCCGCCCTTACTCTGTTACGCCCCCGCCTGTCTTTCCAACTGAGGCTGCGTTAATAACGCATATCGTTCCTTTTCTGGGAGCTTAGGATATTTGTTGATTTTTCTGCTATTTCTTAAACACTGCACTGCCGGTTTGACATACCTATTGAGGATTTGCAGAGGAAATTTAGCGTGGAATGCAAGATTAAAGAAAAGGATGCCAAGTCGAACGAATGGGCCTATAACGCCAGACTGGATGCCTGTTGTTATCCACAAGCATCCTCAAAAAGGCGAGTGAAGCGCGTGATCCTAAGGCAGTTAATGCTGCAATCAAATAGGCGACTCTTGGCACCATTGTAAGTGGCTTCCCTGAGGCGACGAGGAAGCAGTAAATTGCACTACATGAAAAAGTCATTGAATCAAATACACTGGGCATTTCACTGAATCGAAGCATTTCGTTTCGTTGAGCGGTAAGGGAGCTGATATCACCTACTGTGTAATAATAATGCCATATGGTTTAAAGACCCTGGTTCGAGTTTTTGCTTGAGCGCTTGATGTCAGGGATGTTGGGTGTAACCCTAGACCACCCAAATCTCTCTTTCAGTTGGGGTTTGTTATAGATATAGCTCAGCAGGAAGCCTATTCGAATCACGGATCTGGTTGATTTTTGGGTTGAAATTAAGGCCACAGATTTCAATTACTTAATTGGAGGGTTCAAAATTTAAGCCGTAATCGCGGACAGTGTTGGGTTTGATTAGTTTGAAATGGTATATAATGCATTAAAATGTTATATGTAGTAAAGAATTTTTGGGCAGCGAGGTATAATGTTTGTAATATTTGAAAATACATACATATGTATTACACCATAGTGTTGTTTTCATAAAGCTGTTTTCAAAGTGACTAACATAGTTAACACCCCTGCGTTTGACTGTGTTTAATATATTGTTTGAGACCAGAATACATTTTGATATCAGAATCAATTTTCTTTTAGTAGCAGAAGTATTTTTTACAGCTCTTGGATTTTACAATGCATTCAATCATATCTATGGTGGGAATAGTTCTCACTGGCAAGGAGAACTATCTTGAATGGTCCCGGATGATAAAACACACCCTCATCTTCAATGAGTTGTGGAAAGGAGTGTGTGTCGGAGAAGGAGACAATGACCCAGTACAGCCTACCTCAGACAAAGAGCTCGTCATTTGGGAAAACAAGAATAGCAAAGCTTATGCATTAATCGTAGCATCTGTAAATGAAGAGGCGAGTCGCCATATTTCTTCATATTCAACTACCTTTGAAGCCTTACAAAAGCTGAAAGAACTCTATGACTCACATTCTGCACTTGAAGTTGTTCAACTCATGATTAAACTCTTCACTCTTGAACTGCAAAATAATGATCCTCTTGCTCTTGCATCTGAAGTAAAGTCTATAATGCATGATATCAATTCCACTAAGGTTGAGCTGGATATTCCTCTTATTGCTTTTCTCAAGGCACTTTATCCTACTTACTCCAATTATCTTGAGTCATTGCAAGAAAATGGAAATCTCAAAGATATAACCTTTGACTCTCTTGTGAAAAAGTTTGCTGAAAGAGAGAAAGCTTTTGGAAAGAAGACAGCCCCCGAATCTTCTGAAGAGACAGTGTGCCTTGCTCATAAAGAAAAGCATCTTGCTCAAGATTCTACAAGAGGAAGAGGTGGATGAAGAGGAAGAGGAAGATATTTTAGAGGCAGGGGGGGCAGACATTCTCAAGGAGAAAAGGCAGATTTGCACTGTATTCACTGCAAAAGAAATGGATCACATGATGCCTCTACATGCAATTACCATGGGACAAAATTGAGCAGAAAAGAAATCAACAGAAAGGTAAAACTAATGATACAGACAAAGGTAAAGCACCTGAATCTGCTCACTATGTTGAGGCACAATGTAACATTGGAGTAAATGAAGATTTGTTTAATGCTTCACTTGCTTCCTGGAAAAATGATTGGTTGCTTGATTCAGGAGCAACCTGTCACATGACTCATAGAAAAGATTTTTTTGAAGATTTTACTGAGAATGTTGATGGAGCAGTATACTTTGTAGATCAATAAAAAATCAAGCCATCAGGGCTTGGCACAATCAGGCTTAAATTGCCTGGTCTTCCAGACTTTCTTCTGGATCATGTTCTATATCTCCCACAGCTCAAGAGAAACTTGCTGTCCTTGGTCCACATCTGCCAGCAAGGTCCCTCCATTCATATGTTTGATGGCAAGCTTGAGGTAAGAAAAGCATCTGACCACTCACTTGTCATGAGGGGAATAGAAGAAGAAAGGCTTCTCAAACTGTAAGGAACATCTGCTCATGTACAACATTTCTCATACAATTCTCATCATGAAGAAGGTACACTTCCATCAAGTTTATTATGGCATGCTAGATTCGGACATTTGAACTATGACAGTCTCCGCTTATTGAAGAAAAATGGTGTTGCTGGTTTGCCTACAATTCCTAGAAAACTTAAGCAATGTGATGCTTGCATTCTAGGAAAGCATAGCAAACAGTCTTTTCATGATTCACATTCAAGAGCACATAGGAAACTTGAACTCATTCATTCAGATTTATGTGGTCTAATGCCTGTTCCTTCTGCAAATGGAAATGAATATATCATGACGTTTATTGATGACTACACCAGAATGTGCTAGGTTTATTTATTGAAGAACAAATCTGATGCTTTTCAAACATTCAAGAATTTTCATAAATGGATTGAAAATGATGCACAATCTCATATTGGGTCTATTCGCACTGATAATGGAAAAGAATACACATCAAATGAATTTGAAAACTATCTTCGCCAACATGGGATCAAACATCAAACAATTGTGCCTTATAATCCCCAACAGAATGGTGTAGCTGAAAGAATTAATAGAACAATCTTGAATATGGTACGATCCATGCTTTTCTTCAAAAATGTAAAGATAATGTTTTGGGCTGATGCTGTTCTATGTGCTGCATACATAAAGAATAGATGTCCGTCTAATGCTATAAGAAACAAGACTCCTTATAAATTGTGGTATGGACATGTTCCTTGGGTAAAACATCTCAGGGTCTTTGGTTCCACCTGTTATGCTTTGATACCAAAGGTACATAGAAACAAACTTGGTGCTAGAAGTCGTAAGTGTATCTTCCTGGGGTATTCAAACACCTCCAAAGCATACTGACTCTATGATGAAGTAAATAAAAAGTTTGTTGTATCTAGAGATGTAATTTTTCTTGAATCATCCAAAACTGACAATGTTGTTGAGCGGCAACTTGATTGCTTGGATAGATTCGCAAAAAAAAAATCATTTCAAGAATTTGATAATCAGATTCCACATCTTGAAGGGGGGATTCCTATACTAGATCAACATGTGGAATCTTCTTCTGAAGAACACTCTCCCCCGCATGAAACTCCAACAACGGATGATGCTTTTAAGTGATGTAATTGATAGAATTGGGAGACTCAATCTTGATTCAATCCCAACTCAATCAACAGAGCAGTCTGGACCATCTCAGAAAGGTCCCCCAAAGTGGCTGACGAAGACACTTGAAAGTGTTCATCCTGATGAAATTGGAAAAACAGGAACCAGAAATTCAAACCGACAAAATGGAGGTGATGTAGATGACTCTAATTCACCTGTTGATATGGATGTTTCTTATGATTGTGAATTGAACTTGTCTACAGATTTTGAACCAACTTCCTTCAAAGAAGCTGCTTCTCATGATGAATGGAAAGAAGCGATGCAAAAGGAGTATGATGCCCTCATAAAGAACGACACTTGGAAGCTGGTTGATCCTCCATTTGGAACCAAACCAATTGGCTGCAAGTGGGTTTACAAGAACAAGTATAAAGCTGACGGCTCACTTGACAAGCACAAAGCTAGGCTTGTGGAAAAAGGTTTTGCACAGAAGGAAGGGGTCGATTATGAGGAGACTTTTGTCCCCACAGCAAAATGGGCCACCATCCGGACACTCTTTGCACTAGCAGCTCAGAACAGTTGGAAAGTCCATCAAATGGATGTAAAAACTGCTTTCTTGAATGGAGATCTAAAAGAGAATGTTTTTATGTCCCAGCCTGAAGGATTTTCTGTGAAAGGACATGAACATAACGTATGCAAACTTGTGAAGTCCTTGTATGGCCTCAAACAAGCACCGCGAGCCTAGTATGAAAAACTAAATGAGCATCTTCTGAAACTCAATTTCAATCATTTTAATCTTGATGATGCAACTTTATTTGTCAAGAAAGTTGGAAAAATAGTTGTATATCTTTTGGTATATGTAGATGATCTTTTAATGACAGGGAACAATGAAAGCTACATTGTATCCATAAATAAGGAATTGGGGAAAAGTTTTGAAATGACTGATCTGGGCTATGCTCATTACTATCTTGGCATTGAAGTAACCCAACATCCAAAGTCCATATTTCTTTCTCAAAAGAAATACATTGGAGATTTGTTGAACAGGTTTGGCATGACAGAGTGCAATCCTCTTACTACTCCAATGGAACAAAACTTAAGGCTCACATCTATTGAAGGAAAGGAATTTGAGGATGCAACAAAGTATAGATAGCTTATAGGAAGTCTCAACTACCTAACTACTACCAGACCAGACATTTCATTTGATGTTGGAATCCTCTCCAAGTTTATGCAAAAGCCTTGTGAGGGACATTGGTCTGCTGCCAAAAGAGTTCTAAAGTACTTGAAGGGAACTCAAGACTTTGGAATCAAGTACACACAGGTGGATGACTTCAGCTTGATCGGATACTCTGATTCAGACTTCGATGGAGACAAAGAAACTGGGGTATCTACTTCAGGATATGCTATGAGTCTTGGATCAGGAGCTGTCTCCTGGAGATCACGCAAACAATCAGTTCCAGCAGATTCCACAACAGAAGCAGAATACGTGGCAGCAGCGGAAGCAACAAAAGAAATTGTGTGGCTCAGGAAAATTCTTGAAGATTTGCAGGTAAAACAAGTACAATCAACTCCACTCATGATTGATAACACCTCTGCAATAAAGTTGGCCAAGAACCCAAAGTTCCATGATCGAACAAAGCACATCAATACTAAATATCATCTGATCCAACATCATGTTGAGGCCAAAACAATCCATCTCCGTCATTGTTCCACAAATGAGCAAATCACAGACATCTTCACCAAAGCGCTTGGAAGAGAAAAGCTTGAAAGATTCAGAACGATGCTTGGACTCACCAACATCCCTTCAGATTAAGGGGGGAAATTTTGACACCTAATCCTCATGATTGGGTGAATTTATGTAAATAATTAAATTAGGAATGTGAACAGTCATCAGGAGATGAACTGAATAGTCACACCCTATTGTATATAACAAAGACATACCTGATGGAATAAAACGAATCAGTTTTTCTGCCTAATGGAGTTACTGCCTGGCCTGACAGGGACCATTTTTATATCAAAGTAAACCCCTTTCATTTTTTGGTCCAGTGATTTTGAGGGGAGCACATGTCAAGTTGGCCTACCAAATGTTTGCATCAAATTTGTATAAATAAAATGTTTGTTGAGAAAATTAGAGCAATGATCAAGCGAAAAAAGTAATGTGATATGAGGTGAGTAGAGGTGCTAGGAGCAAAGCAAAGAGGAGCAATGAGGCATAGGGAGAAAATATGCTAAGAGCATAGAAGTGAGGAAGTTTGAGGCTTAAGGAGCAACAAAAAAGAAGTCTAAGGTGTGAGGAGTAGAGAAGCAAGGTAAACAAGGTGAAGGCGTGATATCAATAAAAATCCCCTACCATGCTTGAGTCTTAATGGGAAAAATATCTATTGGGACCGAGCCATAGCTATGAAAAGGAGAAAATAAGTAGTCTATATTTTACATAAACTATGTTGAAAAATCTCTAAATATCCTATGATGTGAGCCTTACAAAATCCAAAATATTCAGGCTGCTACTATCAGTTAACTAAACATTGCAAATAGAGATCCAACCATTAGTTGACATTCCATCTACAGGACGCTCGACACACCAAGACTTCAATAAAAGTGTATTTCTGTATATATCCCAATATACTGATAGTCGATAAGCCCCTAGTAATATCTCCTAGTCACTGAGGTGCTTAGTTGAAGCACTTGAGAGCTTAAGGTCCTCAGCCTGGAAATCTTATAAAAGGTTCATTTTCTAGTTTCTTCAGTATCCAAATACATAGTAAATCCTTAGTCATAGCCCTTGCATGCAAAGGCACTTAGTTATAACACCTGAAACTTAAGGTCCTTGACATATAGCCATGCTAGGACAGAGAGTTAAAGCTCATTTTCTTAATTCTCTAGTATTTCAACCTCCAATGAGCCCTTGGTCATAGATCCTGGTCACATGGTGTTTAGTTGTATCACCTAGAGCTTAAGTCCTAGCCATATCACATATCAATTTTTTATACAATGGTGTATTTCAATAGCTCTTTGATATTCTGACCTCCCATTAGCCCCCAGTCATAGCTCCTAGTCGCATGGTACTAAGTTGTAGCACAAGGAGCTTAAAGTCCTTGGCATATTACATATCAAGATTTTATGATAAGTGTATTTCAACAATTCTTTGGTATCCCGATACCTGATAAGCACATGGTCATAGCCATTGGTTGAAAAGGTGATTTTTTATAGCACCTGGGGCTTAAGGCTCAAGTCCTTAGCCTATAATTCTAATAAAACATGTATTTTTCCAATTCTCCAGAGAACCGATGTTCTGCTAAGCACTTTGTTATAATGCCCAGATGCTATGGTGGTTGATCATAGCTCTTGGGTGCTTGATATTTAAAAGTACTTGGTAATATTGCATGATAGCATATGCTATGAAAAATCTAATGACCCGATATTCCGATAAGTTGTATGTGGAGTATGTGTTCAATGCCAGAAGCTGGGTTTTCATGATATCAAAAGTATGATAATGTTAAGTGCTTGGAGGTTGAGAACCTATTTCAAAAGGTTGGTTTGAAGGAAGTTCCACTATTCCACTAAGTACAAGGTATAACACTTGGTTATATAAGCACACTTTTTGAATGTTTGGGTTGACAAAAGTGTCTAGATCAAAACAACATAGTGAAGGGTAACTACATAGAGTTAGATAATATATTAGATTTTAGAAAAGTAGAGTGGACCATTGCAAAATAGAATATAAAGCATATCACATGGGGGAGTAGTGTCTCCCATAGGTGGTTCCTACAAACACTTGCAACATAAGGGATTAATGTCTATATTAATTTGGTGCCCACAAAGCTGAGGGGATTGGTGTCTCTAATAGGTTGTTCCCTGCAAATTGTTATAACAGTAGGTTGGTGGCTACAAATAATGATTATATAAATAAGTTTTATGGTTTTCTCTCGAATGTGTTTCCATTTATATCTTGTGTTCCATGTTTTGCATATGAGGATTGTTTTCTCATGTTTCTTTAAATTTTAAATAAGTAAAAATTGTCTTATACTAATTCAATCCCCCCTCTCACTATAAATGTGAATTCAATAATTTAGGTCCACTTCATTAATGGAGCCATCTCCTCATAAGATAGGCATCCTTTTCCTATCTAGAGAAGACCTAGATCCCATGAAAATTACCCTAGTATGCATTAATTAACATGCTAAAAAAGGCCTTACAATCTTGTATAAGGATATAGAATGCATAACATCCATATATGCATAAGAATATACAACATTAAGCAAAATTAACTCAGAAAAGCATGACATGGGAACATAAAATTACATACATCATTGAGTATTCAACAAAGAATTGGAAACATCTATATCTATAGAGATCCATTGACTAAATGTAAACATATAAAATTCCACCTAGCCATAGACCATGTTGTTTATGACTTCTCAATAGCGAGTCACCCCCGAGATTGGACTATAAATCCACAAGGGAAAAGGCTAACCTGGATCTATATGTAATACTGTAGAGAGTATGAAAGAAATTTTAGGCTAGGTTCCAAATCTATCATCCTCCCTAATTACGAGCCTACATCCCCCATTCTACACACCCAAGGTGGGGCACCCCTTCTCTACCTCTATAATCAATCAAGTTGTGCCACTAAAATTCTTGGGCTTCTAACACAAAATAGTTTAGAAAGTCTCCAAGTTTTGTAGCTTCGAGAATTATCACTACCTTTAAGGGTATTGTAGGAACCACTCAAGCCTCATGCTGGGCATACTAGCACAACCAGTTCCCCCTTTAAGCTCCATCCTTACCCAATATGAGCAAGGAGAATTGGGAAAACCTACCCAACCAATTCCCCCCTATAATATCCAACCTTACCAGAGATGAACAAGGATAATTGGCCATAAAATTCATTAGGAAACCTACCTATTTAATTCCCCCTCCATGTTCTATCCTTACCTGAGATGAGCAAAGAAGAATTTGCACTCAAATTCCACCATGCAATTTAAAATAATTACTAGGTCACAAGATTACAAAGCTATTTGAACCCATGACTTAACTAGTCTCAACATGAATAACTAGGAAACATTAATGAACTGAGGGTAAAATGGTAGGCTACTCTAGGAAATGGTGGTTTCATGGTATATGCTCCTCAACTAGCATAATGGGAAACATGTAATAGCCTCGAGTTAAAAGTTCATGTAATAAAGTTAATAAAGGCAAAAGAATAAGACCAAGATCACGAGACTCGTATTTGAAGCTGAATGTTGGGCAAAACTTCCTAGCGGGTGTCACTTTCGGTTTATTTATGGCCATAGAAATTGGCAAAGGCATTGGCAAAGACAAAGAGGCATTATTTGGCATTTTATTTATGAAAATAAAGGAAAATAGGAGAAAATGAAGGTGAAGAGACACAGATTTGCATGAGAGGGAAATTGAAGGAAAAATAGAAGAAATTGAAGAAAAGAGAGGCCTTAATGATAAAAAGGCTTATGAGGATTAGTTCACAGCTTTTGTCAGTCTATCTTTTGTTGGTTTTATCTTTTTGTTAGTTTGGATTTGGAATTAGTTTCAAAGAGATAATAGCACCAAGAGGAGGAAGCAGGAAATCAAGCAAAGGAAAGCAAAGGAAGGACAAGGAAAACAAAGAACAAACAAGGAAGGTTGGATCAAGAAGCTTCAATAGGAAGACTTACAGGTAACAGGTTGCATGTGTGATTTCCTAGCCAGTTATTGAATGCATGGTACATGCATTTGTGTATTTGGTTCTCTTGCTGTCATTGGCATGGGTTTTTCCAGGTGTGACAGTGATTTAAACCTTTCCTTTCCATTTTCAGATAGCCATGGTGTGATGGGGTTCTTTTATTTGGTTGAGATTTGGATTTCTAGAATGTTTTGGAACTAGGAGAGGTGGTCTCAGGAAAATTCCCAAGGGTTGGGGGTGGAGGTGGTTTAATCTCTGGGAAGCCCTCGAGATGTGGGTAGATATAGGAAAATTCCTCAAGGTAATGGTGAAGAAATTCTAAGGCATCCAAGCTTGTTTTGGGCTCAGTGATCTCTTGACTAGTTTTGGTAGGATCGTGGTAGCTTGAGGGTGGAGGTGGTTTAATCTCCGGGAAGCCCTGATTGTTTATGTCTTTAGATCCCACATTCATGCTTAAAATGTGGCATGGGGGTGATTGGATGAAAGAAAGATTTGGTTCAACTCAATCTATGGTCGGGTGGTATATGGAAGTCCCTAACTTGGTTGGTATATTCATATGTTAATGAGAGCTATTCTTCTATTATGATTCATGTATCTTTCTTGGAAATATTTTGATGATATTATGGCTGGGTTTCGATGGCTTCTATGTTGATTATTTGTTGGTTATATGATATATATTTTTTATGGCTCTTGACATGTTTGATGACTATATGAATGGTTGATGAATGTATGGACTAATAAGTTCTATTGCAGCTAGCTAGAGAGGTATTAGAGCCTTCTCAGTGATTCTCAGGTGAAGACTACCATTTTATGATCATATATGCATTCATGACCTGTAGCTTACATGTTTTCCATGTGTTTGATGAATGTCTAGTATTTTTTGGCAGGTATATGTCAAGTTTATGACTGAATTTTGTATGTTTAGTCTTGTTTTCATGCCATTTATGATTCTGAGAAGTTTGAGGAAGTTCTTAGCAGTGGTTTGGAGGTTGGCCTGAAAAGGTGGCACTAATCCCGAGACCGCATGCTATGAATTGGACAATTTGGATCACAACCACACCCATGTAGGCTTGTGCATGTAGTTGGAGGCCTATAACCACATGGAGGCCTTGTCATGCATGCAGTTGTGGGTTAAAGTCTGTGAAAAGGGGCCCTAGCTCAGGGTTTGGTCACCTAGGGTGGTTCTTTCGCCCTTGGGTATCATGTAGCTCTGAGGGATAAGGTGAGTTGTCAGTTTGTGGTCAGTTTGTCTGGCTCACTTCCTTAACTAGAGCTAGGAGGTCAACTCATGTCATAGTAACTCTTTGTCTCATGTTTACCCTCTTATGCCGGTGAAATTGGGCAAATGTTGGAGGGGTGTTTACAAGGTGGTATCAAAGCATGGTTCAAATACTCGAACAAGATGGGAATAATTTGTTTTTCATGCATGCATGCTACTTGTAAATGTGCTTTTTATGCATGCATTATGGTGGTCATTATGTGGTTTTTGTCATAATGATGCTATTTGTATGCTATGATACTGATATGTTGGCTGAGATGGAGCAGTAGATGAAAATTATTAGAGCAAGGTTTCAACATTAGACCTCGGAGTAAGAGCATATCGTCATACAATTTTGTATTTTGGGCATGCAGGTATGTTAGTTAATGGTTGTTATAAGCATTATAGCTATGTACATGCCTATCATTCTATTGTTGTTGTGATTACATGCATGATAGATGTTAGTTAATCAATATGGTCATATTCATATGCGTTAGATAGTCAGGAATCATAGTAACTTGTTGTTATATGCATTGTGGTCATATGCACAATGATTATGGTCATTATAGCTAAAATTTTGATGTTATTATGTAGCATGCTAATCTGGATAGGTCTGTGCAGATGGTTAGGGTTATGATATTAAGGTACGAGACAATATACTAGTGATATTGTGTCATACTAATATGGACTAACTTGTGCAAATGTGATAGCCTCCCTTGAAATACATTAAGGTATGAGTCTGATTATGTCATCTATTTGGTTTGTCTAACATGGTATGATTACAGGTGGTCTGAATGTTTGATTAATTTTTTAAGACAATTGTATTAACACAATATGTGCAAAGACAACCGGTATGCACTTGAGTGCAAAGTGGGTGCTAGTTGTAGTATTATGACTAATGACTATGAGTTGATTATTGATTATGACATGGTTGTTAGTCTTGGTCAAGGTTGATTTCAAATTAATATACATGATGTATTGATCTTTGGAACATGTGACTGACATGTGTAAGCATTTGTAGGGTAACATGCTTGGTATTAGCATGAAAAGGTAACATTTGATTTGTTTATATATAACCAACAACTAGGTGATGTGACAATACATAACAAGACTCAATTGCAACAAGGTAAAAAGGTAAAAGAAAGGAATTGGGTGAGAATTCCTTTGGCTATGTTTGGAAACTGCAATTCCAAATGAATGAGTGCTTTGCATGAATACAAGAAGTCTTCTTAACCTTGATTTCATTTGACATTATGTGGATATGTGCTATATTCATGAACATGTATTTGATAGGTATAACGACTGGTTTCCAGTTATGTTCGGATTCGTCAAAAGTTGGAATCCCTTGAGAAATGATATGTGTACGTGTTCGGTTACAAGGCACCGTGCTTGGAACACCAAGGTAAGGTAACCAATATATTGTTATGTTTATTTATGCACTGGCAATTATGTTTTTATGGAAGTATGATGCAGGGGATGACATGGAAAAAGAGACTGCCATGAAATCTTGAAGAAATCTTGGGTTGAGATTTACCTTAGAAGCATTGGGAACCTATGGGGTTGAGTCATGGTGTATGTTGCTCATTTTGTGCTTTCAGTCTTTTGTGATTTGTTTGCACTTGATTTGGGGTTTTGATTGTGCTAGTGCATGGCCATGCCACTTTGTTTGTGGTGTCGTATTGCTATTG
This sequence comes from Pinus tabuliformis, assembly GCA_031772625.1. Taxonomy (NCBI): domain Eukaryota; kingdom Viridiplantae; phylum Streptophyta; class Pinopsida; order Pinales; family Pinaceae; genus Pinus; species Pinus tabuliformis. The sequence goes on along the minus strand of CM062819.1, from coordinate 1,329,929,514 downwards.
GTTTTTCATGTTTTTCCCTTTGTATTTTTCTTGTTCTTACCTTTTATGTTTTGATGGTATTGGGAATTGGTTTGGGAAAGAGGAAAGTTAATGGAGCTCAAGGAGAGTTGAATGAAACCCAACAGGTAATGTAAGACCCAAATGAAGCTCAGTGCATGAGTAAAGAGCAGTTGAAGGCAAGAATATGATAGTTAGTTGGGTTTTGGTTGGGTCCATTGGGGTAATGTACGGTGGCAAAAAAATTATGAGAAAGGTAACATGAAAGGTAAAGTAAATGGATTTGAGGCATCAAATGCCTTGGCTATGCTGGGAATTGTTGTTCTCAATTTTGTGCATGATGTGCACGAATAAAGGGAGTTCTCTTAACCTTGACCTTATGGTATCTGGTAATTGTGTTGTGATTATGATTGTGTTGATGTCTTTGTATGCATATATGTATGTACATATGACATTGTTTGACAAGGTTGCCAGGGATCATGATTTCTTTATGCTAATGTTTATATGTAAATTTGTATGTATGTATGTTGTTGACTAACAGGGTGGTCAGGGATCAAGATTATTTTATGTTAGTGTTTACATGCATATATATGTATGTATGTCATTATCTGACAGGGTCGTCAGGGATCATTCTTGTGGAGGAATTATTGCTTATGCAAGTGAATGGCATGAAGAGGTTCCTGACTATGAGGAATCAAGTGGGTGAAGTAGCCCTGACAGATCTATGAGGTTAGCATCGTGTGGGTATGAATTGATATTATGTGCTTATATTATTCCTATGTTTATGTTATGGGTAGGTAATGATGAAGGACACATCAGCTGAATGAAATCAGTGCGATCTATAGCATGTTGGGACAAACATGGATAGTGGAAAGACACTAGAGGCAAGGTCGCCTGATAGAGATAATGTGGTCTTTGGATGTGTAGAACTATTTTTGTGTATATGTGTACATGTTGTATATGTGGTACTATGTACAAATGGTGCTATGTACATGTCATATATGCGGTGCTGTGTACAGATGATGTTGTGTACATGTTGCATATGTGGTGTTGTGTACATGTGGTGTGATGTACACATTGTACATACAGTGTTGTGTATATGTGGTGTTGTGTACATGTTGTACATGTGGCACTGTGTACATGTGGTGCTATGTACATGTGGTGTTGTGTGCACATGGTGCTATGTACACACTGTGGAGTTGGTGTTGTGTACACATTGTGCAGGTGGTGTTGTGTACGTGTTGTGTAGGTGGTGTTGTGTACATGTGGTGTTGTGAACATGTTGTGCAGGTGGCGTTGTGTACATGTGGTTTTGTTTATATGTTGTATGTGTGGTGTTGTGTACATGTTGTACACGCAATGTTGTTTACATGTTGTACATGTGGTATTGTGTACAGGTTGTACATGTTGCGTCATGTACATGTGGTACTATATTATGTGCATTGTGTAGTTGTTGTATCATGACATGCATATTCGTGGCATTGTATGATGTGTATGTATATGTATTGTGTTGTACACTGGGTGTAGGTGTATGTGTGGCATTGTACACTGGGTGTAGGTGTAAGTGTGGCATTGTACACCGAGTGTAGGTGCATCTATTGTGTTGTACACTATGTATGTGTATGTGTTGTACAATGTGATGGGACATGAAGGTATGGGATTGTTTGGGCCCTTGTTGTTTCTATTGAGGGTTGAGACAATTTAGTCTCTGGATGCCCTTATTGTTGATATTAAGGGTTGAGGCGGTTTAGTCTTTGGATGCCCTTGTTATTGATATTGATGGTTGAGGCAGTTTACTCTCTCAATTCCCTTGTTGATATTGAGGGTTGAGGCAGTTTAGTCTCTGCATGCCCTTGTTGATGATATTGAGGCAGGAGGCGGTTTAGTCTCTAGATTCCCTTGTTGCTTGAAGAGAAGAGAAGGAATTGGGTGCTTGCCGGGATTGGAAAACCAAACCAGTGTGTGTATGTGATTGAAGAGAAGAGAAGGCATTGGGTGCTTGTCGGATTTGGCAATTGATTCAGTGTGTGTACGGAAAGGACAAAGAACAAAGGCAAAAGAAAAGAACCATTTGAAAGATAAGTATCATTGTTTTATTTCATTTTTTAATTATGCATGTGATCTATGATGATTTCATGTGATATATGATTTTGATTTATGATGGTTGCATTTTGAGCTAACCAGATGATATATGTTTATGCATAATGACTTTATCGAAGAGCTAGTTTGATTTGCAAGTGATAGGAAGTGAACAAAATTGCAAGTGTACCTTATTGACGGGCCACTAATGAGGTATGAATTGAATTTATTTCAATTCCTCTTTAGTCTAATGGAAATTATGTGCTTGGTACAAGAAAGCATGGAAATTCCCAGTTTGGGTGGTTGAAATTGTCTGCAAGAATTAGCAGCAACAATAAAAGGAATTGGAATAGGAAGCAATATGCTGGTAAATCATTCAGGAGTAGGGTCATCACGGGATACTGGTACACAATAGTGTCCATTGATTTCTATGAGCATGTTATGAATTATATGATGGTTTTGAGGCAGGGATATGCTTTGGTTTTAGGACCTTCCGATGAGAGGAAACCTTTCCAAAGGATGGGTTTTCCGGGAAAGGGAATGTTATGTTGGGTTGTTTTATATTATTTCCATGACTAGCCCACGTAGTTAACCGGGGGGTTAGAAGGGGGGCGGAGCCCCCCCTTCGTTGCGTCGATTGCGTAGCGAGGGGGGTCACAAGGGGTTTGAGGGGTGCAAGTAACCCCACTTTATGGGGTCTAGGGTAGTGGCCCAGAAAATTTTGGTTTTGGACCCTATGTTAGGTTGGGCGGACCTACCTATGGTTTTGTGCATGATTTTCGCACATGGTTTTGGACGTGATGGTTTCGGTCCATGGTTTTAGACACGATGGTTTTCAGCCTATGGTATTAGATGCTTTGGCATGTATAAATATGTATTGTAACATTGAAAGGAATATAATGAAAAATCAAGCTGGTAGTCCCAGTTTTGGGATCCAGGGGTAAATCTTTGTGTAATGTGTTTTATGTGTTATGCTCTCGCATTGTTTATTTTATGTGTTTTAGAATTCGTATGCAGGTGACTTCTATATGGGGTTAAAACCTACATTTGGTATCTGAGTTCTTTTGGCTTCAAGGGGACGCCTTTGTTGCTGAGGGGTTTCACTCGGGCCTATGGTAGACCCTGTTCAGTGGCAGATTTACGAGATCTATTTTGGTGGTGAAAGAAGATGGCGAGCAGTGGAAAGATAGAGATAGAGAAATTTAATGGTCGGAGTTTTGAGTTGTGGAAACTCAAGATGGAGGATCTGTTAGTGGATAAAGATTAGTGGATCGCGGTAAATCCGAGTACTACACCAACGGGAGTGTCCGATGAAGAATGGAAGAAGTTGGATCAGAAGGCAAAGAGCATAATACGATTGTGTATCTCAGATTCGGTATCGCTGAATGTATCAGGGGAAGCTACGGTGAAGGCTTTGTGGGATAAGTTAGGGACTTTGTACCAATTTAAATCTCTGGTGAATAAACTGTTCTTGCAGAAAAAGCTTTATAACCTGAGGATGAAAGATGGAGACTCGGTGACAGAGAATCTGAACGCATTTAATACTGTGGTAAGTCAGTTAGCATCTATTGATATTAAAATTTCAGATGAATATAAGTGCATTAGTTTGTTGTGTTCTCTACCAGATTCATGGGATAATCTGGTTATTGCAATAGGTAGCAATGCAACTGCCTTGCAGTTTGATGAAATAGTCTCATCCTTGTTGATGGAGGAGATGAGACGGAAAAATATGGAGAGCTAGAATGGTGATGCCTTGTCTGTACGAGGATGGTCCCAAAAAAAAATAAAAATAAAAAAGTCATCGAGTGAGAGATCTAATTCTAGAGGGAGATCTAAATCTCCAGGAAAACCTATAAAGGTGGTGTGCTAGAAATGCAGAAAGGAAGGGCACTACAAAATAAATCTAAATCTCCTAACAAAGGAAAGGGATTTGATGATGCTCCTTCTACAGAGGTGAAACCCACCTCAGATGAAGGTGGGGATGTGTACTTGGCTTCCTCAAGTACACATGTAGATCATGAGGCATGGTTGATTGACTCAGGTGCATCCTTTCACTTCACTCCCCATAGAGAGTGGTTCTGCGAGTATGAGAAATACGATGATGGTGATGTCTTCTTAGGGGATGATAGGAAGGCTATAATCATTGGTCGTGGAAAAGTAAAGTTGAAGTTGCAAGGTGGAAGGGTTAGAACACTTTCGAGTGTTCTGCATATTCCTGCATTGGCCATAAATATGATTTCTGTAAGCAAGTTGGATGATGCAGGTGTAAAAATAGTGTTCAAGAAGGATACTTGCAAGATGGTTTGGGGAGCATTGGTATTGATGCGGGAGTTCGGATTGGAACTCTGTACAAGCTACAAGGTAGCACGGTTGTTGATGGGTGCAACAGTTCTGTGGTTCTTGAAAGTGGAGTAGAAAATCTAGTGGTCTTTGGAGAGAAGACCATTTTGTGGCATCAAAGGCTTGGACATATTGGAGAGAAGGGCCTTCGAATACTTCATGGTAAAGGTATGGTAGAAGGTATGAGTAATAGCTCTTTGGATTTTGATTTCTATGAAAATTGTGTATATGGGAAGCAAAATCGAGTGAGTTTTCCCTCTTGTGGTAAGAGGGCGAAACAGATATTAGAGCTTGTGCACAGTGATGTGTTTGGACCTGTGAAGGTTCCATCACTGGGTAAGTCTGTGTACTACCTATCATTTATAGATGACTTCTCAAGGAATACATGGATATATTTCCTTAAGAAGAAATCTGAAGTCTTTGACAAGTTTAAATAATTTAAGGCTCTGGTGGAAAACCAGACAGAGAAGAAGATAAAGGTGCTGAGGATAGATAACGGTGGAGAGTTTTGCAGTAAGGAATTTGAAGAAGTCTGTAAGAAGTGTCGTATAGCATGACAGAAGAATACTCCATATACACCTCAAAAAAATGGAGTTGTAGAAAGAATGAATAAGACGTTGATGGAAAGGGCAAGAAGCATGCTCAGTGGTGCCAGGTTAGGATAGGAATTCTGGGCAGAGGAAATGGAGACAACATGTTACCTGGTCAACAGATCACCTTCATCAGTGTTGGACGATAAAACTCCACAAGAGGTATGGACTGGTAAGAAACCCTCTCTTTCACATCTGAGGGTATTTGGATGTGATGCATATGTACATGTTCCAAAGGAGAAACGAACCAAGTTGGATAGTAAATCTGAAAAGTGCATCTTTATTGGGTATAAGGATGGTTTAAAGGGTTATAAGCTTTGGAACCCAGTAATAAGGAAGGTTGTGTACAGCCGAGATGTGGTGTTCAGAGAGGTGAAATATGTTATTAAACATGAAGTCCAACCAAAGGAACCTGAGAAGATAGAGTTTGAGCTAAAGGAGGAAGAATCAGACTCTACAGCAAAGGAGGAATCAAAAGATGAAGAGCCACAAACACCGGGTGTGAGAAGATTAGTTCGAGAAAGAAGGTAGCCAGAAAGGTATAGTCCATCTACTTTCTGTTCAAATTTTGCTTTATCTATTGCTGATGATGATCCCAGAACTGTGAAGGAAGCAGTAGATTCAGAGGATGGAAAACTCTGGAAAGAGGCCATGGTTGAAGAAATAGCATCTTTGCACAAATGAGGCTTGGGATCTGGTGGAGTTGTCGGCTGGAAGGAAACCCATTGGCAGCAAATGGGTGTTCAAGAAGAAGACAAATGCAGAAGGAAAGGTGGAGAAATACAAAGCTCGGTTGTTAGCAAAAGGTTATTCCCAGGTGCCGGGAATTGATTTTGGCGATATTTTATTTTCTACCTATTCACAAACAATTTAAATCAAATCCAATCATGATTAAATTGTACAATTGGATTGTATGAACTTAGTGTGGCATTTAAACAATCTGCACACAATTTTATTTGAAAAACTAAACTATACTAAGAGTAGTGGCATTTGGATTTGCAACACTTTCAGAGTTTATTATTTTTTACTTTTCTTTCTAACTTAACATTTTATTTTTGACTCCATTTTTTAGGGCATCTATTCTATCATTTTATTTGATATGGACTTATTCATAAAAATATCCCTAACATTTTTTATTTAATATTCTTTTTATCCATATCTTAAATTAACATTTTTTGAAATATATTTTCATTTTTTGACTAATTGATACTAACTTACCAAAACCAAAAAATGCTACAACACCAAGCAATCTAGTAGGTTAAAGAGCAATGGAAGCACTTTAGGCTCGATGAATCTACACAGGAGATGGCATATCAGATGCGGGTTATGTATCCTTCTCTATTCACTCGTTGAGTGAATGTTTTTGGCATATGTTTTGGTGTGATGTTTTGGTATATGTAAGTATGTATATGGATGTAAATACTGCCATGAGCTATGTTATAAATATCTAATAAGCAGTATGGGTGTCATGTCATTATGATTGTCATGTTATTATGCTTCTCATGTTAGTTTTCTTCTCAGCAGGATGATCATTGTAAATATTGCATTATGCTAAGTTATAAAGCTCCATGGGAAGTGTGGTTTACTTTTTAGTGGAATTGTTGGTTGTAGGTGTCATTGAACACCGAGGATGGTGTTCCCCCAAGGGGGAGGGTTTTGAAACAACCCTGGTCAAAAATCCATGCAATAAAGTTAATAAATAAAAAATAATAACCAAGGTCATGGGACACTTATTCCAAGCTAAATTTTGGGAAAAAACATCCTAGTGTGGGTTTTCATTTGATTTATTATGGCTAAGAAAATTAGAAAAGTCAATGGCAAAGGATTTGGAAAGGAAAGTGGCATTAATTGGCATTTTATTTATGAAAATAATGGAAATTAAGAGAAAAGGGAGGTGAGAGGTCACAGGTTGCATATGAGGAGGAAAATTAAGGAAAATAATAGAAAATGAATAAAATAGAGGCCTCATTAATAAAGAGGCTTCTGAGGATCAGTTCACAACCTTTTTTCAGTTCCATTTTGGAGCTCTCCCTTAGAGCATTAGACACTAAAAGCATTCTTTGAGCACTCTAGCATTGGAGGAAGAAGGCAAAGGAAGGACAAGAAAGTAAGAGGAAGCAAAATATCAAGCAAGGAAAAACAAGATCAAGTGACTACATCAGGATTACTTGCAGGTATCAAGTTGCACGTACAATTTCCTTGCTAGTTTTGGCATGCATGGTACATGCATGTGTGTTTTTAGTTATCTTGTTGTCATTGGCATGGGTTTTGCCAGGTGTGATAATGTTCTTGAGCCTTGCCTTGCCATTTCTAGATAGCCATGGTGTGATGGGGTTCTCTTGTTTTGGTTGATATAGATTTCCAGATGGATTCGAAACTGAGTGGGGTGGTCTCAGGACTGATCAGAAGGCCTAGGAATCCTAGGGTGGGATATACGATAAAGCCTGATTGTGAATACCCTTGAATGGGCCTAAGAATCCCTTGACCAGTAATGGTGGGATACATGATAAAACCCAGAGGATGGTGACCTTGTGGGCCTAGGAATTCCTTGACCAGTAATGGTGGGATGCATGGTAAAGTCAGGAGGTCAAGACAAATAAATTCCTCACAGTTTAAGTAGAGATATCTAGAGGCAACCATTCTTGTATAATCCTAGTGATATGGTGGGATTGCGGTAAAGCCTAGTTATATTGATGAAGGTTTTGGTCCTAGGAATCCCTTGGTGGGATATATAATAAAGCATAAGGAATCCCTGGTTAGTTTGTTGTGAGTCCCACATTCATTCTTGGAATATGGCACGGAGGTGATTGGATGAAAGAAAGATTTGGTTCAGCCCATCTATGGTTGGGTGGTTCGTGGAAGTCCTTGATTTGGTTGGCTTATGCATTCATTAATAAGAGCTCCTTATCCTGTGGTATTTCATGAATAAATGTACTTGTTCATATGTGGTCTTATGGTTGTTATGACCTTGTTATTTCTATTGGTTATATGTTGGTTATAAGTATGGTTTATAACAGACTTTGGTTATGGCTCTCATCATGATTTGATTAGTACATAACATGTGAATGAATATTTGACCTAATAGATGATAATGCAACTATTGTGACAAGTCATCAATCCTTCTTTACGAATCTCATATAAGTATGAGACCCCTATGCTCAAATACGTTGTTATGACCTATAAATTTCATATTTGTGATATGTTTGATGAAATGCCTCTCATGGTTGTAGGGGTCTGGTCAAGTCCTTGTACCAATGTTTGCATTAGTAGCTTTAATTCATGGTTATTTAACATTTCTGGAATTTTCATGAAGTTCTGGGCAGAGGCCTGAGTTTTTCCCCTAAAAAAGTGGCACAAAATTCGGGGTTGTTGGCATAGAACTGCGTAAAAAAGGCCATAGTCACTGGCATGCCTTGTTGTGGGAGCAACTGGAGGGACTCAGTCACATGCATGGATTTCGATGAGAGAAGATGGGGATCTATCTCATCAAAATGACACATTATCTCAAGGGTTAGGCACTTGGAAGGGTTGGTTGTCTCTTGAAGGGTCTATAGTTCCTGAGTAAGGTTAGTTTGGGTTTGTTTTTTTAGTTCCACTTCCTTAACTGTACATGGAGAGTTGAATCACATCATAGTATCCTCTTGTCGCATATTTACCCCAGTGGAACGATTATCTTGGGTAAATGTGGGAGGAGGGCGTTACATTCAGGAAGCTATAACAGAGCAAAAACTTCATGTCCAATTAAAGCAATAAGATTTGGAAGATATTGAACAACCAAGGAATACATTTGATGAAGAAATTGAGGAGATTTTATTGTGCACATCACCAAACCTTGTATATAGGAAAGAGACCAATCATCAAGTAAAGAAAGACATACAAATCAAAGATGGTATAGAAGACACACAAATATGGGATGATGAAGAAGAGGACTAAGAGGTTTATGACTACATTGAAAGATGGCTACAAAAAGTGATCAAGATAGAGAAACACCTTATCTTTCAACATATCTTGGCACCACATCAAGAAGATCAATTGGTTCTTCATATTCAGGTAGATATTAAGGTTTACATCTCCAATCTAAATGTGAACTCATTTGTAACCCTGTTGCGCATGTGGCTCCACTAGAAATGTACGTATACTTGAGAAGATGTTTCCTTTTTGTTAAGTGGGGTAGGATAGTGTGGTATGTAATGGATAAAGGAATACGCTGACTATCCAAATATTCTAGTACAACTTAGTAGGGATCTAATGGAAGGTATGAAATTGACTAGATCTCAAATAACCTTGTCTCCCCAATTTAATACAACAAATTATGGTTTCATAATTCTCTAGTAGATCTATGCCATATTCAGTATGTTGGGAAAAACCTTGTTTCCTTATGTTGGATACTTGCAATGAGGATTATGAAGCAAAAAATATTTGTTTAAAAGAATATAGTGCTCATCGATGTTGATAACAACCAATATTTGTAGTGTTTTAACAAGCCTTTGAGTCTCTGGTAACATAATTACATAGTGACAACAAGAAGACCTATAAGTATCAATGGAATCTCAGGAGGTTAACAACTTGAGGTATGAATATTTTTGTTCTTTCTTATCTCATTGATGCAAAGGAAATTGATATCATAAGTATAATATTTACCCACATGCTCCTAGTTTTATCTCAATTAATCTAGTCATTTTATGATATTAATTATCCCTATAGTTTCCATTCATTGTAAATCCATACACTAGATCCTTGATGCAAAACATGAAATAATGATATTATTGTTAGAATCTATGTCAAGTAAAATGTTATGATGCATTCATGATAAGAGTTGGGAAACCTTTTATGAAAATTCTTTGCATGATGATAATATTAGTCATTGTATTCACAATCACACCTCTAATGAAGTGGAATGTCTCCATGATTTCATTGGGATTTTCTTTCTAAAGTCTTGGTTATTGTTATATTAATACCTAACTTTGTAACTATCTCCCATTTCTGTAACCTTGTACAATCACAATTATCACCATCCTATGGGATTATTCCCATGACTATTATAATAATTTCCTTTAACCTTGTGATTATCACCTTATATTACTGTTGTATTCTATGATTATTGTGTACCATTCCCTTATGTACCATCTTAGCATTAACCCTCCATTAACCTACTTCCATATCCTTACTCCTTGCTCATTTTTTTTTGTGTAACTTGACATCGCTAATAGTTGAGGTATCATTCCATTTATTAGTGTGTATGGAGTTTGAATGGGTCTTTTATAGTTTACTCACTTGTTCATGACCGTTTAATCCCATAATCTGTTCAAATTAATTATTGAAATGAATTATGACTACCGTTATTCATTGAGTCACCTTAAGTCTTTGAGGATTTATAGAGAAATTGAAACACGATTTCCATGAGCCATCATCCATGGAGGAACTAGAGAAAATTCCAAAGTGTAATTCCTGTAAGAAAAGGCTAGTAGCAGAAGGGTGACACAATTTCTTTACCAAATTTCAGGGATTAGAGGATGAAGTTGCTTTATAGTCGACACATGGTTTTGACGGTAAATTAGTTCCTATTAGGGATTTATCATGACTGTAAATGAGAGGACCATTTCCCAAGAAACTAGTTTGCCTCTGGAAGGAATGAAATGGTTTAAAAATAAGTCCATAAACAAATATTTGAGTGTGCAATTTCTTAAGACAGGGAACCAAGAAGTTGATTGGGAAAAGGAGTGTTCGTTCATGGATTAAAGACAAATAGTGTAGTCTTTTGTTTATTCTTTAAAAGTCTCTAACTTGTGAAGGCTAGTACATAGTGCCCTTCTTGTATCAAATTGAGTTATTGCTTCATTTTACTCAAGAACAAAGGATCAATGTTCCCCATTTTCTATGGATAAGCTTACAAAATATGTCTCTAAGAGTCTGTAAGGCTACCAAAAACCCTCATTCTAGTCTTTACCACTATGGGCCGATCAAGTTATTGATTATGGACAAGTTGAGTGCTAGAAATGATACTCGAGTTGAATTCATGCAATGAAATGGGTTTGTAGAAACTCTTGAAGAACTAAATACTCAACCTAACTCTGAACCAAAGGAGACAAGAGCTAATAAATTGTTCACTGTCCTTTATTCATGCCCTTAAAGGTCAAGAAGAAGGAAATCTAGTGAAGAGACTCATGTAACTCAACCACTCGGAGTCCAAACTCTTGTCACTAATCAGAGGATTACGTGAAGCATGGGAAAAGCTGGTCAACCTCGTTATGTTCCTCAGAAAACCTTGGAACCATAAACAATTTTCGATTTAGACCAAGACAATGGAGAAGAAGAGGCAAAAAATCCTCGTACCTCATATAAGGTTATAAACAAATTTCCTAGGGGTGAAGAATTTGTGGAATCTGCTTCTCAATTTGAAATTATTGTAGGATAAATGAATATAGATTTCGTTCCCCAATTTAAATATAAGACCCCTGTAGTAGAGGTAGATTTTGTTTCTCACTTTGAATTTGAAACCCATATGGTGGAGACAACTAATGTGTATTATGCCAATAGATAGAGACCATCTGATTTGACTAATAATGCTATATTGAAGATGAAGAATAGGAAAATCAAAAGACTAAAGAAGGAGATTCAAGAGCAGCTCATCCTTGACAAACATATTAAAGAGGAGAATGAAAGATTGAAAGCACATAGTGCTAAATTGCAACGTAAGAAGGATAAATTGGTTATCAAGAATAGAAATTTGCAGAAGATGGTTAGGGAATGGTATAAAAGAGATAAAAGTTACACTCTTCATAACATGGAATTGAAGATGAGAGTTAAAGAAGCGGAACTAGAGGATAAGGGAACTTGAAAATTTTGGTTAGTGCGGTAGGACTCTAGTAGAGAATTGCAGTCCTATTTGATCAAATTTTGGCCTCTATTTAGAATTTTTACTTGAATGAGGACATGCAAGATGATCGGTGTGGGGGAATGTTGGGCCTCCATGTTTTATACAATTTCATACATAATTTTCCGTGTGATTACCTATACTTCTACCTAGTTATCATTATAATATCTAATATCCACATCCTTAGACTACTACCTTAACCCTAAGCATGATGAGGTAAATTGTTAATTATTTAGTATATTTCCTTTGTTTTCAATGTTTTAATGAAGTTTACATAAGATTTTACTAATGATGGTAAATGTGGGGGATTAGTTCTCATGTTAGGTGAAGGGTTCCTATTCACTCAGTTCAATTCTTTTTCACATAATACATTTCACATTCTTACCTCATCATTTTTCATATGTCCAATAATTATGGTGAGAATTGAGAACATGGGTTATATAGAGCAAGGGCCCAATATGGTTTTATGTTGTTTCATTTGTGCCCAGGTCCTTAGGAAGAAGCATGAAACCGTGGTAAAAAATATGGTCAAACCTCCCTTTATACATTGCAGATCTTCATACATAGTAAATAATAATGATCTTGCCATCTCATCAACAATTCATTTTTCCAGTTCATCAACAGTTTGAAGTCTTCGATCTCATTCATGTAAGTGCAATGATCGATCGAATGAGCTATGTTTTGTAATTATATAATTTGTTAGCCAATGAGATCTTTATACCTAAGTATGGTAGTGTATTTGGTGACCTTTTTCTATGGTCGGAGGTAAGCCAGATCTCGTGAGATAGAGGATTCATATATGGTGGCAGCTAGTGTGGAGAAATGTGGTTCATCCTCATTTTGTTCATGAAGACACATCTTATCATTTCAATCCAGGTCAGGGATGCTCTTTCTATTCTATAGGGATGAAGATCAATATTAGAACCTTAAAATGTATGTAACTATTTGATCTCTAATCCATGAGATCAAAGACATTGATCTTATCCATAGTTGAACATGATCTTCTTGTAAATATATATTAGACCTTGTAATGTGATGTGGAGGATTTTCTTAATACAATGATACTTTGAGTTCTATCATCTTGTGGTTTTGTTGCTGGTGTATTGTTGATTGTTTTTAAGTAGTGTTCTTCCCAAGAAGGAAGGCCCCCCTTCTCGGAAAGAAATTCTACATTTGCATATGATAAATTTGTAGGACTTTTATCTCAATTGTAATTATATTATGTCATTCTCATGTGTCTTTGTTCTCAACAAGGTTTATTTCTAGAGTGGTTGGTGACTGATTGAAAATCTCATTAAGGAGACCTGCTAAACCATCGTTTTGTTCTTGTTCCCATATATGGTATCAGGTGACTTAGTGAGTTCTTAAGATTTCAACTCATTTGAATGTAGAATTGAAACATAGTACCATGAGGCAAATAGACCTTAAGAATCATGATTGCATTACTCTCACTTGAACTGACTGAGCCCCATTTACTATTCAAGTTTGAGAAGAAGTGGTGGTTTCTTTGGAATGTTATGCAAGTGCGATTTCGAACGCTTTTAGTTTTTATTCTTTCAAGATAGATTAGGATTTAGTCATGCACATATTGTGTTTGTACCTTATAAGTCTACGAGCCCTGGGTTCATGATTAATGTCTAAGGCTTATGCAAATAAATAACTCAACACCTTTAATCTCACTAGAGGAAATGATTTAATTTAGAATCCACCATCAAGAGTAGTTGGTCGCTCAAGATACTAGATCAGATCGCATTAGAACATAGACCTTCACATCACATATGTTATCTTTATCCAAAAACATTCACAATGAAATCACATCAAACCTAATGACAATAAGAGACTTCATCCTTGCATCTACACATTGATCACATTCAATCATTCTCGGTCATTATTTGAACTACATCTCTCAGCAATCTAGACTACAAGCCGCTTGATCCCATCACTTGATCCTTGTGTTGATTGAAAAACTTGGTTGCATATGTGATCACACTCTCGTGCCTAATTTAATGCCTCTTTTCTTGTCTGGACATACAATATGAGTCCCTCATCCCTCCTCTAGGGTTGTGCCCCTTCCTTTGTTTAGAACATATAGATAACCTTACTTGCTCTTCCTTGGACATATATTTTTCAACATATTTCCTTGCTTGGCTTGTACTTAGAAAGTTGTGGATATACTTAGGGCTTGTTCTCAGGTTTTGCTGCCTTGTGGCTACGCTTGTGACCTGTGACATACTTGACCTTGATCCTTGCAGATCAAATTAGGCTCCTTTAGGTTGTGATTGCTACCCTTTTTGGCTGTAGGCATTCCTTTCTTGTTGAGCCCACACTAGAAAACACTCCAACCCTCTTCTATGAACACATATTTCATTAAATTTGGAATTAAATAGTGGATCTAGAATTTCAAAATAACTAAAAAACTCAATCTTAGTGATGTACTTGTAATAAAAATTTCCAATTTTAATGAAATATGTGTTTATGGCTAGTATTTATTATACTTTTCTCTTCAATGAATGCTCCTATCAATAAGGCTTTGATACCATGTTGAATTTTCTACATTGACTAACAATAGAAACCGATTTTATGATCTGATAATTACTTCCTAGTGATCTTTAGCTAGATTATCGTATGTCACTTATATCATTGAGCAATTATACATAGAAAATATCAATAGTAATGCAACAAAAACAATAATATCATAAATAAACAACCAACATAATATAAACAAATTTTCCTTAGGAAACACTTGGGAGAAAACCCAACAACTCTTCTTCTAGGAGAAATTTTCTTCAACAAAGTTTACAAATCCAAATTGTCTAAGAATCTATGCCAAAAATACAAGTTCAAACTTTAGCAAAATTTGTCCTCTGTTTGCTCCCATGTGTGGCTAATATATAAGAGAGATGATGCTTGAGTGATCAAATAAAGTGTCTCACACACGCACACACACACTCAAGTCGAATGAGTGAATTTACCTCAAGGGACACATAAGTATCATTGGCACAATGGAATATTTTACATTCTATTATTTCAACATTCGGTGATGTGTTGGGATTAAATCCTAATAGCAAAAAATTTATTTTGACCCATTCCTCTGAAAATACTGAGGAGGTTGTTGAAATTGCTAGAAATTTTGGGGTAGTTGTTTCTGGTCTTGAAGTTGGATTCTCATACCTTGGATTCATGATGAAGCCAAATAAGTATCAGATCATGGATTGGAATTGGCTCTTGAACAAATTTTAGAAGTGTTTGTCTCTTGGTCTCATCGATGGTTGTTTATGGGGGTAAGATATACTCTCATACAATTGGTTTTCCAACATATTTCGTTGTATTGGATGCACCTTTACATGTTATTGAAGTAGATATATCAGAGGATTAAGGTTGTCCTTGCTCATTTCCAGTGGTCAGGCGCTAGGGGGGTCGTAAATTTCATTTGGTTTGTATGGATGTGTATAGAAGTGTAGCAAGAAAGGCTTAATATTACTTAGCCTTGGTCAAATTGAGAAAATTCGAAATTTCCACATCAGTAGACAACTTGGAGGCAGTTAACTGAGGTGACATGGCTTTGGTCACTAAGTTAGCTCAGTAAATTTGAGTTAGAGGGATTGGAGCTTAGTAATGCATGTGTGATTGCTAATTTATAGCAATCCAATTTCGTTATTTCTAGTTGTACTTAGTTAAACTAGTTCTAACATTTAATAGAACTAGTTGGAGGTTAGTTGTGTAGTGGGATAGAAGTCTAACTCATAGATCATCCAGTTAACTGATAAATCAACCAAAAATAGCTCATGCATGTAAGGAATTCGAATTTCTCAGTTGTGGTGGAGATTCCAAGGTAGTGTAACATTAGTTGTAAACTAGTGTTGAGTGTACAGGTGTTGCATGCAATCAATGATCAATCCTTAGGAATTACGCAATAAATTGGAGGAAAATTAC
The DNA here is from genome assembly GCA_031772625.1 of Pinus tabuliformis. Classification (NCBI taxonomy): domain Eukaryota; kingdom Viridiplantae; phylum Streptophyta; class Pinopsida; order Pinales; family Pinaceae; genus Pinus; species Pinus tabuliformis. The sequence continues at coordinate 1,329,913,701 of CM062819.1, read as the reverse complement.
TAAAAAAAAGGGGCTAATTTCCTTAGGAATTGCGCAAGGAAATAAGGGCCTTAGTGAAAAAATATTTGGCTGTGTTGGCTAGAGCTTTTTCATTGAACAGGAGAACAATTTTTCTTTCGTAGGTTGAGCTTAGAGATGGAGCTAGCAATTGTAATAGATTCTCTATTAATCATATTAATGCAAAAGGGCTTAAGGGGTTTTTCCTAGTTGTGTTCACCTAGAAATAATTGTGTATTTGTGGTTTTGTTTATTGCATGTCTATGCATGTTGTTCTAAATTGTGAATTTGATTCCGCACATTAGTAGAGTATAATTATGTCTATTGATTTTAGATTAAATTTATTGAGTAGTTATAATTATATAAAATTTCTACATGGTATTAGAGCCAAATTTACATTAGAACAAGAATTTTGAAGTTGTTCCTCAAGAGGTTCAAACTTGCAGCTTCAGTGTAGAAAGATTTCCTCAGAGTTGGAAGAATGACCTTCAATGGATTGAGATTAGAGTATGCCTTGGAAGGCAGCTCAAATTCCATTTTTTGGAAGGATCACATGGAGGAAGTTCTTGATGACAATGTATTATTAGATTATGTTAAGACAAACATTCCAAAACCAAGATCAACTAATGCCTAAAACCTAACCCAATGGAAGAAATATGTAGCCAAGGCAAGGAGAATAATCCTGGAGGGAGTGAGGGACCACATTGTCTCAATTCTCCATGGAAAAAAGACACCATTTTCCATGTGGAAGACACTGACTGAGCTATTCGGAAATATAAGTGACCATAGAAAATTGGCCCCGAAAGACAAACTTTGAAACATTAAGATGCAGAAAAATGATATTACTTTGTAGTATCTCAATAGATTTACACAAGTTTAGGATGAGCTCGGAGGGGTTGGTGTGAATGTTGCAAAAGATGACCTGGTGAGCCTAGCTCTTCTAGGCCTTCCAAAATCCTGACACAGGTACCAGGACTCTATGAATGGAAGGGAAAAATTTCTGAACTGTAAACGCTTATGGTTCGATTTGGTACAAGAAGAAATCAAGAGAAATACCAAATATGGAGGTTCATCCAAGGGAGAGGATGAAGAGAATTTTGAATTGGTTGGGAAGGGAAAGAAGGAAAATGGAAGAAATCCCAAACCAAACCAGATTCCAGCCAAGGAGGCAAGAAGAAACACTTGTCCAAAATAAATTGATTCAGTTGTCATGAATTTAGGCACTTGCTACAAAGTGTCCACACAAAAATTATAGAAAGAAGAACTAAAGAGGAACATCAGGTGAATCATTGGCTTCAAAGTTCAAGTTAGACTTCACCTTGATCGCATGCATGGCCAACACTATGATGGGGAGTGTGTGGTACTTGGACTCAAGTACCTTGTTCCACATGACAGGGTGTAGAGAGTTTTTCAGTGGCATGGAGGAGAAAGATCTCCAGGTGCATATTGATCTTGGGGACAACAGAAGGTACAACGCTACCGGAATTGGTACAGTAACCTTAAAGAGGGAGTCAGGATCCCCTCTTTGCCTCAAAGATGTCATGTTTGTACTAGGCCTGAAGAAGAACCTCATCTCTATAACAATTTTTGAAGATCATGGTTATAATGTTATATTCATTAAAGGGAAATTCTTACTGAGACACATAGCTATTGGGTAGGTAAACCATATTGGGGTTCATGTTAATAACCTGTACAAATTGGTGTGGAATATTGGTGCTGCATTAAACAGTAAGGCAGAGAAAGTGCAGAGTTGAGATGTTGGTGAACTATGGAATAAAAGACTTGTTCATTTGCACCATGACACCCTTAAAATTATGCAACAAATAACCACTGGCCTCCCTAAAGGTTCACTTGAGATATAGGATGTTTGCAAGGGTTGTAGAGAGTCCACTCTGATGTTTGTGGACCCTTCTCAACAACCTCCACTACCATACATAAATACTATGTTATTTTTATTGATAATTTCTCAAGAAAGTGTTGGATATTATTCATGAGGAATAAGGATGAGTCATTGTCAAAATTTGTAGAATTCAAGGCACTAGTTGAGAAAGAGATCGACAAGAAGGTGGAGGATCTCAGGAGCGAAAATGGAGGTGAGTATGTTTTGAATGACTTCAAGGACTTCTCTTCCAAAGAAGGAATTCAAAGAGAACTGGCAACTCTTCACAACCCATGACAAAATGGGGTAGCTGAGAGAAAGAACCAAAGCATTGTGGGAATTGTGAGAGTTATGCTACATGACTAAGGCCTACCACTGCATTTGTGGGCAGAGGCATGTAACACAACATTCTACTTGCAGAACTAGAGTCCTCATCGAATTCTTGGTGTGATTACATTGGAGGAGGCCTTCTCGGGGAGAAATTCAGGTGTGTCTCATTTCAAAAAATTTGAAGCCTCTGTTGACTGCCATGTCTCCAAAAATTCGAGGAAGAAACTTAATCTAACAACAGAGTTGGGAGTTTTTGTGGGTTACACCAAAACTCCACACAATTACTGAGTGTACTTACCTTCCCTCATAATGAAATTTGTGTGAAGGGATGTAAATTTTGATGAGGAGAAAGCAATGAGATGCTCTCTTGAGAGGGAGCTTCAAATCCCACCAGAAGAGGATATTTTAGCTCCAAAGGAGGAGCCTTAGGAAGTTGTGGAGCAGCCACAAATGGAGGAGTAGAGAGGAGGAAAAGTGGAGACATCCACTCAAGAAGAACCATCCAGAGAAGGTAGAAAAGGAACCAATGAAGACAGAAATGAGATGCTCTCTTGAGAGGGAGCTTCAAATCCCACCAAAAGAGGAGTTTTTAGCTACAAAGGAGGAGCCTTAGGAAGTTGTGGAGCAACCACAAATGGATGAGCAGAGAGGAGGAAGAGTGGAGACATCCACTCAAGCATAACCATCCATAAAAGGTAGAAAAAGAACCAAGGAATATGAAATACTAGGGCAGGATGCAAGAGATAACGTGGGAGCTCCTTCAAATTTTTGTAAGCAAAGGAGGTCACTTGAGATGTACACTAGCTACATGGCTCTAATGACAAAACTTGTAGAGACTGAGCCATCCTCTTTTGAGGAAGCAGTTGAGAAATTAGTTTGGGTTGATGCAATGGTGGAAGAATATGAATTCATCATAAAGAATTATGTTTGGGAAGTGGTCCCAAGACTGGAAGAAAAATTAGTTGTGGGTTTGAAATGGATCTTCAAAGTTAAGCATGAAGCATATGGAAGCATAGTGAAGTATAAGGCCAGATTTGTGGCCAAAGGATTCTCTCAAGTTGAGGGAATTGATTATGAGGAAACATTTTCTCCTGTAGCATGATATTCATCCATTAGATCAATTCTTGCAATGGCTGCATAGATGGGGTGGAAGATCCACAAGATGGATGTAAAAAAAACATTTCTCAATGGTCTTATTGAGGAGGAAGTGTACATAAAGAAACTAGAAGGTTTTGAGACATTTGATAGGGAGTCTCATGTGTGCAAACTCAGGTGAGAATTATACGGTCTCAAACAAGCACCCTGAGCTTGGTACACTCTGATGGATAGTTATCTCACTAGATTGGGCTTCACCAAAAGTAAAGGAGATGCAAACATCTATCATATTTTAGTAGAAGGTAAATTTATTATCATTGTTTTATATGTTGATGATTTAATATTGGTAGATGATGAGTAGCTGATCAAATCTTGCAAGGAGGAACTTGCAAGGGAATTTGAGATGAAATACATGGGTCTCATGCACTACTTCCTCGGGCTGGAAGTATGGCAAGGTGATGGGGAATTTTTTGTGTCTCAAGGCAAGTATGCCACCAAGATACTGCAGAGATTTCACATGGAGAGTTGTAAGCCCATGGAGACACCTCTAGTAACCAACTGGAGGAAGGAGAATGCCACTTCAAGTGAAGAGGTTGATGCTACCATTTACCGATGGCTAGTGGGTTCACTGATGTATCTTATGAACACACGACCAAATATGTGCTATGTAGTAAACTAGCTAAGACAAGTTATGGTAGTCCGACCAAATTGTAATGGAAGGCAATAAAGCATGTTTGACGGTACCTCATAGGAACTACCAAGTATGGATTATGATACAAATAGTCAGAGGGAGTGAAGTTGCATGGATTCACAGATGTGGATTAGGAAAGCAGTCCATCTGACCAAAAGAGTACATCAGGTGCAATTTTTAGTGTTGGATCTGAAGCAATTTCTCGGTACATTAGGAAGTAAAGGTCCGTGGTGCTTAGCTCAGAAGAAGCTCAATACATGGCTACAAGTCAAGAAGTATGTGAGGTGATATGGATCCAACTGTGATCTATTGTGATAATCAAAGTTCCATTAAGCTCTCCAAGAATCCAGTATTTCATGATCAATCCAAGCATATGGATATCTAGTATCATCATTTATGGGACTGTGTGCAAAGGAGGATAATGTTGCTAAAATACATTTCAACTAAGGAACAAGATGTTGACATCTTGACAAAGCATTTGTTAAGAGGGAAGTTCAAATTCCATAGGTGCATGATAGGGGGGTTGATAATCCCTTTCTTTCTAAGAGGGAGTGTTGAGAAGTGTTGCCATACGGGCTCAATTTGGCTTAGCCTTGGTCAAATTAAGAAAATTTGAAATTTCCACATCAACAGACAACTTGGAGGTAGTTAACTAAGGTGACATTTCTCTTGTCACTCAGTTAGCTCAATAAATTCGAGTTAGAGGGCTGAAAGTTTAGTTATGCATGTGCGATTGCTAATTTATAGCAATTCAGTTTAGTTATTTCAAATTGTACTAAGTTAAACTAGTTCTAATAGTTAATAGAACTAGTTGGAGGTCAGTTGTGCATTGGAACATCAGTCTAACTCATAGATCATATAGTTAACTGATCAATCAACCAAAAATAGATCATTCATGCAAGGAATTCAAATTTCTCAGTTGTGGTGGAATATCCAAGGCAGTGTAACATCAGTTGTAAACTAGTGTTGAGTGTACAGGTGTTGCATGAACTCAATGATAAATCCTTGGGAATTGTGCAATCAATTAGAGGAAAATTCCTAAAAAATAAGGGTTAATTTCCTCAGGAATTGCTCAAGGAAATAGGGTCTTTGGTGAGAAAATATTTAGCTAAGTGTTGGCCAGAGCTTCTCCATTAAGCATGAGAACAATTATTCTTTTGCAGGTTGAGCTCAAAGCTGGAGCTAGCAATTGTAATAGATTCTCTATTCATCTTATTAATGAAAACAAGCTTGAGGGGTTTTTCCCAGTCGAGTTACCTTAGAAATCACTGCGTATTTGTGGTTTTTCTTATTGCGTGTCTATGCATGTTGTTCTAAATTGTGGATTTGATTTCACATATCAGTAGAGTAGAATTGTGTCTCTTGATTTTAGATTAAATTTCTTGAGCAATTGCAATTCTATCAAATTTATATAGGATGAAATTACTCGGGGAAAGGAGTGTGGTGGTTGGGGTTTACTGGATCTAAAGGTTTTTGACTGGGCTTTACTAACTAAGAGTTTATGGAGAGCTATGAATGGTAAGGGTATATATCAGAACATCATTAAAGAGAAATATTTGAAGGATATGACACTTCTGGAGTCGTTCAAGCACTAGAATGCTACTCTAACAAAAGGATCATATATTTGGAATGGATTCCTAAAATTTAGGAGATGGATTTTTGACAATTTGTAGTGGTCATTTAGTAATGGTGGAAAGATCTTAGCTGGAATTGACATTATTCATGGTATGGGGAATAATCATATCCTTCATATGCAAGTCTTAGATGCCTTGCATGCAAATGGTATTTTCTTCTTGGCACAAGCTTATGTGTGATATGGTAATTGATCCAGGTTGATATTGGTGGCCGCCTGCCAAGTCCACTTGGACCCCACCATTGTTTCTTTCAACTTTTCAATTTCCTTAATTGTAGCACAATTTACTATTTTTAACAGTTTTTCGGGTCCTGAACTTCTAGAGCCGTTTTGAGGACCTAAACGACGTTTTTTGGGAAAACTAGGAGAAACATGGGTCCATGGACCTGTGTTTCTCTTCCCAAAGTTGTAGTTCTCGAATAGATATTTCTAACGAGATATTGTGCGCATCAAACGGAGATCATATGCCAAAGTTACGACCCCGGGAAGTTGATGTACCAATTTACCCAAACGGGGCCCACAGTTTGGTGTTTTATCTTCTAGGGTTAGGTTTTTGGATGTTTAGGGTTTTCCATTGTTTCTCAACAATAAATAGGCCTTTGAGCCTCATTGTAACACAGAGTTCAGAGGCATGTAGCCGCCACATCTCTTCTCAGAGATAAGCTACCATCGCCCTAGCTGGTTTATTTCCATTGCTGTTTGTAAGCATATTTCAGTGTTTTACATTAATGAAATGAAGTATTATTTCTGTTGAATCTCTGTGTTTATGGTTATCTCTGTAATTTGTTGCATTCCTGTTTAAATTCGGATCAATAATATAATCCATTACTTGTCATGGAAAGGGGCGACAAAGGTTGGTCTTGTTGGTTCCAAAACTGATAGTTGGAATCAATACATTTCAGATTTACATATGGTGGGAATTTTTATGAGGGGACACGAAGATGTCTTGTGTTGGAATGGATCCCTATGGGATGGAAATTGATGCAAATGATTTATGGGGTCTACTGTTTTCAAGTTTTTTACCCATTCAATCTTGGGACCTGTGGGCTATGATTCTACAAACTCAAATCATCCATGCTTCCAATGCGAAAATTGAACAACCATGTGGTCTACATCTAACATTAATTCATTAAATAAAGTCAATGAATCTATGCATCAAGCCATCAATGCATTAAATCACCATGCACACAAACAAAATTACATAAACTATGCCTTAAAATTAATTTAATTTCTATGTTATTACATGGTGCCTCGGCGGGTCTAATATTCATTCAATTTACCACGTCTTTTCAATGCCCAAATGCTACAATTTATAGAGGAAAATACAATATTGTGGATCATTTCAAGATCCATGATCTTCTCCATAAATATCTCGACATGATCCTCTCCACAAAGCGCTCAACACGATCTTCTACACAATGAACTCAACGAATTCCTAAGATCCCTCATGGATCTAACTTTTCATGCCTTTAATCCTTTACAGAATAGCTATTACCCTTCTTTTTGACAACTGCACCTTTTGGAACTCGTTCTTGCTCATTTTTTGGAGAATGGATCAATGCTATTTCATTAGGAATGTTGTGGTTTCATAAATATATAAATACATCTCATGTTCTATTCAAGGTTTTGTAAATCAATGCTAGTACAAAGAGGTATGGAGTTCGAACATTCCTTTGAAGATTATTATTTTTGGGTGGTTAGCATGGAAGGATTGAATTCTCACTCAAGACAATATTTGTAAAAGAGGCATCTATGGTCCGGGTTGGTGTATTTTTTGTAGGGACTCACAAGACAATGTCGTTCATTTATTTTTGCAATGCCCATTTATTGTTGCAGTGTGGTTGCGGGTTCTGGGTGGTTCCCAACTTTCTTCAGGTTGGATTTTCTCTTTGTTAAAGGCCTGTTATAAATGGTGGTTTAGTAAGAGTGGGAAGTATAAAACATTACCTCTGCATGGCGGATGAGAAATATTATGATACTTGATGATACCCCTATAAACATTGCTCGAATATACAATAACATTCAAGCTCGTTTTGATGTTGGAGACCGACCAAAAAAAATCGATAAGGTGCCCAGAATGCTTAAGAATTTCCACGAGGTGATGTATCTAGTAGGATATTTTGATGTTGCATCTCTGTTAAATTTAGGTAACAATGGTATGTTCTATGCTTAAGAGAAATTTACTTCAATTTCTTTACTAGCCCAATATCAATATCCAGTTTAGCAATAACATCAGCATGATAGTAAAATGCAGATAAAACATAAACATAAATAGTAGAAGACAAGCCAAGACAAGAGGACATAAGATGTGGCACTAGCCAGGGACAAACCCCAATGTGGGGAAACCCTTGATCAATTCTTCTTATATTCTTCAATAATTAAACAGAGAGAGAGAGATAGTACAAATTACAAATCTAATAATTTATGACAGCAGCAAGAAGCCCTAACCAGAAAAGTCAACGTTGGTCAATCAGGGCAGAATTCTTCCTTTAAACAACTCAGTCAAACCCAGTAAACTTCGGCCTCCAACAACAAGCCCATTTAGCCCAAAACAGTCTGAAAAAGTCCAGTCAAAAGTTGGTCAACAAAAGTCAAACTACGGCCAGCCCTAGGGCAGTCAACGCTAGTCAAATGAGTGGTCAAATCACCTCGATTTCAGTGCCCAGATCTGTGGCCTTCTAGGAAGAAGATACATCACCCAATTCATAGTCAAAACAATCAATGCTAGAGGTCAACGTAGTAAAACAACAATCCTACAGTTCGGTCAATGCTGGTCAACGCAGTCAAACAATCAAACAGAAAATCGTCCTCCTTCCTTCGCACGTGTGAGAGACAGTTGCCCAGATTTGCATATGGAATCAAATGAGGAGAGAGATGTGAGAAGATGATATGTTGATGAAATGACTTGAGGTCTCCTCCTTTTATATGCAACATTGAGGATGAGCTGGGGGTTTGAAACCTTGACAATTTGTCCATAATATAAATAAATTCATATCTTCATTTGTACATGTCGGAATCGAATGATATTTAGATCAATCCTACACCTCTCGGAGAGAGGAATCCAAGAAAAATATCAGTTGTCATAAATAAGATGACCCATGTGGATTTTGGCCCTATTTTCCAATTTTAACACTCTGTAAATAGGGATAACTCCATCTGCCAGTCGGTACTATCTTTGCCATCAATGCACTGCTCTATACTGCTCTGGTCTGCTGAACTATGAAGAAGAAGAAGTGATCAAGAATGTATCATACCATTCTCTACTAATCCGAAGTTAGTCCCAGATAAAATAGAGTGTCTCATACCACTATTACTGACCCGAAGTCAGTTCCAATCAAAAGAGAGTGTCTCATACCACTCTTACTGACCCGAAGTCAGTTCCAATTGATCCAAGATCAATATCGATTATCCTAGCATAGGGAGTACGGTAGTACACGATGCGACCATCGGTAGTACTATGTCCCTATCCTCATTTCCCTACTCATTGGTTAGATGAGAGGTACTTCCCATGAGTCCCAGACTGCATGGGTAGGATGTCTCAGTGGGAGAAGGATGAACCACTCGTCCTGCCTACATGTCACCATAAGGTATCACAGGGGAAGGCTGAACCACTCACCTTGTACACAACAAACCACTAGGGGAAGGTTGAACCACTCACACTATGGTTTCTCATCACTCCAAGAAGTATCCCAACCCCCCCGGAGCTCCCAGAGCTCAATGTCCATATCATATAGGACCTTCACAAGAGGGTATCTCCACGAATCCTAGTCGTTTTCGGAAGGCCGAGAACTTGACCTTCCCCAAGGGCTATGTCAGAATATCATCGACCTGCTCATTAGTCCCAATGTGATGGAGTCTTATTGCTCCTTGTTGGACCACATCCCAGATAAAGTGGTACCTCATATCTATATGCTTGGAGCGATCATGAAACACGAGATTCTCTGATAATCGGATCCGAATCTGGTTGTCGTGGAGGATCACGGTGGTATCCAACATATTTCCAAACATCTCACTGAAGAGCTTCCTCAACCAAAAAACTTCACAGGAGGCCATACTAGCAGCTATGTATTCGGCCTCGTCGGTGCTCAAGAAAACTGATTTCTACTTCCTTCTCATCTAGGATATCGAAGCAGAACCCAAAGAAAAAAAACACCCATAAGTGCTCTTGCGATCCACCACACTTCCAACCCAATCAACATCAGAATAACCATGTAGCCTCACATCTCCGTAGTGCATCTCAGTCCATGAGTGATTGTGCCCCAAAGATATCTCAGAAGATTCTTGGCACCAATCCAACTTATATGATGAGGCTCAACCATATATTGGCTCAACGTGTTAACTGCAAAACATATCTCCAGACAGGAGTTCACCAAGAATATCAGTGCTCCTATGAGTTGATGATACTCAAAAGCACTTCCCAATTCAGGTCCGACAACACTACCACATAACTTCTTGAAGTTAAGTTCCATCGGGGTAGTCACAGGCTTGCAGTCAACCATCCCAAATCTTTCCAATATCTTCACAACATATTTTCCTTGAGATAGGAAAATTTCTCCTGGCTTTTTCCAGACCTCCAGCCCTAGGAAGTAGTGCATCAGTCCTAGGTCCTTCATTTCAAATTCAGAAGCCAACTCCATCTTACATTTGTGAATGAGAGGGTCTGCACCTGTCATAAAGAGGTCATCCACATAAAGTACCAGTATGAGAGGTTTATCATATTCAACCTTAAAGTAAAGGTTCAGATCGGCTTCACTTTTAGTGAATCTCAGCTTCATAAGATAGCTATCAATCCTCTCATACCAAGCCCAGGGTGCTTGCTTCAAGCCATAGAGAGCTCTCTTCAACCTGCATATAGGATATTCCCAGTCATGAACCTCAAACCCCTCAGGTTGTTCCACATAGACTTCCGCTTTGATCGAACCATGCAAGAAAGCAGTTTTGACATCCATCTGATGTAGGTTCCATCCTTGTCAGGTAACAAGGGCTATGATCGAGTGGATGGTGGTGTATCGGGAAACAAGTGCAAATATATCATAATAATCTACACCTTCCTTTTGAGAGAAGCCTCGAGCAACAAAGCGAGCCTTTAACTTTTCTGCACTTCCATCAACTCCATGCATGATTTTGTAGAGCTACTTAGAGGTGACAACCGATTTGTCCAGGGGTCTATGAACGACATCCTAGACATCATTCTTCATAATTGACTAGCATCCTTCATTCATAACATCCTTCCATATTTTTTGCCTCACGGCTTCTTCGAATGATGAAGGCTCATTTTGAATGATAGTGCTCGTGACAGTCAAGTATCCTTGATACCTGTTCTTCTTCTTACTTTCACGGAAAGTCTCCCTTGGTGCGATATGTCTCTCGGCATCTTCGAGAGTCTCCTTAAGCCATGAAAGTCTCCTCTTGGAAGAGGAGGGCTCTGGAGGGGGAGGATCAATAGGATCCATAGGTTCATCAACATCCGACATTGTTTCATCTTCTTTTGCACCCTGTTTTCTGGTGTCAACTTCTTTGTCCTTCCTTGGGATTGGAAGGTTGTTGATCTTGTTAAGGGCCATAACTTCGTCAAAGGTGGCATCATGACTTATCTCAACTTCCCTTTGACCAACCACATAAATTCTATAACCCTTAGAATTTGCATTGTAGCCCACAAATATTCCTTTCTTCCCTGATGCACCCAATTTGCTTCTTTTCTCTTTCAGCACATGAAAATATATGAGACTTCCAAAAATTCTAAAATGAGAGACATCGGGTTTCTTACCAGTGAACATTTCTTCGGGAGTCTTGGAGTCCAATGCTTGATGAGGGCATCGATTTTGAACATACACAGCGGTATTTGAAGCTTCAGCCAATAGGAACTTTGGAAGCCCTTGATCATGAAGCATGGCATGAAAAACTTCTACAGTCGTACGATTCATCCTTTCAGTCACAACATTCTGCTCAAGAGTGTATGGTGTTGTAGTCTCCCTCTTAATGCCAGCTTCTCTGCAACAATCATGGAATTCATTTGATTCGCACTCAGTCCCATTATTAGTCCTCAATATCTTGATTCTCTTCTCGGATTGATTTTCGATCATGGATTTGAAGTGACGAAACCAGGTGAACACTTCATCCTTCTTTTCCAAGAAGTAAATCCAAGTCTTGCGAGAATAGTCATCCATAAAGGTGAGATAGTATAAGTATCCTCCCAAAGAGTTTATGAGAATCACACCAGATATGTCGGAGTGGATCAATTGCAATATATATGTGGTCTTTCTATTACTTGAGGGGAATGGTACCCTTGTAAGTTTTCCTTCAGCACATCCCAAACATACACCTTCATGCTCTACTTTGAACTTGAGCATACCTGTCACCATATGTCTCACATCAGGTAGAGCCTTATAATGAAGATGGGCAAACCTCCAGTGCCATAGTTTAGATTGTAGAGATTTGTCGCAAGACATGGTTTAATGGACTTCCTCCAACTTGATACATAGTGTCAACCCTAAACCCAAGAGTAAAAGCATCTTTAAAATTTCTTTTCCAAACACGTACCTTTCCATCGATGAATGCCACCTTGTATCTTTTGTCTTCCATTGCCGAAATGGACACCAGGTTCTTCTTGAGATCAGGTACATAAAGAACTTTGTGTAAATGAATCATGTTACCTTGATTCAATTGAAGGGTAACATTCCCTACTCCCTTCACGGTATAGGTGGCATTGTCTCCAAGGATGATCTCCAAGTTTGTCTCCTTGTCTATCAAGTTAGAGAGAGCTTCCTTGTATCCAGTGAAGTGCCTTGAGGCACCACTATCAATTAGCCAATTCCCCAAAGTGTCTAGTGGAGAGGTAGTGGAGAGGGTTGATATAAGATAATACTCATTTTGCCTATCGTTAACAACATTTGATTCTTCATACCTGGAGTTCCTTGCTTTCTTGGAGGGTTGACCATTTCCTTGATGTCCAGCGTTGCTCTTTCCTTTGCCATTGTACCTTCCATTCCTTTGATTGTCGTGGTTGAAGTTTCCCTTAGAATGATTATGATCATCATCATGTGATGTGTCCCTTCTATTTGGACACTCACTTGCATAGTGGCCAAACTTATTGCAAACAAAGCACCTGCCCTTCCTTCCACCCTTAGATCCAGGCTTTCCATTGAAATGACCTTTAGACTCTGAATTATTTCTCCTTTTGGCATGAGCGGAGAAAGCAGTGGGGTTTCTTCTATTAGAAGGCATTTCTTGCTCCACCATTCTTGTTTCTTCTTGAATGCATCTTGACATCAATTATTCAAACCCTAGAATTCAATCATTATTGAGAATAGTGGTTCTAAATATATACCACTCAGGTGGGATTCATCCAAGGGTGGTGATAGTAAGTTCCCTATTAGGAATGACCTCTCCAATCGAAAGTAGATCATTCTTGATCTCAGTGATCCTTAAGAAGTAGGATTGAATATCCTCGTCCTTGCCCTTCTTAATATCCTTCAATTTACTTTTGAGAAATAAAATTTGATTTGCATCACTAACCCTGAACATGTTGATCAACTTGTCGTAGATTTCCTTGGAGGTGTTCAAATCGGAGATGTAGGCCACCAGATGCTTATCAATGGAATCTTTGAAAATATTCTTCTCTTTGACTTTAGCTCTATTGTACTTGGTCTTCGCAGCAGCCGGTGCATTTGAAGGAGGCTCAGAGATTTTACCCTTCACATAATCCAACACTTCTTATTCTTCCAAGGTCAAATCAAGGGACATCTTCCATCCATGATAGTCAGACTTTTCACGGAGCTTGTCTTCAACCGGGAAGTGGGATGAGGAACCCATTAAGCCTTTTGTCCTTGTCCAACTATCTTCGGTGATTTCTCTTTCACTCTTGCTTGGACTTTGTCTTCACCTCACCTCTGATACCATGTTAAATTTAGGTAACAATGGTATGTTCTATGCTTAAGAGAAATTTACATCAATTTCTTTATTAGCCTAATATCAATATCCAGTTTAGAAATCACATCAGCATGATAGCAAAATGCAGATAGAACATAAACATAAACAGTAGAATACAAGCCAAGACAAGAGGACACAAGATGTGGCACCAGCCAGGGACAAACCCCATTGTGGGGAAACCCTTGATCAATTCTTCTTATATTCTTCAATAGTTCAATAGAGAGAGAGATAATACAAATTACAAATCTGATAATTTATGATAGCAGCGAGAAGCCCTAACCAGAAAATTCAATGTTGGTCAACCAGGAAAAATTATTCCTCTAAACAACTTGGTCAAACCCAATCAACTTCGGCCTCCAAAAGCAAGCCCAATCAGCCCAAAACAATTCAAAAAAGTCTAGTCAAAAGCTGGTCAATGAAAGTCAAACTGCGGCCAGGCCTAGGGCAGTCAACGTTGGTTAAATGAGTGGTCAGATGAACTCAACTTCAATGCCTTGATCTGCGGCCTGCTAGGAAGAAGATACCTCACCCAATCCGCAGTCAAAACAAGTCAACACTAGAGGTCAACACAGTCAAACATAAAATCGTCCTCCTTCCTTCGCATGTGAGGGAGACAGGCCCAAATTTGCGTACCCAATCAGATGAGGAGAGAGAGATGTGAGAAGATGAGATGATGATGAAATGACTTGATGTCTCCTCCTTTTACATGCAACATTGAGGATGAGATGGGGTTTGAATGCTTGTTTTGCTTGCTAGCCAACCTTGACAATTTGTCCATAATACAAATAAATTCATATCTTCATTTGTACATGTCAGAATCGGATGATCTTTAGATCAATCCTACACCTCTCAAAGAGAGGAATCCAAGAAAAATAACAATTATCATAAATAAGATGACCCATGTCGAGTTTGGCCCTAGTTTCCAATTTTAACAATCTCAACATGGGAGATGTGGCTGTGGGGTTGTGATTTTGATCAATTCCAATTTGCAAATTCAAATTTTCTGGTTCAGAGGAGGGGGCACAAATACTAGAGCATATTCTCTTGTTCTTTGGGGGTTGTTATATATGGTTAGGAAACACAATATGGAATAGATTTCAGTATATGGTGATTCAAAGACCATTATTGAATGGGATGCTAGAAAAGAAAATCTATCTTCCCCCTATTGGTAAATTGGTTGTTTCACATTGAGAATTTAAGGCAATCGTTTGCAAGCATATCTTCTCAAGATGTGTACAGGGAGTCAAATGCCATGGTAGATAGGATGTCAAAGAAAGGATTAGATGTTGCTCCAGACACTTTTCACTACAACATTAGATATGATGGAGAGGTTTAGGAGGAAGGCTTAATGCCTATATGTTGATCCTTAGCTTTTTGTGAGGATGGATGATTTTCTCTCTCTTTTAGAGTATTGTCTTCTGGTGGATGGTTGGTTTCTATTATTTTTGTTGTAAATGAAATATTATGTGGACTTTTGGTTGGGTATTAGGATAACATAGTTAAATATACCTGTGGTGACAATTTATATGTTATTTTTGTGAGATAAAGTTTTAGTTGGGATATGATGGACATTCTGGTTTGTATGCACCGAACTTTTCATATTAATTGAAATTACAATGCTTTTTAAAAATAAATAAATAAATAATATATATATATATATATATATATATATATATATATATATATATATATATATATATATATATATATATATATATTGATTATCATTATTAATAATTATTATTACTGAGCCGAGAAGCTCACTCTACAACCCAATGTGAAGGCGATGTGTAAGTACGTCTATCCCTCTTAAAATAAAAATAAAATATTCCCTAAATAGAAAAGCAATGCTACCTATAATAAAAAAGAAAAAAAACATGTTATGCATATTTAATTAGTTGGCCATATGACCTAATATAATATTACGTAAAATAATTATAAGTAAAAAAAATGTGAGTAAGATGTTTAAACCTTATACTTTTCAAAAATATTTTAACACATGATATCAACTTCATATATATATATATATATATAGAAAAAAATGTTAAAATAAAATATTTTAATGTTGTATAGAATAAAGTTATGAATAAAATATATTAATATGAATTAATATTCTTGTAGACTTAAAAATATTTTAATAACAAAAAAACCAGTTTAATGTGCACTTATAAAAGGACTCAATACACATGTTATATAATCTCTATAACATTCAAAAATACAATTTAAACAATAAAAAAATTACACATTGTTTTTTGCACTCTAAAATAAGTTTGCACCTAAAGAAATTAGATCTCTCTTCGTTCATGTTAGATCCGTGCTTAAGATGGATCTATAAAAGTTATAAATAAAGTTATGATTTAGTCAATTCTTATAACTTTTTTTAATTTTAGCAACTTGAGATAAAATGTTAGATCTATACTTAAGATGCATCTATACTAGTTTTAAATAAATTTATGATTTAGTGAATTCTTATAATTTTTTTAATTTTAGCAACTTGAGATGTATTATGAAGTGTTTTAATACTTATTATGGATTGATACCTACTGACATTTACTGGCTATTTAATTTATATAGCTGCACTATTTTTTATTATTTTTATAGATGGCATATAATTCTATAGCAAAAGACAAATGTAATAAAAATATAAATTTAGTAAATAAAAAATTGTAAAATGATTAGCTCTCATTAGAGTAATGTTACAATTAAAAAAATAATTCATATTGAAAAATATGAACGATAAAAAAGAAATATAAAAGGAAATGATAAATATATTAAAATAATAAAAAAAATAAGAAAATAATATGAATGATAAAAAAGAAATATAAAAGGAAATGATAAATATACTAAAATGTTGAAATAATAAAAAGAAAAAAAAGAAAAAAATATGAATGATAAAAAAGAAATATAAAAGGAAATGATAAATATACTAAAATATTGAAATAATAAAAAGAAAAATAAGAGAATAGGAAATATAAGCAGATAAAATGAGAAGTCAATAAAAGTTTTTTTTGGGTGATTAGGTAGTATTATTTTTTGTATCTAAATTTAAATCTCTATTAGTAACAAAATGAACTTTAATTCTTAATAGTTTTCAGTTTAAAAAACACATTTTTAAGTAAATATAAATGTGGGTTGACTTGGTGCTAGTTACCTCACTTAAAAAAATAAGCCATTTTTCCCAAAAAAAAAAAAAAAAATAATAATTAACTAACAAAATCCAAAAATCTTTATTAGTGATAAAATGAACTTTAACTCTTACTAATTTTGAGTTAAAAAAAACACTTCTAAGTGAATTTAAATGTAAATTATGTTAGCTCCATTAGTTTATGCACAATTGCTGCCTAAAATTATGGAATTTAAACTGCAGTCTTTCCTTAACTTATGGAAACCAACTGCAGTAGTTTCCTTAAGTTAAGGAAATCAACTGCAGCTAATAAATTTATTGTTAGGAGCTACTGAAGTGGTCCATTACTCCCATCTGGAGTTCTCTGCCTTGATCTGTGGGACATCTGACACATAGCTATCAGAAGCTTGATGGAAGCTTAGCTATAAATTCATCTGTTTGGTCCCCAAGCTTATATCTCAATCCCCTTCAGTTTTACACCATCTAGCTGAGATAGCAGAGCTTGGAAGTGCCTTCAGATCTTTTGTGTTCTTTTTCTTTTTTTGGATTGAAGCTGGAGTGCTGAGGAAGAAGCTTGTGGACTGTGGCCTTCATCAAAACATCACCAATGGCTGGAGGTAACTCGTATCCCTGGGCATTAAGTTTAAGGAAATCAACTGCAGCTAATAAATTTATTGTTAGGAGCTACTGAAGTGGTCCATTACTCCCATCTGGAGTTCTCTGCCTTGATCTGTGGGACATCTGACACATAGCTATCAGAAGCTTGATGGAAGCTTAGCTATAAATTCATCTGTTTGGTCCCCAAGCTTATATCTCAATCCCCTTCAGTTTTACACCATCTAGCTGAGATAGCAGAGCTTGGAAGTGCCTTCAGATCTTTTGTGTTCTTTTTCTTTTTGCTTGGATTGAAGCTGGAGTGCTGAGGAAGAAGCTTGTGGACTGTGGCCTTCATCAAAACATCACCAATGGCTGGAGGTAACTCGTATCCCTGGGCATTAAGTTTCAGTGATTCTTTTCAGTTCTTTCCGCATGTAGAATCGCTGTTTAAGTTTATTAGTTTTCTAACAAATTATAAATATAGATTGACTTAATACTAATTACCTCACTAAAATAAAGCCAATTTTTTCCTAACAAAAGAAAGTTAACCAACAAAATCCAAAAAAACAAAAGAAAACCTTTGTAATTAGATTTAGTAAGGGCCTAATAACGAACTTCAAGTGCATTTTCTGGACAATTGGAGGATAAAAGCCGATGGTATTGCCATTGTTAAAACATGACAATGAAACTTGTAATTACTGAAGGGAAACTTGTAATTACTGAACTTAGGCACAAGGAAAAAAATTTGTTCAACGAAATTGACCATGAATATTGACAACAATATTCATATTTTTAATATTGACCACAATATTAAAAATCCTCAATGATTATGAATATACAAGTTTGGCAAAAAATGATCTAAAACTTTGTTAACTATTTTTCGTAGTACAGCCAAATGATTAATGCATTTTATAAAAAAAACTCAAGCTTGTATTTTTTAATGCATATAAAACCACAGGGGAAGCAAGAGATTCAATAATGACGAAAATGTTTATTTCGGATCGTCGCGGTGTAAAATTGTACTATGGAGATTGAAATTATAAAAGTGCTAGAAATGTTTAAATTATATTTTTTATGGTGGAAATGGATTCAATATTATAAAAAATTATAATTTAAATTTCCTATTTTTTTTGTTAAATTTTTACCAATTTTTGTACTATTTTCCAAATAAAATTGTAACTAGTTAAGCCGCCCAGTGTGATGTATAACTCTGTCCGCGGGTCATCAAAGTTGAAATTTTTCTCATGTCAGCGCAAATATAAATTTTAAAAATTTAAAAATAAAAAATATTTAAATAATTATACAAAATATTTAAATAATATCGGTTCATAAAAAAAGTACACTTGAAGAAATTGGATCCCTTTAAGCTCATGTTAAATAAATGGATCTATACTAATTCCAACACAATTCCTTTAACTAATATTCATTTTCTATCCTTAGTAAGACAAGGCTAATCTCAGCCACACAACGCATGACCTATAGTTTGATTTTTTTTGTTTCTTGATCTTTACCTTTTTTTTTTAGAAGAAAAATCACCATAGATTATATTAAGTCAATATAAAAACCATGATTGGATACAAAAGGATGACTTGAGCAGCCATATGAAGACAACATTGAGAAAAAGCATATAAGAAGGGTGACAAATAGCACAACATAATATGGAGACTGTGGAGAAAGGGATCAGACCGATATTCATAACTTCTAGAACTCGATTCTAGATCGAGAAGGACAGTACTCATGAATACATATATCTATCATCATAATCATGAAAGAAAACAAAAGCCACAAAACCATAGCGCGGATGCTCCTGCTCCAACAACGGACATCCACTTTCGTTTCAATTTCATGTCCTGCCTAGTGCGGCCGATATCAAATTCAGCAAACAACAAGTGTGAAAAGCAACGGCTACACACGTTATGATTGGTCATTTCTCCACGATCATATGTCACATAATTTGGGTTTCAGTTTGACAATTATTATGAAATGAAATGATATTTTAACGTTCACGAGACTAAAATAGTCTATGGGAGACAATGCCAAGAAACCCATGCTAGCATATTACCATAACTTTCTCTTATGTCTTTGAATGCATCACATTCCAAAATGAAATGTTTTTCAGATTCCACTGCCCAGACGTGCAAAATGTACACACCCGTTCTTCCCAAGCTTCTTTAGGCCTTTTCCACTACCCTGTTTCACACCGAAGTTGATGCGAGTTGGTTCTTAATTGAGCAATAAGAACCTTTGCCCTCCACGGTATGCTAGCTCCAATAAACTCTTTTTGTTGTAAATCACACGTAGGGTTGAATTCCTCAATGCAGTACTTCTTCTTTCTACCCAACTCCTTTCCCCATACCTATGTATTAAACTTCTCCATAACAAAATCCATTCAATTCAAATTTCCTAATAAAATTCGAATTATATATATATATATATATACACACACACTTAATTTAATATTCATATATATATATAATTTAATTAAAAATAAAAATAATATATTATATTATATTTTCTAAATATCTAAATATTATATATTAGATATCATTTTTTGGGATTCCACTGCATTAAGCAAGTCATTCATCTATAACCATTTCCATGAGAGATAGTCATAACTTACTAATTTCTCATTATTTATAAAATTAAAAAACTATAAAATTCAATTAAATTCAAAATAATAATAATATATTATCTTTTTAGAATATATAAACATTATATACTGTAAAAATTATTTTAACTAGTTATAAAATTTAATATGAAATTCATTGTAATATAATATAATATAATTGATATAACTCTGTGATTCAATTAAAACAGGATAATGCTTAAGTGATGGGAATTTGCATGAAGATATCGTTCTGTATGGGTTTTCTTTCTATAGACTTGGAAACCAAGGGACCCATCTCTTTGAGTAAGAAGGATATCAAGAAAGGGAAGCTGGCTGTTATTTTCAATTTCAATAGTGAATTTTATATGGTCAGAGAGACTATTTAAGTGATTGAGATTGAATTTAAATAAGACTTCAAAATACCAAAAATTAAAACATCACGAACCTGATAAAATAAAAGATAGACGGAAAACAAACTGGGCAGAACTTTACAGAATCTAACTCGAACTTGAAGATATATTTGAGGTTTGTCGAACCCTGTGACATTGTCCCCACCCAAGTTCAATTCTGACATGATATTAAAATACTGATGTAATGACTATGCGCCCAAGAGTATTATTATATTGACTTTCATAGGTTAATTGGGGTTATCTTTCGTGGTTGGGAAATGCCCAAGAGTATTATTGTATTGACCCTCACTCTTGCCCTCAAGTTGAAAGAGAGGATGATTTCCTTTTAAAAAAAACTTGGCTTTCTTTAGGGTTTTATTTCAACATTTGAAAAGCTTTAAGAATCCAAAATGATGATGATGGCTAATGTCCATTAAAACTAAATTGGGTAGAATTTTTAGAAAGGTAATAACTTGCCTTGCTTTAAGGTTTTATTTCAATGTTTGAAAATATTTAAGATAAGTATTACAAGATCATCATAAAATTACAACAAAGAAAGAATTTTGAATTTGCATTCAGAATGATGATACTCGTCACTGTTTGTTAAAACTAAATTGGGTGGAATTTTTAGAAAAGTAAAAAATAACTTGGCTTGATTTATGGTTTTATTTCAACTTTTGAAAAGCTTTAAGATTTAAGATAAGTATTACTAGATCATCACAAAATTGCCACAAACAAAGGAATTTTGAATTCACAGTTCTAAGTGTTACAAAATTGTTCGAACTTGACAATTTAGAATGTTGATGATGGGTAATGTCTGTTGAATGGTGTTGTCATTGATGCCAATGTCTATCTATGAACACTCTTAATATCTATTTATGGATTGCATTGATGGAAGCTCCACTGGTCACAAATGTCCTAGAAGCCCAAATGTCTTGATCATATTGCCCCACACTTGTGGAAGAATTTGAAGATGAGGAACAATGAATTTACTAGCATGATCATCACCATCGTGTTGTATTCATTGTGTCGATTCCAATGGTCAATGGCATGTCACATAACTCCTCACGGTTGAGGAGATATGCTTGATCAAATCTTGAGCCCCTTTGTGTGGTCAAAGTATCCCACATTGAAATGCTAATGGCAGACTAATTACTAGTCTAATTCGGGGTTGATTAATTAAAAGATGGCATCAATATTATGATAATTTTTCTAGGCCTTAAAAAACCTTGATAGACCCTCTTTTAAACGACGAAAATCCTCCTTAAGTCGACTACATGTATGATTTAAAAATTGGCTCCAAAAATTTTGTATTTAAAAATTTAAGTTCGATAAGTGGGCTCCATGATTTTGGGCATATCATCCATCCCTAAAAGCCACCTTCATTACTATAATATCTGAGTTAGATCCCTTCTAAAACAAATTCTTTAATGCACATCATTTTCAAGAACTGTTTGGGATCTTTGTGGCCTAGCATAGTCACGAACATCGAAAGAGGAGATCGTTTTTAAAGGTGGTTTTGGGGATTGGTTCTCCATTTATTTTGGAGTGGTTTCACTGGTTTTCTCTATGATCCTTATGATCTCTAACATAGAACTTTTTTGAGGCATTTTTATTTGATCTCGACATCTCTTTTGTGATAAAATTTCAGCCCTGTTGAGAAACCAAGTGCTAGATAGTTTAATTCTTGCTTCCTCTTTCTTGATAATTACTTGTGAATGTTAGTTATATTCTTATTACTTTTATGTTCTCTTCATCAAGCAATTATACAAATGTTCAAAGCATAAAGATCAAAAAGAGACAAAGAACAACCAAATTAGGCTCCAAGCTAAGGAAAAACCCACAAGGGGGAAAACCTAGCAATCATTCTCTTATAGAATCATATCAAAATGAGATATCGAAGACCAAGACCAAAACTGCCACAAAGATCCAAGTGAACCCTCCTCCACGTCTCCTCCAATCAAGTAAAAGTCAACAAAAGTCAATGCTAGTCAAACTTTCTAAAAACTTGGTCAAATCACAAAAAATTTCAGTTTGCAATAGAGGTCAAGTTTTGGCCTTATAGTGACCTCAGAAAACCATAGAAAAATCGCACGTGTGAGTAGAACTAGGGAAGAAAATTCATCTTCTCTCTCTCCTTTGACTTTGGTTGCCTTATCTTCTTGTTTTAACACGTAAATCAATGTTGATGTGATGAGTGAATGAATGAATCCAAGAGGTCGATTTGACTCTTATATATCATTGTCCAAGAGGGTTGAATAAATGCCACGTAGGCCGACTTGGTATTTGTTTGACTCTTTGACTCAAACTAAAAATTCTTTTTTTTTTCTTAGAAAAGTCCAAATGGGACTTGACTCAAATACATTTTTTTTTTACTCACGAGATTTTTTTTCACTCTTTTGACTCTGTAAGTATGAATAACATGCTTTGAACAAAAATAAAATAATAATAATTAAGAATATAATAAATATTTTGATGATGAAAATGCATTACATTATAAAAACTGACACTAGTTACAATTTCAACACTCCCTCTTAACTAGGGAGTATTCATAATGACACAACATGGTATTCTCAAGTTGAAATATTCACATAAGAAAGGATCCCTATTGATAAGCATCAATGATAATTTACATCATCATAGCCTACAATGTCAAAATACCAAGCCCTTGACAAGTATGCTCCATCTTTCCACTAGACCAGAGCATAATGTTGGGACGCGTAAATTTGGACACCACCACCTCTCAAGGCACATACCCCACCCAGGTGTTCCTAGGGTATGAACTCACAAGGCAATTTCCTAATCCAAGGAAAAGTATGTCCTCTGGACCATTCTTTACCAGGTGTATGTATCCAACTTAGGATGTTAATCCCAGTGAATCACAACACATGACTCAATAATGTATGTCCTTAATGCTTATACAATCCATCATTCTCCCAACCAGTGTTCATGCACTAGGCTTACGGTTGTTAGTTCTAGCCATAGTACATGACACATGGAGAACATGGTGTCCACCCTCACTCCCTCTCTACCAGGGAGGATATATCCACAATCCCAAGCTTGTCTTGCACATACTCATGCTTCTTGTTGGGAAGGGACGTCGTCAACACATTTGCTACATGTTCGTCAGTGGAGATATATTGTAGTTTTAAGGCTCCATCTTGAACCATTCTTTGAATGTAGTGTTACTTGATATTAATATGCTTCATCCTTGCATGCAAAATTGCATTCTCTATTAGCTTTATGCAGCTTTGATTATCACAACATATGGTGGTCAAATCCAAAGGTCCTTAAAACAAATCAACAAGCAACTTGCAGAGCTAAATTTCTTCACGACTAACTTCATTAGCTACCATATATTCAGCTTCAACAGTACTTAATGAAACCGAGTTTTGTTTTCTACTCATCCATGAAACCATAGCAGATTCCAAACAAAAACAACTACTTGTAGTACCTTTTCCATCTACATCGTTGTCTGCCCAATCTAAATTTGTGTAGCCCAATCATTTCCTGCCATGTATCTCAAACAATGATTTATGGTCCCACAGAGATACCTTAAGATGTGTTTTGCTACTATCCAATGATCATGTCTAGGCTCCAGTTGAAACTGCCTAAGAGTATTTACTACAAAACATATATTTGTCTAGGTGTTCATGAGATACATCAAAGAACCAATCAACTATCGGTAAGATGATGTGACAACAAAACTTGAATATGAACCCAACTTCTTAAAATTGGTGATCATAGGCGTTGTCATGGGTTTACAATCCATCATCCCAAATTTATGTAAAATCTTGATCAAATATTTTCCTTGACCAAGATAAATTTCACCAGGTTTCTGCCAAACTTCGAGTCCCAGGTAATAGTGCATTAGTCCAAGATCTTTGATGTCAAATTCAACTTCTAGATCCTTCTTACATTGACAAATCCAATGCTCCATACAAGTTATTAGTAAGTCATCCACATATAGAAATATGATCATAGGCTCATTCTTTACTACTTTGATGTAGAGGTTCAGATCTACAGTACTTTTGATGAAACCAAGTCTTATTAGATAAGCATCCACTATGGAATACCATGCTCTAGGGGCTTGTTTTAAGCCATATATAGACTTCTTTAACCTGCAAACATGAGTTTCTTTTCCATGCACTTCAAATATTTTAGGTTGCTCAATGTAGACTTCTTCATCAATTGTCCTATTTAGAAAAGTTGTATGTAATTTGATGTATATTTCATCACATGGAAGTTGCAATAGAGATGAGAGATCTAATTATTATGTACTTGGATGTAGGAGCAAAGGTTTCATCAGAATCAATTCCCTCTTGTTGAGAGAAACCTATAACCACAAATCTTTCCTTGTATTTGTCAATACTCCTATCAGTTGCATGCTTGACTTTGTATACCCACTTGGAAGTAACAATTGATTTGTCCTTTGGTTTGGGAATGATTTCCCAAACATCAGTCTCCATAATTGATTGGTATTCTTATAACATTGTATTCTTCCATACTTGATGTTCAACTGTATTTTTGTAAGATGTAGGTTTTGCTTCAATGAGTTTGGTCATATATGTTGCATAACCTGAATATCTCTTGGGTCTCTAGTTTTCTCTGAATGTTTCTTTTGTTGCAGCATGTCGTTCAACTTCTTGTAGAGTTGATCTTAACCAAGATGGTATTTTTTGAGTTTCTGGAAGGATGATAGGTTGTACAGGTTTGCTTGGTCCTTCTGGTTCTTCATGATGCTCAATTGTAGGTTTTTGAGATTTTTCTTTCCTTGGACTCTCTTCATTAGGGAAGATATGTTGAAAATGTAGCAAGGAATGGCTTCTTTGACTCATGTCTTAGTAAAATATGCCAATTCGAATTCAATCTCATAGATTCTTGAGTTAGTTTTCAATTAACATGTGTGATGTGGCCTATCACTGAGTTATTGTCAATTAATTCGAGTTAGATGGCTTTTAGTGAGTTGTGGACTAGTTGATGGCTAAAATTAGCTAACTAGTGGAGTTATCTCTAGTCTATTAGTTAACTGATCTCTAGTTCTAGAATAGAGATAGTTATGAGTTTAGTTGGGTAGTTGACTTTCTGTTAACTCAACTTACTCTCAGTTAACTAGTTGTAGTTGCTAAAATTAGCCCTAGTAGGTCATGCAATTCGAATTTCCTATTGAGATTGAATGAAGGCACAAATTGTATTTATTATGGTACACAAGTTTTTGTGTGTAGAGCTTGAGAAGAAAGCAGAGAAATTCTCTTGGGAATTGCACAAGGAAATAGGATAAATTCCTATTTTTAGTGGTAGAATTATGCTAGGAAATAGGAGCTCCTAGCAGGCCTTATTTTCCTAAGTGTTGGGAAAGTCTTGTAGAGAGTTGATCAATATTGCAAGGAGCTTAAGGTGTTGAATTTCCATGATCTTGGGTCTAGGATAGAATCTTAGAATCTCTGACCCTACCAAACCAAGAATCTCAACAAAACTACTTTTCATAGTGGAACTGTTAATTTTAGGTATGTTCTATGCTAGAGCAATTTATTTAAATTTTCACAGTTAGCAATCACATCAGCATTAAGATAAACTGCAGATAGAACATAAATATAAATCGCAGAAGACATGCCAAGACAAGAGGACACAAGATGTGGCGCTAGCCAAGGAAAAACCCCACAATGTGTGGGGAAACCCTTGATCAATTCTTCTTTTGTGTTCTTCAAAGTTCAACAGAGAAAGTGAGAGAGAAAGTACATTTACATCAGAAGTCAATACTTTGACTTATCTAGATCTAAGCATAGATCATCTCCTATAACAATGATACATGAGATTAGTTGAAGATATTCTGCTTCAACTGATTCTCCTAGGTGATGGCTTCACCTATCCATTTCATTCATCTGCTGCACCTTACCGTGTAGCACCATCATGCTGCATCATGCATCATCATGCTGCTCATGATCACTGTGCTGCCCATACATCAAGTTGTCCATGACTTCATACTTCATGCTACCCATGTGTCATGCTACTTCATGATTTCATCATACAACCCATACTTATGATTACATTTATCATGATACTATCCATGCTCCATGTATCATATATCATGCTGCTCATAAGTCTGTCCATGCTATCCTTCTGTTGCTTCATAATGGAGTTCATACACATATCAGCCTTAGCTGCTTGCTATGGCTTGTAGCCTAGCAAAGCTGCTAGGCTATAGTTCCATGCAGTACCATTATTTCCGTATAGGGTTTGCTCAGGGATATGACTATCTATATGACTGTATTCCGTACATTGAATTGGATAGTGTATTTCTTACATTACACCATGTTCCTTCTTACCTTACTGCCTTGACTGCGTTCCATATATTGAATTGGATAGCATATTCCTCACATGACTGCGTGTATATATGAACGTGGTTCCATATTCCTCGTATGACTGCGTATATTAGACTGTGTATATATATGAATGGCATATCACCTCCAGCGTATCTGAACATCGTATTGATTGTGTGGTCCATGCCTTGACTGTGTTTCCCTGACAGCGTGTAACTTAACTGTTTCATTGCTATGCGTATAATTAGGGCATCATACTGTAGATTACTATGCGTATATATATTCATTGAATCCTGTGCCTCTATCCATGCTATGCATATCAATCTCTATGCCCAGTGTATATATTTCTATGACCAGTGTATATTCATTTCTATGCCCAGTGTATATTCATTTCTATGCCCAGTGTATATATTTCTATGACCAGCGTATATGCTCATTGTTTGCCAGCGTGTAAATGTCTTCCTTGATCTGTGGCTAAGTGTCTCCATTTCCAATGCGAATTAGGGCATCATCTTAGGGCATCCTTCATTAGTGTCTCTCCTTTTCCAAAAACCCAAGACGTGGAGAGGAGAACACATGAAGAATGTGTATACCCAAATGACCTCAAGTCCTTTTCAATTTATACTAAACATAGGTGATGAATAGGCATGTCTTTTGGGCTTTTGAGCCCACTCAAGTTGCTGGTTGGCTAGATGATAAATCCATAATCAAAATAAATTCATATCTCCATGAATACTTATCGGAATCAAATGATCCTTAGATCAATCCTACACCTCTCGACGAGAGGGATCCAATAAAAATATCATCTGCCATAAATAAGCTGACCCACATGGATTTTGGCCCTAGTTGCCAATTTAACAGGAACAATATAAAGCAGTAAATCGCACATGCACAAGTATAGACAACTTTGTACAAATTTCAACCCAACTTCGTTATATTAATCAACATATAATAAAATTGTCTAGGGATCCCATTAAAGGGATAATGACCCTCAATTATCCACAAGTACAAGAATACAATATACATTGACAATCTTGTTGCAGTCTCTATGTTGTATCTTGTCCTATCAGTCCTTCGCTTTTGTTCTACTCTCTAGCTTCCCCTTAGTCAATCAAAGGACAACACATAGAGTCTCTAGGAGGGTTTCCACCTATCACTGCTATAAGTCACTTCTACTACAATGAACACGGGTTGATCCAATGTGCTCTTCTAGGTTGACCAACACCTGAGCTCCAATCCGCCTTCTAGTAGCTTCTTTCATCCATCAAAGAGCAACACATAGGATCAACAACTTCACCTAACCTTCAGCTGTCAATCTCTCATTATGACTGCTTGTCAAGGGGTACTTTGGGTCATCAACGTGCTACTCTCCACCAGTCCAATGGCACCCAATCCTCTAGTATGAAATTTGTGTTGGAAATAATAATGAGAGGGGGGGTGAATCAGTATTATCAGACTAATAATTTTTCATTTCCATAATTAGATTCATATACACTACTTTAGTTAAGGGAACTTGCGTGTACACGCAACTGTGTTTAGAGCAACTAGCGTATATTCAGCAAACTTATGATTCAGTTAATTCTTCATATATTGATCTTTAATAAGTGCATCAGAACCATATAAACAGTAACTAGGTGCAGTAAAAACAGAATAGATCATCACAGATAAGAAACACACATGAACACCAAGATATAAGGTGGAAACCAATGTGGGTGAAAACCACCTGCTGCAATCGTCTTTGTCTTCTTTTAATAATAAGAGAATTCTATTTACAATTTTTGTACTAGTGCAGTCTTATACCAGTACGCAGGCTTCTACTTGCAGAAGGATACAACCTTCTCTTGTTATCCAACTTCAACTGGAAGGGAGCTACAACCCCCAAGCTCTTGTACTAGCTGATATGTTTACTGGTACGCAGGTGCAGGCCTATACAAGGCTACAACCTTCTCTTTTCTTCCAAGGACCACGTTTCATAAATTTTCAGACTGGATCCATTAACAACATCATTCAATCATCAAATATATCTGCATCAACCAATCTCCTATTGAACCAACCACAACCAAGTCAATCAATCACTTTGATAACCGATCAATCTGATCTATCAAAATGCTGTCACCAGAGTACAGTAACCAGAACCCAAGCCAGAACCCAGAATACTGCAACAAAAAATAGCAGCAACTAAAACATAGAATGTAAGGTATACGCTACTTTCTTGTGCCGAACCTACATGTATACACGCTTTCCTCAAAGCCAACCAGCGTATACATCTGCAAATATTAATTCATTATTCTACAGCTATACCAGACTTTAGTTATACCCAGATCATATCATTTACAGAATAATATATGCGTCAGTATTCAGATCTAGAGTATTCATGAGCAAAAACACATAATGATAGTTCACTTTATGCCTTAAGATCTTTAGATCTTATCCTCCATCAACCACTAAGGTTCCTCATTGGTTCAGATCCAAGAATGCACCATAAGCCAATAACCTGCATACTAGATCTCACTCATCATCAGATATTCAATGCTTGAGTACATTGGCCTAATGATCTTCTCCTCCTTTTATAGTTTTAGGCCTTTCTCAATACCATGGACCAAAACCACTTAGGACAAATACCTTGGATCAAAATGCCTGGGGTCAATATCTCGGACCCAATACCTTGTACCAATACCATGGACCAAATACTTCGGACCAAAAACATAGTTTTCCAAGGTATACGTGCTTTGATTTTTGTGAAAGTGTGTGTGTACGTATACGCGACTTGGATGCAGTGAACCCACGTGTATACGCGGCTTGGCCAATGGTGAACCTGCATATACCTCGTTGTTAACCCGCTGCACTGTGATCTGTCATCTGAGTGAGTTGCCATCAAGGATAACACTTGTGTCATAATGCCAACAATCTCCCCCTTTAGAATTGATTTCAACACCAAGTCACTCTCCCCCTTTGTCATCAAGGGCAAAGGGTCATTCTCCCCCTGAGTACTTGCTGAATTCTCTGATATGCTGAAGTGCTGATTGAGCTCCTATGATCGAGTCCATGCTCCCCCTAAGCACAAGAAAGGTCTGCAAAAAGATAACATGACTCTATACATACATCACCAATGACCTTCCTATCACCAAAGACTCATACATACATCCATCTCCCAATCAAATGGGGATATACCAAATTTGACTCATCCACCCAACCAAGTGGGGATATACAATTGTTTATACATGTCAAAACACAAACATTACATCATCCATCCCATGCATAGTGGGGTTACAAATTAGGACTTTTCATGACCTTTACATTAAAAGATGTACATGACTTATATAACAGAGACCAAATATCTTAAACAAGACCATGATAGTCATCAGCAACTATCATCAACAGCATCTGTCAATCAGCATCCAGATCAGTAACCATGTTCTCCCCCTGAACTTGTTCCACCTAAAACAAAATCTGCACCGAGATCTTCTCAGGTAATGCCAACAATGCATTATTAGAAGCATATGCTCCCCCTGAACCTGCGTCAGATGTTCACTGTCAGATCTGATCATTTCATATATCAGAAGAGTTATCAAGGCATCATCATCAATCAGACATATATCAAGTTATCAACAAAATATGAAAGCCAACATATTTCCACATGTTATCAACAAATTGTAACCATCATCAAGCAGAGCAGATAATTCACTGAACCATATCAGACCCCTTTCTCCTGAATCTAGCCAATGTTGTTCCTTAAACCAACATATACGCGAATGTACCCACAGAAACCGACATATATACGCGACTATACTTCATGAAACTCACGTATAACCACCTTTCTTTGAAGAAGATAGGATTTAATAGCAGGATGATGCAGCAACTATTCCCAGCTTTTGTCTGAGATATTCAAATGTCTCTTTGGGCAGTGGTTTAGTGAATATATCAGCAACCTATTCTTTGGAGGGAACATACTCCAATTTGACCTTTTTTTCAAGTACTTGTTCAAGTAGAAAATGATATTTGATGGGCATGTGCTTGGTTTTGGAGTGCACGACTGGATTCTTTGAAATACTTATGGCACTTGTATTAACACATAGAATGGAGATGGCTGGAGTACATGTGATCTGAATATCTTGCAAGTTTTGCATCATCCAAAGTAGTTGTGTGCAACAAGATGCAGCAACCACGTATTCTGCTTCAGTTGTAGATAATGCAATTGAACTTTGTTTCTTACTGAACCAAGACACTAACCTGGAACCCATATAAAATGCACCACCACTAGTGCTTTTTCTGTCATCAACACTTCCTGACCATTCTGCATCTGTATATGCATGAAGTGTAAGATTTGTATCTCTAGGATACCATAAACCAAAGTCCTGTGTTCCTTGAAGATATTTGAAGATCCTTTTGACTGCCTGAAGGTGTGATTCCTTTGGATTTTCTTGCAATCTTCCAACTATTCCCACTGCATGCATGATGTCTGGTCGGGTACCTATTAGATAAAGCAAACTGCCAATCATGGATCTATAAGTTGGTTGATGCACTGCTGCTGATTCATCATTTGAGCTGAGACTGCATCCTGTTACCATTGGGGTACATACTGGTTTAGAATCTTCCATGCCGTACTTTTCCATGATCTGTTTGAGGTATTTGGTTTGTGAGAGAAAAATACCATCTTTATTTTGCTGAATTTGTAGACCAAGAAAGTAGGTGAGCTCACCAAGCAATGACATTTCAAATTCTTGCTGCATTACTAAAGCAAAATTTTGACTCATGGATTCTTCATTGCTACCGAAAATGATATCATCAACATAAACAACAATTATTAGCAATTTACCATTGTCAATCTTTGTATGTAGATTGCTATCTGCTGATCCCTTTTAAAACCCCTGTTGGTGGAGATATTTGTCAAGACGGTAATACCATGCCCTTGGAGCCTGTTTTAGACCATAGAGAGCCTTCCTAAGTTTGCATAAAAGTTTTGCATCATTTCTAAGAGTGAATCCTTTTGGTTGTTCAATATAGACTTCTTCTTCTAAGTCTCCCATTAAGAAAAGTAGATTTTACATCCATTTGGTATACTTTGAATTTATGAAAACTAGAAAGAGCAAGAAACATTATGATGGCTTCAAGTCTAGCAACATGTGCAAAAGTTTCTTCAAATTCTATACCTTCTTGTTGAGCATATCCTTTACAAACAAGTATGGCCTTGTTTCTAATAACTTCTCCATTTTCGTTCAGCTTGTTTTTTAATATCCATTTAGTTCCTATGATATTCTTATCATGAGGTCTAGGAACTAATTCCCAAGTATTATTCTTTTCAATTTGCTCAAGTTCTTCATTCATGGCCTTGACCCAACATTCATCTCTGCATGCTTCATTTACATTTTGAGGTTCAGTGGAAGATAGTAATGCTAGATAGCTTGAAGCTTCGACAATGGTTCTTCTAGTCTGCACACCTGCCCCTTTTTCTCCTAAGATTTGAGTTTCTGGATGATTTTTCTGAACATACCTGGACAGAGTCTTTTCTTCTATCATTATCTCTTCTTCTGGTGCTTCATTGGTTTCTTCTTCAGAATCAGTGTGATTCGATGTGGGAAAATGATCCTCATCTTCTTCATTGTCATAATCTTCAGTGTTTATCTGTTTTGGATTTTTGCATGCTTCATCAATGACAACATAAATACTTTCAATAATTTCCCCCCAAGTATTTTGTTGTAACATTTATGTCCTTTACTTCGGGAAGAGTAGCCAAGAAGAATACCTTCATATGCTCTGGGTTCAAACTTACCAAGTTTTTCATCAGTCCTTTTGATGTAGCATTTGTTTCCAAAAACTTTGAAGTACTTTACATTAGGAGTCTTACCATACCAAAGTTCATGTGGAGTTTGAGTGCTGTTTACCCGAACATTTGCTTGATTGAGAATAGTGACGGCGGCGAATGCAGCCTCACCCCAGAAGGTTGCAGGAGTTCCAGATTCATCTAGCATAGCACGAGCCATTTTTTGAACAATTTTGTTCATCCTTTCTACCACTCCATTTTGTTGAGGAGTCCTTGTGGTGGAGAACTGCCTTTTTATTCCATGTTGTTCACAAAAGTCAAAGAATTCATCTTAGGTAAATTCCCCTCCTTGATCAGATCTGAGGCATTTGATTTTGCGATCTGATTCATTTTCAACCAAGGCTTTGAAGGCTTTGAATTTTTCAAATGCTTCATCTTTATGCTTTAGAAGACTTATCCAACACATTCTGGAAAAATCATCAATGAACAATATAAAGTATTCTTCTCCACAAGGTGACTTTTTCCTTGATGGACCACATAAATCAGTATGAACAAGTTCAAGAGGCTTACTAGCTGACCCTTCCTTTTCGACGAATTGAGATTTGGTTTGCTAATCGAATTGACATGATTTTCATATAGTATTTTTAGGAATGTTGATATTTGGAAGATCACGAATAGCCTGGAATCTGCATGCTTTTCTTATTTGAGAAAAGCTTAGATGTCCCAATCTTCTATGCCATAGCCAGTTTTCATCATTTTTGCTTAGATAGCACTGTTGTTGTCCTCCCTTGAGTATGTATAGGTTGTTTGGAGTTCTTGTCCCTTTAATCACAGTTTCCCCTGTATCAAGCTCACGAACAACACATCCATTTGATCGAAACACTACTTCATTTCCTTGATCACACATTTGACTCACACTCAACAGATTATGCTTTAAGCCATCAACATACATAACATTCCCATCTTTAACTTTTTCTTTCAAGAAAACAAAGCCTTTACCTTTTATGACAGCAGGAATGTCATTTCCAAATGAGACACTCTTTTCCTTTTCTAAGGCATTATATGAGTGAAGTTTTTCTCTGTCACCTGTCATGTGTTTTGAGCATCCACTATCGATGTACCACTAGTTTTCTTGTCCTTCTGCATACAAGGCTATACCACATCTTTTTGTTTGTGGTTCTTTCTTTCTCCATATTTTGGGATTTAATGGAGTTTGCTCTTTTTGAGCTATTTGCCGAAATTTACTCCTGCATTCAGATTCTTCATGGCCAAAGTTGTTACAGATTGAGCATTCTATTTCATTTTCAAGAAGAGAAAAGTTATTATAGGAACTTTTCTTGATCCCTATCACATTCCTTTGATTTCGTGCTTCTCTAGTCATGATAGTTTTGTAAGCAACACATTGAGCAGCTTTGTGTCCAAAATTATGACATGAGAAACATTGACCATTAAAGAAGTTCCTGCGATTATCGAATCTACTGACCTGTTGATTGTAGTTGAAGTTCCTCCTACTGACCTGTTGATTGATATTCTTTGAAGCAAATTGAGTATGATTTACCTGAGGTTGATTGTGGCTTCTGTTCATCCTTGAAGTAAATTGAGCCTGATTCACCTGGTGATATGCTTTATGGCTTTGTTGACGATTGTTTAACTGTCCACTGCTCTTTGCTGCATCACGATAGCTAAGAGTGGAGGTTGACGGCTTCTGAGATGTTTCTTCAGTATATCCAAGACCTGTCTTTATCAAAGGAGAGAGCTGCACTTTGATAATTTCATTTAAGGTTTCTGATCCTTTAGCAAATCTAAGATTGAGAGCTTTTGTTTTCTCAAGATCCTTTCTTAGACCCACAACTTCACATTCTAGCTTTTCATTGTGTTTTTCTCTTTCAGCAAGTTGGAATGTCAAGGTATCTATAATCATATTATTTTCTTCTAAACAGATTTTGAGTTTAGATATTTCTTCATAAAGGTCATCTTCATCTAACACATTCAAAAAATCATCATCTTCATAAGCCATCAGAAGTCTATAGTCATTACTATTTTCATCTTCATCACTATTTGTTAAACCATCGCTATCTTCATGAGTATAGTAGCTCTTTTTATTTACACTTTATTTTCTATTCCATTTTGCAGTTTCCTTCCCTTTACCATATTTATCTTTATGAGGACATTGGCAGCATAATGACCAACTCTACCACAGGCAAAACATTTGAAAGGTAGTTTACCTCTGAATCTACCGGAACCTCGTTGAAGATTCTTGACAAAGTTTGCTTCCTCTTCTTCTTCTGAAATATGTCCTGATTCATTGAGTTCTTCTTTTCCTTTTGCTGAAGTTTTAAATGTGGCTTCTCTCATATCCGATGGACCTCCTTTTTTCATCTCAAAGGTAGTTAAGATTTCGTGAAGCTGTGTCATAGTAATAGTCTGTAGATCCTGCTTTTCTTCTATGTCAGATACTTTTGATTCAAATTTAGCAGATAAGGATCTTAAGACTTTTTCAACTAAGGTAACTTCCTTTATCTCTTCACCCAAATTCTTCATGCAATTAACAATCTCATCTATACGTAAGAAGTAACTAGCTACACTTTCATCATTATGCATCTTGAGAGTTTCATATTGATTTCTGAGAGTTTGCAGTTTAGCTCGTTTTACCTAAGAGTCTCCTTCGTAGCTTAGAACGATTTTGTCCCATATTTCTTTCGCTGATTTGAGCTGCATAACTTAGAAAAAATCTAATTGTGACAGACTTCCCAATAATGTATTGACAACCTTGGTATTGGTTTCATATTGCTTTTTCCCGTTGCATCTATAGGAATTGCTAATGGAAATGTGTATCCTCCTTCCACAATTTCCCAGACATATATTCCAACATATTGAAGATAGGTTGTGGTTCTTACCTTCCAATAAACAAAGTTGCTCCCATCAAAGATTGGTGGTCTGATGGATCCCCCGCTTTCTTGATTACTCATGATAATGGATCTTCCTTCAAGCGATCAAGCTTCTTAGGAAGGACCTGCTCTAATACCAATTGTTGGAAATAATATTGAGAGCGGGGGTGAATAAGTATTATCATACTAATAATTTTTCATTTCCATAATCAGATTCATATACGCTACTTCAGTTAAGGGAACTCGTGTGAACACACAACTGTTTTTAGAGCAACTAGCGTATATTCATCAAACTTATGATTCAATTAGTTCTTCATATATTGATCTTTAATCAGTGCATCAGAACCATATAAATAATAACTAGGTGCAGTAAAAACAGAACAGATCATCAGACATAAGAAACACACATGAACACCAAGATATAAGGTGGAAACCCAATGTGGGTGAAAACCACCTACTGCAATCGTCTCTGTCTTCTATTAATAATAAGAGAATTTTGTTTACATTTTTGTATTGGTGCAGTCTTATACCAATATGCAGGGTTCTACCTGTAGAAGGCTATAACCTTCTCTCGTTCTCTAGCTTCTACTGGAAGGGAGCTACAACGCCCTAGCTCTTGTACTAGCTGATATGTTTACTAGTACGTAGGTGCAGGCCTACAGAAGGCTACATTCTTCTCATTTCTTCCAGGGACCACATTTCATAAATTTCATACTAGATCCATCAACAACATCATTCAATCATCAAATATATCTGCATCAACCAATCTCCTATTGAACCAACCACAACCAAGTCAATCAATCACTTTGAAAACCCATCAATTTGATCTATCAGAATGTTGTCACTAGAGTACAGTAACCAAAACCCAAGCTAGAACCCAGAATACTGCAACAACAAATAGCAGGAACTAAAACATAGATTGTAAGGTATACGCTACTTTCTTGTGCCGAACCTACGTGTATATGCGCTTTCCTCAAAGCTAACCAGTGTATACATCTGCAAATATTAATTCATTATTCTGCAGCTATACCAGACTTTAGTTATACCCAAATCATATCATTTACAGAATAATATATGCGTCAGTATTTAGATCTAGATTATTCATGAGCAAAAACGCATAATGATAGTTCACTTTACGCCTTAAGATCTTTAGATCTTATCCTCCATCACCCGCTAAGGTTCCTCCTTGGTTTAGATCCAACAATGCACCATAAGCCAATAACCTGCATACTAGATCTCACTCTTCATCAGATATTCAATGCTTGAGTACATTGGCATAATGATCTTCTCCTCCTCTTATAGCTTTAGGCCTTTCTCAATACCATGGACCAAAACCACTTAGGATCAATACCTTGGATCAAAATACTTGGGGTCAATATCTTGAACCCAATACCTTGGACCAATATCATGGATCAAAATACCATGGACCAAATACTTCGGACCAAAAACTTAGTTTTCCAAGGTATACACGCTTTGCCTTTTGTGAAAGTGCATGTGTACGTATACGCGACTTGGATATAGTGAACCTGTGTGTATATGTGGCTTGGCCAATGGTGAACCTGCGTATACCTTGTTGTTAACCTGCTGCACTGTGATCTGTCATCTGAATGAGTTGCCATCAAGGACAACACCTTTGTCATAATGCCAACAATTTGCTCCAAGGAAAGGCTTTTAACCACCAATTGGCTTCCATAGGCTACTACAAATTCTACCCACAATGGCACACCATCCCTTGCATCAAATCAACTAAAAAGCATCCATCCATACCTTACTTTGCAGGTATGTTCATTGTTGCACATTCTTCTCCTGGCTAGGGCTAATAACCCACCACTACAACCCTCTATTCTTCCTTGACAACCACTCTAGCAATTGCGGCTTAGCTCCAATATGCTCCTGTGGTCAATCATTGTATTCTAGGGAGAAGTTAACCCTAGATTGGGCCTTCCAGCCCTCTCCAAACATCACATCTCTCCTCCACACTATTTTTTAGGCTTGCAGCATCCTACAACAACCTAAAACATACCACACAACACTTTAAGTTGACCATACGACCTCGTTGTAGTAAACAAATCCTCCTTCTAACAAATATGCACCCAAAACGGGCCTAATAACACTTCTATATAATGCGGATTATTCCCTGCTGTAACTCAGACCTGTACCAATACCAAAAGACACTTCAAATCCACATAAAATGCCCACGTTGTCCTTGTTTGCATCTACGACTGATTCATAGAAGTATGGAGGTGATTTGATGCACTTGGATGGATGAAATGAACTCACACATGTGCCTAAATTATATCCTTCACATGTGGCTCCAATGAATTCATGCCAACTGTCAACAAGTCCTTTTAAATCCAAGCCAACTTGCACAAATCATGATAGTGACATTCAAAAATTAATATCTCTTCATCTAGAGCCTCGATTTGAGTGATTATTGATGCATTAGTTTTGTCTCGACATCATCTATCACCTGAAATTTTCTGATGCTCAAATACCTCATCGTTTTGGCCCAAATCCTTTGGGTGCAAAACCCCAACCTTGGGTTCCAAGCCCATAAGTGACTTTTGTGGTGCTTCACCCTCCAAACCCTGAACCCTAGGGCTTGGAGTACCTCCCAATCTACTCAAA
Source organism: Pinus tabuliformis (assembly GCA_031772625.1). Classification (NCBI taxonomy): domain Eukaryota; kingdom Viridiplantae; phylum Streptophyta; class Pinopsida; order Pinales; family Pinaceae; genus Pinus; species Pinus tabuliformis. The sequence continues at coordinate 1,329,875,832 of CM062819.1, read as the reverse complement.
AATCAACACTCCCTTTTAGTGAGGGAGTTACTTCCAAGACTAGGAAGTAACTCATCGTCATCATCACTGCTCACAACACTTGCCCAACTCTTGGCACTCATAACTACAACAATCCATGTAGCGTGAACTACACCTCTCGCGGAAGTGTCATTGTCACTAGAAGCATCCTACTTCTTCTTATTCTTCTCCTAGAATGTCTTCCACTCTCTCTATGATTCCTTCTTGGTTGTTGTAGGATCACCCTTTCTCCTCACTGACCACATGCTCTTCTTTGGTTGCAAAGTCTCCCTCTGAATCTGCAAGCTCCCACTAGAACGTGACTCTCCCTGAGTCTCCAGAACCTGCATCTTCTTTTCTAAAATCTATACCTGCCCCTCTGAAGCTTGCACCTACACATGCTTCTCTGAAACCTACACCTAGTCCTTCTTCTTCTTCCCATGATCTATAGGCTTTCCGTCATCTTGTATAGACCATGCTCTCTAATTCCAAGTACAATACCCATGGAGCTAGAGCCTCTAGATCTGAGTTTTTCCTTCCCATCCTAGAATAATACCTCAAAACCCTTCTTTTGGATCGTCAGGACAAATATCACACTATATCTGAGTCCCAGTACAAATAATACATCCTGGACGCGCATCACGCATCATGTCTCCATCTTGAATGGCACAAATCCTGATATTCAGATCTCCTTTTGACTCTTGTAACCCAACACCATGTGCAACTTTGAGTCCCATTTAACTAGAGACTCAAAACCTCTTGTGACCATGTCATATGTTTCAATGCACCACTGTCCATGTACCATCCATCCTCATCAATAGTACCATGCGATAAATGAGAGATCATAGAAAATTCCTCCTCCTCCAACCTCCTGGTGAGAGAATCTATCTCAACAGAGGTGGAAACACGGATGACCTACTTCCCTTTCTTATTTTCTGCATCTCTCTTCTTCATTAGGCACCTCAATGAAAAACGACCCATCTTGCCACAGTTGAAACACTTGACTTTACTCAAGTCCTCCTACTTACCCTTTATTCGTGCTGCAAGTGCCATGTCATCATCAAAATTTGTCTTCTTTTGATGAAGATCCTCGTCTTGCGATTCTTCCTTAATGAAGTCATCCCATAGCGTATTCCAGTCTGACAAAATTTCTTTGGCAACGATCCCCTTAATGAAGGGCTTCCATTCCTTGGTGAACCCTTTCAAAGCAATCCTCACCATATTAGAATCTGAAATATTCACACCGATGGTAGCAAGCTCATCTTTGACCTGAGACAATATCATCAGATACGAAGTTACTCCTTCACCCTATATCATCTTCGTGGACTTCAACTTATCTTCCAATACGAGTACATGGTTCTCATTTTTATTCTAGAACAAATTTTGAAGAGCCATCCACATCTCGTGTGTGGTGTTCTTCCCAAACAAATGGGGTATTAGGGGATCCTTCACACCATCAAGGATAATCAATCTTGCCCTCGTATCCTAATCCTCGTACACTTCCATCTCCTTTGGTTCAATTGGCTTCTTGATGGCTTTCTCGATGAACTCCCAGATCCTGTTGACCTACAAGACCAACTTGATCCTTTCCTTCGACAGACTATAGCTGGACAACCCTTCCAACTTGTCCTCATACCAAAGACCAACCTGCAACTTTGACATTGTAGTGAACCCTTCACCTACATTGTGACCAACTCCCTCTTAATCTATACTTGGTTGTACATACTCTGATTCATTGTCTTCCAAAGTAGCTCAAACAAGCTCTGATACCATGTTGAATTTCCACGATCTTGGGTCCAGGATAGAATCTTAGAATCTTTGATGCTACCAATGTTGGGTGTGTGTTATATTCTTTCCATGACTAGTTGCATGCGCATGGGGGGTCACGGGGGGGGCGATAACACCCCCTTATTTGTTGCGTTGGGCACAACCCCCCATTTCGGGGGGTTTTAGGGGGGCGGTTGCCCCCCTGTACGGAGTCTGGGACAACGCCCTAGGAAAATTTTTTTGGACCCTATATTAGGTGGGCAGACCTACCTATGGTTTTATGCAAAGGTTTTGCACATGGTTTTGGGCATGATGGTTTTATTCCCATGGTATTTTGTAGATACGATCAAGGGAACTATGGTTATGTTCTAATCCAGTGTTAATGGATTGAGGTTTATGAATGCTTCGACACACACACACACACACACACACACACACATATATTGTAACATTGAAAGGAAAATAATGAAAAATCAATTTAGTAGTCCTGGTTTTGGGATCCAGGGAAAAATAATGAAAAATCAATCCGGTAGTCCCAATTTTGGGATCTAGGGAAAATCTATGTGTATTTGTTTTATATTCTCTTCATTGTTTATATTTTATCTTTTAGAATTCATCTGCAGGTAATTTTTGTACAAGGTTAAAACCTACAACAAAATCAAGAATATAAAAAAAGCTACTTTGCACATCAGAATAATATAAATAAGTAAATCACACATGCACAAGTATAGACAACTTTTTACAAATTTCAAACAAACTTCATTATATTAATAAACATATAATACAACTGTCTAGGGCTCCCATACAAGGGGTAATCACCCTCAATTATTGACAAGTATAATAATACAAGATACACTGAAAATCTCGATGCAGTCTCTATGTCGTATCTCATCCTGCTGGTCCTTCACTTATATTTTGTTCTCTAGTTGCGGCTTAGTCCATCAAAGGACAACACATAGAGTCTCCAGGAGGGTTTCCACCTATCACTGTTGCAAGTAAATTCTACTACAATGAGCATGAGCTGACTCAATTTGCTCTTCTAGGCTGGCCAACACCTGAGCTCCAATCTCCCTTCTAGTAAATTATTTCATCCATCAAAGAACTATACATAGGCTCAACAACTTCACCCAACCTTCAGCTATCAAGCTCTCATTATGACTACTTTTTAAGGGCTACTTTGGGTCATCAACAAGCTGCCCTCTACCAATCCAATGAAACCCACTCCTCCACTATGAAATATTCTCTAAGGAAAGGCTTCTAACCACCACATTAAGCCTTCCAACTGGCTTCCACAGGCTGCTACAAATTATGTCCACACTGGGACACCATCCCTTTCATCAAATCAACTAAAAATCATCCATACATACCTTAGTTTGCAGGTTTGTTCATTGTTGCATGTTCTTCTCCTGGTTAGGGTTAATAACCCACTACTATAACCCTCTATTCTTCCTTCAAAACCACTCTAGCAACTACGACTTAGCTCCAATCTACTATTGTGGTCAAGAGTTGTATTCTAAAGAGAAATTAGCCCTAGATTGGGCCTTCCAGCCCTATCCAAAGTCATAACTCTCCTCCACATTGTTGTTTAGGCTTGCGACATCCTACAACAACCTAAAACATCCCACGCAACACTTCAAGATGATCGTACTACCTCGATGTAGTAAACATAGTCTCCTTACAAATCTGCACCCAAAACAGGCCTAATAAATTCTCTCTATAATGCGGCTTCTTCTCTACAGTAACTCAGACCTGTACCACTACCAAAAGACACTTCAAATCCACAAAACATGCCCCATGTTGTCCTTGTTTGCATCTGTGGTTGCCTCAGAGAAGTATGGAGGCGATTTGATGCACTTGGATGGATGAAATGAACTCACACATGTTCCTAATTTATATCCTTCACATGTGGCTCCAATGAATTCATGCCAACTGTCAACAAGTCCTTTTAAAGCCAAGCCGACTTGCACAAATCATGACAGTGACATTCAAAAATTAATATCTCTTGATCTAGAGCTCCAATTTGAGTGATTCTCGATGTGTTAGTTTTGTCTCGACATCCTCTATCACCTCAAATTTTCTCATGCTCAAATACCTAATGGTTTTGTACCAAATCCTTTCGATGAAAAACTCCAACCTTGGGTTCCAAGCACACAAGTGACTTTTGTGGTGCTTCACCCTCCAAACCTCAAACCCTAGGGCTTGGATTACTTCCCAAGCTACTCGAAAATCAACACTTGAAGCAGATCCTATGTAATAGATCATATTTCTCAATTGGTTCAATAAAATAAAGAGGGTTTTTTCCCAGTTGGGTTCCCCAGATAAATTATTGTGTTCTATGTTTGATTGTGTTTCTATTCATTGTTTTCTATCTACATAATTTTGGTAGAGAAATCTTATGTCTTTTGTGATAAATTTGTTCTCATTAGAAGTTGCAAGGTTTCAAGGATTTTCTACATGGTATCAGAGCATAAAACAAGATAGAGACCAAGTTCCTTGATTAGATTCAAAGTGCGTTAGAGCAGTTGGTGTAGAAATTCTACAAGTGCAGGAGGCGTGTCATCCTATGGTTTGAGGACAGAGCATGCATTGGAAGGGACTTTTAATTTATATGCATGGAAAGACAGAATGGAGGTTGTATTAGATGATAATGGGGTTTTGGTATACATCAAGACTGATATTCCTAAAAATATTGCATCATATGTGTTAGTGTCAGTATTTGAATACTGCCATCAATGATCAAAATCCTCTTTTCATATCATATTAGGGTCCCATTCTGAATTTTTTGTCATTCCACTAGGTCATCATGTGAAAAAATTGGTCACTGAAGGTTGAATTAGGGTTTCCTTTACTCATTTTATAAATTTACCCCTTGCTGGCTAATTTCACCTTTTGCTGCCATTAGTCATGACTTGTCTTCATCATGACAATGATTTTCATCATGGTCACAACCACTCAAAATCTCCATTAGGTCTTAGGGTTTCCAAGGTCCACTAAAACACCATCTCCTGCATAAAAGACCAGCAAGTGAAGGAGTAAGAATAAACAAGATTTCATCAGCAAAATAGTTTGTAATTTGAATATTCAAGCAAAAATGTAATTTTATGGTTTTAATATGTAATAATTCTCATGGTTCCAAGTGTTGTAAGTTCAAAGTTCCATCAGCCAAAAGGAAGAGTTTCAAAGTCATTATGTTTCCAAATCCACCAAGAAGATCAAATCAAAAGATCAAGTTCAAAGGAAATAGTCAAGTGAAAGGGTAAAGTTTCAAAAGTTAAGTGAATTCCCCAGGGTGTCCAAATCATCATTTTCCACAAGCACTAAACCCTAATTTCCTCTCCCACTGAGCTAGGGTTGGCTATGGAATCAGAGACATCTGAGTAGAGGAGGCATAAGGGAGGTCATTTAAGCAATTATGAGGCCATTGCAACTCATAGACATCATGTCTCCATCATTTTTCAAGAAGTCATTCCAAGGGACATATAATTTGCCACACATAGAGCCTGTTTTTCTTCAAACTATGTTTATGACCAAACAGAAACTTGACAAAAGTGAGAGAGGTATTTTTCCATCATAGGCCAAGGATGGAAAAAATCCTTCATTTTCTACACAGGTGTCACGGTTTTGGAGAAATTTCAAAACAACAGTTGCCACAAGAGGTTTTCTGCATTTCTGGAGTGACGTTGGGAAAAACAAATTTTCTCCTAGAAGGAGTGTCCAAATGACTTTATTGATGAGTCAAATGATAACTAGACAGAGATATATTTCCAATGAGCTATCATGAGCTCAATTTGGAGTTGAAGAAGACCTCCAAATGTTTCCTGCAAGATCACACTTCATTTTTGCACCCTCATTCTGCACTTTTTTACTAGTCTTAGGAGAATTGATTTTTGAGGGGCTATACTGGATCATTTTCAGTGCTTTATAGGTCCATTGTGTATAAAAGAGATATATCTTTCCAACGAGCTATCATGAGCTCAATTTGGACTCCGGGAAGGCACTCAAAAGTTGGTTTGAAGATGACATTGCACGTGTGTGTTGTGGAGGGTGTGTTTCAGTGTTACGTTGCGCATTTGTGTATTACGCTGCGCGTTTCAGTGTTACGCTGTGCGTTTGACCAAATTTCCCACCAGCTTCAAAAAAATTCCATTGCCTCATAAACTTCAATTTTGGTTGTTTTCTTCCTCCAACAAGCAAGTAGCACTAAAATATACCCTCCTTACATTTCACAAGTCATAAATTCATGGTATTAAGTCTCTTTTGTGAAATTTGGAGTTTTCAAACCTACAAACCCTAGTTTCATTCCCACACCTCCAATTTCACTCCCTATTACTTCTATTCCCTTCCCATATCACTATTAAACCCTTTCCCAACCCCCATATCATCTCACTACTTCCTTAAGCCCTTTATTCCCAAAACCCTAAGACCTAGGTGTTCTATTTTCCTAGGCTCCCAAAACCCCTAACCTGTAATAAAATTCCCTATCCCAAATCCTATCACCTCCCACATCTCCATAATCCCTCCCCTCATCTCCTCAAATTTTTATAGCCCTATCCCTATTCCCTAAACCTATTTCCACTTCCCATTCCCATCTACCTTATCCTAGGGTTTCTTAACCAAACACTATGGAGGAAGACAGAGACTATGTGGAAGAGGAGGATACACAAGAAGATGAGGATAGATAGGTCAAGGAGGGGCAATGCATTAAAAATAAAGATGGCCAAACATTACTTCAAGAAAAATCAAATTGCAAGGTCCAAGCTCCAAAAGGTCAAAGCAAGGCTTGAAACCCTAGCCAAGCAAAATAAGGAAGACAAGCTTGAAATAATTGCTGAGGCATCACTCATTGCCTAACATACCTCATCAGCCTTCCATGGATCAAATTTTGAAGAATTTTGAGCAATTTTGAAAATTTTGGAGTTTTTTGCATTTTTGGCAGTTTTTGCACCAATCACACTGCCAAAAGCGTAGCGCCTTGCACTTTTCCTAGAGGCCTCCAAATGAAAAATGGCCACCACCATTGGATTCATAAGGCCAAATACAGTCAGGAAAACCACTTTTCTAATATTTTTTGGGTCAACTAGGCAGTCAAAGGGTCAAAAAACACCCAAAAAATCATGTTTCTGCCCTGTTATGGAGGTTGGCGCTGCACTTTTGAACAATCATGGGAGAAACAGTGTTTGTAGGGTCAAATCAAGTCCATTTTGGAAACTCAAGGTAGATCTTGAAACTATATAGGATAAGCTTTCGAGCGAGCTATCCTAGGTTCAATTTGGACACCGATAAGGCATGCAAAAGTGGGTCTAAAGATGGCATTGCGCGTTTGACACTAGTGTTGTGTGTTTGACCAGTTTCCTAATTTTTCACTGTTTTTCTCCAGATTTGATTTTCCTCTTGGGAAATCAACTTTTTACTGATGCAATTGATCATGTAAATGTAATTATGGTCTTTTTACTATTACCTAGGGTAAATACATTAGGTAAATAGACTCTATGAGGTGTAATGAATCAGTTCATTGTAATTAGGGATGAGTCACTTTGACCACCCTACACTCTAGCTATCAGTTCAGATTTTGGTGGAACTACTCCTCCTCTCATGGATTTGACCCTTGAGGTTGGGAGGAGTTTGTTTTGAGGCCTATATCTTGTATTTTTCAGTCTTTTCAAAGGTTGGACTCAGTTGGATGCTGTTAGATTGATCAGAGACACTATTGTATCAGAATTTGGCCAGTTTTAATAGATGAGTTGCAACTATTTCCTTGGGATACCTGTGGTATGGTTGTCTAGCATTGTTTTTTCTTTGTGATCATTTGTATGAATGTTTTGTATGCTCATAAACCATTTCATGTCTATTATATGGTAATTTTTAAGTTGATAGGTAGAATACATGTTTGCTCATGCTCTGTTTTGGGAAAGTTAGCCAGGAGAGATAGGAGGTAGAGCACACAAAGAGGATTTGTGCAATGTAGTATCCCACGAGTCACAATCATTACTTCTTTGTACTTGCAACCATATTTACAGACAAAGAAAGGGAGTGAAGCGATCTGACCTTCTAGTTGGCTTTTCTCCCGAAAGGGTTTCCCAAAGAGAATATCTTGTGTCTTATGTGTGTGTGAGATTATTTTATCATTATCTACTTTTCTGCATAATTTCCATTCACATGCATGCACTAACTACAATTAAAACTACACACCTTAAAGTTTAATAAAATTGTAATAGTGCATAATCTCATATTTTTAATATAATATTATCAGATCTGTTGTGATGAATTGTCTAGTGGAATATCTGCGAAAGTTTACGGATCATTTGGTATAAGAGCGAGTTTCTCTGGGTATTTTTTTGAGATTGTAGGGATCTAGATCGGTGGGGTTGAAAATCATAAAACCCTAATAATGGCCAATGAATATGTAAATGAAACTCGTGATCCAGTAGAGGTGAGGTTTTTGCGGCTCGAACAACAAGTTGCAGATATAAACCACAATGTAAACCTCCTCATGGTGGCCCTAAGAAATAAGTTGGGTATATTTGGAGAAGATGGGGGTTCATGCAAAGGACAAATCATAAGGGGGATCGAGATATCAGGAAGACACGGAGAACCAGTCGAAGAAAGAACCCAATTCAATTGTCATGAATCAATCCCTGCTTAAAATGGAATCAAAAATCGATATCAAGTCGTACCATGAAGAAATCTATGCTATGAAGCTGAACCACTGGTTGCAACAACTAGAAGTTTATTTCAACGTCCATCAAATCAAGGAAGGGCAAAAGATCTCATTCGTGCGACTGAAATTGGAGGGTCATGCACTGACTTGGTGGGAGAGCCACATAGAAACCCTGAGGTTGGAGGGAGAACCTCCAGTGACTAAGTGGGAGGATTTCAAAACCCTCATTAAGTCACACTTTTATCCCATCAAGTATGTGGAGGACCAATGGATCCGATGGCATTACTTTAGGAAAAAGTCGGGCCAAAGCGTGCAGGAGTACACCACAAAATTCAGAAAGATATCTATAATGTTGGGTATCTCTTCAAAGAACCAAAATGTACTCCTTAAGTATTTGGGGGGTCTACACTACCATTTGCATGAGAAAGTGATGTTTTTCAAGCCCAAATCGGTGGACGAGGCTTGTGTACATGCACAATACCTGGAGAACATAGGCCTAAAGAGAGCACAATCAAGTGGATCAAATCAAAAGAAGTAACAACAAGATTCTAAGGGGAAGAAGAAGAAAGAATGGGTAAAAGATAAGAATATGCCAACCATAACACACCAGTGCAAATATCCTAGAAACCACCCAACATGGATGGCCATACAAAGGAAAAATGTTGGAATTTGCATCTAGAGCTAAACCCAAAGAAAAAGAAGAAGAATCTCATGGCCATTTATTTGAGAAACTGGGTTGAAAGTAGCTCAGATGTGGATGAGAATATCACATGTACATCAGTACAGGAGGAGGTGAATCTGAGTAGCCTTCAGTAATAGGAAGAGAAAGAAATGACCAAACTCTTCCATATAAATATACAGGTCAAGAAGAAAAAGATTGATGCTCTATTTGACTCAAGATTGCGGACGAATCTCATTACAACATAACTAGCCAAGAACTTGGGGTTGGAAGTTTGTGATCATCCAAAACCATATCCATTGGTTTGGGTAAATAAGGATGCATAATTGAAGGTAACAAAAAAGTGTAAAGTTAGATTTTCTATTAGTGTTGATTTTATTGATGAAGTAGTGTTGACACCTAATCTTCATGATTGGGAATTTTATGTAAATAAATAAATTGGGAAGGTGAACAGTCATCGGGAGATGAACTGAACAATCACTCCCTATTGTATATAATAATGGGTTACCTATGGAATAATACACCAATCAGTTTTTCTGCCTTTGGAGAGTTACTGCCTGGCCTGACATGGTATCAAAGCCAGTTCTAAAAATAGTTGTAACTCCCTTCATCTCTGCCACTGCCTCTGTCCTGAAATGCTCTGCCTCCATTGCATTGCATTCACCTGATTACTCTGTCCTGAGCGCTGCTCTGCCTCCAGCTATCAATTGAGAGCTACGTTGAGCGTCCACCGTGAGTGCTGGTTTTTGAAGCGTTGAAAGAACTGTGCGTAACTCCTATGTGTTGATGCAAAAATTCTCCAATACCGAGCAACTTGTTTTGAACCCTTGACTGAGTTGCGAATTCTCTCAGACATGGAGGTTCCACCGAGAATGAGTTCCAGAACGGAGATTTGGAATGGTGAATGCACAGTGGTATCATCGTTCTGGATGTACAGTGCATTAAAGCTGGTATCTGCTATTTTATTCAATTCTCTGAACTCCTTGAAAGATAAAAGGCTCCTTTGAAAAGCTAAAGTCATATTAACGCGCTGTTGCATTAAAGCTGAAGTCGCATTTATGTTTATGTTTTGAACGCGCTGTAACTGTGGCATGAATGTTGTATATGCCTTGTTTATGTTTTGAACGCGCTGTAACTATGGCTTGAATGTTGTATATGCCTTGGACGCTGTTTGAATAAGCCTGACATTTGAATATGCCTTGGACACTGTTTGTATATGCCTTGGACGTTGTTTGAATAAGTCGGTTCAGCCATTGGATTTATAGTGTATACAACGGTGTTTGTATAAGCCTGACATTTGAATATGCCTTGGACACTGTTTGTATATGCCTTGGACGCTGTTTGAATAAGTCGGTTCAGCCATTGGATTTATAGTGTATACAACGGTGTTTGTATAAGCCTGACATTTGAATATGCCTTGGACGTTGTTTGTATATGCCTTGGACGCTGTTTGAATACGTCGGTTCAGCGATTGGATTTATAGTGTGTACAACGGTGATTCTATCATGGGCATTGACATTTTCCATAGGCGGTGAACAACTCTTTGGTTCTAGTTGGAAACGTCTGGCTGTTTATAATATAGCTGATAACATTGACCTTCTTGGTGGATCATGAATTTATCTGATGTAAGTAGCATTGAGGCTTTGATATGATCCCGTGGTGCCCTTTTTTTAGCTTTTGTTTATGATTGGGTTTTGTATATTACAAATGTGGTACTGTTAAGGATTTAAACACATCATATTATATTGTAAGCAGAAAGGGAGGTTGTCTCATGAATGGATCATGACGGCATTAAAATAGCCTGTACATATGGAATATGGTGGATATATTATATGAGGATCCTTGGAGGGATTTGAAGAAACAGTACATAAAAGTATTTGAAAATTTTTTTTGCCCTTTTGAGTACAATTTCACTGTATATCAGTAGAAGTATTTTTTTCTATCAGCAGAAGTTTTTTTTACAGAATGCATTCAATCATCTCTATGGTAGGAATAGTTCTCACTAGCAAGGAGAACTACCCTGAATGGTCCCGGATGATAAAACACACCCTCATCTTCAATGAGTTGTGGAAGGGAGTGTGTGTCGGAGAAGGAGACAATGACCCAATGCAGCCTACATCAGACAAAGAGCTCGTCATTTGGGAAAACAAGAACAACAAAGCCTATGCATTAATCACAGCATCTGTAAATGAAGAAGTAAGTCGCCATATTTCATCATATTCAACTGCCTTTGAAGCTTTACAAAAGCTGAAAGAACTCTATGACTCACATTCTGCACTTGAAGTTGTTCAGCTCATGATTAAACTCTTCACTCTTGAACTGAAAAATAATGATCCTCTTGCTCTTGCATCTGAAGTAAAATCCATAATGCATGATATCAAATCCACTAAGGTTGAGCTGGATATCCCTCTTATTGCTTTTCTCAAGGCACTCTATCCTACTTACTCCAATTATCTTGAGTCTTTACAAGCAAATGGAAATCTTAAAGATATAACCGTTGACTCTCTTGTGAAAAAGTTTGCTGAAAGAGAGAAAGCCTTTGGAAAGAAGACAGTCCCTGAATCTTCTGAAGAGATTGTGTGCCTTGCTCATAAAGAAAAGCATCCTGCTCAAGACTCTACAAGAGGAAGAGGTGGACGAAGAGGAAGAGGAAGATATTTCAGAGGCAGGGGGGCAAACATTCTCAAGGAGAAAAGGCAGATCTGCATTGCATTCGTTGCAAACGAAATGGATCACATGATGCTTCTACATGCAAGCTACCACAGGACAAAATTGAGCAGAAAAGAAACCAACAGAAAGGTAAAACTGATGATACAGACAAAGGTAAAGCACCTGAATCTGCTCACTATATTGAGGCACAATGTAACATTGGAGTAAATGAAGATTTGTTTAATGCTTCACTTGCTTCTTCGAAAAATGATTGGTTGCTTGATTCAGGAGCAACCTGTCATATGACTCATAGGAAAGATTTTTTTGAAGATTTCACTGACAATGTTGATGGAGCATTATACTTTGCAGATTAGTAAAAAATCAAGCCATCAGGGCTTGGCACAATCAGGCTTAAACTGCCTGGTCTTCCAGACTTTCTTCTGGATCATGTTCTATATCTCCCATAGCTCAAGAGAAACTTGTTGTCCTTGGTTCACATCTGCCAGCAAGGTCACTCCATTCATATGTTTGATGGCAAGCTTGAGGTAATAAAAGCATCTGACCACTCACTTGTCATGAGGGGAATAGAAGAAGAAAGACTTCTCAAACTGCAAGGAACCTCTGCTCATGCACAACATTTCTCATATATTTCTCATCATGAAGAAGGTACACTTCCATTAAGTTTATTATGGCATGCTAGATTTGGACATTTAAACTATGACAGTCTCCGCTTATTGAAGAAAAATGGTGTTGCTGGTTTGCCTACAATTCCTAGGAAACATAAGCAATGTGATGCTTGCATTCTAGGAAAGCATAGCAAACAGTCTTTTCATGATTCACATTCAAGAGCACATAGGAAGCTTGAACACATTCATTCAGATTTATGTGGTCCAATGCCTGTTCCTTCTGCAAATGGAAATAAATATATCATGACATTTATTGATGATTACACCAGAATGTGTTGGGTTTATTTATTGAAGAACAAATATGATGCCTTTCAAACATTCAAGAATTTTCATAAATGGATTGAAAATGATGCACAATCTCATATTGGGTCTATTCGCACTGATAATGGAAAAGAATATACATCAAATGAATTTGAAAACTATCTTCGCCAACATGGGATCAAACATCAAACAACTGTGCCTTATAATCCCCAACAGAATGGTGTAGCTGAAAGAATGAATAGAACAATCTTGAATATGGTACGATCCATGCTTTTCTTCAAAAATGTAAAGATAATGTTTTGGGCTGATGTTGTTCTATGTGCTGCATATATAAAGAATAGATGTCCATCTAATGCTATAAGAAACAAGACTCCTTATGAATTGTGGTATGGACATGTTCCTTCGGTAAAACATCTCAGGATCTTTGATTCCACCTGTTATGCTTTGATACCAAAGGTACATAGAAACAAACTTGGTGCTAGAAGTCGTAAGTGTATCTTCCTGGGGTATTCAAACACCTCCAAAGCATACCGTCTCTATGATGAAGTAAATAAAAAGTTTGTTGTATCTAGAGATGTAATTTTTCTTGAATCATCCAAATCTGACAATGTTGTTGAGTGGCAACTTGATCGCTTGGATAGATTCGCAAAAACGAAAACATTTCAAGAATTTGATAATCAGATTCCACATCTTGAAGGGGGGATTCCTATACTAGATCAACATGTGGAATCTTCTTCTGAAGAACAATCTCCCCTGCATGAAACTCCAACAACGGATGATGCTTTAAGTGATGTAATTGATAGAATTGGGAGACTCAATCTTGATTCAGTCCCAACTCAATCAACAGAGCAGCCTGGACCATCTCAGAAAGGTCCCCCAAAGTGGCTGACAAAGACACGTGAAAGTGTTCATCCTGATGAAATTGGAAAAACAAGAACCAAAAATTCAAACTGACAAAATGGAGGTGATGTAGATAACTCTAATTCACCTATTGATATGGATGTTACTTATGATTGTGAATTAAACTTGTCTACAGATTTTGAACCAACTTCCTTCAAAGAAGCTGCTTCTCATGATGAATGGAAAGAAGCGATGCAAAAGGAGTATGATGCTCTCATAAAGAATGACACTTGGAAGCTGGTTGATCCTCCATTTGGAACCAAACCAATTGGCTGCAAGTGGGTCTACAAGAACAAGTACAAAGCTGATGGCTCACTTGACAAGCACAAAGCTAGGCTTGTGGCAAAAGGTTTTGCACAGAAGGAAGGGGTCGATTATGAGGAAACTTTTGCCCCCACAGCAAAATGGGCCACCATCCTGACACTCTTTGCATTAGCAGCTCAGAATGGTTGGAAAGTCCATCAAATGGATGTAAAAACTGCCTTCTTGAATGGAGATATAAAAGAGAATGTTTTTATGTCCCAGCCTGAAGGATTTGCTGTGAAAGGACATGAACATAAAGTATGCAAACTTGTGAAATCCTTGTATGGCCTCAAACAAGCACCGTGAGCCTGGTATGAAAAACTAACTGAGCATCTTCTGAAACTCAACTTCAATCATTTTGATCTTGATGATGCAACTTTATTTGTCAAGAAAGTTGGCAAAACAGTTGTGTATCTTGTGGTATATGTAGATGATCTTTTAATGACAGGGAACAATGAAAGCTACCTTGCATCCATAAAGAAGGAATTGGGGAAATGTTTTGAAATGACTGATTTGGGCTATGTTCATTACTATCTTGGCATTGAAGTAACCCAACATCCAAAATCCATATTTCTTTCTCAAAAGAAATACATTAGAGATTTGTTAAACAGATTTGGCATGACAGAGTGCAATCCTCTTTCTCCTCCAATGGAACAAAACTTAAAGCTCACATCTATTGAAGGAAAGGAATTTGAGGATGCAACAAAGTATAGACAGCTTGTAGGAAGTCTCTTCTACCTCACTACTACCAGACCAGACATTTCATTTACTGTTAGAATCCTCTCCAGGTTCATGCAAAACCCTTGTGAGGGACATTGGTCTGCTGCAAAAAGAGTTCTAAGGTACTTGAAGGGAACTCAAGACCTTGGAATCAAGTATACACAGGTGGACGACTTCAACTTGATTGGATACTCTGATTCAGACTTCGATGGAGACAAAGAAACTGGGGTATCTACCTCGGGATATGCTATGAGTCTTGGATCAGGAGCTGTCTCCTGGAGATCACGCAAACAATCAGTTCCAGCAGATTCCACAACAGAAGCAGAATACATGGCAGCAACTGAAGCAACGAAAGAAATTGTGTGGCTCAGGAAAATTCTTGAATATTTGCAGGTAAAACAAGTACAATCAACTCCACTCATGATTGATAACACCTCTGCAATAAAACTGGCCAAGAACCCAAAGTTCCATGATCGAACAAAGCATATCAATACTAAATATCATCTGATTCGACATCATGTTGAGGCCAAAACAATCCATCTCCGTCATTGTTCCACAAATGAGCAAATTGCAGACATCTTCACCAAAGCACTTGGAAAGGAAAAGCTTGAACGATTCAGAATGATGCTTGGACTCACCAACATCCCTTCAGATTAAGGGGGGAATGTTGACACCTAATCTTCATGATTGGGAATTTTATGTAAATAAATAAATTGGGAAGGTGAACAGTCATCGGGAGATGAACTGAACAATCACTCCCTATTGTATATAACAATGGGTTACCTATGGAATAATACACCAATCAGTTTTTCTACCTTTGGAGAGTTACTGCCTGGCCTAACAAGTAGACCTAGATGTGGTTCCCCTCGATGTATGTGGAGTCATGTTTGGGGGTCCATACATGTGCATGCATGATTAAATATTCATGAGGAGATCCAACCAGTATCGACTCATCAAGGATGGAAAATCATTCATCATCAATGGACACAAAGGAAAGTCAAAAATCTCACTGGTAAGTGCCAACCAAGCTAAGAAATTGATCAGTTCCAGCAAGAAGTATGTTTTATTATTTTTAAGAAAAATTTAATCTGAAGAGGAGACAATAAGAGGTAATGCATCCCTAGAGAGGTCTACTAAGAAACAAAAAAAATAATTGGAGGATTTGTTACAGGCATACAAGGATGTGTTCCGAGAGCCAAAAGGGTTACCACCTAAGTGAGAAGTGGAGCATGAGATCTAGCTATTTATAGACTCCCCATTGGAAAAGATTGGGTTGTATAGGCAGTATGTTAGAGAAGCAAGTGAAGTGAAGAAATAGTTGTAGTAGTTGCCAGAATAGGGTGTCGTTCAACCAAGTAAATCACCATGTGGGTCACCCATCATCATTGTGCCAAAGAAGGATGGGAATTGGAGGATGTGCATAGATTATAGGGTGTTGAAAAAAATCACACTCAAGAACAAATATCCCCTGCCCAGGATAGATGATTTGTTGGATCAATTGCAACAAGAAAAATACTTCACCAAGTTCGACTTGAAGTCTGGATATCAACAGGTTCCAGTCAAAGAATAAGATACATGGAAGACCGCCTTCAAAACTAGGAAAGGTTTGTATGAGTGGTTCGTTATGTCATTTGGCCTATGTAATGCACCAACTACATTTATGAGATTAATGAGTTATGTATTGTGCCCTTTTATATATTCATTTGTTATTGTCTATTCGGATGATATACTGGTATATAGTGCTACCTGGGATGAGCACATGTCACATTTGACACAGGTGCTAGAAACATTGAAGAAGCACCAACTGCTAGAAAATCTCATGAAGTGCGAGTTTGCATAATAGTATTTGGTGTATCTGGGGTATGTGATCGGTGGAGGAGAACTAAAGATAGATCCTTCCAAGATGGAGGCCATCATGAAATGACTGATGCCTACTAATGTTTTTGAGGTCAAGAGTTTCATTGGGGCAACACATTACCTGAGGAAGTTCATAGCCTCATTTTCAGCTATAGTAACACCACTCTACGCCATTACAATGAGTGGCAAGAGTTTCCAGTGGGGAAAATATAAGCAAAGTGATTTCGAAGAGCTAAATAATAAGATCAGTCAAGCATCAATTCTAGCATTACCAAACTTGCAACAACCCTTTGAAGTGGAGACAGATGCGAGTGGACATGCTATGAGAGTTGTCTTGATGTAGGGAGGAAGGCCTATATGCTACCATTCTAAATTATTTCATGGGGAGTTTATCAACTACCCTACCTATGATAAGGAGCCCTATGAAATGGTATAAGATGTTAAGAAGTGGAAGCACTATCTAATGGGAAAGGAGACAATAATTCAAACAGATCACCAATCGTTACAGTGCTTGCAGGCCTAGAGTAAGCTACAACAGATCAGGCATTACAAGTGGATGGGGTTCTTACAACAGTTTCATTTGGCGATGAAGTATAAGAAGGGAAGCAAAAACAAGTTGGTCGACATACTTTCAAGGCCGCCCATATCAAAGATCACAACTTTATGGACTCTTATCCATATGGATCCGTTCACCCATGATGCATATAGAGAGGCATATTCAGAAGATGAGGACTTTAAGGAGGTGTATCAACAGTTGCAGAGTCAGATTCATGTGCACGATGGTGATAACATGGTTGACTACCATCTCCAGGATGGGTTACTCTATAGGATGGATAAGCTGTGTGTTCTTAAAGGTGAGTGATTGCAGCTGATCAGAGAGGCTCACACCTCCAAGGTTGCGGGGAACTTTGGTGTAGGGAAGATCGTGGCTAACCTGTAGAGGTAGCTAGGTTCATAAGAGGATGCATGCTTTATTGTACCAACAAGCCCAGCAACATGAAACAGGGTCTATATCATCCCTTACCTATACCTACTCATCCTTGGGAAAGCATTTCCATGGACTTTGTGGGAGGTTTACCGAAAACTAGGAAGGGACATGACTACATGTTTGTGGTAGTTGACAAGTTCAACAATATGTGTGTTCTGATGCCCTGTGAAAAGACCATCAACGAGAAAGAAGCAACAAACTTGTTCTTTGGATAGGTCTGGGTGCACTTTGGGATACCAAGGAGCATCATTCAAACAGGGATACAAGATTTCTTAGTGCATTATGGACTACATTGTGGGAGAAGATGGACACAAAGTTGAAGAGATCTACAACATTCCATCCACATATAGATGGGCAGACAGAAGTAGTCAACATGACTTTGGTGCAACTTTTGAGGGGATACAACCAGAAGCATCCGAATACCTAGGATGAAAATATGATATATATACAACATTCTTACAATAGAGCAATCCACACTTCTACAAGAAAGTCCCCATTTGAGACTTATTTTGGATATTTTCCACCTTCACCTTTGGATATTTCATATGGGAAACAAGGAGGAGTGAGGGAAGATCTTACAGGAGATGATTTGAGGGCTGAAAATTTAATAGAGAAGATCAAACAAATCCATCTATAGGTACAAGAAACATTGGATAAGTCACAAGAGAAGTATAACGTCAAGCATTATCAACACAAAACAGATAATTCATTCAAGGTGGGAGACAAATTATGGTTACAATTGAACAAGGAGAGGCTACAAGGGCCTGGTAAGAAAATCAAGGCTTTGAGGTATGGTCCCTTTGAGATACTGGAAAAGGTGGGTGATAATTCCTATCAACTCAGTTTACACCATATTTTCACATTTTCTCAACTGTGAATGTAGAGAATTTGAAACTCTATGAGCCTTCCATGCTAGATCAAGAAGAGGAACAGGTCTGACCTTCTGTGGAGTATTTGGCACTAGATGCTCAGTGAGAGTTGATAGAAGATACAATTTTTCATAAGAGGTACAAAACTACAAGACAGGAGAAACATGACCTTTGGAAGATTGGGTTGAAGGGACAACTTCCAGGCAAAGCTAAATGGCACACTAGAGAGAAGGTGGAGGAAAAATGTTCTCACCTCATTCAATAGAAGATTTTAGGGACCAAAAGCCTCCCAAAATGGGGAGGTGTGATCTGAATTGGATCATTATATTGTTTTCCATCCATCTTTATGCCTTTGGAGTGGAAAAAGTGGAGGAATCAACTCATAGGACCATTTTTACTGGCGGGAGCTAGTTTTGCGAAACAAGGTATGAAACCTTCTAGCAGCGTTTTGAGGCATCAAACAATGTTTTTTGGGGGTAAAATTTTTCTCTTTAGCGCAACACCATTTCATGATATTCTACACAAAAATATATTCCCAATGATGTAAGAATCATGTCAATTAGAGTCTGTATGCAAAAGTTATGCCACTCAGACCTTCTTGTTTTCACACCTATAGTTTGGGAGGATGCTGCGTCAACCCCCATTATTCATGGAAAAGGGGTTAGCCACGTGGTTTTAATGTAAAAGACTCTAGAATATTCTATGTTGTAACTCTAGTTAAGAGTTGTAGTCAAAATTAACCACTAATAGGCTATAGGGTTGTGTTATAACCGGGCCACTAGGAGGAAGAGGCATTCTATTCTTTCAAGAGCATTTTGTTCCATAGTTGAGAAAAGTTAGCTAGGAGAGATAGGAGGTAGAGCACAGAGAGAGTATTTTTGCATTGTAGTATCCCATGGGCCATATACATTACTTCTTTTTACTTCTTTATACCTGCAACCATATTTCCAAACAAAGAAAGAGAGCAAAGAGGCAAATGGGTTTTCTCCTGAACTAGTTGCCCAAAGAGCATATCTTGTGTCTTATGTGTATGTGTTAGCTTATTTTATTGTTCTATACTTTTATGCATAATTTTCATTCACATGCATGCACTAATTACAATTAAAACTACAGATCTTAAAGTTTAATAAAACTGTAATAATGTAGAATCTCAGATTTTTAATATAATATTATCAGATAATTTGTGACGAACTATCCAGTGGAATATCCATGGAATTTTATGGATCACTTAGAGATCTAGTAGATGCCATGGAAGTTTATGACTTTGGTTCAACAATAAGAATAACTTTGACTATAGAAATAACGAGTCTTAGTGTACGAGAATTTCTTCAGTTGCAAAATTATTCAATTAACCTATAGTTTCGTATAATGATAAATAACAAAGAAAATTTTAAGAAACAAAAAATATGACCAAGATATATTAAGTAATAATGATGAAGCAGAACAAGTACTTATCCAACTCAGTAATCTCGCGATTGTGTTAAATTATGGAATTGTGGTAAAATTCCACTTTGGACTACTCATTTGATGGAGATGATAATGGCATTGAGTTCCTCTTTTTGAGAGGACCAAAATTGACCTAAATATCACCTCGTTTGGATAAGCAGGAGTTGGTTTTTGATTTTATGCACCCACTCATGGATATGGGATCAGGTCAAATTCAGTCACATACACATTTGGATAGGCCGGCCTCAACATCAAATGGACATCATTGGACACCCCCTAAAAGCCTATAAATACAAGTGACCTAGAAACTCATTTGAACATCACAACATCAAGCATCTTCTTCTCTTCTATCTGATTTGGTTCGGCACATTGGTGAATGAAAAGGTTGTATGGAGGTCTGAAGTCTCAGATCCGAAGCTCACACAAAATTAGGGTTTTTGTTTTAGGTGTTGGCATAGAATTGGGAAATTTCGTTTATCGACACACACATGTTATGGCCAAGGTATCATCTAGGAGCTAAATATGCTCTTGTGCTAACTTGATGGGAGCATCCACGGGTTTGACCATAGTTGACCATCATCCGACATTTTCTAAAGTTGTCTGAAGTCTGAATCAAGTTTTCTCTGATATATTTTGCCACTGTATATTGGTTTATGAAGTTGTTGGGTTGTATTGTTGATCATATTGTATTGGGCTCATTGTACTCTTTGTTGAACATTTTATGACAATCTAATATAAGAATAATTAGAAAGGGTTTTCCCCCATGTGGGGTTATTTCCCCGGTCTTTGACCAAATCACGTGTCTCTTGTGGATGTGTTGATTGTTTTCTTTGTCATTGCATACATTGTTCTATCTTCAGTTACTGTTGATGAACGGAAATTTTAATTGTAATTACAAATATTGCTAATTGAATTTTGGAATTGGGCTAAAGTAATTGATACAACATAGAACAATCTGAAAAATTAACATGGTATCAGAGCTAAGGTGAAGGATAAGCCAAAAAGAAGACAAGCCTTTAAGCACTCATCTTTGGAAAGTTGAAGAGCCGATCTAGTCAATTTCAAGATGACTTCCTACTTCAAGAGTGATGAGAAGTCAGGTGACTCATCTAATTTTACTGCATGGAAAGTTAGGTTGGAGATTATTGTTGATAACAATGATGTTTTAGACTACATTCAAGGGAATGTACTTGATCCTCCAAACAATGCATTCGTTGCTGCCCAAAACAAGCACAAGAAAGGTGAGTTAAAAATAAAACAAATTATAACTGATGCTTTACAAGATAATCTACTTGCATATGTTGGAAACTCGAGAAGGTCTAAAGACATGTATGATCAGATAGTAGGCATATGCGAATGTTGAATGCTAAAAATGTCATAAGAAAGGGCACTATGCTCGAGATTTCCCCGAGAAGAAAAATGGACCGCATTATAATACTAGAAGCAACAACAGGTTCAATTATCAAAGAAGGAGAGATGATCGAAGGAATGACCGCAATGGAAGAAATATTAGAAGAAGAAGAGATGCTCCAAGAGACTATGAAGAAGATCGTCGTCCACAAAAGAAGTCAAAATTCTCCAGGTATGAAAGTAATGTTGCGAATCAATATGAATATATTCTTATTTCCGCTCTTACTAGTTCGTCTCCTTCGGATTTGTGGGATATTTGGTTGGTTGATAGTGGGGCCACTCATCACTTCTAGGTTACAAGGAAGTTCTCTCTAACTTGGTAGAGAGGGAGTCAAATTTGAAAACCATTCTTGGAGACAACTCCACTCATCCCGTCAAAGGTTTTGGATCAGTCAAATTTCATTTGAATTCTGGGGAATCTATTATATTGCATGTTGTAATGTATGTACTTGGGTTGAAGAAGAATTTGATTTCAATCTTTGCTTTGGAATAAAAAGGGATGCACGTTGCCTTCATCAAGGGAAAAGTTCTTACTTGGTCCATTGGATCACTTATGAAAGATGCATTCACTTTGGGAACAAGATATGAAGGACTCTGCAAGGTCACTGGAAGGCCACTATTGGCATTGGTTCATAATACAAATCATCTAAGCAAATTATGGCACCAAAGGTTAGCTCATCTTCATTATGATGCGCATCTGAAATTGGAGAAATTGGTCTCAAGGATTCTAAAGGTTCAATCTCAACATGATGGAGTATGTCCAGGATGTGCTAGTGGAAATATGAAAAGGGGACCATTCCCCTCTAGTGAAAGAAAGACCATTGATATTCTATGTTGTCACTCACTGCTTTATAAGGTTATCAGATGCCTAGAGTGCAGAAAAGCAGTCAAGTTTCAAGCCATTTCCTAAGCCATTAATCTCTCAAAGTTGAACCATACCCTCTCCACTGCATAGTGCTCATGATAAGCCTTCCAACGATATATAGAAGTCCAAAAATGGACTTCTATATCAGAAGTTAGAGCAGTTTGAAGATGGGGGTTCTATTGCCTTGAAATGAAAGAGAGGATCACATTGGAGGGCCCCAGGCATAGGAAATCCTGCATTCCCACAATCCTGCATATCGACCATATCGCATCCTGCATTCCCGCGATATCGCAGTCCCACAGTCCCATGATATCGTAATCCCGCATCCTACAGGTCCCACATCCCACATCCCGCATATTGGTGACCTCACAGTCTCACAATCCCGCATATCGGTGACAACATAGTCCTGCAGTCCCGCAAACCCGTAGTACTGCGATCCCACAGTCCTGCGATAGGCCATCCTTAAGAAATTGCGGGGGGTGAAACACGTCGATAGCGCAAGTCGGCGATAATTTGGGTCCTCAGCATTAAAGTGTCAGGGTAGGCCTAAATCAGTGTACAAAGGGAATGCCTATGAAAACAGGGTCGGGTAGGCCATTTTATCTCTCCTCCAGGGGGGCCATGTGGCGGCATATGATTAGTCCTCAAAGCTGACATGGAAGCTGATGTCATTGCTGACATGGCAGTATGGGTGGACATGTGTCACTTAGTTTTGGCGTTTTTAGGGGTCTTATGGGTCCATTTCCGGGTGACACATGTCACCACTCACCGAGTGACACGTGGCAGTGATGATGTCTCCCTGCATATCAGTGATCACACAAAGTGTAAGATTCTTTCTCCCGCCGATACTCATCCCCAGCTACGATTGTGATAAGGAAAAGGGGTCCCCAGATGCGATGTTTCATAGGTTATATTTTATAAGGTTTTCACGTCTGGGATATCAGATGACGCGGTATAAAGAGTTATCAAAGGTGTTCCATGTTACAAAGGAAAAGGTCCCCTAGGACGGGAGCCCGAAGGCCTTAGTGCCCAAGGGCTAAGTCCATGGTCATAGCACCCAGTCATATGATAAGAAAAGTGGAAAGAGGTTAAACCAAAGGGGGCTGATGGGGATCAAAGCCCGCGGATTTGTAATATTTGAAAGGAAAAATTCCTTATTACAGTGAGGCCCTGATAGTACAATACAGGACATTGAAGGCGTATGGGTCAACAACTATGATATTAAATAGAGTATGGGCATCATTAAACCAGTATGGGAGGCTCACGAAAACTTAATGACTCAGCATGGAGCCTGACTCCTCTACACAACAAAGGACTGCCGAGACAGGCACTTGCAGTCGACCCACACCCTACTCCACAGGATCAACCATTCACGCAGTAAAGGCAGAATTGACAGAAAATGACCGAGCAACAGGGGGAGCACATCACTGTTGAGATGTGGCTTGACCAGAGACCTTCACAGGGACAGTAGAGGGACACCTACTCCTTCCTCTTTCCATTTTCTTTCTCTGTTCATTAATTTCTATTTATTTCCAAGAAGGGATCAAATCCCAATTGTAATCGTTTTGGGAAACAACGCCTTACATGGGCTGAGATAGCTAGTCTAGTAGACAGTTGGAGCTCTGGCTCAGATATTTTGTAAACTGTAATTCCAACTCCCCCTCTTCTTATAAAAAGGGGGAAGCAATACTTTAACAGGGGTTGGCTGGTTTTGGAATTTCTCATCCGCAGGGCCTGAATTCTGAGAAGCCATTTTGGTTCAATTCGTTTTTATGGGGGCTTCACTGATACCGTACCAAATGTATGGACTACTTATTTGGAATATTTAAGATAAATGGAATTTCCCTGTTAATTCTAAGCATGATTAATGTGCAACATGTTCCTCCCGATAATCTCATTTTCATTTGTGTTTCTTCCTTCTCTGATATTGTGTAATGAGATTGTTGGTTTCTCCTTGGTTCATGGATTTACCCTGGCTGCTAAATAGAGAAAAGTGCCCGTGTGTATTACAGATTTACTTGTGTTGTTCAATAGCGTACAGTACCTGTAGTAACTACAAATTTACTTGTGTTATTAGATTAGCCTGCAGTACATGTATGACCACAACCTTTCTCACACTGTTTGGTGATAGAGGTACCCATGTTATAGGCATGAAATATCAATAAGTACTTCATTGTTCTATCACTCCACCTCCTCCCTCTTCCATACTTCTATTAGAAAATATTTTCTTAGGCTGTTGTGTTGTTTACAGCCCTATACATCGAATTCCATATTTCTGCTGGAACATTGTTGCTAGGATTATGTTTGTTACAATCCTATGCATCTATTTCGCTCCTTCCTTTCCTCCTCTCCACCATTTATACAACTTTATTTTTAATCTGTTTCATTGTTGTGTGTCGGCCACGAGAAGAAGAGGCCATTTCTCTTTGAGATTTCCCTAATATACCCCCAACATTTGGATCCATGTGTTGGCTTGAAACTACCTCAGTGAAGGCTTATTGAACCAAGCCCATCCTATTACTTTTTTACGTGACAATTGGAGTGCACAAGAAACCCCGCTCATAATCTTCCATGTACTCCTCTACTTAAGGTGTCCTAGGCACTGGTCTACAATCGACCCAGAGGCTGTCTCTAGGGGACTTTCTATCTCTCCTGCATCACTTGTGTTGCTGGTGTGATTTGAAGTGAACATCTTTCTAGCACTGTTTCCGGGGAACGGATTAGAATATTTTTCCTTGGGTACGACAAAATGTTACATTTCCTCTATTAGGTGAGCAAGGGAAGTGTGGGTTGAAGATTTCTCACCTTGATGACTCCACTGCAAATTTTATGGTAAACATCCTGGTGACTCCACTGTCCATATCTCTGTTGGATCATCCTGGCTTTCAAGCAGCCCCATACTCACCCTGAAGCTACAGCGGCTGAAAACTCTCCCTGCTTTTGAAGATGAAATCACTCATATAGGTAGGTTTTCAAGATGGCCCTTCCTGCATTCCTAGTCAACAAATTCGCCCCACTATATCTTTCTTCTATTGTTGGTTCTCCCCATAATGTCCCTTCATTTCATGAGTGGGATAGCTATTTTCCTAGATTCAGTGGGAGCACAAAGAGAAGGCCTGACCAACACCTCAAAGAGTTTCATGAATGCATGAAACAACAAGGTATCTCCCTTGAAGATGTACAAATGATTTTGTTCATGTATTCTTTAGAGGGGGGTGCTAGAGTTTGGTTTAATACGATACCTCATGGCAACATATCTTCCTTGAAGAGTTTCCATATGGCATTCAATCACTATTGCAAAAGACTATATCCCCCGAATTCTCTATTTGAATATTGTTGCACACATTTTAACGATGAAGACATTCCTGAGGTCGAGGACCCTGCTGAAGATGTTTGTGGAGCTCCACTCCAAGAAAACACCCTCTCGCATCAAGAAGCATCACCCACTAAGCAAGAAAGTGAAGAAGGGAATGTCGTCGAGCTGCAAACAAATCCTCAGGGGTCTGATTCAGATGAATGTGATGTTTCCCCTTCTCATGGTGAATATGACTCTAGTGAAGAGTCAAGCGAGGCAGAGCCACCACAATCTCAGTCATGGGAAGTTGCACAAGAAAAGGAGGCCGATCAGAAGGTCAACAAAGAGGCTCTAGTTCACAAGACCAAGAACCTCCTCCAATTTTTGATTCATATTATTCAGAGGAGGAAGAGATGGCCACGGAGGTTCAGAAGGAGCTGTTTACCAGCAAGTGGGGAGAAGGCTCCCAACAACAAAACGTTCAAGAAGAGCCTAGAGTCAAAGGACCAAGCAGTGTTTGCAATTACTTATTGCAGAAAGGTCCCTACTGGGAGGTCTCAGTAGGCACACCCATCTCTAACTCTTGCAGCTCAGAAATGGAAGATTCTACTGCATATTTCCAAGAGGATTGGCCCATCAACAAATGGGTAACAAATTATAAGCAACAAGCTTTTCTCGAAAAGTCTAAAGATATGGAGCTGAGAAGTGTTTATGGATGCCCTAACCAAGAGGATATTGGCCAGCAGACTTCTCATGAAAAGGAGGCAGCTGAAAAATTTTCCTTGTGAATTCCGTCACCCTGTGGCTGAGTACATGAGCATATTTTTAAGCTAGTAGCAGAGGTTGTTTCAATAGCAAGTATCAGGTTGCTTGTTAGAAGACTTTCATCGTGCATGCTTGTTTTTATTTTTATTTTTCAGCAACATTGAGGCACTAGGTCCAACACCCAAATGTTGGTCTAGCTCCATTGGAGTGTTGAACTCACTTAGGTGAATTGAGCCCTGTGCATAAGTAGGAATGTATATAAATAAGATCACTAGTTGAGCATTTACTTTAGATTTGGTAGGATTTATTTTTCTGCATTGTAGATGGATGAGGAAAGCCCCATAGAGATTTTTTGGTTGCAAAGTTCCATTATATTTCTGACTCCATGCCCAATGGTGAAGGATATTGGTCTACATGTTCTCAACACCTTGCTAGCAAGGCACTGTCCCCAGTAGGAGCCAATGTTGTCACTCACTACTTTATAAGGTTATCAGATGCCTAGAGTGCAGAAAAATAATCAAGTTTGAAGCCATTTCCTAAGCCATTGAATATCTCAAAGTTGAACCAGACCCTCTCCAATGCATAGTGCTCGTGATAAGATTTCCAACAATATATAGAAGTCAAAAAATGGACTTCTAGATCAGAAGTTACAACAGTTTGAATATGGGGGTTCTGTTTCCTTGAAATGAAAGAGAGGAGCACATTGGAGGGCCCCGAGCACAGCAAATCCTGCATTCCCGAAATCCCACATATCAGCCATATCGCATCCCGCATTCCCGCGATATCACAGTCCGACAGTCCCACGATATCGCAATCCCGCATCTTGCAGGTCCCACATCCCACATCCCGCATATCGGCGACCCTGCAGTCCTGCAGTCTCACAATCTCGCAGTCTCGCATATCTGCGACCCCGTAGTCCTGCAATCCCGCAATCCCGTAGTACAATTATCCTGCAGTACAGCGATCCCACAGTCTTGCGATGTGCCATCCTTAAGAAATTACGAGGGGTGAAACATGCCGATAGCACAAGTCGCCAATAATGCGGGTCCTCAGTGTTAAAGTGATGGGGGAGGCCTAAATCAATTTACAAAGGAAATGCCTGTGAAAACAGGGCTGGGTAGGCCATTTTCTCTCTCCTCCAGGGGGGCCATGTGGCAGCATATGATTGGTCCTCAGAGCTAACATGGCAGTTGACGTCATTGCTGATGTGGCAATACAAATGCTGACATGGTAATACTGGTGGACATGTGTCACTTAGTTTCAACGTTTTCAGGGGTCTTATGGGGCCATTTCTGGGTGACACGTGTCACCACTCACCGGGTGACACATGGTAGTGATGATGCCATCCCACAAATCGATGATCGCACAAAGTGTAAGATTCTTTCCCCCACCGATACTCATCCCTGGCTATGATTGCGATAAGGAAAAGGGTCCCCGAATGCGATGTTTCATAGGTTATATTTTATAAGGTTTTCACGTTCGAGATATCAACTAATGCGGTATAAAGAGTTATCAAAGGCGTTCCATGTTACAAAGGAAAAGGTCCCCCAGGACGGGAGCCTGAAGGCCTTAGCACCTGAGGGCTAAGCCCCTGGTCATAACACCCAGTCATATGATAAGAAAACTGCAAAGGGGCTAAACCAAAGGGGGTTGAGGGGGATCATAGCCTGGGGATTCATAATATTTCAAAGGAAAAAGCCCCAACTACAGCGAGGCCCCGCTAGTACAATATAGGGCATTGAAGGCATATGGGTTGGAAGCTATGATATTAAATAGAGTATGGGCAACATTAAACCAGTATGGGAGGCTCATGAAAACTCGGCATGGAGCCTCACTCCTCTACACAACAAAGGACCGCCAAGGCAGGCACTTACAGTCAACCCACTCCCTACTCCATAGAATCAATCGTTCATGTAGTAAAGGTAGAATTGATAGAAAATTATTGAGCAGCAGGGGGAGCACATCACAACTGAGATGTGGCTTGACCAGAGACCTTCACAAGGATAACAGAGGGACACCTACTCCTTCCTCTTTCCATTTTATTCTCTGTTCATTAATTTCTGTTTATTTTCAAAATAAGGTGCCTCATCAAGCTTTGGAAAACAAGACTCCTAAAGAAGTATTTTCAGGTGTGAAGCCCGACATTAGTCATCTCTGCATATTTGGATTTCTCGTATATTTCCATGTGCCGAATGACAAAAGGAACAAATTGAAAGCTACAAGAAGAAAAGGTACGATTGTTAGGTATTTTGAAAATTCTAAAGCATTTAGAATATATATTCATGGTCAAAGGAAGGTCAAATTTGCAAGGATGTCACATTCGATGAAGATGTCGCTCTTGGAAAAGAAAGATACCTTCCTTCACTTCCTCCTTCCGAGAATAATGGTGATATGGATATCTTGGATGGTCCATCCATGCCTGAATCTGAGACTGATATTGTTGATGATCCCATGGAGCCTATGGATCCCTTAGATTCTCCTCCTAGTAATCCTCCTACTAGGAAGAGACCACTTTGGCTTTGTGACACTCTAGAGGATGTTGATAGTCATGTGCTCATCTGAAGATTGGAAGAAGCCATCCAGGTACCAAGGATATGTTGCAACCATAAGCACTATGATTCAAGCCGGATCTTCCACATTAGAAGAAGTCGTAAAAGAACAAGTCTGGAAAGATGATATGGTCACATAATATGAATCTATTATGAAGAATGATGTCTAGGTTGTTGTGTCGAGACCGAAGGAGAAATTCATGGTAACTTTGAAGTGGATATTCAAGATCAAGAATAGAATTGATGGAAGCATTGAAAAATACAAGTCGAGGTCCATGGTTTGAGGATTCTCCTAGAAATAGGGAGAGGATTATGATGATATATTTGCACCTGGGGCTCGATATACAACCATTCCTTCGATAGTTTCCCTTATTGCAAGTCAAGGATGGACCCTTCATCAGATGGGCATATAGAACACATTTCTCCATGGAATGCTACAAGAAGAAGTATACGTTGAGCAACCACAGGGATTTGAAGTAGATGATCAAAGGACACATGTTTGTAGATTGAAGAAATCATTATATGGTTTGAAGCAAGCTCCAAGAGCATGGTACGTCTACATAAATAATTATTTGGTAAATTTGGGATTCACAAGAAGTAATGCTGATCCCCAACTCTACTTCAAGGTAGTCCAAGGTATGCCGGTTATATTAGTTTTATAAGTTGACGATTTATTCCTGATAGGTAGTGAACCTCTAATGACCGAATGTAAGAGGGAGCTAGCCTCTGAATTTGAAATAAAGGACCTTGGACTCGTGCACTACTTTCTAGGCCTTGAGGTGTGGCAAAGGCCTAGTGAGATTTCCTTTCACAAGGAAAATATGTTGTGAAGATGCTGAAAAGATTTGGAATGACTGAATAAAAGTCTCTACCCACACCAATGGAAATAAAATTCAAGAAATTATGTGGAGAATCAACAGGACTAGATTTGGCAAATCCATCCAAGTATAGACAGTTGATTGGGGCTATGATGTTCCTTGTGAACACCCATCCGAACATATCCTATGTAGTGAACACGTTGAGTCAATTCATGACTGAGCCTCTCCATGCACATTGGACTATTGTCAAACACATTTTGAGATATTTGCAGGGGAGGATTACACTTGGTTTGAGATACTCTATCGGAGATATTCGACTTCATGGATACAATGATGTTGACTAGGTGGGAAATGTTATCGACTAGAAGAGTACATATGGATGTTGTTTTAGTATTGGATTTTCCATGATATCTTGGATGAGTAGGAAGCAAAAGTTTGTAGCATTGAGTACCACCGAGGCAGAGTATATTATCACTAGCATGGCTAGCTGTGAAGCAGTTTGGTTGAGGAAACTCTTTGGAGAGCTATTTGAGCAGGTCCTAGACACTACATTGATATATTGCGACAACAAGAGTGGGATTCGTCAGGAATAGGATCTTGTGTTTCATGACAAGTCCAAGCACATAGAGATACGATACCACTTAATTCGTGATATGGTACAAAGAGGAGTCATTTGTATCCATCACATATCGACAGATGAGTAGATTGTAGATATTCGCACCAAGGCTTTGCTGAAAGGGAAGTTCTTGGTATTCAGAGAGAAGCTTGGACTGATGCATGTGACCCCTCCCAATAAGGAGCACCACTGATTGAGGGCATGCACCATACTCTTCCCCCCTATCTGAGCTCCCAGGGTGAGGAATTGAGATAGAGGGCTCCTGGGGTTGAGGGAACTTTGGAAAATATGATATCACCCCTATCTATTACCCACAAGGTTGGGGAAGTAGCTCACCATATCTTGGTATTCACAGATTATACCCAAGTTGGCATCATACCCACAAGCTGGGCTTGTTGGGATTATCCCTCTCTAACTGGCTAACGGGTGAGGAGGCTTGGGCATGAGATCCTTACCTCTAGTAAGTTGCTATCTCCACCAAGTTAGGATTATGATGCAGGTGTTCTACCACATGACTCTTAAGACTAATTGCTAGGAAGATTGATAGGCAATAGGGTGGGTTGAGTAGTATCTCTCCTACATCACCTATTGCTCGATATGGGTTGAGTTGTAGCTCCCCGTGACATTTTTGGGTAGTAGCCCGATGACATTTTTGGGTAGTAGCTCGATGAAATATTTTTGGGTAGTAGCCCAATGACCTATTTCCAGGTAGTAGCTCGATGACACATTTCCAAGTATTAGCCCAATGACATATTTACAGGTAGTAGCCCGCTGACAGATATTTTGAGTTATAGCCTGTTGATAAAGGGTGGTAGCTTTTTCTCCCCATGATTCTTCTTCTTTAGATTCAAGAATGTTTCAGTAGATAAAGTTGAGAATATTGGTACACATGATGACATGATGACACATTGATCAATGAACATGTTTTACAGGTGGAATTCTCCCTAGTTGAGAGGGAGTGTTAAAGTTATGCAACTGCGGTAAAATTCCACTTTGGACTACCCATTTGATGGAGATTATTATCTAACTGAGTTCCTCTTGTCGAGAGGACCAAAATAGACCTAAAGATCACCTCGTTCGGATAAGAAGAAGATTCCCTCACATACACATTTGGATCAGTCAGCCTCAACATCCAATGGACACCATTGGATACCCCCTAGAAGCCTATAGATACAAGTGACCTAGAAGTTCATTTGGACATCACAACATCAAGCATATTCTTCTCTTCTATCTGATTTAGTTTGGCACATTGGCATAGGAAAAGGTCGTACAGAGGTCTGAAGTCTTAGATCCGAACCTCGCACAAAATTAGGGTTTTTGTACCAGACATTGTCATAGAACTAAGAATTTTTTTCCCTGGAAGCGTGCATGCTATGGCCAAGGTAGTGTCCAAGAGCTAAAGACACTCCCATGCTAACCTTAAGGGAGCGTCCAGGGGTTTGACCACAACTAATCATCATCCAAAGTTTTCTGAAGTTGTCTAAAGTCTGAATCAAGTTGTCTCTGATATATTTTGTGAATGTATAATGGTTTTTGAAGTTGTTGGGTTGTATTGATAACCATATTGTATTGGGATCATTGTACTCGGCGGTCATTTGTTGTGTTCCTGTTTAAATTCAGATCAACCTATTTTGAGAGACAATCCACTATATATAGGGTAACTCAGCCTCCATTTGAAGATACATTCGATCAAGGATTTGAAATAGAAGAAAAGGTGTGAGAAATATAGGAGAAGGAACCTCACATCAAGTGAAGAGAAGGAAGTCAAGGAGCCAAAGTATATTGATTTGGTTTGGGTCTATTTTGGTTGATTCCTCCCACATGTGTGAAGAAGAGAAGGATTATTTGCCACTTCAAGAATCCGAGTTGTTACATCTGTCCTAAAGGACTGAATCAAGGAAGAAAAATAAGTCTTTCATCAAGTCAAGTTGAAGAAGAAAGTCTCCCCATCCAAGCGAAGTGGTAACAAGATGCAAAATTTGGTCTACATACATCACATGTGCAAAAACTAGGGTTCCTGAAGAAGTCGAGGGTTGCAGGTATGATCTAAGAAGTCGAGATTTGAAGGATAGTTGAGAAGGAGGGAGAAGTCAACAGTTTGACCATTATTGACTAAAGGAAGAGGAGGAAGCCTTGTGACTTGGTCTTGGAGAGGTTAATAGGTCAAGGGTCTTGGTCTTGGTATTCGTCAATAGAAGTCTCTATAAGAAGAAGAATTTGTTTGGGTTCCTTTCAAGTTGGAGAGGTTTTGGCCCTGGATTTCACCTACATTTTTTGTCTCTTGTCTCTTTATTTTTTTATGCATTGCTATCTATTTGATGAAGCAGAACACTATAATAATCTAAGTAAAGAGAAGATCTTAATCTAAATAAGTAAAAAGCATTCACAAGCAGTTATCATTAGAAGAGAAATCACCTAATTGCTATGCCCTAGATTTCTCAACACAAAGGAAGAAACTGACTTGGATCACAAAATAAGCATCCTGTAAAACAAGCACATCAAGTATGATTCAACAATTTAGTGAACCAGGAAAGAAACATCAACTATCCATCTGCAAGTAGTTTCGGAAAATCATTCATGTATAACAACCCGATGTATGACCCTGATAGAATATCTCATAAAAGCCAAAAAGAGGGACCCATAAGCTAGAGTAATCAAGTATGGTCATCCCCTTCTGATGTGAAACACGTTTTTCACGTACCATTACCATCAGATGGTCAACAGAGGTCATTTCAAAATATTTCACAATTACTACACACTACGTGGGTAAGGTGGCGAGCAAAAGACATGCACAAGTATGGTGATGATAAAAGGATGGATCATTAATCGAAGAGACATTTTGGAGGGCATCAATCAAGTGATAATTATGGCATTAACACCACTTCTATAACAATCAAAGAGCTCCCTAGGTTATTAAAAATCTTTCCTGAAATTCCAAGTGATATACCCTGGACTTGGAAGATATCCCTGATATACCGAGTCCCATAATTTCTGATTCTGAACTTTTGGACTATCTCCAAACAAAATAATTTTGAGAATATTTTTCCATGGCAAAGCGGAAGGCCAGGTTAGACGAGGAGGAAATCACAATTGAGCCTTGAACGAAGGCAAGATTCCATTTTGTTGATAAAAAAGCGCTGGAAATCCAAATGCATAATATTTGGTAGGCGAAGTTTAATGAATTAGCATGGGAAAAACATTTTGAAGATTATCTTAAATGGGCCAAGATAGGAAATTTATGGAATTCTCGAAATGACCTTTCAAAAAAAGTTGGAATTCGAGACATTTTGGGCACCGCCTTAGTTGTAGATCTCTAGGGTATGAAAGAGGAGATCGTCAAATACCTAGTGAGTAGGTATCATAATGGAAAACTCTAGTTGGATCAGCCACATTCCATTTTTGATATGACCATCCATATAACAATTAGGTTACCATACAAAGGAACCAAGGTACCGACCACAACTGGTGTGAATAAATAGCTCACAAATCTCACTAGAGGCGTGTCTAGAAAGAATTCACAAGGTTTGGTCATCAGTCAAGTTCAATACCCCTTGGTCAGATGTATATGTAAGATCGTTTCTTTGTGCCTTACCACATCTAGTCGAGCCTTAGACGTCAAGCTTACAATTCTTGAAGCAATTGGTGAAATAGAAAATTTTGGTCATGAATACAATTGGGCAGAACATGCGGCCAATCTTATCAAAACCAATTGCCAAGATTGTCAAAATTCTGGTAAGGCTATTCATTTCCCTTCCTTTTTAATATGAATAGCCATGAAGTTTAACCCACTAGTTGGGGAAGAAGACTTCACTAAAAGAGATCCACCCTTGATGTACAATTTTATATTTTTTTCCAATAGTTGGTCTGGGAAACCCCAATTTCTAGGTCCTAATGAGATTTTTAGGAACTGGTTGTTAAATATATAGAACATCTCTAATAAATGGAGAGTGCCTCAATATGTCCTTCAATCCCTTCCCCCCTGATCCCATATCCAATTATTCCTAGATAATACCAAAGTCTGGTATAAAAATTCTACTCAGGTCCATCCTCAGGAACTCCCCTACTAGCCAGTTGTTCCACTTTAATTTCTCTTCATTGTAATATTTGCATTTAGTATTTATTTTTGAGAAACACTATCATGAATGTAAAGACACTTAATTTTTGTCAATTTTTGTTACACTCCACCTCTCCACTTCTTTGGGACGAAGAAGGCTTTGAAGGTGGGGGATGTGTTGGAGGAGCTAGTCAGCTTAGCCGACTAGCCCAAAGTTATGTTGACAAAGTTGTAATCTAATGAAGGCTAACTAATGATAGACTAAGTAATATGTTTGGTCGGATAGTTAGACTAGCATAATTGTCCAAGCAAGTCTATATATATGTTTATATGTGCACGATGTAGGAGATTGGTTTTGTATCCAACATATAATAATATATATTTGTGTTCTTTTGCTGGTTCCCCATTATTGTGTCTCTCTACATCTTTGTATATGCTTATCATGTGTTTATTTGATGTTTGTCTATGGTAACTATGTGCATTTTTTGCTAGATTAAAATAGATGGAATCTCATCTGGGATAGGGATGAGGAGAAATTTGCCTTATATGGCAAAGGGAAGAAAGCCAAGAGCGAGAAGGCCCAAGGAAAAACTAAGCCTAGTTAGAATGGAGGCAAGGAAAATAAGGATCTTAGCAAGATCAAGTGTTTTCATTGTCATGAGTTTGGACATTATGCTACAAAATGTCCAAACAAGAAATCTAGCAAGCATGTTGCAGCAGCAACAGGAGGAGAATCACTCTCTTCTCAGTTTGAATTGGATTTCTCCTTGATAGCTTGCATGGAAAGCTCAGTACGAGGTAATGTGTGGTACATTGACTCAGGGGCTTCATTCCACATGATAGGGAACAAATATCTCTTCAGCATTTTGGAGGAGAAATACATGCAATTCTATATCAAGCTTGGAGATGATGGCAGATACTTGACCAAAGGAGTTGGTACAATGAGCTTTAAGAGGGAGTCTAGTTCCCTTCTCCATCTCAAGAATGTGATGTATGTTCTAGGATTGAAGAAAAACCTTGTCTTAGTAGCAACCATTGAAGACAAAGGGTATGATGTTGTATTCAACAAAGGGAAGGCCTACCTCAAGCATTATGCTTCAGGACAATTCAAGCAGATTGGGGTCAGTATCGAGAGCCTCTACAAATTGGAGGTTGATGGATTTCAAATCTTGAGCAGAAAGGCAAAGAGTTCCTAGAGTAGAGATTTGATGGTTGAGAAAGAGAAGGATAGATCTCTCAAGATAAAGCCTCAACCAATATCTCAGTTTCAGTCTAAGCTAGTTGGCAGTTGGGTTGACCAGTAGGATAATGATGAGGACCATAGCCCAAGGCAAGTGGAGGCAGCCACTCAGTCAGAGACTTCTAGTATAGGGAAAGTTCGAGTCAAGTGGGAAGAGGATTTGGTTAAGGGAGATCAAAAGAGAGTTGAGTCCCCCAACACTAAGAAGCAGACACCCAGATACACAAGGTACATGTCTCTTTCTAGTTCAGCAGGAGAAACTACAATAGTAGAGAACTTGGTAGAGCTGAAGATAGATCCAAGTGGACGAGGTTCTTCCAAGAATCCCTTCCTTACTAAGAGGAAGTGTTGAAATGTAGAAATGTCTGGCTTCTTTGACTTGTGCCTTATTCAAATATGCCAATTTGAAATAAATCTCATAGATGCTTGAGTTAGTTGTCATTTAACATGTGTGATGTGGCCTATAAATGAGTTATTGTCAGTTATTTTGAGTTAGATGGCTTTTAGTGGTCATGGACCATTTGATGGCTAAAATTAGCTAAATAGTGGAGTTATCTATAGTGTCTATCAGTTAACTAATCTTTAGTTCTATAATAGAGGTAGTTATGAGTTTAGTTGGGTAGTTGACTTTCTATTTGTTGAATAATCAAGGGAAATTAGGTGTAGCGTGATTCTTCTTGACTTGATAACAATTTGTGGAGTCTTTTTACTTTTTCTTGTTAGCTTAATCTTCTTCTTATTATTATTAATGCATGTTTGTGTACTTCATTAAACTGGTATCAAAAACATAAGAACAAGAACACAAGATGTTGGCTCTCTCTGAGGGCCAAAACCTCTCTTCTTTTGAGAGGAAAACCCTTTAATAAGTTTCTCTTATTGAAGCTTCTTATTGATCAATTCCAAACTCTAGACCCCTAATTAAAATGGACTCCAAGCACAAGTCAAGTCCATCCTCCTTTCTGCACTTTGTTCCCTGACACTTAGTCTTCCTTCTTCCGATACTTCGTTCTTTGGCACTTAGTCTTCCTTCTTCTTGCATTTTGTTCTTCTTTCAACTGTTGGTAGACCTTGTTGCACGAGCTCTAGAAGAGACATGTATTCTTGGTCTATGATGAGACTCCTTCCTTGTGATGATCCATTCCTTGCTCTTGAGAGCTTCTTCCTTGAGGTGTAGGTACAAACTTTATATGATTGTCCTGCAACCCTAATTTATCGCACGCGTGGGAGGTTTACTTGATGTTTTATGCCCTTCTCTCCTTTGCTTGAGTACCCTTCCTCTACACTTGAGTAGGAGGCCTTGTAGGCCTATATTTAACCCCAAACAATGAGAGATAGTTTATTGTGAGTTGTTGTCATAACTGCAGGAAAAACCCTCTTTTTCCTATCACGTGTGACTGCAACTGCCCTATAACAAACCTCTAAGGTTCGGTGTTTCTTCCTCCTTCTTCACTATCCTTGGAGACCCTTTTCTTGTCCTCTTATTACCCTTTACTTTCCTTCTACCTTCGCTGATTTCAAATATGAATCCTTGATGTTATGATGGAGTGGACAACCTCTATATATAGAGGATTGTCCCTCATTTTAGGCTGACTAGAAGGCCAACTTGAAGACTGTATGCTAACTTGACTTATTAGCTTCAGTTGGCTTCTTTTGATGGTGCCACATGCTTAGAGGAGACTTGAATTTTGTTGGATGGATATTCTTTGACTCTGATACATACATATACATGGTGTAACATGCCCTTAAGGTCTTCAACATTTTCTTCTGACTATTTGACTCACCTATAACACTTTAACATGTGCTAGACCTATTTCAGTGAACAAGAAACTCATTGGCATATATTATAAAAATAATATTTATTTTCTTGAATAAATACAAATATCAAAAGTACATTTATGAAGACCAAACCTAGTTACATTTCCTTCAACACTCCCTCTTAACTAGGGATTACA
The DNA here is from genome assembly GCA_031772625.1 of Pinus tabuliformis. NCBI lineage: Eukaryota > Viridiplantae > Streptophyta > Pinopsida > Pinales > Pinaceae > Pinus > Pinus tabuliformis. The sequence continues at coordinate 1,329,838,488 of CM062819.1, read as the reverse complement.
AGGTGTTTGGCTATGTTTCAATCTTGAAGAATTCACATAAGAGAAACCGGATTGGAAATCCATCTGTTATAGCATCATAGTAACTAACATTGTTTCCACAGCAAGGCCTTGAATGACAGCTCTATCCCTTAATAGATCAGAGCACAATGTTGGTGAGACCAATGACTTATAGATACTTTAGTCATTGTCTCTCAAGGTACATACCCACCTAGGTGTTCATTGAGTATGACGTTATAGGACTATTCTTATCTTGGGTTCCAAACCCTCAAATAATATCGGTCCTATTGCCTACTCTTTTCTTGTATGCCACACATCCTTAAATATTATTGGATGCCAGATGGTTACCCAATCTTACCATTCTTTCTTCCCAAGTGAAGACAAGAATGTTGTGTCTATCACTTCTTCTCAATTGAGGAAGACATGCCCATTTATCCTCTGACAAGGTACTTATCCAAGTTCCTTTGTAATTGGGAACTTGTTATAACTCCCTATTATCTAGGGACTTATCCATTATTCAACAACTTCTTCTTCATGGATCCTCCAACTGCTTTATCTCCTTCCTTCCTTTGATGTCATGAAGTCTTTGTTCGAACTTCTTCTTGATAGGGAACCATTCATCGATCACTTTCCTTCTTGGTTTTTCATGTCATTTCTTCCTTCATGGAAAGTGGCCTTCTTGTCATATATCAGGTTCTCTTTTCATCTGTTTATTCCTTGTCATCTTGTCTATGCTTCAGACTACTCTTCACATGGATGCTTCTTTGTACTTGCTTGTTCCCATGCTTTGATCTAGTAGCCCTTCATGACTTCATCTTGATATTTCTTCAACATTAAATGGTGATTTTGTTTCATGGATTATTCATCATGACATTTTCGTAGAGTAGAATCAGTGATCTCTCCCTTTCATATCTCCAAGGCCTCCATAGGTGTCAAGGGTCCTTTGATCTTTTTCTTCCTTTGTCAGAGTTATCATGCCTTCTTTCGGGAGATGTCTTCAAGGTATCTTTGTCAGATAGAGATTATTTGTGATCATGGTGTTCTTCACATGCTTGATCTCTTTCTTCATTTTCATGTTCTTGGATAGATTTTCCAACCACCTTATGCTCCTTGTGGAAGCACTTTTTTATTGCTTTCTTCTAGTACTAGTCAACATTTCTTCTTTACATTCTTCTTAGTCAGCAATCTTATACTCCTTATGTGAGTATTTCCTTTTTTTCACCTTTATTACATTGTATTACATGCCTTAGAGCATGTCATTGGTGAAAGATATTATTTCATACTTGATCATGTCATTGAACTACTCCCATGACTCAATGATATACATATGTTAACATGACTAAACTTCAATGCATACATACCTCATCTTAATTCTTCTTTGATCATCTTAGCTTCATTTGGTTGTCCTTGGTGTGGCCCTTCTTGCTTCATCTTAGCTTGCCTGCATATCATCATTCTCTTGAATCCCATGAATGGGATCCCCAATGAGATATTTGATTTTGTTTATGAATCTTGTTTTGAAAATTCCATCATAGGATCTTGAAGACCCTTACCCTACAAATGTTTCTTTCTTTTGATGATGGAGGTCTTCTAAGATTCTTAATCATGATAAATTTTATTTCATGAGGTCCTATACTAGGTATGCTCCTTCTACATGATTATCTTGAGCTATATCTACCATGCTCCTATATTCTAGAAGATATTTCTAATCATGCATTTTGTTCTATTATAAATGCTCCTTCTACATGAGTATTTTGAACTCTATGTACATCATGCTTCTAGATTCTAGAAGATGTTTCTAGCTATGCAATTTTATTCTATTCCTGCATGCTCCTATACTACTCAAATATTTGAAAGAAGACTTTAAGTAAAAAAGTAGACATAGTCATAATATAGATCCGAATGATCTTCCTTCTTTTTCTTCTTGTCTTCTTCCATTTCTTGAGTCACATGAGCTTCTTCCCTTTTAATTTTGTAGTTGTTGTCCTTATTTAGTTTAGGACAATTCCTTCTGTAGTGTCCATATTCATGGCATCCAAAGCATTGGATTTTGGACATATCTTTGTTGTTTGTTCTTCATGGACCAAATTTTCCCTTTCTTTTGGCCATGGTAGCAAATGATTGCTCCTTTGATCCCACATCTTCCTTTGCTTTGAGTCTTGTTTCCTCTATCTTGCATAGAGACCATATTTCACTTAGTGGGGTGGCTTCCTTATTTGAATATATGCTTGATGTGAAGTTTCCCCAATCCTCAGGTAGAGCATTGAGTACTACAATTGTCATTTCTCTATCGGACATGACTTCCGCTAGCTCTTGAAGTTGATCCCTCATCTCAGAGTTATTCATGAAGTAGGGAATTATTCCTTACTTTGATATCTTCATCTTGTACAATTCATTTCATAGATATATTACTTCTCCAGTTGTGCTTACCGAGAATAACTCTACTAGTTTATCATAGATTTCTTTTGATGTTTCAAGTTTGGAGATATAAGGAATGAGAGAGTCTGTGATGGATTCTATTAGAATCCTTTGAGATCTTGTCTCGTCCTTATTAAACTTGGATAAGGCTTGAGTTTTTTCCATAGTAGGAATAGTAACATTCCCTTTCATGTGTTCTAGGAGTTCATTTTCCTTGAGAAGTAAATTGGTCCTCTTCTTCCATGAAAGAAAGTTATTGGTACCTACCAATTTGTTGCTTTCCTTGCAAAATGACAATGATGTATATTCATAAAGGGACATATACTTACTTGATAGATTTTGAGATGTAGTAGACTTTATTTCTCCTTGAATACTTGATGGCTTGCCTTCCTTAGATCTTGATGTTCTACAAGTTTATTTCTCCAAGTGGACTTGCTTGATGACTTGTAGCTTGAGGTATGTCCTTCTTTGATTTTCTCTTCTTGTAGGCGCCTTTGTGTAAGGCTCTTCTTATTTCTTTATAGTCTTCCTTGATGAATGATAGATGGTAGACCTTCTTGTCCTTGAAGTGATTGAGACATCTTGGCTAGATGCTTCAACTTTTGTATATGTCCTTCCTTGATGAGTGTTCTTGAGATTCCCTTTCCTTGATGTGTTGCCTTAGCTCTGATGCCATGTTGAAGAATCAAGGGCAATTAGGTGTAGTGTGATTATTCTTGACTTGATGACAATTTGTGGAGTCTTTTTACTTTTTTCTTGTTAACTTAACCTTCTTCTTATTATTATTAATGAATGTGTGTGTACTTCATCAAATTGCTATTAAAAAACATAAGAAAAATAACAAAAGATGTTGGCTCTCTCCGAGGGCCAAAACCTCTCTTCTCTTGAGAGGAAAACCCTTTAGTAAGTTTCTCTTATCGAAGGTTATTATTGATCAATGCAAAACCCTAGACCCTTGACTAAAATTTCCTCCAAGCACAAGTCAAGTCCTTCCTCCTTTATGCACTGTGTTCCCCGCACTTACTCTTCCTTCTTCTGACACTTCGTTCTCTGGCACTTCATCTTCCTTCTTCCTGCACTTCTTTCTTATTTCAACTGTTGGTCAACCTTGCTTCACTAGCTCTAGAAGAGACACTTATTCTTGGTCTATGATGAGACTCCTTCCTTGTGATGATCCCTTCCTTCCTCTTGACAAAATGAGCTTCTTCCTTGAAGTGTAGGTAAAGACTTTATATGACTCTTCTGCAACTCTACACATGTGGGAGGTTTACTTGATGTTGTATGCCCTTCTCTCCTTCGCTTGAGTACCCTTATTCTACGCTTGAGTAGGAGGCCTTGTAGGCCTAGATTTAACCACAAACAATGAGAGATAGTTGACTGTGATTTGTTGTTGCCATAACCACAGGAACAACCCTCTTTTTCCTGGCACGTGTGATTGTAGCTACCCTAGAACATACCTCTAAGGTTTGGTGTTTCTTCCTCCTTCTTCACTGTCCTTGGAGACCCTTTTCTTGTCCTCTTGTTACCCTTTACTTGCCTTCCACCTTCATCGATTTCAAAGAGGAATCCTTGATGTTATGATGGATTGGACAACCTTTATATATAGAGGATTCCCCCTCCTTTTAGGCCGACTTGAAGACTGTAGACTGACTTGAATTATTAGCTTCGGTTGGCTTCTTTTTATGGTGCCACATGCTTGGAGGAGTCTTGACTTTGCTTGGAGAGATATTCTTTAACTCTTATACATACATATACATGGTGTAACATGCCCTTAAGGTCTTAAACATTTTATTTTGACTATTTGAATCACCTATAGCACTTTAACATGTGTTATACCTATTCCAGTGAGCAAGAAACTCATTGACATATATTATAAAAATAATATTTATTTTCTTGAATAAATACAAATATCAAAAGTACATTAATGAAGATTGAACCTAGTTACATTTCCTTCAACACTGTTAACTCAACTTACTCTCAGTTAACTAGTTGTAACTACTAAAATTAGCCCTAATAGGTCATGCAATTTGAATTCCATATTGAGATTGAATGAAGGCACAAATTGCATTTATTATGGTACACAAGTTTTTGTGTACAAAGATTGAGAAGAAAGCAGAGAACTTCTCTTGCAAATTATATAAGGAAATAAGAGAAATTCCTATTTTTTAGGGGCATAATTGCGCTAGGAAATAGGAGCTCCTAGCAGGCCTTATTTGCCTTAGTGTTGGGCAAGTCTTGTAGAGAGTTGAGCAGTATTGCACGAAGCTTCAAGCTTGAATAAAATCCTATGTAATATATCATATTTCTCAATTGATTTAATACAAGCAAGAGGGGTTTTTCCCAATTGGGTTCCTCAAATAAATTAGTTTGTTCTATGTGTGATTTTGTTTCTATTCATTATTTTCATTCCACAGAATTTTGGTAGAGAAACCTTGTGTCTTTTTTGATCAGCTTCCTCGCATTAGCAATTGCAAGGTTTCAAGGATTTTCTACAAGATAATTCCTTCTTCTTCTTCAAAGTCAATGGGGATATGCTTGGATTTCTTATATGCAACACTTCCATCAAATGTGACATCTCTGCTTACTTCAACATGACGTTGTTCCTTGATGTAGATTCTATATGCTTTGGATGAGGTGCTATAACCAACAAAGATTCATTTCATACCTGTAGGGTCCAATTTATTCCTCTTGTCCTTGGGAATATGAATGTAGACAATGCATCCAAAAATTCTGAGGTGATAAACATTAGGCTTCTTTCTAGTAAATGCTTCTTCTGGGGTCATGTTGTCAAGAATTTTGTGGGACTTCTATTTTGAATGTAGATTGTTGTCATAGAGGATTCTCTCCATAATAACTTGGGAAGATCTTGGTCATGTAGCATGGCTCTTACACATTCTTCAATAGATTGAATCTTCCTTTCGACTACACCATTCTATTGACGATTGAAAGGGACTATTATCTCCCTCTTAATCCCAACTTATTTGCAAAAGGCCACAAGCTCTTTAGATGTTTATTCACCTCCATTATCTTATCTCAGGGTCTTGATCTTCTTTCCTATCATATTCTCCACTTTTGTTTTGGACTCTTGGAACTTTTCAAATACTTCATCTTTAGACTTCAAAAAATATATCCAAGTATTTTTGGAATGATCATCAATAAATTTTACATAGTATTGATGACCACCAAGTGATTTTTTTGACATGGGCCCACAAACATCAGAGTGGATTAGGTCCAAGATTTCCTTGAATTTTTGAGTCACTGCTAGGGAATGGTTTCTTCATATTTTTTCCAAGGGCACACCCTTTACAAAATCCTTCATGTTCTTCCTTCAATTGAGGCATGCCAAAAACCAATTGGCTCAAGGATGGAAATATTTTATAATGGAGATGGCCATACCTTCTGTGCCACAACTCACATGGATTGATGTCCAAATGTACTAAAGCTTAAGGAGGAGGAGTTAGAAGTCTATACAACCTCCCCTCATGAATCCTAATAGTCCTTGCATTTTCTATACTAGATCCCTTTTCCCAAACAATTACTTTGCCATCAATAAATGCTACCATGTCTCCTTTATCTTCTAAACAAGAAATAGAAAGAAAATTATTTTTCAAACCTAGAACATAGAGGATGTTGTTGAGATGAATGTTCCCACCAAATTCTAGCTCTATGGAGGTAGATCCAATCCCTTTGACCAAATAGTTATTTTTGTCTCCAAGTTCGACTTTGTCAGAAGAGCTTATTTTAGATAGGGTATTGAGATGTCCACGTTCACCTGTCATATGCCTTGAAGCTCCACTATTGATTACCCATGTGCTTTCATCTTCAAATGACCTGTAAGTGCAAAGTAGAGACTTCCATCCTTGATTTCTTTAGATAGATTAGAGATGAAGTTGGTGATGTATCCTTTGATGGATTCAAAGAGACTCCTTAGAACCTTGATACCTTCCTTCATGTACCTTGCCATTGAAAAGAGAGAGAAGAGATAACTACCGTAAATATTTATTCAATCAAGAGTGCCAATAAACTGTGATCTTCAAGCTTCCTTCCTTCACCTTAGGTTTGAAACTATGTTGAGAAACCAAGTGCTAGATAGTTTAATGCTTGATTCCTCTTTCTTGATAATTACATGTGAATGTTAGCTATCTTATTATTATTTTTATGTCCTCTTCATCAAACTATTATACAAATATTCAAATCATAAATATCACAAAGAGACAAAGAACACAGAAATCAAGCTCCAAGCTAGGGCAAAACCCCACAAGGTGGAAAACCCAACAATCCTTCTCTTATAGAATAATATTAAAATGAGATATCCAAAACCCAAGGCCAAGACCAAAACTACCACAAAGATCCAAGTTAACCCTCCATCAAGTCTCCTCCAGTTAAATCAAAGTCAACAAAAGTCAATGTCAGCCAAACTATCTGAAAATTTGGTCAAATCATGGAAAATTTTGGTTTGCAATAGAGGTTGAGCTTTGGCCCTATAATGGCCTCAAAAAACCTCAAACAAATCGCATGTGTGAGTAGAACTAGGGAAGAAAACAAGTCTTCTCTCTCTCCTTTTGATTTTGACTCTTATATTCTTGTTTTGGCACAAAAATTGATGTTGATATGATGAGTGAATGAATGAATCCAAGAGGTTGAGTTGACTCTTATATATAGCTATCTAGGAGGGTCAAATAGATGCCACATAGGTTGACATGTCCAAGGAGGGTTGGATTGGTTTTTGTTTGACTCTTTGACTCAAAATAAAAATTATTTTTCTTTTTTTAGAAAAATGCGAATGGGACTTGACTCAAATACATTTTCTTTTTTACTCGTTTGACACTATAATCATGAAGAACATGATTTAACCAAAAATATAATCATAATAATGAATATAATAAATATTTTGATGATGAAATTACATTACATTATGAATACCAACACTAGTTACAATTTCAACATGCCCTTCAAAGATCTTGCATCTGAGGTCTATTATTGGGATTTGAAGCCTTCCTCAGAGGTCGAATTAACAACAACATTCAGCAATGCATGACATCCAGACAATACACAAGAGATTTTTAGGTGGAAACCCTTCTAGGATAAAAACCACCAAACACTTCTTAATATAGGTCTTTAAAGTTTACATGGCAGCATGAAGGCTTCACGGGGGAAAGGAAGTTTGAGGAGTAATATTTGATGGTTGGAAGGCCTAATCTTAGGGCTTACTACACACATTTGAAGTTTGTTTAAGCACTATTACCACTCAATCGAGCAGGGGTCATAGGATGGGTTCCTAATGGATGGATACTAAACCAAATGGCCACAACAGGACAAGGACCCACTTTCACCTTAGTTGATGTCCCCTACTCTTTGCGAACTTTCACCAACGGGAGGAGTCCTAGTATGGAGGAAATCACTTGAATGATGGGATAAATGGTCAGGTATAATGTGATTTCCTAGGCCAATTCAAAGGAGAGGCTCAATTAATGGTTCAAATACTTAAAGAAAAACTTAAAGGCTCCCCAATAAATACCTATGAAGGATAACCTCAAGCTTAGGAATAGTAAAAAATGATGAATGTCTAAGATCAAAACTTCCAAAATCACTCACTTTTGATTGATGTGCTTATACTAGGGTTCAAAGTGAGGCAAGGATGGCTCATTCAATGGAAATATTCAATTAAAGTGTGAGATTTGGGAAAAGCTAGGGTGACTTTCCACGAAAAACCCCTTGAGATAAATGCTATAAGAGACCAAGGTTTGAGATATATACCATGGTAGAGGCTCATCCAATTATCACCTATAGTTAAGAGGAAAGGTTGTGAATGATGAACTACAAAGTGCAAACCTTCAATAAATCCGCAAGTCAAAGCAACTTCAAGGGTTCCCTCTTGTGTGATAGTTAGGGCATCAATTTATTTCAATTCCACCGTCAGAATTTGTTCAAAATTGGAGGATGCTTAAAGGATACATAAATGAAGAAACTTGTTTGGACAAAAACCTAAACTTCCTCCTCCCTAAAATTTTACACCAAGCCCTAGAAAATATCCTTATCCTTAGGGGCCAAAGAAAAAAAGGAAGAAAGGGGGTGAAATAATGATATTTTGTTAAGTTAATGTGATCACCAAGGATGAAGGACCAATGCCTAGCTATTGGGAATACTGGAGTCAAAATTAATAAGATTTAGGAACTTCGCTCTTCAAGGAGACCTAAAGAAGTAGCTATGCTTTCTGTGGATGCAGCTTCACAACAACTTTAGACTTGTATACTTCGATATGCATTATTTGATGGAATTTCAAGGTGAAAGGTGCACAATCTACCCCCAGGAAAATTTGTTCTTCTTGCCAAGATAAGTAACAAATGCAACGAGCCAAGATTACAGGTGTTTCATAAATTCACATTAATTTTTAGGGCACAAGTAAAATGAAGACATATCATTCCATACATTAGACATGAAATATTATGAAATTGACATGAAAAGAGAACTTACATGAAAAAAAGAGTATATCCATACATAAACTTTCCAAATAGAAGCTCCAAGTGAGATAGCGAAAATATTCCACACATCAAAATGCATTTAATCATCCAAGTCATTCCACAAATTGCAGGTCTGAAATCTTTAGAAAGATATCCTAGATCCACGTGATGAGAGGAATGAAATGGACCTCTCATTAATTTATATGATCCTTTAAGGGATTCGAATGGCTAAATTAGGCTTAATGCCCCTAAAAATAAAATAATGTACAGATAACAACCTTTTGGTGACAAGCCCACGAAATAGCTCCATACTATAAAAAATAAGCCTCTCAAGACGGCCGAAATGATAATAAAATAGCTAGGAGGGTCATTGTAAGGGCTCCAAAAATAGTGATGAAGGGGATGGCCCCTTGATCTTCAAGCAAATGACCTGTGGTGCTCCCAAGTGGTTGTAGGGGCATTGTGCATCCTCATGGGTCTCCAACTAAATTGAACAAGCATGCTTCCCATATACAAGGGTTAGAACAATGATTCAAGCTCTCCCTTTATCTCCCATGGTGAGACAACCCCATTTGGGCCCTGGATGAACTGCCAAGTGTGTGGTACAAGAGTGTAGCTAACTGGGCAAGGTGGTCAAAGTTCATCATCATCATCAAATAAGTGGGACAAGAGTGAATAATGAATGGAACTAAGGGATCCCATTCCATGGTTATCTGTTATTTTTTATAGTGGAGAACCATAGCTCTCAAACCACACCCTATAAATGCCAATATGACCCTTTGGAGGGCTTGGACCCTATATAGGGAGATCAAACCCTAAGATGAAGACCCACCTGCAATCATGCATAAGATCTAATGTGTCTCCTCACCTTCTAGTACAACAAATCATTAGTGTAATTGAGAAAATGAGGTTACAATTCATGAACCAAGTGGGCCCTTCATAGTGGCATGCCCCTCCATAATGGGCTCTAGAGTGTACAAGTGTCTCGAATTTGAAGAAGGATGTTAATCAAGGACCCTATTAAGTGGTTTCATCCTCTAAGGGAGTGAGAATTCCACGGTGCATCGGTCATATGGCTATTGTCATGTGATATAATGATGGAATGGTGTGGGGCATCATGGGAAGGCTCCAAGCCACATGTCGTGGTACAAGGGTAGCTATGACTAGAGAGGCCCACACGTAGGTGTATAGATGTAAGAGGGAGAAATCATGGTACATGAGTTACCTGAGCCTTTGTTTTTACACCTTTCTCCATATGACTTTTTCATTTTATTGATTTTTATTTTATAACTACTCGGGGCTCTAGGGAATGAGAGCATGATGTATAAGATATAGCAGTGATTACCCCATTAAGGTTGGGAAGTTCATCACCCACTAGGGGTTGGGACAATCATGGGTTCCTTCATGATGCATGGGGCCTATATGAGGGGCCCAAGGAGCCAAGGTGATGGCCATGATGATAGGGGTAGAGATCATGTTAGCTTTTGCCCACATGCTAAATTTAAATGTCCCATCCATCTTTTTCATTTTATGGTATATTTCCCATTAAGAGTGGTCAAATTATGATTTTTACTTTCCTTTTAGTTGCATCAACCTCCGGGGCATCTTTTAGGGCCAACCTAAAGTAAGGACAAGGGGAGGGGAAGACTAACTCCTTGTGGACCCAATGGACAAATTTGGACCCAGATGAGAAATATGTGAAAAGAGGTTATAATGAGTCGAGAGGAATAATGTATGTAGTGTCGAGAAGCGGGACCACATGACCAAAATCGAGTTTTCCCATGTAGTGCCACTATGAAATATAGTAGCCAATAAAAGAAATCCCATGGGACTAGGATACAAGGTTAACCACCAAGTTGCACAAGGGGAAAAGACTACAGACCGAGCCCATTCTTTCTGTCGAATCCCCCCACTAATCCATGCCCAAAAGTGTCTATGATAAGTAAGAAAAAATACCCAACTACATAATTAAAGCCATACCTTTAGGGTTGGAAGGCTCACCTTCAAACATACGATCATAACATATGGGCGAGCACACCTAATGGATGGATCAGGTTACGAAGATGATGGCACATCGAGCTATTTGGTGGTTGCAAGGGGATGTTGACTGTCGACTGAAGATAATCTAGGAGAAAAAATTCTCCTATGGTGTCACCCACGGGTGGTGGGTAACATCTAGATCCAATTGGGACATGATCTCTCAATAGAGTGCATGAATGTACTCAAACGAGGAGGTCCTGAGAACACCAACAATCTCATGGGACTGTAGACCTGTTACTACGGGTCAAAGACTAAGAAAATGGGGAAACATGTTTGTTAAAATTGGCAACCAGGGAAAAAATTCATGTGGGTCATCTTATTCATGGCTGATAAAATTTTTATTAGATTCCTCTCATCGAGAGGTGTAGGATTGATATAAAGATCATCCGATTTCGATAAGTATTCATGGAGATATGAATTTATTTTGATTATGGAATTATTATCAAGCCGACCTATAACTCATGTAGGCTCAGAAGCCCAATAGTCGCATCTATTCAAACACCAACGTTGTGTATAAATATAAGAGGTCTTTTCCTCATTTGCACTCACTCTTCTCATCACATCTCTCTCTCTCTCTAATGCGCAGAAATGGGTCTCTCTCTCACACATGTGAAGCCGGAAGCTGTTGAACCTGAAGCTGCAACTGTAGAAGCAAAGATTGACCTGCGTGGCCTAGAAAATCTCCTCTTTAGAACTGCGTTGTAGGTCCATCTAGATCTCCTTTGAAAGCCGCAACTTTTGGTGGTGGAATGAAGTCAATTTGACGAATGGTTTGCAAGATATCGACTGCCCTAGTTTGAAGCCGGGAACTACTAAAACTGAACCTGCAACTACAGAAGTAAAGATTGACTTGCGTGGACTAGAAGATCTCCTCATCTGAACTGCGTTGTAGGTTCATCTGAACCTCCTCTGGAAGCTACAACTTTTTTTGGTGGAATGAAGTCAATCCGACAGTTGGTTTGTGAGATATTGTCTGCCCTAGTTTGATAATGAAGCCGCTAATACTGATGCTGCTGATCTAGGGTTGCTACTGCTTATATGAATCAGATTTATTGTACTATTTCTCTCTGCTGAATTATTGAAGAGAAAAGAAGATTTGATCAAAGGGTTCCCCACACATTGTGGGGTTTGTCCCTGGCTAGCTGCCACATCTTGTGTCTGTTGTCTTGGCTTGTTTTCTGTCGATCGTTTAATGTTCTATCATCACTTTACTTTATGTACATGTGATTGCTAATCTATGGAATATAATAAGAAAAAGAAGTAAACTGTTATAAGCATAGAACATACTATAACTTAACATGGAACCAAAGCTGAGGTGAAGACAAAGCCCGAGCAAGAGCAAGAGCAATCACCGAAGAGAAGATTGACAAGGCTATCCTAAAAGAACTATGGGGTCCTCAACACTCTTTCCTGTCGAAGACAAGCTCCATGAGAAAGATGACTATCACGCATGGAAGATGTCTATCTATCTAAGATCTAGGAGTGCTGGACCATGTAAGAGGTAATATTTTTGAGCCTCCATCAAATGCATCCGCTGCTGGATGGAACAAATGGAAAATCGAAGAAGTCAAAATAGAAGATCATCCAGGACTCTATTGACAAGCACTTGGTGGCCTACATCTCTGAACCGGACACCTCCAAGGAAATCTACGATAGACTGGGAAATGGCACTCACGACTCTTGGAGGATTACCATCCGAATGGTACGTGTTCAGGACTACTCTTATGAACTATAATGTAATTCCTGGTTTCGAGGAATTAATGGCTAGATGCATTCAAGAAGAAACAAGGGAAGAAGAGCAAGAAATGCCCATGCCTAAAGGTCCTCCTGCTGCCTTTTCTTCTCATGCTAAGAAAATAAATAATTCTGGGACTAAATCAAAAGGAAAGGTTGGACCTAAGGGTGGAAGAAAAGGACGATGTTACATCTGCGATAAAGCAGGTCACTATGCAAGGGAGTGCCCTGATAGAAAGGACTCACACCAGGACGATGATCAAAATCCCTCTGATGGAAAATCAAAGGAATGACAAATTCAACAGCAAGGTAAGAGGAGAGCTGGGGATCGAGGAAGAGGACAACCATTCAAGAAGGCTAGAAATTCCAGGATGTATTAAATGCACCTGACCTCAAAAAGAACCTAGTGTCCATCTCGGCAATGGAAGACAAAGGCTACAAGGTAACCTTCAGCAATGGCAAGGTATGTATATGGAAAAATAATGTTAAAGATGCCTTTACTCTTGGGTTTAGTGTTGATTCATTATATCAGGTCGATGGAAGTCCACTAGGTGTCATGTCTTGTGACACAACTCTTCAGTCCGAACTTTGGCATTGAAGGTTTGCCCACCTTCATTACAAAGCTCTACCCGATGTAAGACAGATGGTAACAGGGATGCCCGAATTCCAAGTAGAGAAAGAAGGTGTATGTCCGGGATGTGCCGAAGGAAAGCTCAAAAGAGGACCATTCCCCTCAAACCAAAGCAAGACCTTCGATATATTACAGTTGGTTCACTCAGGCATATCTGAGGCTAGCATTAAGAGGGAGACTACTACACCACGTAGTCCTGAGCAGAATGGTGTGGCGGGACGGAAGAACCGCACGATTGTGGAAGCTATTCGGGCCATGCTACATGATCAAAGACTTCTGAAGTTTCTATGGGTTGAAACTACAAACACTGTCATATAGCATTGGGTTCCAAGACTCCTGAAGAAAAGTTCACCGGTAAGAAACCTGATGTTTTTCATTTTAGAATTTTTGGAAGCCCTGTATATTTTCATGTGCCAAAAGAGAAAAGAAATAAATTGGGTGCATCTGGAAAGAAGGGAATTTTCATGGGCTATGTTGAAAATACTAAAGGCTATAGAATCTATGTAGTCGGTCAAAGGGAAGTCGTAATTAGTCATGATGTCACCTTTGACAAAGATATGGCTCTCAGCAAGGTGAACAATCTTCTGACTTTGAGGAGCTCTCAAGAAGCCGACACCAGGGAACCGAAAGAAAAGGATGATGAATCAATGCCTGATGTAGAAGAACCCATGGATCCGATTGATCCTCCTCCACATGAGCCTTCCTCTTCTAGGAAGAGGCCTTCATGGCTTAGGGGGCTACTTGATGATGCTAAAGGACATGCTGCAACCCAAGGAACCTTTCGTGAAAGTAAGAAACCTAATAGGTATCAGGGATACCTGACCATCATGAGCACGATCATACAAAATAAGCCTTCATCATTCTCAGACGCTGTCAAGCATCAAGTATGGAAGGATGCTATGACCGAAGAATATGAGTCTATCATGAAGAATGATGTCTGGGAAGTAGTTCCCAGACCCCAGGACAAGACAGTTGTTACTTCCAAATGGCTTTACAAGATAAAGCATGCAGTAGATGGAAGTACGGAAAAGTATAAGGCTCATTTTGTTGCTCGTGGTTTCTCCCAGAAGGAAGGTATAGACTATGATGTGATATTTGCACCTGTTTCCAGATATACGACCATTCACTCGATCATAGCCCTTGTCGCTTCACAAGGATGGAACCTACATCAGATGGATGTCAAGACTGCGTTCTTACACGGCTTGATCAAAGAAGAGGTCTACGTGGAGCAACCCAAAGGATTTGAAATTTATGATTGAAAATCTCATGTATGCAGGTTGAAGAAGGCTCTCTATGGGCTGAAGCAAGCACCCCGAGCATTGTATGAGAGGATCGACAGCTACTTGATGAAGTTGGGATTCACTAGGAGTGAAGCTGATCCTAACCTTTACTTGAAGGTTGAAAATGACAAGCATCTCATACTGGTGCTCTATGTGGATGACCTCTTTCTAACAGGTGTAGACCCTCTCATTCACAAATGTAAGAGGGAGTTGGATTCTGAATTTGAAATGAAGGACCAAGGACTTGAAGTATGGCAGAAGCCAAGGGAAATTTTCCGTCTCAAGGAAAATATGTGGTAAAGATATTGGAAAGATTTGGTATGATGGACTGCAAGCCTGTGACTACCTCGAGGATCTTAACTTTTAGAAGTTATATGGTAGTGATGTCAAACCAGATTTAGGAAATGCCTCTCAGTTTCAAAAACTCATTCGCGTTGATGTTCTTGGTGAACCTCCATCCGAACATATGTTCTGCAGTTAGCACTGTGAGCTCATATTTGGTTGAGCCTCACTACATTGATGCCAAGAAGCTTCTAAGATATCTTCATGGCACAATTACTAATGGATTGAGATACACTACCAGAAATATGAAACTGCATGATTATTCGAATGCTGATTAGGCAGGTAGTGTGGAGGATCACTGGAGCACTTTTTAGTGCTGTTTCTCTTTGGATTCTGCTTCGATATAATGGATGAGCAGGAAGCGGAAGTCGGTTTCCATAAGCACCACCGAGACCATATACATATCTATGAGTATGATCTCGTATGAAGCTGCCTGGTTGGGAAAGCTCTTCAGTGAGTTGTTTGAACACATACCACTGTGATTCTCTATAACAACCAGAGGTGGGATTCGATTATTGAGGAATCCCGTATTCGTCGATTGCTCCAACAGATAGACATCATCTTGGATATGGTAAGACGATGAGCAAGGAGGCTCCATCACATTAAGATGATGTATAGGTTGATACACCTTGTCAAAGCCCTGAGGAAAGATATAATCTGTGATTTTCCCAAACAACTTGGAGTCATCAAGAAACCCTTGTACAAGGGTCCTGCATGTTGCATACATTGAGCTCTGGGAGATCTAATGGCTTGCGTTTCTTACTGGAGCAACATAAGACCACAGGGTGACTCACCCTCCCCTGGTGGTGCGCAATGGAACAAGATGACTCGCTCTCTTGTGGGACAAGATGATTCGCTCTCTTGTGGAACAGGATGATTCACTCTCCTATGTAGTAGGATTGATGTGTTCTCCTGTGAGGCCTGGATTAATGTGTTCTCCATGGAAATTGTAGCAGGATTGATGTGTTCTCCTGTGAGCCTTGGATTGATGTGTTCTCCATGGCAGCCTATATTGATGTGTTCTCCATGGTGATTATAGCAGGATTGATGTGTTCTCCTGTGAGGACAGGATTGATTAGTTCGCCTGTCGAGGCATCCTACCCATGCAGTCTGGGACTCATGGGAAGTACCTCTCATCTTATCAATGAGCAGGGAAATGAAGTTAGGGACCATAGTAGTACCGATGGACGCATCGTTGTATCTACCGCACTCCCTACGCTAGGATGACCTCCATTGATCTGGGATCAATGATACTGGTCTGGGACCAGTGGTAGGAGTTGTACCATAATATGACGTTGACTTCAGGTCGGTTGAGACTGGTCTGGGACCAGTGGTACATACTCCAAGACTGACTTCGTGTCTGTGCAGTACTGGTCTACGACTAGTGAGAGTGGTACATACTATGACACTGACTTCAGGTCGGTTGAGACCGGTCTGGGACTAGTGGTACACTCTCTGAGACTACGATACTGGTCTGGGACCAGTGGTAGGAGTGGTACTTACTATGAAGCTGACTTCGGGTCGGCTGAGACTGGTCTGGGACCAGTGGTACGCACTCTGACACTGACTTTGAGTTAGTGGAGGATGATACTGGTCTAGGACCAGTGGAGTTGTACTCACTATGACGTTGACTTTGGGTTGGTTGAGACTGGTCTGGGACCAACGGTACATACTCTGAGACTAACTTTGAGTTAGTATGATACATCCTCGATCATTTCTTCTTCTTCATAATTCGGACAAAAGTAGAGCAGAACAGAACAATGCAAGAGCAGAGCAGAATAGAGCAAAACAATATCGATCAGTACAGGGCAGAACAAGACAAAGCAGAACAGGAAAAATAGAGCAGAGCAGGGTAAGGGTTAGGCTGTACAGGGCAATGCATTTGATGGATGAATAATAACGACCGATAGACAGATTGCAAATGAAGTTCTCCCTGGTTGAGACGGAGTGTTAAAATTGGAAACCAGGGTAAAACTTCATGTGGGTCATCTTATTCATGGCTGATAATATTTTTATTAGATTGCTCTCATCGAGAGGTGTAGGATTGATATAAATATCATCCGATTCCGATAAGTATTCATGGAGATATGAATTTATTTTGATTATGGAATTATTATCAAGCTGACCTACAACTCATGTAGGCTCAGAAGCCCAACGGTCGCATCTATTCAAACACCAACATTGTGTATAAATATAAGAGTACTTTTCCTCATTTTCACTCACTCTTCTCATCACATCTCTCTCTCTCTCTACTGTGCAGAAATGGGTCTCTCTCTCACACATGTGAAGCCGGAAGCTGTTGAACCTGAAGCTGCAACTGTAGAAGCAAAGATTGACCTGCGTGGCCTAGAATATCTCCTCTTTGGAACTGCACTGTAGGTCCATCTGGATCTCCTTTCAAAGCCACAACTTTTGGTGGTGGAATGAAGTCAATCCAACTAACGGTTTGCAAGATATCGACTACCCTAGTTTGAAGCCGGGAACTACTGAAACTGAAGCTGCAACTGCAAAAGTAAAGATTGACTTGCGTGGCCTAGAAGATCTCCTCATCTGAACTGGGTTGTAGGTTCATCTGAACCTCCTCTGGAAGCTGCAACTTTTGGTGGTGGAATGAAGTCAATCCGACGGTCAGTTTGTGAGATATCGTCTGCCCTAGTTTGATAATGAAGCCGCTAGTACTGATGCTGCTGATCTAGGGTTTCCTACTGCTGATATGAATCAGATTTATTGTACTATTTCTCTCTGCTGAATTGTTGAAGATAAAAGAAGATTTGATCAAAGGGTTTCCCCACACATTGTGGGGTTTGTCCCTTGTTAGCTGCCACATCTTGTGTCTCTTGTCTTGGCTTGTTTTCTGTAGATCGTTTAATGTTCTATATGCACTTTACTTTATGTACATGTGATTGCTAATATATGGAATATAATAAGAAAAATAAGTAAACTATTATAAGCATAGAACATACTATAACTTAAAAATGTTTTGTGGCATCTAATGATCACCCATGCTTATGTTAGGCCATAAAAAAGTTAACAAGGAATAAAATTTATTCTAAATGCATCTAATCTAGTATGATAAAAGAATATGATGTTAGTTCTAATGCGAAAAATCAGCATGCAACGCATCCGACTCTAACATGCATATAATACATCATACAAATACTAAGTGTAATCATAAACCCAATGCAACCAAGATATCATCCAGTCAATATGAGAAAAATTTCCCCTCTACTTACTCATGCAATAGATCCAAAGGCAAGGGCAAGAATGCCTATATGTAAGGTCACAAGGGTGGGAGGTGGAAAATAGAATGACCACGCATGGAGTATCACAAGGGAAGAGGGAACGGAGGGATGCAATCTACTCCACGGGATCCTTTCTTCCAACCAGAAGATAGAGATATCAACAATCAAGCTCATAAACCTCCAATGGATGGCAACCTCAGGCATATCATCCCCATCATGGTCCTTATCATTCATATCGTGCTTTATGGCCACCCTAGGGTCATGATTGGACGAAAAGGGAGATTGATGACATGGGGAGACACAACAAGTGAGTTTCTCATGATGATCATATTTAAGCGAGAGAAAAGATCCTTCAATACAACAGGGGTTGAGAAAAGGATCCACATGCAATTCAACTACAACCCTAGGATTGTGAAGAGATACAAGGGTCCTATTAACATCCTCATCATCGCTGTCATAGATAGGGACCTTTTCAAAAGGGTTCCCATGAACCTCCCATTTCCCTTCTTTAATGTGAAAGTAATCACTGATATCAATGTTTGAAGAGGTTACGGGATCACCTTCTCCGAGTTATTCAAAGAGGGAATTATAAAAAATAGTGTCCTTGGAAAAGGTAGGGCTAATCTCAACTTCACTTTCCATAGAATCATCGTCCCTATTAATTGTGTTATGGAAATCACCTTTTTCATCATGTGTTCCCAGGGAGGACCCTCCTTCTTTCTCATCATCTAGATTCCCAAGGTCATCATGATGCTTAATGAAGTCTTTCTATTGAATGTTTATCGCAGGGTGTACTCGAAAATGTCTAAGAAAGTCATCAAATAATTCCTTAATAGATGAGATGCTCCTAGGTTCATGATTGTGAAACCATGAATTACAACGATGGAGGGATCTCATGAAAAATAGTATAGGGACATCCTGGTGTACCACTTTCATCTTTGAAGTATGCGCAGTAAATATTTGTACATGATAAGTTGCAGAGAGTGGGTCACCATCAAACATGGGCACCCCACGTACCATCCTCCCTGTGATATGATTAGGGTGCCCAAGGATGCTAGTGATGTCCAAAGTGGGAAAATCATCAAAGAAAAACATCCTATAGAGATATACATGTAAATTATGTAGGAGTTGTCAAGGTGAATTTAGTGATGCCTAGAGAAATGCTTGCTCCACCCTACAATCATTGACCTTAAAGTTCAATGAAGAACTAGTGCTTTGTTCTTCCAATGGACTCTCCAAGAGTGATATATCAATGATGTCGTAAGGGAAACAAGGCACATGTCTTGTGTCCCCGACTATGGTGCCAAAAATCTTACTGCTCAATCTAGTAGGGACCTTGGGAGGGATTTCTAAGGGAAAACTACTAGACCAAATGGAAACAATGTGACAAGGACCCACTGTCACCTCAACCGATGTCCCCTGCTCTTTACAGACTTTCATGGATGGGATGAGTCTCAGTATGGAAGAAATCACTTGAATGATAGGATCAATGGAAAGGTATAACATGATTTCCCAGGCCCATTCAAAGGAAAGGCTCCCTGAGAAAGACCTATGAAGGATAACCTCGAGCTTAGGAATATTAAAAAATGATGAATGCTTAAGATCAAAACTTCCAAAATCCCTCACTTATGATTGATATGCTTATACAAGCGTTCAAAGTGAGGTAAGGATGTCTCATTCAATGGAAAGATTCAATTAAAGTGTGAGCTTTGGGAGAATCTAGGGTGACTTTCCACGAAAAACCCCTTGAAATAAATACTATAAGAGATCAAGTGTTGAGAGATATACTGTGGTATAGGTTGTTATGCAACCAACTCACAAAAACATAGATCGCGACTTCAAAATTATCCTCTTCAAGGGGGAAACCTCCTTTACATTACATAAATGAATAATTCTTGGATGATACAAATGACAAGACCTCATTTGTATATATAGGAGTCTAAGGGGTCACAATATAATTAGATCCTACATAAAAATAATAATGTAAGGTCATAACAATTACAATAGTGGGCTTCTATGGGGCACAACAATAACAACAAGGGGGCTACATGGGCACAATAATAACAATAAGGGGGGGTACAATAGTATTATAGGGACGTAGCATGCCCCTATACTTCAAAAAAATGTTGTCCTCAACACTTGAGTAGTTCTAGATGATTTCATATAAAATTCTCATCCTCCCATGTGGAATATTCAGTGGGTAAGTTCTTCCACTTAATGAAATACTTTGAAATTGATCAATTTCGTAGCTATCGGGTTCTTGTTTCTGTGACTACTTCAGGCTCAAATATGATTTTTCCTTCTTTGTCAAGTTCTGGCAACAATGTTTGAACTAGAAGCTTGTCACTGATAACCTTCTTTAAGCATTAAACATGGAAAATTGGGTGTACTGGGGAAGATGCAGACAACTCCATTTGTATGGAATAGTACCAATCTTTTGCAATACCTTGTAAGGACCGTAGTACTTGGGTGATAATTTATTATCCTTCTTAGCTTTCTTGAGATACATTTGTTTGTATGGTTTTAGCCATAAAAATACCCAGTCACCTATGTCAAAAATTCTTTCGCTGCGATGATTATATTCCTATTGTTTCATTCGATTATGCGCTAAAGTGAAGTTATCCTTTAAGAGTTGGAGAACTTGTTGTTGATGCTTGATGTGATCTTCCACTTCTTGACCCTTAGAATTTTCTCTTAAATATTATGTGATGGATGTTAGATGAAATCCATAAAGTGCCATAAACGGGGTCATTTTTGCTGTAGTATGGAAGGAAGTGTTATAGCACCATTCAGCTGGAGGTAACCACTTGAGCCATTGTGTTTGTTTATTAGATACAAAGAAACAAATATATCCTTCGAAAAATTTGTTCACTATCTCAGTTTTCCTATCAGATTGAGGATGATAAGATGAGTTATGAGCTAACTGAGTACCAAGAAAAGAAAATAATTCTGTCCAAAAATTACCAGTGAAAATGGGATCTCTGCCACTTACTATAATCTCTAGATTTCCATGAATCTTTTGAAATGTTTCCATAAATGCAGTAGCAACTATATTGGCTTTAAAAGGATGATATAATGCACAAAAGTGTGTACACTTGGTAACTCTATCAACTACCACCATGATGACACTCTTTCCTTCAACTTGGGTAAACCTATGATAAAATCCATTGGGACCTCCTCCCAACACTGACTTGGAATGGATAAAGGTTGTAATAGACCCAATGTCTTAATTGTCTCAACTTTATTTTGTTGGAAAACCAAACATTCTGCCACAAAATTTTGAATATCAGTTTGAAGGCCATCCCAAAAAAATTCCTTCTTGACCCTATGGTAAGTTTTTAAAAATCCCAAGTGTCATCCTAAGGGAGAGGTGTGAAATTCCAAAAGAATCTTTGTTTGAGTTGGGAATTATTACAAATATATAAGCGATCTTTGTACCATACTGAATTTCTTTTTTTTTTCAGATAAATGTATCAGATGTACTGGGATATTGCTGCAACTTTTGAATGAGTGACCACACCTCTTCATCATTCTTCCATTCATCCGTTGCTTCGGTTATCCACTTAGGTTGGATAATAGAAATGGCACAAAACAATGCTTCTGCATCCTCATACTTTCTTGAGAGTGCATCTACAACGACATTTTTGCTTCCCTTTTTTGTAGATGATTTCAAATACTTAACCAAACATCTTTGTCACCTATTTTTGCTGCTTTTTTGAAGATAATATTTGTTCTAAAAAGTATTTAAGACTATCATGATCTGTTTTTACCTTGAATTTCCTTCCCATTAGGTAAGGTTTCTATTGCTTTAGTGCATGTAATATTGCCAACATTTCCTTCTCATGAATAGGTTTTTGTAAATGCTTTCCTTTGATTAGAAAACCTTCAAAAGCAATGGGTCTTCCTTCTTGCATTAAAACAACACCAATTCCATTTCTTGAAGCATCACATTCCACATTAATAGTTTTTGTGAAGTCTGGTGTAGCTAAGACAGGTGTTTAGCACATTTCCTCTTTAATATGTTCAAAGGCCTTCATTGCTTCTGGAGTCTAAGAAAATTAATCTTTCTTCAGTAATGATGTTAAAGGTGTTGTTATTCTCCCATAATTCTTAACAAAATTGCAATAATTCCCTATCAACCCAAGAAATCCTCGTAGAATTTTTATGGTTGTGGGGAGTTTCCATTCCTTAATGGCTTTAATTTTATTAGGGTCTACCTTAACACCCTCATGAGATACAATATGACCCAAATATTCCACCTCTTGTACTCCAAAGAAACATTTGGAGGTTTTTGCATATAATTGTTTCCCCTACAATAGTTTGAGCACCCTGTCAACAATGTGTTGAACATGATCCTTCCAAGACTTTTTGTAGATTAGTATATCATCAAAAAATACTAACAAAAATTTTCTAAGGGTGGGTTTGAAAATGTAATTCATCAAACCTTGAAATGTGGAAGGTGCAATAGTACGGCCAAAAGGCATGGCTAAAAATTTATAATGACCCTCATGAGTTATGAATGTTGTTTTCAGAATGTATTTAGTCTTCATTCTAATTTGATGATATCCTGAACGAAGATCCAACTTGGTGAAGTAAATTTCTCCATGTAATTCATCTAACAATTCATCAATGACAAGAATGGGAAATTTATCTTTAATAGTGGGCTTGTTGATCTCCCTATAATTTGGACACATATGCGATGATCCATCCTTCTTGTGCACCAATACTACTGGAGCAGAGAAAGAACTTTGACTAGGTTGAATTATACCAGCCTCTGGCATTTTTGCAACCATACATTCAATTTCACTATTTGGAGCATAAGGATATTTCTAAGGCTTGATGTTTGGAGGAACACTTCCTGGAATCAAATGAATCGCATGATCATAAACAAGAATAGGTGGGAGGCCTTTGGGAGTCTCAAACACCTTGGAATTATTGCCCAAGACTTTTTGGAGATCTGGATAAATAGATGATTTCGATGTTTGAACCCCTAGTGAGCATAATTGTGAAACTACATCCCGTTGTTCTTTCTTCAGAATCATTTTCATGCCATTAGAGTTGATTATCTTTCATGGTTTCCCTGTGATATCCCTTAATTCAACTTCCTTTCCTTCCCAAAAAAATCAAGAAAAAGTTCTTGAAAATTGAAAGCTATTGTCCCTAAAGATTGTAACCATTGGAATCCTAGTACAACATCAACACCACCCATTGGAATGGAAAGCATTGGACTATTCAATACATATTCCCCCATGGTTAGCTTGATATTATGGAACTTTCTAGAGAAATTTATAGTTCCTCCATTTGCTACCATTACTTGAAACTTTGGTGCTAGATATAGGAAGTAATTCAACTCCTTGGCTATCTTACAATGAATAAAATTATGGGTACTACCCGAATCGATCAGCACTATTACCTTTTTCTTCTTGACATATCTGTTTATTTTCAGAGTTTGAGGAGTGGCAATTCCTACCAATGCATTACAAGATATGGTTGGATTCATTTCTTCTTTCTCTAGGGTTGGTTCCTGGTGTATATCCTCCTCTTTTGATGTTTCTTATTCATTTTCTTCCTCCTCTTCATAGTCTATGTAGAATAATTTCTTCTCATCACACTTATGAACTTTAGTTTATTTTCTATCACAACTGTAACAAATCCCTTTTTCTCTTTTTTCCTCCAATTGTTGTGGTGTCAACCTTGTAGGTTGTGGAAAACTAACACCTCCATATTTATAGTTGTGAGTGGTAGACTTCCTTGTTTCCATAATTTTGCTTTCAACTTTTATTGCCACCTTAAATGCCTTCTCCAATCAATTAGGTTCCCAAAGGCGAACCTCGTGTTGGATGTTATCATTTAAAACCCCTATGAAGACATCAATCCTATGCTACTCTGGAATATCAGTTACCCTAATATTCAATTTTTGGAAGTCTTCAATGTGCTTCGCCATTGAACCCTTTTGTTTGATATTTATCAATTGGATAAAGAAGGTGTTTCTCTTTGTATCTTCATAATGTGCTATCATTTCCTCCATAAAATTTGACCAAGTGAAAAATGGTTTACGAGAACAAAGCCATCCATACCATACAAATTGATTGGGTTCTAAATATAAAGATGCAATACGTACCTTTTGTGAGGGTTGCACATCCTGTAAATCAAAATATTACTCCATTTGTAATATCCATGTTACTGAATCCTTTCCATCAAACTTCCTCATATCTATATTTGGAACATGGTGGTTCTTTAACCCCACATTGGAGTCTCTAAAATCATAATTGATATTCCTTTTGTCCTCATCATGATTTTCATGGATTACCTTGTCACCACCAAGAAGAATTTCTTGTAACAACTTTGTCAAACCTTCCTTCAAAACTTCCATGTATGATTTTAAACCATTCATGTCTACTTTTAAACCATCCATGTCACCTTTTAGTTCATCTTTGGTTGCTCTTTGTAAGAGTGAAATTTGTTGCACTTGGTCCTGTAATTTTGATATATCAAGTTGCAATTCTTCCTCTTCATGTGTCATAGTAGATCTTTCTAAGGGATTAATGGGTGTAGAATTATTTTTCTTAGGAGGAATTTTAGAACCCAATACTGATATATATGCTTCAATATGCCCTTGGAATCACTTCAAACTATTTTTTCAAAAAAAAATTATAGTTTTTTTTAAATACACACTTTTTTCTTTCTTTTAGGAGATCGATAATGAAACAGTTGTAACTTTGTAATTTCATATCTCCAAGTTCTGAAATTTCTTCCTGCAGTATCTCTTTGAGTCTTCTTTCCAACCCCACAAGTATGATCATGATTAGATTCTTCAAGGAAGAGTTATTCCAAATCTCCCACTATGACCTAATTATGGACAGATTCAGTAGATCGAA
Source organism: Pinus tabuliformis (assembly GCA_031772625.1). NCBI lineage: Eukaryota > Viridiplantae > Streptophyta > Pinopsida > Pinales > Pinaceae > Pinus > Pinus tabuliformis. Next base: position 1,329,813,465 of record CM062819.1, on the reverse strand, counting down.
GTTGTATTAGATGCCACGTGTTACTGTTTCACCCTTTGGCCCTAAAACTGCCACACAAAAAGATAGAGTCCATGAAATTTTAGCTACTTTTTACAAAATTCAAATCTGATGCCTGAAATTAAAGTTATGACTATTTTCCCTAGGTCACTTGTTTGAGACAAAATTCTAGAGCCTGCAAAAACCCTAACTTGCTCAGATCATATCTCCGAAAATATAGTGAACCAAGCTCTAAAATTTTTACACAAACATCACCAAGATTTCGGCTCTACGTGGTAAACATTTCAACTTCTGAAGACTCGTAGACAAAACGTTATAGAGAAAGTTCCAAGATGTCCTATTTGAAGAAGCGAAACCTTAGAATCCAAAGCTCTAATACCAAATGTTATGCAACTATCTCACAAAAAGATAGATCAACGACTTAAAAATTATCCTCTTCGAGGGGGAAACCTCCTTTACATTACATAAATGAATAATTCTTGGATGATACAAATGACAAGGCCTCCTTTGTATATATCAGAGTCTAAGGGGTCACAATATAATCAGAGCCTACATAACAATAATAATGTAAGGGCACAACAATAACAATGGTGGGCTTCTATGGGGCACAACAATAACAATATGAGGGATACATGGGCACAACAATAACAATAAGGGGGGGGGGGTATACTAGTAGTATAGAGATCTAATAGAGGCTCATCCAATGATAACCTATAGTTGAGAGAAAAGGTTTTACATGATGAACTACAAAGTGCAAACCTTCAAGAAATCCCCAAGTCAAAGAAGCTTCAACGGTTTCCCCTTAATGTGATATCTAGGGCATTAGTTTATTTGAAATTACATTGTTGGAATTCATTCAAAATTGGAGGATGCCTAGAGGATACATAAATCAAGAAACTTGTCTGGACAAAATCCTAAAATTCCTCCTCCCTAAAATTTTGAACCAAGCCCTAGAAAATCTCCTTATCCTTAGGGGAAGAAGAAAAAAAGGAAGAAAGGGTGTGAAAGAATGATATTTTGTTAACTTAATGTGATTACCAATGATCTAGGATCATTGCATGGCTATTGGGAAGATTAGAGTCAAAATGATAAATATTTAGGAACTTTGCTCTTCAAGGAGGCCTAAAGAAGCAGCTACGCTTTATGTGGATGCAACTTCACAACAACTTTAGACTTTTGTACTTCGATATGAAATATTTGATGGAGTTTCAAGGTAAAAGGTGCACGACCTACCCCCAAGAAAATCCACTCTTCTTTCCAAGATGAATAACATATGCAACGAGCCAAGATTATGAGTGTTTCATAAATTCACATTAATTTTTAGGGCACAAGTAAAATCATGACATAGCATTCCATACATTAGACATGAAACATTATGAAATTCACATGAAAAGAGCGCTTGCATGACAAAAATTGTATTTCCATCCATAAAATTTTCAAATAGAAGGTCTAAGAGAGATTGTGAAAATATTCGACACATCAAAATGCATTTAATCATCCAAATCATTCCACAAATTGCAGGTACAAATTTTTTAGAAAGATATATCCAAAATCCAAGTGATGATGAGGCATGAAATGAACCTCTCATCAATTATATGATCCTCCAAGGGATTCAAATGGATAAATTAGGCCTAATAATGCCCCTAATAATAAAATAATGTACAAATAACAACCTTTTGGTGAAAATCCCACCAAATAGCTCCATACTATGAAAAATAAGCCTCTAAAGAGGGACAAAATGATAATACAATAGCTAGGAGGATAATTGGAAGGCCTAGGCAAGTCCAACATGTGCCATGTGGAAGGGCTCCAAAAATAATGATGAAGGGGATGACCCCTTGATCTCCAAGAAAATGACCTGTGGTGCTCCCAAGTGGATGTGGGGGCACAAACACATCCTCATGGGTCTCCAACTAAATTGAACAAGAATATTTCCCATCTACAAGGGCTAGAATAATGATGCAAGCCATCCCTTTGTATCCAATGGTGAGACACAACCCCATCTAGGAGTTGGATCAACTACCAAGTGTGTGGTGTAAGAGTGTAGCCGATTGGGCAAGTGGGTCCAGATGCATCATCATCATCAAATAAGTGGGACATGATCTAGTGATGAATGGTGCTAAGGCATCCCATGGCATGGTTATCTGCTCTCTATTATAGTAGAGGCCCATGGCTCTCAATGCACACCCTATAAATTCCAATATGATCCTCTAAAGGCCTTGGACCTCTTATAGGGGAACCAAACCCCAAGATGAACACCCACCTGCAATCCTGCATAAGATCCAATGCGTCTACCCACCTTCCAGTACAACAAATCATTAGTGTACTTGAGAAAATGAGTTTACAAGCCATGGAACCAAGTGGGCACTTCATAGTGGCATTCCCTTCCATAATCGGATCCAGAGTGTACAGGAGTATCGAAGTTAAAGAAGGATGTTAATCAAGGACCCTATTAAGTGGTTTCAACCTCTAAGGGAGTGACAGGTCCATGGTGCATCCTTCATATGGTTGGTGTCATGTGATGTAATGATGGAATGAATTGGAGCATAAGGGGAAGGCTCCAAGCCACATGCCATGGTACAAGGGTAGCTTTGATTAGGGAGGCCCACACTTGGGTGTATATATGTAGGAAGAAGAAATCATGGTACATGATTTATGCGGAATTTACGATTGCAGACCAAAGTGAACTCACTAGACCTAGTGGACTGGTCTAGAACAACAAAAGACAAAGAATATAGAGTTTTCCTTAGAGAAGTTAGAGAATGGAAAGAGGCCTACCTTGAATCTGTAGCAAGTTTCTCATTCATTCTCACTTGTAAGCTCCAATTGTAGCTCCAAGTGCTATAACTAGAACCTACGCACACGACTGAAATAAACAAAAGATTCACAACAACCAAGTAGCATACTCTAACATATGTATTCAATGAATCAACAAGGAATTGAAATACATGAGTGCAAACATAACAAAACATGTATGGGAAAGCAAGATACTCTTTGTATTAATATAAATAGGAGAGATTATACAGCCATAAATAGTAGATGACTCCCCCAAGTTGACTTGTCCTTCCTTGCCACAAAGCACACTTCAATATAAAACCTAATGCATGAAGACGATGACTCCTTTAGGTTCAGGGAAGCAGCGTAAGAGCATAATCAATCTCCAAAAGCCAACCCTAATGCTATGGATGGAATTAAATTTATAAGAGGTAGTTTAGGATTTACCATTATGGGCTTCAAATCCACATATGATGGGAGGATGAGCTTAAGGGATAAGAGGTGAAGTCTCCAAAGCAGGATGAGATAAGATTCGAGCTCTTACCCATGGTAAATAGTTAAAACAACCTTTGGACGCTTATGGAAGAGGAAGCTTCGGAATATTTTTTAATTTCCCTAAATTCCTAGAATTAACACAAATGCAAAAGGGAGCAACAATTTTTAACCAGTGTTGGTGCAGAAGGGAGAAACCAGCTCTAAACACAGGTGGCTAAAGGGATAGGGTGTGTTGGGGCTAAAAACATTGATTTTGAGCAATTAATCCCAGAAAATCAGACTTTTTGGAAAGGTCCTGCTTGGGGGCTTTGTGAAGGGATGATGACAACATGTTCACGAATGTTGATTGATTCGATTTATATGCCTATTGACCAGATGTGACAAAATGGCCTATAACAGATTTCCCCGTAAAGTACAAATTCTAGAAAAACAGCTGATGACTGAAGTGCTTTACCTTGTGACACGTCTGGATGAAGAACAACTTGTCAAGATCGTCATTTGTTACAACACATTTTCATCATCATATCTCTATTCAAGGAGGCAAACCCATGCTCAACATATAAGCTAACATTACATGTATAATGATCAAAAAGTTGTGTCCATTGATGACAGAGAGTGGACCCATGCTTGGATGATTGTCTGTATGATCATGGCCAACATGCTTTTTAATCTTGCATTAATCCTGAAATCACATATGGGATGGATGGAACTAGATGCAAGATATTTTATCTCATTCGCTCGATTTTCCAATGTACAAGTCAAACCATGCGAATAAATGAGTTGAAGTCAAACATGGTAGACACCATATGATTACCGGAAAATGATGTAAGACATTAACAAACGCGAGAGAAACCATCAATGATGTTAATGGATCTCAAGGTACCATAGTACAATCTATATGGTGTGAATGAATGAGTTGAAGTTGGACACCACACAAAATCTTTCGGTTGAAGGCTAATGATGAAAACCTATCACCAAGAGGAAGGAAACTTGTCATTGATGTATGCAAGACCTAAGGTATCAAAGGGAGTTTCTAAGTCAACTTCTTGGATAATGCACTGATGTTCATAGGAAGCGACCTGTTGCAGGAGGGCCTTGATGTATCCCCCCATCAACGACACGAAACAGGTATCAAGATTTGAGATAGAATGATGTTGATGCGGAACTGGTTCAGGAATAGCAGACATGAATAAAGGCTTAGGATTATCATAGAAGATATCAATTGGAGGAATTCTCTTGAACATATCAGTGACACTGAACAAAGTTAGCAGCATAGACCCAAACCGAATGTGGAGACCTTGATATGGCGTGATGCACCAAAAGACAAGCAGATTTCCCAACCCAACAATCATGAGATGAAGTGAGAGAATGTCATGTTCAAGAGCGACTCACTACCATTAATAGGCTAAGTACCCTATTTTTCCAATTTCCCCAACCATTTATGGTCAATACCTCTTTATTTTTGACAAGGTTGAGGAGGATAACATATGCTTGATTGTAAGTTCATTCTTTAGATGAATCCCTCTAAGTATTTTTAACGAACCATGAGAAGGAGTGGTTCGGTCCCATCATGATCGATAAGTCTGACATTGTTTGATGCTTTTACGATTCTAGAGGAGGTGTAACTCGGCTCATTTTTCATGTTTAGAGAGTTTGAAAAAGAGGCGAAAAAGAAAACTCCAAAGCTTCCTTTTCATGAATAATCTCTCGAGTCAAAAAAGGCAGAAAATGATACTCATAAGAACCTCTTAGCCATGTTCAACTAAGGTATTCCTTTTTCGTAAATCGTCTATCCCAGCCCAGAAAAGGGTTAAACTTATACTGGGTAGACAAATTTTCATTTACTTTAACGACTTCGAAAAGGCAAGTGCTCGACAATATTTTCATGTTTAGGGAGTCTGAAAAGAGCTAAAAGATGACTCCAAGGGGTTCTTTTTTCGTGAGTTTATAGAGCCTAAAAAAGTGATGAAAGGATTCTTCATAGTCAAAATGATTTATTTTAACTCAAAAATGTCATCAGTTCCTTCAAACATCTGTTAACCTGCTCAGGACATCACCAAAATATTAAAAATATCTTATACATGGTAAAATTAGGTAAAATTTAGATCAAAATAAAAAAATATAATTAAATATTCACGAAAATGGCTATAAATAGGTAAAAAGTAATTTCATTTTTACCATTTCACATTTTACCTCTTGGTGAGTGATCTCTAAGTGCATTTTTCCCTCGATCTTCAACAGCTGATTGCGGCCAATCCGATGGATCATTTTTAGTGTTGTCACTTCCAGGTAGGAGATCTTACCTTCCTCTTTCTTTTTATGGTTCTGGTTTTTCATTTTATGCAAAATTTTCAAGTTTTGAGTGATTTAGGGCTTTAATTTTGCGCCCTAGCTCCAGCACACCCCAACAATGTCGAAAAGTGCGTTGGGCTAGTAAAAATTTAACTGTGGAGAGTGTTGTAGTGCACTGTCTCCCTTTAGTAGGGTGTGTTGGGCACATTTGAAAAAACAAATTTCTCCCTTCACTCAAATTTCTCTCATATTTTTGCATGGGATTTATTCTAATGATTTCTCTTGTCATGTTTCAGGTATCCATCGGAACAAAATGGCTTTAATTTGGCGAGAAAGAGAACATGAAATCCAAGACATGGATGTTGCCAATGATCCAACAACCATCCAAGCATTGAGAAACTGTGGGCTTCTCAAGTTCTTTTGGCTTCCTGGGATGAGACAACAGATGGAACTATTGGAGTATCTTGTCAGGGCATGGGATGTGCAGGCACAATCCTTCAAGCTTGGAGCACATATGCTCAACATATAGGTGGAAGACATCTATTTCTTGATAGGTTTATCGAGGAGAGGTGCTCCTATCTCGCTATCTGGTTTGAGAAGGGGTGGAGAAATTGTCAAGGATTATATTGTTGCACATTGTAGACCTTGATCCCAGCCAACAAAAGATGGGAAAATTGAGATAAAGGATGTGGTCCGTTTTTCTCTCAGGAAAATAATTTTCATCATTGTTAGATTGGTTGATGACACTACCTTGAATTTGGCTAACAGGTCCTAAATGCAATATGCATTAGAGTGCATAGAGCCGACAATGTTCAACTGGAGCGAGGGGGTATTAGCAAACATGAAGGAACAACTCACCAAAGAAAAATATGGGTGATTGAAAAACTTCGGGTATGGTTCCATTTTGATCTCATTCACTTTGGAGAGGATTCCATTACTCCATCCATAACATATCTCACTTGAGATTTTGGATCCTAGTGCTCCACAGATGAGGCTATGAGTAGACCTCATGTCTAGACATGCTAGTCATTCTTCCATGACTTTCACACCTACCTTCTTTCGATGATTGTGTATGCAACTCATTATGGTTGAAGACTATCCACATGTTGGGGTGGACTATCGTGGAGATCCAGAGATCGTGCCATCTAAAGGTGAGAAATAGAGCGGCATAGGTTAAACAATATGATTTATATTTTTGAGTTTTAAAAACAAACAAAAAATCAGTATTTTTATGTATCAAAGACTAACTGTTGATTTTTACATGCAAACATTGGACTCGTTAAACCAATGGGTTCATCTTATCTTCGACGTCCTGGAGACCCACGACATGCACAGATTAGAGTACAGGTTGTTGCAGGGCCACGAGAGGTGTTATAGGATCTCAATGTGGTTAAGACTCTTGCAGAGTTCGAGCGAAATGTCCAGGGATTGACCAAGGGCATACCAGAGACTAGGGTCAATCAAATCCATATGAGATTGCTGCAACATACTATCGGGGTGCTTGAGCATATTAGTCAACTATTGTGAAAATTAGCTCATGCGGTTATTTGTTATCATGAGCACCATCAAGATTAGTCTACTAGGAGGGTATAAAGCCATATTTTGACTACATGTATTTTTGATACGATAGGTCATGTGGCCATATGTGTCACGAGCACATCTTTTTGTAAAACAAAACTTTTATATATATACAAATATCTACCTAACGATGTTTCTCATGTGTTCTATTATCTTTTTTAATGTATGTAATGTGAATTTAATTTAATTTACATATGTCGCAAATGTTTGTCTAAAACATGATTTTCCAATGCATTTGTCAATGTGTTTAGACTTCTAGGAATGTGTTGATATTGTATATAATCAAAATTTCTTTCCAGAAGGCATACCCTTAAAAACATACACATCATAGTTGGACTTTTAACTAAATAGACATTAGTCAAATGTAGTACTGCAAGTTGTGAGTCAAGTCTAACAACTATATGACAGATACCATGAGAAATAGCATCAGACAATATATCGATCACTGCGCTATACTCATCGATGCTATTGGTAGAGCAATCGATACAAATCCCTTGTAAACTCAATAACTCACCACTATGAGCATATATAGCCCACATTGCGGAGGAAAGGTTTTAAGTACTACGACTAGCGCCATCAACATAACCAACATATCGTTGAAGGGATAGTGACATTTGCAATCCAAATGTTAAGCAAGATTAACATAAATGGTAGGAAACTCCGAAGGGAACTATTAGGTCCCTATAATACTAGTGATTACCCCATTACTATTGTAGTTGTATCCCTTATTAATATTGTTGTGCCCCTATTGTCCCCATATTGCTATTACTGTGCCCCATAGAATCCCTCTATTGTTATTTTTGAGGCTTTATATTATTATTGTTAGGTCGATTGGGTTATATTGTGACTCCTTAGACTCCTATATATAGAAAGGAGGTTTTTTCATTTGAATCATCCAAGAATTGTTCATTTGTGTAATGTAAAGGAGGTTTCCCCCTCGAAGAGGCTGAATTCTAAGGCGTTGATCTCTCTTTTCTATCTTTTTGTGAGCTGGTTTCATAACATTTGGTATCAAAGCTTTGGGTTCTAGGGTTTTGCTACTCCAAACAAGTCATCGTGGCATTTTCGCTATAACTTTTTTTCTGCGATGTTTCAGAAGCTAAAAAAAACCCATTTGAGAAGAAATCGCGCTGAATCTCAGGTCCGAATTTCAGAGCTTTTCGCACTACATTTTCGAAGATATGATTTGAGGAACTTGGTCTTTTTGTAGACTCTTGAATTACATTCCAAACAGGTGACTTGGGGAAAATCGTCATAACTTTCTCTCTGAGCATCAGATTAAAATTTTGTAAGAAGGTACAGAAAGAGGACGGACTGTAGTTTCTTGTATATCTTTTTCACATCCAAAGGTCTAAACAGTGACTCGTGGAACGTTGTACAAGTTCGCTCTACTGAACTAGTCTATAATCAGGTCATCTTGGGAGATTGTGCATAACTCTTCCTTGGAGAATCCAATTTCGATCAGACTGGTGGCATTGGAAAGAGGACAAATAGGGATACTACAAGTCGCAATTTCAGAACTGGATGATCCGAAATTGCAGAGATACATCAGATTCAATATCAAGCTTCTACAAAGTGAAAAAAGGTGTGTAGTTTTTTTTTAATTTATGCATAAGTTTGGTTTGAAAAATTAGTTTGAATCGGTAATTGATGCCCCGAGGAAAGAAAATGCAAACACCTAGTAAGAAATCTGAAAGCTCTAGCATGACTCATGAAGAAGACGAAGAAATGCAACATGATATATCAAAATTACGAGACCAAGTGCAACAAGTGTCACTTGCACAAAAAGCAACAGAATCTAACATGGATGGTTTAAGGAAAGATGTGGAAGCTAAGATGGATGGTTTAAAGAAAGGTGTAGAAGCTAAGATGGATTGTTTAAAGAAAGGCGTAGAAGCTAAGATGGATGGCATGGAAGCTAAGATGAATGGCATGGATGCTAAAATTGATGGCATGGATGATAAGATAGAAGAATTGAAGATAAATATGAATAAGTTGTTACAAGAAATGGTCACTAATGGTGAAAGGGTAGCAAAGGAAACTCATGATGAGAACAAAGGAAATGTTAATCATGATTCCATAGACTCTAATGTTGGATCGAAGACCCACCATATTCCAAAAATCGATATGAGGAAGTTTGATGGCAAGGATCCCGCAACATGGATATTACAGATGGAGCAATTTTTCGATCTCAATAATGTGCAAAACACACAAAAGGTATGTGTTGAAACTTTATATTTGGAACCAAATAAGTTTGTATGGTATCAATGGCTTTGCTCTCGTAAACAAATTATCACTTGGGCAATTTTTACGGAAGAATTGACAGCACATTATGAGGATACAAAAAGCAACACTTTTTTTAGCCAATTGATAAGTCTCAAACAAAAGGGTTCAATAATGGAGCACATTGAGGAGTTACAAAAATTGAACATAAGGGTAAAAAATATTCCAGAGGAGCATAGGATTGATGTGTTCATAGGGACTTTGAAGGATAATATCCAACATGATGTTCGCCTTTGGGAACCTGATTCATTAGAGAAGGCATTCAGGTTAGCAAGAAAAATGGAAAGCAAAATTATGGAAACCAGGAAGCATACCACTCACAACTATAAAGATGGAAGTGTTGTTGCCTCTAGTCTTCCACAACCTATAAGGTTGACACCACAACAATTGGAAGAAAAAAGAGCAAAAGGGCTTTGTTACAGTTGTGATAGCAAATACACTAAAGGTCATAAGTGTGTTGAGAAGAAATTATTCTACATAGATTGTGAAGAGGAAGAAGAAAAGGAGCAAGAAAGGTCAAAAGAAGAGGATATACTCCAGGAACAAAGCCTAGATAAAGAAGAAATGAATCCGACCATATCTTGTAATACATTGGCAGGAATTACCACTCCTCAAACCATCAAGATAGAAGGACAAATCAAGAAGAAAAAGGTAATAGTGTTGATTGATTCAGGAAGTACCCACAATTTTATTCATTGCAAGGTAGCAAAAGAATTGAATTGCTTCTTATATCTAGCACCAGAGTGTCAAGTGATGGTTTCAAATGGAGGAACAATAAATTGCTCTAGAAAGTGCCATAATATCAAGCTATCCATGGGAGAATATGTATTGACTAGCCTAATGCTTTCCATTCCAATGGGAGGTGCTGATGTTGTACTAGGAGTCCAATGGCTACAATCCTTGGGTACAATAGCTTTTAATTTTCAAGAACTTTTCATGAAATTTTCTGTGGAAGGAAAGGAAGTTGAATTAAGGGGTATCGCAGGGAAACCGAGAAAGATAATCAGCTCTAATGGTATGACAAAGCTTCTAAAAAAGGAACAAAGAGGTGTAATTGCACAATTATGTTCGCTAGATGTTTCCACATTGGAATCATCTATTTCTCCAGATCTCCAAAAATTCTTGGACAATCCTTCCAAGGTATTTGAGACTCCCAAAGGTCTCCCACCTATTCATGATCATGATCATGCTATTCATCTAATTCCAGGAAGTGTTCCTCCAAACATCAGGCCGTACAGATATCCCTATGCCCAAAAGAATGAAATTGGACGTATGGTTGCAGAAATGCTAGAGGCTGGTATAATTCAACCGATTCAAAGCTCTTTCTCTGCTCCAGCAGTATTGGTGCACAAGAATGATGGATCATGGTGCATGTGTCCGGATTATAGGGAGCTCAACAAGCTCACTATTAAAGATAAGTTTCCCATTCCTGTCATTGATGAATTACTAGATGAATTGAATGGATCAATTTACTTCACCAAGTTGGATCTTCGTTCAGGATATCATCAAATCCGAATGAAGACTGAAGACATTCCGAAAACAGCATTTAGAACTCATGAGGGTCATTATGAATTTTTGGTCATGCCTTTTGGCCTTACCAATGCACCTTCAACATTTCAAGGTTTGATGAATTCCATTTTCAAACCATTCCTTAGAAAATTTGTGTTAGTATTTTTTGATGATATACTAATCTACAGCAAGCCTTGGAAGGATCATGTTGAACATGTTGACAGGGTGTTACAACTATTGGAGGAGAAACAATTATATGCAAAAAGATCCAAATGTTTCTTTGGAGTACAAGAGGTGGAATATCTGGGTCATATTGTATCTCGTGAAGGAGTTAAGGTAGACCCTAGCAAAATTAAAGCCATTAAGGAATGGAAAATCCCCACATCCATAAAGCAACTGCGAGGATTTCTCGGGTTGACAAGGTATTATCGCAAGTTTGTTAAGAATTATGGGAGAATAGCAGCACCTCTAACAACATTATTGAAGAAAGATGCATTTTCATGGACTCCAGAAGCAACAAAGGCCTTCGAGCATCTTAAAGAGGCAATGTGCCAAGCACCGGTCTTAGCTACACCAGAATTCACAAAAACCTTTATTGTGGAATGTGAGGCTTTAGGAAATGGAATTGGTGTTGTTTTAATGCAAGATGAAAGACCCATTTCTTTCGAAAGTCGTCCAATCAAGGGAAAGTTTTTACACAAAGCTATTTATGAGAAGGAAATGTTGGCAATACTCCATGCACTTAAGAAATGGCGACCCTACCTAATGGGAAGACACTTCAAGGTAAAAGCAGATCATGATAGCCTTAAATACTTTCTAGAACAAATATTATCCTCTGAAGAACAACAAAAGTGGGTCACAAAGATGTTGGGTTATGACTTTGAAATCATCTACAAAAAAAGGAAGCAAAATGTGGTGGCAGATGCACTCTCAAGAAAGGATGAGGATGTGGAAGCATTGTTGTGCGTGTTGGTACCATTCCTTGACCTCCTTTTTTTCCTCTTCAAACACATCGTTTGCCTACCTTTTTCCTTCATACATCTCTTAGCCCCCTTGAAATTGATTAGTTAACAGTATTATAGTTGTTAAATACATTAGAATTGATTTATGAGTTTTATGTTAAAGAATTAGGGATTTTTGATAAAAAGACTACAGGAAGTTGCAACATCCTGTAATTGGTTTATTGTTTGACATATGGCATGACAGCTAAGCTAAAGCAAAGGGTAGGGATGAAAAATAGAATGTACAAGCATGGACGAACACCTATCCTACAGCAGAACCAACGCTCCTAAAGGCACGATCAATGACGGTCAGCATGTTGGCGACAAAAGCAGCAACAGCATAGGGTTCTAAACCGATTTAGTTTTGTTCCTTTTTGAAATCGGTTCAGAATGGAAACAACTTAAAAACTATGCCATAGCAAAAGCGGCAACAGCCGCATCACGAATGTACATTCATTTTGAAATGTAAACGTTGTAAAAACATATGTAAACACAGTTATGTGTTGTCAGTTAGGGGTTATCATTGTATCGTTTTGAAAACAGAGCTTTTGAACTTAATACCAAAAACACGGTTGCAGTCACGATTTTCATTGTTGCGTTGATTCTATAGTTGCTTAAGCACAGTCCAGTATACCTCTGAAACGCGGACAGGCCCTGCGTGGAACGGGTATACTGTCATTTCATTTCATTTGCAACTTCTGAATATTCAATAGTATGCACAGTGATTAGAGTTCAGTTTATGCTTTCGTTGATTCAATTAGAAATTCGTATGAGTAATGTTTATGATGGTAGCTTGAAGGATTAATCGCTGAGATCGTTGAATTGTATCCTGTAAGGGATCTGATCTTTCGTTATTATTAAGAGCATCTTCATGAACCCTGTTTCTCATATATTTGAATTCTAAGTGTGCTTATGATTTTAGTATATTTAAATCTTTCATGAATGATAAACATTGAATGCTGAGTGTTCACTGAACAGGGATTTTATGCACAGCATCCTCGTAAGGGGATTGAAATCTTGGTTTAAGTAATACACAGTGTTTTTAGGATAAGTAGATGAGTTGAGTGACCTGAGTGTCCAGGTGATAGGGAACATACCTCAACCTTCCGTAAAGAAGTTCTATAACCTACCATCACGAACACTTAGTTAGGAATCCTTTATGTCTATAGATTGTAGACGCATGCCTCGGAGTTTACTGATCCTGGTCAATAATAAATATAGCCTAATCTAGCACCCTAGATAGGACACTACATTTTGGCGCCGCTGCCGGGGAGGCGTACTTAAAGGATTTAAAAAGAAAAAAAAAAAAATTCAATAAACAAAAACGAGCAAAAACATAGATTTAGAAATCATGTTCATTTATGCCTAGATTTAGAGACAATCAAGGTAGATTCATAAGAACCCCCCATCCAAAAACTAACCTATCATCAGGAGCAGACTCTTTAGGAAATACAACACCAGCTGAGGAAGTCACCATACAAGCATTAGAGGATAAAAAAAAGTCAGGACAAAGGCTTACTCTCATCGAAAGGCAAACTTTATTAGCACATAAATCACAGAAGAAGCACTATCCTAGATCCTCCACACAAGGAGAAAGTAGCACAATGACCGAACAATCTTTCTTTAATCTCCTCTTTAAAACAAGTGACACTGACACAGAGGAACCTATTAAAATGGCTGAGGAAGGAGATGGATTAGCACCAAATCAAGGACGAAGAGATGAAGAAGAGTCAACCTTTAAGTTTCCTATACATGAACCACAAGAAGATGATGAGATCAAAATGAAAAACATACCTCCATCCGTGCTACCAAACTTTTATGGTATGGCCTCAGAAGACCCAGACTCATTCTTGTTCGAGTTTGACATTGTATGTCGAACATATGGTTACACAGATGATGCCCATAGGCTTAGACTCTTCCCAGCGACATTAAAGGCATCAACCTTAAGATGGTTCATGAGGCTTGGTGAGCATGCGATAATTGATTGGGATGGCATGAGAAGAATATTTCTAAGGAAATATCAACCTTATTGTAGATCCAAAGATTCCAAAGACGATATCTTTAGAATGAGCCAACAAGAGGATGAAACCTTGGAGGAATACTTAGAACGGTTTGTCTACAACTTACAAAAATCCAAACACCGAACTATGCCTCTTGATTTGATCCGCTCAATATTCTTGAAAGGCATTTGAGAGGAATACATGGATGATCTTAATTTGATGGGCAAAGGTGACATTTCTACCTTACCTTTTGAATAAATCGTTGAATTATGCGAAAAGTATTCAAGGAGCAAAGCTAAAATTGGAAAAAGAACCCTGTCATCCAAAGTCACAAAATCTGCTTCAGCAAGTGTCACAAGGGCTGAAATAGGGAATTTGTTAGAAGAATTTAAAACAGATCTATTAAGCACCCTAGGGAACTAAATTGACACTCTAAAAGCTAAGAAGAAACAAGAAGATGAAGATCAGATAATGGCTATCTTCTGCCCAAAATGCCGGAAGAAACATGCCTTAAAAGACTGCCCATTAGAAAACATCCAAGTTTGTGCTTTCTGTACTGAACATCATGATATATTTAATTGTCCTAAAGTTAAGGTTTTGCAGAACTGTAATATGGCAGCTAATGCAGAGATGGAAAACGTGTATTACATGGGCACAAAGAGACCATGGCAACCAAGGCCAACACCTCAAGGTATGTTTCCAAATCAAAATTTGCAATTTCCTGTAAATGATCAAATGTATGCTCAGAATTCATGGAATGTACCCATGCCATGGCAGCACCAAAATCACCCACAGCAACAGTGGAGACCATCTCAACAATACTCTCAATCCTATCATACATATCCTCAATCATACCAACCATATTCACAGCCATATCAACAATATCATCAGCCATACTCATCACATCCTCAACCATATCAGCAGTATCCTCAGCAGCAAGTTGTTTACCAACCTCAACCTACTCAACAAGCACTGCCTGCTCCTCCACCAATAAATCCACCACAACTACAATTTCCATCTAACTCACAACCTCCCGACCTACTCAAATTCCTGCTCAAACTGTCCCAAATCCAAATAACAGAGCAGAGAGGCCAGCCTACAATGTAGAAGAGGGAACCCCATATCCCACACTACCCTTGCAAAATATCAACTTGAGGTCTGGTAGGGTACTCCACAAAGATTCTCCAATAACAGATAAACAAGAAGAAAACACAGAAAATGAAAATGAAATGACAAATCAAAGAAAACCAAACGATGATACCAAAGATAAGCAGATGCAACCATTGCATCCACCTTTTCCAGACCGATTGGTCCAAATGAAACTTCCAATGTCTATACCACAGTTTGATGTTTTAGATGAGCTCAAGAATGTCTATATAAAAATTCCGCTACTGCAAGCCATAAAAGACATTCCCATATACACTAAAGCAATCAAAGAAATGTGTCTTAAGAAGCCCACTCGGAAAAGGATTGATCCACAAACCATTCATGTTATAGGACATTTAGCTGGCCTTATGACAAATACCATCTCGATGGAAAAGTATGTTGATCCTGGTATCCCCAGAGTTACTACAATCATTAACAACATACAGATTCCAAACACTTTAATAGATCTTGGGGCCGCAATAAATGTCATGACTCTTGAAACCATGAGAACACTCCAACTCATAAATTTGCAACACACAACGATTGTTCTAGAACTAGCTGATAGGTCTAAAGTGATTCCTGAAGGGATTTTGGAGGACATAATTGTTTCACTAGACTCTTGGGAGTACCCAGTGGACTTCTTAGTTCTTCAACCCAAATCCAATTTAGGAGGGCACCCTATCATCCTTGGTAGACCATGGTTAGTGACTGTTGATGCATTCATAGGATGTCGATCGGGCAACATGATCATTTCAAGAGGGACCGAAAGAAAACAACTCACTCTTTATCCATCGGCACAATCACCAGTAGTAACACACAATTTGTGGCTTGATGATAAATACAATGATAAAGAAGAAGTACAATCTGTTTTTAGCATTGACCAAATCTATGATTTCCAAGAACAAAATAATAATGATTTGGTAGAATTGTTCCTTTCTCAACCTGATATTTCCGAAAATTTGAGAAACGACCAATATCATGCTGCAGATGTACTTTTAGCCCAAATTTTTCAAGAAACATGCACCATTCAATCTTTGCAAACCACATTTCACGATATTTTTCCAGTTCAATCCATCACAAACACACAGAGTCAGATCATAGAGGTTAGTCCAGGGAAAACTCTGAACATAGGCAATCACCTAGACTCATCTCAGCAAGAGAAATTGATTCGACTATTAAGAAAATACCAGAAAGCATTTGCTTGGGACTACACCGATATGCATGGGATTCACCCCGACACATGCACTCACCATATTTATACAGATAGTACTATCAAACCAGTGAGGCAACCGAAGAGAAGAATGAACCCCATGCTCCAGGATATTGTCAGAGAAGAATTGCAAAAACTGTTGAGAGTTAATTTTATATATCCTATTTCTGACAGTCAGTGGGTATCCCCATTGGTTATAGTGCCCAAGAAAAATGGTAAGTGGCGCATTTGTGTTGATTACAGACAATTGAACAAAGAAACGCTCAAAGATTATTTCCCACTACCATTTATTGACCAAGTGTTAGACACCTTAGCTGGGAAATCATCGTTTTCTTTTCTTGATGGTTTCAGTGGCTACAACCAGATCAGGATAGCCTCAGAAGACCAGGACAAAACCACATTCACCTGTCCTTGGGGCACTTATGCTTATAATGTTTTGCCATTTGGACTTTGCAATGCTCCAGCTACATTTCAGAGAGTTGTATTAGCTATTTTCGCTGATTTAGTTCATGATTGTGTTGAAGTTTACATGGATGATTTTTCAGTGTACGACAATTCATTTGAACATGCATTAGAGAACCTTGAAAGAGTTTTGAAAAGATGTATTGAAGCTAATCTGTCCCTGAGCAATGAAAAGTGCTTTATGATGTTAAACGAAGGGATAGTATTAGGCCACTATATTTCTTTTCAAGGCATCAAAGTTGACCCAGCAAAAATCCAGATCATTGTTGATTTGCCAATTCCAAAGAATCAAAGAGAGGTAAGAAGTTTCCTTGGGTATGCAAGCTATTACAGAAGGTTTATTGAACATTTTAGTAAAATAGCTTTACCTTTGTTTAAGCTTCTAACAAAAGATGTACTTTTCAACTGGAATGAGAACTGCCAGCAAGCATTTGAAGCACTCAAAAAGAAGTTATCAACCGCACTAGTCTTAAGAGGGCCTAATTGGAGCCTACCATTTCATATCTTTACAGATGCATCTGACACTGCAGTGGGTGCCTCATTAGGCCAAAAAAAGGAATCTTGTAATTATGCCATTTATTTCATTAGCAAAAATCTAACACCTGCAGAGTCAAACTACACAGTCACAGAAAAGGAAACACTTGCCATCATATATGCTGTGAATAAATTCTGACATTATATAACTGGTTATGAAGTCTTTGTACATACTGATCATTCTGCCATTAGACATTTAATGAATAAACCAATAACTAGTGGCAGAGTTACCAGATGGTTATTATTGTTACAGGAATTTAACATCACAGTGTTAGATAGACCAGGTAAAGAGAATCAGGTGGCAGATTTTCTTTCTAGACTGCAAAATCCAGGTGAGGTTGTTCCGGTTGAAGATTCTTTCCCAGATGAAAATTTATTTGCAATTTCCATAGTGAATCCTTGGTATGCTGACTTGGCCAATTATTTGTCTACAGGAAGGACACCTCCATACTTTACTCCAAAGGAAAAAAAGAGACTAGTCAAACAAAGTGCTCGATACTCATGGATTAATGGCGATTTATTTTACACTGGTTATGGTATGATTATTAGAAGATGTGTAAGAAATGATGAGATAATTGATATTTTAAAATCTTGCCATGATGAACCGTGTGGTAGGCATTTTGCAGCTAAGCGAACAGCATTCAAAGTTCTTACTCTTGGATACTACTGGCCATCCATTTTTAAGGATTCCAAGAAGTATGTGAAGAGTTGTGACAGTTGCCAAAGAATGGGCAGGCCAACAGCTACAGACGAGATGCCACTTCAGCCCCAAGTTCACCTAGAGCCCTTTGAAAAATGGGCTCTAGACTTTATAGGACCCATTAACCCAACCTCCAATGGTAAGAAGTACATCTTAGTATGTACTGATTACGTCACAAAATGGGCTGAAGCAAAAGCACTAGTTAGAGCCACCGAACAAACAGTGGTAAATTTCCTTTTTGAAGAGATTTTTGTAAGGTATGGAGTACCAAGGGAAATAGTGACTGATCAAGGTACTCAATTTACTTCAAAGTTAGTGAAGGACATCACAGACAAATACCAAATCAAGCACATAAGAAGTACACCTTACCATCCACAGGCCAATGGGCAGGTGGAATCCACAAACAAAACTTTGGAAGGGATCATTACTAAAACTGTGGCAATGAACAGGAAGAATTGGGAAGAGAAGCTCAAAGATGCACTCTGGGCTTACAGAATTACGTGGAAGAATACTACAGGATTTACACCATATCAGTTGGTGTATGGCAAAGAGGTAATGCTTCCTATTGAGTTTCAAATACATACTTTTAAACTGGCTGCAGATTTGCAAATTGACCTGGACCAAGCACAACAAGAAAGAATTCAGCAGTTGAACCAGCTGGATGAAATGAGGCAGCAAGCAGAGGAAACCACAATCCTCATGCAAAAACAAAGGAAGAAGTGGCATGATGCACATATCAAGAAGAAGCAGTTCAAGGAAGGTGACTGGGCTTTACTTTTTGACTCTAAATTCAGAGATCATAAAGCCAAGTTTACCACCCATTGGATGGGCCCATACCAAATTATTCAGGCTTACGACAATGGTTCAGTCAAGCTCAAAACTATTGATGGAGAAGGTCATTCATTTACTGTCAACGGTCATCGCCTGAAACTTTACACTAAGCCCATCAGCAAGCAAAATTTTCTCCAAACAGTATCTTAACAAAGAGAGGTTGAGATACTGCAGCCTTCAGCTGCAGTATCCCTACCTTAGTTCATTTTATTTCAATTTAGAAATTCAAAAAGAAATTAAAAAAAAAAAAAGAAAAAAAAAAAAGAAAAATCTAAAAAAAAAAAAAAAAAAAACAAACACAACAAAAAAATAATAATAATAACAATGGGTTAGATGTGAAAACAAGACTCTGGCACACTCTAACCCCGAATTCTTACTTGAAAACCAATTCGTTGGCGGGTAAGAATTCCTTTTCTTTTGTTCCCTGTTTGATTTATCAACTGAATAATGACTTGAGGACAAGTCAAAACTTTAGTGGGGGAGAGAAGCATTAGCATTTTGTTCTCTTATCTCTCCATTGTAAATTCTTAAAGATTTCTTATCTCATCTCCTCACTGTAAATTTCCAAAGCAAGTTGTTTCAGCATTCCAGATTTCAATAAAGAAGTTGTTTTGTCATTGTTTATCTCAGAGGGACCTGGTTATAAACATTATGCAGGGGGACCTGTTCTGTCCAGAAGACCATGTTACCAACACCAGCAGTAATGGGACCTGTTTTAGACACATAAAAGGGACCTGTTAAGAGACTGTTACTTCAGGATTACTTCAACAGAGCTTCATCAAGTTTCTACAAGGATCCACAGGTTGCTGGGCACCAAGACTTCATCAAATACCAAAGATCAAGGAACCTGTATATATATAATTCTTTCTCCGAATTTCAAAGGAGCTGCATGAACATCTTCAAGATCTCAGAGGGACCTGTTGCATTCGAATCTATCTCAGGGGACCTGTTATGAACAGCAAAGAATAGTCAAAAGAGACTAGTCCTACCCAGCATGCCAATGCCACGCTTGAACAACCAACAAAAGTGTAATGTATTTCTTATTCTTCACATTTAAATTCTTAGATTAATTTTTAATGTTAAATTTAATAACTGTGACTGCTACGATCAATTTCAGAGACACCTCCATACCTATCACTCGTTATCCTATTGTTAATCCCTATCATCTTCCAATACTCCAACCCCTCTCATACTTATACGATTTTGTTAATCCCCTCTCATATCACCCTTTTCAATCTCTGTTACCAATCAGTTAGACCCTACAGCCATCCCAACATTTCTTTTTGGCCGGGTACCAACAGAAGCAGGACACGTGGTGAATTGTTTGGAAACCAAATGTCATGCAGGCTTGTTCATTATGTTTGAAACGACCGAATTATGATTTAACCACCCGACGAAGCCAAATGATGCAAACGACTACCCGAAATCATATCCAAGTACTTCATATATATATGCTTCTAGCGTTTCTATGATGGTATCCATACGACCAGTACAACCATTCCTTTGTTTCAAAAGATGAATATGTTATGAATTGAGTTAAGCCGGTTATTTCATTATCATTTTCAGTTGTTCTATGTTAGCATTCGACTCCTGTGACTTCAACAGTAAAGACTGAAAGTAGCAAGCGCCGCGAAAGGAAAATGTAGTTAATTGGGTTCGACCTCCATTACAAGACAGTTAATCGAGCATCGCTTGGGTTACTAAAGGAGCTAATGTTAAAGAGCCGAGGACGCCACCAGGTCAGCAGCATTGGGGCAGAAGATAAAAGGTAACAAATCAAAATTTCTTTGTTGAATTTGTAAAACATAAACAAAGAAGAGTTAGAGCACAACTCTCGGCCAAAATGACCAATAGGGTCGAACCAAGCATATTCGACATTTCCCAGTATCACGAAGATTGCATTTCAATTCTTAAAGAAATACAGTGGCTGCCCTTTTTAGAGAAATTTCGTGGAAGTAATGAAGAGGTCACCAAACAGTTCGCTTTTACATTCAACGGAGAGAAAGCTCTGATAGGTAATTTTTCATTCAGAGTTTCGGAAGACACCATAGCTCAAGCCCTAGGGATCAGCCCAGAAGGGGAGAAGTACTTCAAGACAAAGCAATTTAAAGAGAAATCATGGACCCAATTTATGTCCAGATCCAGGGTTTCGTCCGTTAATTGGAAGAAAGGCGTCCCAAGAAGTTGGCTGGTGCATCCCTGGGACGAGATGGTCTATATCATCCAAAAGTTTGTAACTTGTGAAGGCCGCTACAGTATTGTTTACTTGTACCATATCAAGTTACTGTTACATTTGAAAGGGCAGTGTGTTATCAGTCTGCCATACTTCCTCTTGCAAAGCCTAACCAAAATGTCGAAGACCATCCAAAAGCAGAAAGGTAACGAAGACAAGAGCCTATATCACTTTGGGCTAATTAAAATTCTTATTGAGTATGAATTACAGAGAAGAGGGAAAACGTGGAAGGAGTTCTTGGCTGCTAACCAAATTAAAGACGAAGAGGACAAGGAAGAACCACAGGAAAACTCAGGATTCATGAATGATATCGATGAAGAGATTCCTATACACAAAGCAAGCAAGGTACCTCCACCTGTTAGCAGTATAAGGACGAGGAAAATGAGAAAAGAGGATGCTCGAAAAGCAGAGCAAGATAAAAATTTTACCACCTATTCAAGAAGAACCAGGAGAACATCAAAGGCCCAGCTACAAGAAGACCAGCCTGAATCAAATGCACCTATGCCGATGGATATTGAAAGTAGTGCCCACTCACAACCTGGACCAGGAGCTGAGATGGAGGTTGAAAGCAATAACAGGCAAGAAAAAGATTCACCTCCTGCCATAAAGAAACAGAAGAAACTGGAGAAGCAAATTGAGAAGTTAAAGGAAGAACTAATGGAGGCTAATATGCTGGAAAAAGTTATCAAGAAAGAAAATGAAATGCTCAGAGCACATAGTAAAGAAATTCAACAGAAAAATGAAAAGTTAAGGGAACAAATTAAGGAACTTGAAGCTGAACAAACAGATATTTGTAAGTGGGCCACTAAATGGTACAACCAAAAGAAGGTCCTCAAGGAAAAGTACAAAAGTTTAAAGCATGAGCTCCATGGTCAGAAAGATGCCCAGGTGAAGAAGAATTGTTGAAGGCAGCAGAGGTACAAGCAGGGACAGAGTTCAGAGGAAGCACATCGAGGTTAGCATGAGGTCATGCTAATTCATTAAGTCGGGGAGAGATGTTGGTACCATTCCTTGACCTCCTTTTTTTCCTCTTCAAACACATCGTTTGCCTACCTTTTTCCTTCATACATCTCTTAGCCCCCTTGAAATTGATTAGTTAACAGTATTATAGTTGTTAAATACATTAGAATTGATTTATGAGTTTTATGTTAAAGAATTAGGGATTTTTTATAAAAAGACTGCAGGAAGTTGTAACATCCTGTAATTGGTTTATTGTTTGACATATGGCATGACAGCTAAGCTAAAGCAAAGGGTAGGGATGAAAAATAGAATGTACAAGCATGGACGAACACCTATCCTACAGAAGAACCAACGCTCCTGAAGGCACGGTCAATGACAGTCAAAGCACAGCATGTTGGCGACAAAAGCAGCAACAGCATAGGGTTCTAAACCGATTTAGTTTTGTTCCTTTTTGAAATCGGTTCAGAATGGAAACAACTTAAAAACTATGCCATAGCAAAAGCGGCAACAGCCGCATCACGAATGTACATTCATTTCGAAATGTAAACATTGTAAAAACATATGTAAACACAGTTATGTGTTGTCAGTTAGGGGTTATCATTGTATCGTTTTGAAAACAGAGCTTTTGAACTTAATACCAAAAACACGGTTGCAGTCATGATTTTCATTGTTGCGTTGATTCTATAGTTGCTTGAGCACAGTCCAGTATACCTCTGAAACGCGGACAAGCCCTGCGTGGAACAGGTATACTGTCATTTCATTTCATTTGCAACTTCTGAATATTCAATAGTATGCACAGTGATTAGAGTTCAGTTTATGCTTTCGTTGATTCAATTAGAAATCCGTATGAGTAATGTTTATGATGGTAGCTTGAAGGATTAATCGCTGAGATCGTTGAATTGTATCCTGTAAGGGATCTGATCTTTCGTTATTTTTAAGAGCATCTTCATGAACCCTGTTTCTCATATATTTGAATTCTAAGTGTGCTTATGATTTTAGTATATTTCAATATTTCATGAATGATAAACATTGAATGCTGAGTGTTCACTGAACAGGGATTTTATGCACAGCATCCTCGTAAGGGGATTGAAATCTTGGTTTAAGTAATACACAGTGTTTTTAGGATAAGTAGATGAGTTGAGTGACCTGAGTGTCCAGGTGATAGGGAACATACCTCAACCTTCCGTAAAGAAGTTCTGTAACCTACCATCACGAACACTTAGTTAGGAATCCTTTATGTCTATAGATTGTAGACGCATGCCTCGAAGTTTACTGATCCTGGTCGATAATAAATATAGCCTAATCTAGCACCCTAGATAGGACACTACAGTGCACCATTTATATTATCCAACCAGATTGGATAAACGAAGCAAGGGAGGAATGGAAGAATGACGAAGAAGTGTGGGCACTTATTCAAAAGTTACAACAAGACTCCAGTACGTCTGATACATTTAGCTGGAAAAATGATTCGTTATGGTACAAAGATTGCTTATACCTCTGTAAGAATTCCCAGCTAAAACAAAAGATTCTTATGGAATTGCACACTTCTCCCTTAGGAGGGCACTCAAGATTTTTAAAAACTTACCATAGGGTTAAGAAGGAATTTTTTTGGGAGGGCCTTAAATCAGATATTCAAAAGTTTGTGGCGGAATGTTTCGTTTGCCAACAAAATAAAGTTGAAACAATTAAGACACCGGGTCTATTACAACCTTTATCCATTCCAAGCCAACGTTGGGAGGAGGTTTCAATGGATTTTATCACAGGTTTACCCAAGTCTGAGGGAAAGAGTGTCATCATGGTGGTAGTTAACAGACTTACCAAGTATGCACACTTTTGTGCATTATCACATCCATTTAAAGCCAGTACAGTTTCTACCGCTTGTATGGAAACAATTCAAAAGCTACATGGAAACCCAAAGATTATTGTAAGTGGTAGATATCCCTTTTTCACTGGAAATTTTTGGACATAATTATTTTCTTGTCTTGGTACTCAGTTAGCTCATAGCTCATCTTATCATCCTTAATCTGATGGGCAAACTGAGATAGTAAACAAATGTTTAGAAGGATATCTTCATTGCTTTGTATCTGATAAACAGACACAATGGGTCAAATGGTTTCCTCTGGCTGAATGGTGGTATAACACTTCCTTCCATATAGCAACAAAAATGACCCCATTTATGGCATTTTATGGTTATCAGACACCATCCATCACATCATATCTAAGAGAAAATTCTAAGGTTCAAGTAGTGGAACATCACATCGAACATCAACAACAAGTCCTCTAACTCTTAAAGGATAACCTCGTGTTGGCACAGAATAGAATGAAACAACAGGCAGATCAACATCGTAGCGAAAGAAGTTTTGATGTAGGTGATTGGGTATTCCTACAGCTACAACCATATAAGCAAATGTCCCTCAAACAAGCTAAGAAGGATAATAAATTATCACCAAAGTATTATGGTCTGTACAAGGTGTTGCAAAAGATTGGTACTATGGCATACAAATTGGAGCTTCCTGCATCTTCTCGATTGCACCCAGTTTTCCATGTTTCATGTTTAAAGAAGGTTGTAGGTGACAAGCTGTCACTTCAAACAATATTTCCAGAACTTGACAAGGAAGGAAAAATTATATTGGAACCAGAAGTAGTCACAGAAACAAGAACTCGACAGTTACGAAATCGATCAATTTCGGAGTATCTTATCAAGTGGAAGAACTTATCCGCTGAAGATTCCACATGGGAGGATGAGAATTTTATACAGAAGCATCCAGAACTACTGAAGCGTTGAGGACAACACTTTTTTGAAGGAGAGGGGCATGTTGGGTCCCTATAATACTAGTGATTACTCCATTACTATTGTAGTTGTATCCCTTATTAATATTGTTGTGCCCCTATTGTCCCCATATTGCTATTACTATGCCCCATAGAATCCCTCTATTGTTATTTTTGTGGCTTTATATTATTATTGTTAGGTCAACTGGGTTATATTGTGACTCCTTAGACTCCTATATATAGAAAGGAGGTTTTGTCATTTGAATCATCCAAGAATTGTTCATTTGTGTAATGTAAAGGAGGTTTCCCCCTCGAATAGGCTGAATTCTAAGGTGTTGATCTCTCTTTTCTATCTTTTTGTGAGTTGGTTCCATAACAGGAACACACTGCAAACAAACTCAACACACCTATAGATAGTATGTATATAGTGAACTACGCAAAAGTGACTTAAGCATAGTATTTTTTTAGGTACATCCCATTTCTGGGCTACGCCAATGAATCTGCATCAAAATCAATAAGCTCGTAGGCCCCTTTAGCAAGAACATATTTAACAATGTACGGGCCTAGCCACATTGGCTCAAACTTCCTAGACCCTAACTTATCAAACTCTTGATCATACAATAGGACAAGGTCACCTTCCAAGAAGGCACGAGGCTTAACATTCTTATCGTATTGTGCCTTAATGTGTTTCTTATGGGTCTCATTGGCCATTGCGGCATCACGACGGATTTCATCTAAACGTGTCAAATGTAAGATATGCTCTTCTTCTGTGGAAGTGGCAGGGAGGAGTTCAACAACAAGTTTCAGAGATGGAATTTGCATTCGATAGGAAGGATTGCTTCCAGGCCATACACCAATTGAAACGACATGAATCTGGTAGCAGTCCGAACAAAGGTTCGATATGCCCATAAGGTTGCATAAAGGATAAGATGCCAATCCAATTTGTGGATCCCTATCATGCGCTGAAGCATCATTTTCAAAACTTTGTTGATCGCTTTGACTTTCCCATTTTCTTGTCGGTAGTAGGGAGTTGAGATCTCATGGTGAAGGCCCAACTTGGAAGTTATTTCATACATGATGTGATTATGGAAATTCTTTGCATGGTCTATAACTATATCCTGTTGTATACCAAACCTTGCAATGACATGATTGAAGATAAAGAGAGCAATTGTTTCATCAGTGTTATTGTATGTAGGCATCGCCTCGACCCACTTGGTAAAATAGTCTATCAGCACAATGATGTAGCCCCCCCCCCGCTTCCAAGTGAGGGTTACATGTCATAAATTCAATGCCCCATTTCGTGAAAGGTCCAACGATGATAACAAGGTGTAAAGGAGTTGGTGGAGCATGGGTTTTATGATCATATATCTGGAAAGCATGACACTTTTGGACTGCGAGGATACAATCGTGAAACATAGTAGGCCAAAAGTAGCCAACATGTAAAATATTTTGTGTGGTGGCATAACCAGACATATGTCCACCACATGCCCCAGCATGGCATTCATTTAGAGCTTTCTTGGCCTCCTCATGAGTGAGGCACCGTCAAAAAATCGTATTGATACCACAACGATAAAGGGTGTCGCCAATTATGATATAATTTTTATTGGATACATCATTTTTCAGAGTAAGAGGTATCAGACCATAAAGTATGGGTCTCGAGATATATGATGATGTCTCCGTACCATGGATCAAATGAATCTATCGGGAACAATGACTCATTTGGAGTAGAATCGTCAAACACTGTTTTAGTTTCGGAAGTGGGAAGGTTGCATATCAGTTTGACAAAGACTAAGGATTTCTTGGATTTGGATTTGATGAACTCCAAATCGAACTCCTGGAGGATGAAAATCCATTTGGAATATTTCCCCCCAGCAATTTTCGTGACAGGATGTATGTCATGGGGTTGCAATTAGAAGCACCATAGTCTTGCGAAGAAAGATATAGTGGCAAAACCTTTGGACATCTTGGACAACTGCCAAAGCTAACTTTTCAACATGAGTATATTTGATCTCAATATCATTTAAGTTCCAACTCAAATAATAAATGGGATGTTTGTCCCCTACGTTGTCCTCCTGGACCAATACCATAGCGATGGTAGTAACTGCATCGGCGAGGTATATGAAGTAATCACATTGATAATATGGGGGATACAAAAATGATGCCAAAACAAAACATATTTCAAAGCATCAAACACCTTTTGGGTTGTATCACCAATTAAATGGAAACCTTTTCTTCAACAATCATGTAAATCCTTTGGTCAATTTGGCATAATTGGGGACAAATCTCCATAGAAAGTTAGCCTTCCCTTGGAGTCGTTGTAGTTGAACAAGAGAGGAAGGAGTAGGTAGATCTAGGATCAACTGGAATTTAAATGGATCAATATGAATTCCTTGATTCGACACATCAAAGCCGATAAGTTCGGATTGCACACAAAACACGCACTTGTGCATAGTTACCTTGATTTTATAATGTCAACAATGTAGAAATATAGCCCTAAGATGCATGGGATGATCTACACGATGTGTCGAATGGGAAGGTAGGTCATCCAAATATGGTTGTACAATTTGTTTAATGTCATGGAAGAAATAATTTGCTGCCCTCTGAAAAGTTGCCCCAACATTTTTCAATCCAAAAGGGAGCTTTCGATATTAAAATATGACCCATGGACAAATAAATGTGGTTTTATGTTGGTCCAATGGGAGAATGTTGATCTAATTATAACTAGAAAAACCATCCATAAACGAAAATATCTCACTGCCAACACAATCATCAACAATCTAGTCGATAAACAGAGTAGGATAATTGTCTTTAAGACAAGCATGATTTATGTCCCAATAATCGATACACACACGTATTGTTCCTTGTTTCTTCATGACAGGAACAATGTTCAACACCCAATCAGTGAGAGGTATTGAGTAGATGAAACCAACACGGAGAAGTTTTTCAAATTCATCCTTAATAGCAACAACCTTCTGAGGATGGATTAGATGTAGGCGCTGTCGAACTAGTCTAACATCGAGATATGTTCTGATTTCATATGCAAAAATGTTTTAGATCTATGTCGAACATCTCTCCATACAACCAGGGGAAAATGTCTCGAAATTCCTCGAAAAGGGCATTATAGGTCTTGATCTCATCAGGAGAGTAAGACGCACCAATATGTAAATTCTCGACAATTCTGGGCTTGATCGAAATATTGAGAGGGATAGTCTCTTCAATATTTGACAAATTCTTCTCAGAATCAATATCGTGGATAGATACGGAATTCATAGATATCTCAACAACATTGGGTGAATAGTTATTACCAAGATTATCCTCGAAGGAATCTAGAAAGGAGGAACGATTATGATTCTCATCCCACAATGCATCATCTAACATCATGACCTCCATGATGCTTTCATTAATAGAGAATGTACGAAAGAATTGATCACAAGGTGCACCATAATCTAAGGAATGATCAACCCAATTGATTGAAGAGAAAAAATCAGAGTGTGTTGAATAGGCCAAATAGATGGCTTCATATTCAAGCTCAATAGGACTGAGAAACATGCGGTCACCAAAGGTATCAATATTAGATGCATTCGGTACTATCCAATGATCATATGGAGTAGTACAAGGCGATATCATGTTAATGTAGGCAGTCGATTTCAAGCTATGAGGAAGGGGATAAGGAAGAGGAGGGGGAAAGGAAAAGGTTCCCATAAGAGAAGAATCCTTAAGAAATACCACCCCGACATGCTGATATGGATGTGGGGTTTCTCCCACAAGAGGGATGCTTCCAGTAACTTGAGAATTATTGGCAAAGAAGGTGAGTTGATCAATGGCCACTATGCCCCCCTGGTGAGGGAAAGTTATCATTCTAAAATAAGTCGAAACAATAGCAGCCATAGCATAAACCCATGTACGACCCAATAGAAGGTTATAATCTAACGGTCTGTTAATAAATTCGACTTATACTGACATCATCTTGCCACCTAATTCAATTTGTAATGAACTCAAAATTCCATAAGGCTTGAAGCCTCTTCCATCAAAGGCCTTTAGAGTAGTCGGTGACTGATTTAGTTGAGGAGAGCCAATGGCCTTCTAACAAGAAAGTGACATGATGTAGGTGGAAGCTCCTTCGTCCACAATGGTTCGATGGATAGTCTTACTTCGCACAATAACTTGAATCATGAAAGCTAATTGCACTGGAAGTTTGGGTATATGAGTCTCATGATTAAAAATTACAAGGTTAGAATCTAAAGGATCAATAAATCTAATCGCGGCAAGTAAAGCATTCTTCTGGGCAGGAAAAATTTGCAACACCTCGAGAGTTGACATCGGTGAAGGAGCTTGAGCCATATCCTCAACTATGTTATAATTTTTTTCAGCTCTCGCACGAGGGTTGAATGTGGATTTATAAATAACACCATTAAGAGGCTTAAATTTTGAGTTAGTAGGAACTAGATTTGGAGCAGGATCCAAAGCAGATGAGGTACAACTAGCAGGTTGATCAGTATCCTGGCCAGTCAAGGGATTCAAATTACCTTAGTCCTTATTCCTTGTTGCCACCATAACTTAATTTTTCGGCTTGGTGGAGGAAAGCATCATAACCGAAGAAGAGGAAGCGGGATCTCGAACAACCATGTTAGTCTCCTTATTAGGAAAGGGGTCTGTCAAAACAACAAGTGCGATAGATGATTTAAGAAATTTATTTACTTCTGTGTGATGTGGACAATTGCAAGTGAAATGCTCCTCATTGCAGATTAAGAAAGGATAATGAGGTTTCCACTTTTCTTCAGAACACTGGTTATTTTGTTTATCCTCTTGAGAATTGTCTTTCTTCTTTTTTCCTTTTCCTTCCTTCTTACTTCCTAGTTGCTGAGATTTTCCTTTTTTGAATTGGACGACATTTATCTTAGAAGCAGAAGCCGCAAGAGTGGTATAGGACAGGTTTTGGTTAGCCACAATAGGAGTTGAACCAGATGGTTTTCTCATTCACTAATGGCTATCATAACTAAGCACACCATCAGCGACATGTGATTCTTTACCAGGAGGTTGTGAAACAGTATTCGAAGGTCACGGAGCATTTGGTATTTTATTGTAGAGTCTGACAGATTGAGTATAAATAATATCCAGATATTGGGCATGAGCAATTACTTGCTCTTCAGTCACAACTCTTCCTTTCACAACGTCTTATGTTATGGATGGTAACAGAGACTTAATAAATCATTCAACTAATAATTGGTCAGGAATTAAGGTTTTGACTAAACGACGACGATGTCGTCACTCATGAATATGATCAGAAATATGAGTGGAATCAGATTGTTTGAAGGAATTCAAAAGTTCAGTTCTGGTTTCATAGCGAATGGGCAACTGAAAATGAGTTAAGAACGTGGTTGCTAAGGCATTGAAATTGTTGAACGATGCTCGTGGTAATTAAATATACCACTTTGTTGTCGTACCTGTAATTGTTCGTTGGAAAAGATGAAATTGAATAGATGCATCATTTAAAGAGTTCGAAGAACACGATAAATGATATGTCATAACGTGCATAGATGGGTCTTCTCCAAGATTTCCATTGAACTTTGGGATATCACTAGGCAATTTCGTAGGAATAATCGGCCACCAAAGAGAGTGACAAATGGAATCATTTGTAAGCCAGGTCAGATTTGGAAATTCAAGGGTTGCCACAAATGGAAACTGGTGATTAAAGTCTAGTGGAGGGTATCCTAGGTAGGAAGGGATGGCTTGAGCAACAAGTATTTGCGCTCCTAGATAGGGAGGATTCTGATAACCTAGATAAACATAACCCTACTACCCAATTCTGGAATAACCTTGTTTTCCAGTTCCAGGATAACCTTGCAAAGGTTGAAATGGATGGGTTTGCATTTGTTGACCTTTGTAAGGCTTTTGAGGAATACCTTGATATGGTTTCCCTATGGTATTTTTCATCATCTCTACGTAAGGTGGGATAAGTTGTGTTTGCACCATGTCATATACAAGTTCACCTATTTGAATTTGAGGGATAGTCTGACTAAGCGATGGAGGTTGCAAGGCACCTTAAAGAGGTTAGGTAAGTGGGACTTGGGAAACCCCAGGTAACGGTGGAAGAGATTGAGTTAAAGGTGCAACCTGTAAAGGTTGACTTACATGAACTTGAGCTTGAATAGGTTGAGAGATATATTGAGGAATAGGAATCTGAGATGTAGGCAGAACAAGTTGAGAGGTATGAATTTGATTCACAACCGAGCTAGGTTATATAGAAAATGTAGGTTGCCAAGAATTGATAGTTAACCTGGATATGGAGCACTCGAATGAGGTTGAGTACTAGTTTTTGGTACTTAATGAGGAGATGGGAACATTCCGACAACAGGTTTCCTCCCTTGCTAGAAGAGGAGGGGAATATAGAGGCAACTTCCCCCCAAGAGGAGGGTTCCCAGTATGAGTTGGATTGGGTTGTTGTAGGTGTCCATACCCACTAACATAAGGACCAGATTGTTGCTCTACCGAAGGTTGAGAGGTAGGAAGAGGAGAAAACTGTGTAGCGCGCATCAAAGAAGTTCTAGATGGGATTCCAGAAGAAGATGACATGGGATAAGTCTATGGATTGGATGTTGCACTAGAAAAGGTACCAGATAACAAGTGGTAACCAAGCGGGATGGACGGGCCACCATATAAATATATCTCTGGTGATGTTGCAAACATAAAAGAAGTTGCAACATCGGTTGTCTCGGTCATACTAGTAGATATGGACTAAGAAACCATATCAGGCTCAGTCATGGTTAAATTTCGGAAAAAGGATCATCAGGGGAAATTCAAGGGTGATTAGAAAGGAGATGAACCAGACAAAGGAGCTTGTGATGGAGTATGAGGAGAAGGAAAATGATGGGCCTAGTAAATATGAGTACCTCTCAAAGGGATAGGAGAGGAAGGTCGAGGTTCTGGTTGAGGAATCTCCTCAAAGCTCAGAAGACAAGGAGGAAGTGGTTCACCGTCGGGTCTGAGATATATAGTTTGGGGTTGTGTCTGAGACAGAGAAAGAAAAAAGGAAGTGCCTGAAGTAACTTGTTTAGTTAACTAAGGTGCCTCAGTGTCTATAACCTTAGGTTGTAGTGTTTCTGATTCAAGATATTTAGGTTCAATAAACTCAGGTAACAAAATCTGTGGTGCTTCTGTTTCGAATGTGTTGGACTCACCATCCAGCGAAGAAGTAATGTCAGGTTCAGTACTCACGGGAAAAGAGGATTCTGGTGGACTAATTTCAGATGGAGGACTAGAAGGAGTAGCTCTCGAAGTACTAGATTCGATAGTCTGCATCTTTTTTTATTCTAACGATGCCCACGAGTTTCCTCAGGTGGAAGAGGAGGCAATCTTTGCATCCTACACGAACAAAAGGGTTGAGGGGGTTTTTCTTCCACACTGGTTTAATAAATTTTAGAAATTAATAACAAAAATAAATCAAAAAAGGGTAACTAGGAAAAAAGGGTTAACCAAGCAACTGTGAACTGTAATATACAACCTTAGAGAACCAAGAATTTACGTAGGGCAGGAAATCTCCCTGAATGTTGTGTTCAGTGTATCACAGTGTACAAGGCAATCAACTTGGTTACCTAAGGTGAGGATAGCAACCTAGTCTGGACTTCCAAAATATACACGAAGGTACGTGGAAGCGCAGTCCATGTTAGTGTCGTATAATGTGTAATCGTATGATGGGAGCATTCCCTTATACTTTTCATGCGTGGAGCGCCATCTAATATACCCAAAGGTACGTGGAGAACGGTCTGATACACTTACGTATGTGGAACAAGATATCACCTCTGGAACGCAATGCTGGCAAAAAATGATAGCTCCCATGTCTATAGACATAGAAACACGTCTCTAGCCTAGACCTCTAGATGTTTGCATTAATATTTCAAATGCTCCTTAAGATTGATTCAACTAATTTTAAAGTTTATCTTGAATCAAGTTTCAATTTTCAAGGCTCACCGCAAATTTCACCTGAATATCCTAGAGATGCAATCTAGCATGATAAAATGAAGTCTTTTCTTTTCAATGTACAAGAGGGAAGAAATAAAAAGTAATGCAACATACAAAATACAACAAACAAAACTTGTTAAGTGAATTTCCCTACTGCAACTATTCTAATTTCGAATTTCACACACAAAACCCTAAATGCAATGCAAAATGCAAAATGATGAGATTTTTCTTTTCAATCCTCTTAATTTCCAAATGAAATGAAAACTAAGATTCTTTCTAAATCACTGATGAGAGAAACCACATAGAGTGATGATTATAATATCAATTTCTTCAAACAAGCAATGATCAAGCAAAAGTTCGCCAATTGTAGTGCCCCGCTCTAGTTGACTAATAGTGATATGACATTAACATTTATTTAGCCCTAAGGCCCACACTTTATTCTTTGAGGACCTCAGGTTGAGGATCCGGACACATGACTCTATTATTAGTGGTTGTGATATTAGTGGTTGTGATGTTTATGTATGTTCTCCATTGATATTATGATGAAGATAGCATTAATGGTTATGTATGTTATCTATTGGTATTATGATGATCGTAGCATTAATGGTTATGCATGTTCTCTATTGATATTATGATTATTGTAGCGTAAATGGTTATATTTGGTCTCCATTGAATTTATGATGATGATAGCTGTAAAGGATACGTATGCTCTCTATTGATATCATGATGATGATAGCTTTGATGGATATGTATGTTTTCTATTTATGTTACGATGTTGATAGCTTTGATGGATATGTATGTTTCCATTGATGTTATGATGATGATAACCATGATGGATGTGTCCCCTATGTTACCTACTTGCATTAGTTCTGGTTCATAATGAACAATTATGCGAATGACTAGGTGATATTGATGATGTTATTATGACAATGACTAACACTGAGAAACCTTGTTACTGATGATTATTGAGTATGGCAAGAAACCACCAGAGGCACTCGCATATGACGAGTTGACGACACCTGGTTTGATGAAAATTTATATTTTGTCTTTGAAATTCTAAGTCAATTTTGAAAACCTACTATATATGTTTATCTATATTCTGATGATATGTTAGTGGTTGTAGGCACAGATTAGTTGTTTGGCTGAATGACTCATATATGGGTGATGGGGTTGTACAATTGGATGGAACTACATGGGAGGGGTGGGACAGTGTCCCTGATCTTACCCGCTAGCACTCCCGTTGTGACTGGGCTGGAAAGGTTGAAACACCTTCGCTTTGAAGATCATGATGTCATGGGGGCAGGGCCCAAAGTTGGGTCGCTCATGATGATTTTACTAGGGGGCGCGCATCAAGGCAGATTCCTTGATCCCTAACACCATTAGTCTCACTATAGCAGGCAACATAAGAGATGATAGTGGTCTATGTCGTTTCACCTATACTTTCCCCTCGTAACCATTGAATGCTTGAAGGGAAAGTGGCATGGCACCCTTGGAACTTCAAGGGAATTTCTTGAAGGGCACAGCCAACTTGGCACCCTTAGCATCATAAATAAACTGTTAAGCGTGACACCCTTAGAACTTCAAGGGAAGCTCTTGAAGGACATGACCAAACTTGGCACCCTTTGAATCATTATAAATAAATTAATTAATAAATATAATCAAGATATGAAAATTAGGTAAATTCACATCAAGGGTAAATGATGTTAGAAACCGAGGTAATTAAATCAAGAATAAAACTTGGGTTAAGAGGATCATAGGAATAAGTAAAATATTTTACCTTAAAAACTCTACCCTTCCCATGTTGGAAAATATTAGGTAGAGAATGTAATTTAATTAGGTAAAAAGGGGAAAGAGGGACATAAATGTAAGGATAAATATTAATCCTAAAATATTTAAACATAATTAAGAGAAGAGGATGGTGAATTAAAATAAGATTAATAAATTAAATTTTAGAGAAATTTAAAGAATCTCCATATGGCAACAACCAACATAAGAATATCCATATAAGAGATAACTTGAGTTAAATTAGGGAGTAGATAGGGGATCAAATCTTGGCTTATCAATTGACTTTAGTAATGAACACAAATTAAGGAGTAAAAAGGGGGATCAAGAGACAATTAGGAGAAGAAATAGAAATCTTGTTGAAGTGAGGAAAAATATTATTTTAAAATTAAAATTTAAGTAAATAATTTTGGAGATCCTTGATGAGAGAGTGACACATGGGTGGATGAATAATCAAACTATTGGATTATCAAAAACAATTAATTATGCATGAAAGTCCAAGTGTCAACTATAAGGACTCCTATAAAAGAAGGGGTAGGCCATGGGAGAAAGGACTTTTTCTTTACCCTATTTTTGGATGGATGAGACTATGTCAAAGTAGTGACTGCGAGCTATAGTGAGTTTGGTGAGGTAGAGGACTTTAGAGAGGGGACTTTTGAGCCAAAGAGTGCTCTCCTCTACCAGCTAATACATTCCTCCATTGAACAACCCCATTGTAGTTCAGGGGTCTGTGGGGAAGGAGAGTACCCAAGGAGTAGGCTGGGAGGTCAACTGGTGGGTCATTGCATTCGGATTAAGCACGTCGACATTCACTTGGAGGCGACCGACAACGAAAGAAGGAAAATAGCAGCAAGTCAAGTTTGAATCTCGTCTCCTGGTGAACGGTACCTATGTTGTTATAATATTCTTTTGTATGACTTTATTATGGTTTTAGTTAATAACATGTAGATTAGATGATATGTTCAATAAAGTGAAATTCAGGAAAGTTTTATATAATGCTTAATAATTTTTGAGTTTCCAATGCTATTTTCTTATAGTTGTATTTTTAGTATTAAAAAAATTATAGGGTTGGTCCTTACACTAATGACCTAAATGACAAGAACAGAGCAAAATCCAAACAAATTCTTATCAAAGTTTATAAAACCCAAAAGAAAACTAAGTGAAGGCTTTTCAGAGAGAATGACACAATCAGAGACAGCGAGAAAACAAGTTGGACCAAAGCAAATACAAGAGGAAGGCAAGAAAAGCATTTTTTTGTATCTTACAGGGATCAGTGCAGGTGCAGAACAGGCATCAGTGCTTTGCAGCGCAGGTATAGAGAAGGAGAGGGTGCATTGAAGCCCTATGTCTCCAGACTAGGGGGTGCGTTGAGGAAGATCCGACCAAAATACAACATAAAAAATCAAACCAAGCTTAGGAAAGGGTTTTCTTAGGGTCAATCAAGCTCTGAGTCAATCAATCAAGATCGGTTTAAGAGGTGAAAAAGGTGTTAATGTCAAGGAAAGCACTAAGGTCGTCAATTTGGTATGCAGAATTTATGATTGCAAACAAAAATGAATTCCCTAGACCTAGTGGACTAGTCTAGAACAACATAAGACAAAGAATATAGAGTTTTCCTTAAAGAAGTTAGAGAATGAAAAGAATCATACCTTGAATCTATAACAAGCTTCTCATTCGCCCTCGCTTGTAAGCTCCAATTGTAGCTCCAAGTGCTATAATTAGAACCTGCACACACGACTGAAACAAAACAAAAAAGAGTATCTACAACAACCAAGTAGCATAATCTAACATCTCTATTCAATGAACCACCAAGGCATTGAAATACATGAGTGCAAACATAACACATATAGGATAACAAGATACTCTTTGTATTAATAGAAATAGGAGAGAATTTACAACCATAAATAGTAGTTGATTTTGTAGATGACTCCCCCAAGTTGACTTGTCCTTCCTTTCCACAAAGCACACTTCAATATCAACCCTAATGCATGAAGATGGTGACTCCTTTAGGTTCAAATTAGCAACATAAGGGCACAACCAATCTCCAAAAGCCAACCTTGATGCTATGGATGACAATAAATTTATAGGAAAAGGCTAGTAGTTTAGGCTTTACCATTATGGGCTTGAGATCCACATATGATGGTAGGATGAGCTCAAGGGATAAGAGGTGAAGTTTCCAAGGGAGGATCAGGTAGGATTCAAGCTCTTATACATGGTAAATAGTTAAAACAACTCTTGGAAGCTTCTGGAAGAGGAAGTTTCATAAGACTTTTTGGAAAGGTCATGCTTAGGGATTTGTGAAGGGATGATGACAACTTGTTCACAGATGTTGATTAATGTAGTTTGTAGGCCTATTGACCATATGTGACAAAATGGACTATAACAATGAGTTACCCCAATCTTTGTTTTTCCGTCCTTCATATACCTTTTGCCTTTTATTGATTTTTCTTTTATAACTTCTTGATGCTCCAAGGAATGAGAGCATGATGTGTAAAATATAGCAGTGATTACCCCCTTAAGGTTGGGCAGTTCATCACCCACTAGCGGTTGGGACAATCATGGGTTCCTTAATGATGTAGGGGGGCAATATGAGGGGCCCAAGGAACCAGGGTGATGGCCATGATGATAGGGGTAGAGCTCATGTTGACTTTTTCCCACATGCTAATTTGTATGTCCCTGCCATCTTTTTCATTTTATGGTACATTTCTTGTTGAGAGTGGCTAAATTATGTTTTTTACCTTTTTTTTTAGCTGCATTAACCTTAGGAGAATCATTCCAAGCTCGACCCAGAGTGTGGACAAGGGGAAGGGAAAGCTAACTCCTTGTGGACCCAATGGACAAATGTGGACCCAAATGGGAAATATGTGAAAATGGGTTATAATGAGTGGAGGGGAATGATGTATGTCGTGTCAAAATCGAGACCACGCAACCAAAATCGAGGTTTCCCACGTAGTGCCACTCCTAAATCTAGTAGCCAATAGAGGAGATCCCATGGGACTAAGATACAAGGTTAACCACCAAGTTGGACAAGGGGACAAGAATACAGACCAAACCCATTATTTCCGCTAAATCCCCCTAGCACTAATCCATGCCCAAACTTGTCTATGATAAGTACGCAAAAATATCCAACTACATAATGAAAACCATACCTTTGGGGTTGGAAGGCCCACCTTCAAACATACAATCATAATAGATGGGCGAGGGCACATAATGACTGGTTCAGGTTGCGGAAATGATGGCACATCGAGCTATCTGGTGGTTGTAAGGGGTTGTTGGTTGTCGACTGAAAACAATCTAGGAGAAAAAATTCTCCTATGGGTGTCACCCACGAGCGGAGGGTAACAAGCACCACATAATTTGGATCTATGTTCTTGACGAACTGTAGTAGATCCATGGACAATTTTTGCTAAAGCAGACCTAATACAAGACTTCCACTTCCACTATTTTGAAGATAGATCCATGCCCTGATCTGAAGAGCACTTTAGCATTATTTTGAGGCAGTATTTGCCAAGACCTAATGCATTTCTTTTGTGGGAAAATTTAGCCCTAATTAGAGGCTTAGTTACACAAGGTTGAGGAAAATTCATGGACAATTTGAAGGATGTCTGAAGGTGATTTAAATTAAATCTAAAACCTTTTTTATGCCCTAGTTTGAAATTCCTAAGCATAAATATCAATGTTATACCTGATTTTAGTGGGCATATTAAGGCAGACTTATCTGAGATTTTTCGATCCTCCAAAGTTTGGCATTTTGTTGAGTATCCAACACAAAGTTTCGTTGGTTTGTGAGGCAGATCTGATATGTATTATGGAGCATTTTCATGCCTTGATTTCAGTCACTTTTGAGGCCTATTTCTGTAAGTCCATTTGTTGTCTGATAGCACCCTATTTACATTTCCCTAAGGCAATTTGAGCCCTAATGCAAGCTGGATTGAACTATTGTTTTTCAAGCCCTAATCTGAATTCTTCTAAGACATCCCATAGTCAATTTGTATATTCAACTTGAACAAAGATAATTCAAGGACTACTTCTGAAGTAGAGTAGAGTCCTTGTTGAAGTTTCTAAAGCCCCAAATATGAGATTGTCAGTTGAAGTTTGCAAGGTCATCTTGTTGGGTTAATTGACAGTTATATGGTCTAATTCAAGTTGAATTTGAAGATTATTTCTTCCTAGAACATTTTATAAAGGGTACATCTAAAAGCAGGTTTCTGAGGCATTATGTTTCCTTTATTGAAGACTCCTTTTTTCCATAACTACATTGATCTGTGACAACCTTTTTGTGGCACATTTTTTGGAAATTTGGCATATGTTTGAGGCTTGGTTCAAGGATCTATAATAAAGTGAACATGTGAGCATAGCTTACCACAATTGCAACATAGGGAGCATCGTTACTAATCTAATTTGATGAATAAGATTGATCAAAATATGATACAGTTGTTGCAGTGAGCAGAGGTGCATGTTAGGGCTTGTAATATGTTGTTATGGTAAGAGTAAAAATGTTGAGCTCAGAGTTGGGACTTGTAGTTGTGACAGTTCAAATCAAATTGGTTATTGGTTATTTGACAAAAGCATAAGCAACAACAATGTAATAGTTTGTTGGCATCATTGACAGTATAAGTTGTTATGACAACACAATGTTACAAGTTACTAAGGTTCAGTTATTTTGTTGGTGGAGATTAGGGCTTGATGCCATGGTTGACCGCGTTTGGTTGTCTTTCTTATAGGATTGTGTTGCTATGGTGATTACTACTAATGTCTAAAGAAGTATAGTTGCTAGAATAGCACTAATAGTAAGAGGTTGCAATAAGATTATTGATTTGTGTGAGCAGGGAGACAAAGTGAATCTAGTATTTGACAGAGTTGATATGTTCAGAAAAGCTAGGGCTTGATTTGTTAAGCACATTTGATCTTATGCTTTTGATATGCAGAGAGGTATTTTTATGTTGTTATGATTGAGTAAAGAGAGGCGCATGGATCCAGTTTGAAAATATATGAAACGTGGTCCATTATGGTGAGCTGAAGGTCAAAACCTTCAAGGCAAGTGGTGGCTTGTTGAGTAGGGTGGCAAGGTGGTGCAAGGCGAAGATTGGAGTCTCCTTCAGGTTGGAGCCTGAGAATACTTCAGGGTAGCAGAGTGGTGCTAGGGCAGGTTGTAGCCTGTGTAGGGTTTTGGAGCATCCTTTCAGTCAAAGCTGATAAATTCCTTCAATTGGTGCTAGGGCGTCCTTTCAATTGGCGTTGATAATCAAGGGGTTGGTGCCTCCTAGTTGTAGCTAGAGAAATTTGGAAGTTGGAGCTTCTTGTTGATGTAATCTTTAAAGACCTATCGTAAGAAGCATTTGGTGGTTTTTCTCCCATAAGAGGTTCCACCTAAAAATCTCATGTATTGTCATGATGTCGTGCATTGTTTAATGGTGTTGTTAAATGTTCATGTGATATGATGTCAATTTATGTTTGATCTAATGCTAATGTAAATTTAATGCTTTGAAGATTAAAAATTGACTAATGGATGGGAAATATTGATTCACCTGCTCTCAATGTTTTCAAAAATGTCCACTAAAACTAAATGTGGTGGAATCTTTAAAAAAGTAAAGAATAATCTTGCTTGTTTTAGGGTTTTATTTCAACTTTTGGAAAGCTTTAAGATAAGTATTTCCAGATCACCATAATTTTAATAAGTTAAAGGTTCAAAAAGTGTTATAACAAATCTTTTGAAATTGTGATTTAATGTGAGTGTAAGCAAGCAAGGCATTTTAAGAAAGTATTTTTTTTATTTTTGACTATCTTAATATCACAAAGTTGACAAATTCTTTTGAGCCACCATATTTGGGGAATTATTTCACTAGAGAGCTTATGAAAGTTTGTTTTTATTTTAACACTTGATTTTCTTTGTTATTGTAATGAAAACAAAGATGTACTTTTGATCTTCTATATTAGGGTGGATCACTCCATGATAATAACTTGACTTTTTTTATTCTCTGATTTTGTATCCCATCATAGTGTCTCTTTAAATTTGAATGTGACAGTATTTTCAATAATTATTGTTTCTCAATTTTTGATGTGACATTTTCAATATTATTGTTATTTTACAGAATGACCTCTTTCCTTATTCCTCGATTTAGAATCCTCGATTAGCAAAGACTTTGGATATCTTCATTCCACTCCCCCTTAAGTTGCAACTAATTTTCACTGGAGTTTGAAACAAGCCTAAAAAGCCTATCGTCTTCCACGTTTTTTATGTCATTCTTGTACATTAGATAACTAGTCATAATCATGCTCTCAATGGAGAAAACAATCACTTTTATGAAAAAGATAAGATATGGTCTATTGTTTTTAATATTAAGATAATAAATTATAATACATTTTTGAATTTATTCTTTCTCATGTTCCATTTAAAATAAGATATCGAATCCCTATAAAACCTGTCATAATAAATGAGATTATAAAAAGTGATTTGTGAGTATAAATATTATGAATTGGTCACTGAACTTGTTGAAAATTATAACATGTAAGTTGTTATTATTATTATTATTATTATTATTATTCATCTTCATCTTCATCTTCATCTTCATCATGCTTCCGGATTGTCTACCATGAGTGGGCTCTTGTTTCCATGTTTTATAGAAAAAACATAAAGCTAGCTTGAAATATGCCTATCTCGATAAAAATGATATTTATTTTTATTCTGCACAAACATTTTGTCAGCTATGGAATTATGTTTTTAATGTTTAATAACCACATCCGCATTCAATTCACACGTGAAATTTGTAGAAATCAATGAACTATCGATCACTTGAAACTTTATACATACTAGTACTTTCCTAAGTCATGTACACCAACATTCCACTGAAGAATTTGGTCCAAGTGGGAATTTAGTAATACTCACATCCATTTGTTTGTTCTCCGTAATGAGCCAAGGGATGATAGAATCACGTTCACGTTACAGGGTCATCATTCTCTTAACTAAAAGTAAAGTATGTAGTGTCTCTAACTGGCAAATGCCCATTCCTTTTGTACATCAACATTGACCAAGCACAAGCAATGCTTCTCTACAAGGACAGGTACACATACCAAAAGAAATCTGAATCTCTAACCTCTAGGCATCAAAACTTTTGTAGTCAGCTTATACTGCCAATGTTCTTGTTTTTTTGACACAATGTAGGGAGACCAAACTCTTTTTTAGGTACACTAAGCTTTGACCTCCATGGATCATTATGCAGCTTGTAGTGCAGAACCTGCACACAAGAACACATATTTTATATATTCACTTAAATGTCCTGTATAATCTTCTCAACACAAGATGAATCTAGTCACATTGCTACTAGTTGAAGTGTAAATAAGCACACAAACCTGTATAAATGTGGATATCACATCATCTCCTGCAAAGAATGAATATTGCGAAGCCCAATCATCTACGTAACCATGGGATTTATTTTGCCTTATAGCTTCCAACATAAAAGAATCTTGATAAATAAATCTTTGCCTGAGCTTCTGCACATTGACCAATTTGAATTCCAATTCTGTTTCATTGATTGCCTGCGAAAATGCAGAATCAAATCAAGAATGACTACAAATATAGTGACCAGGTTGAATGGCAGTAGATTATTTATTTTGACCTCAACATTAACCATAAATTATTGTAATGATCCAACAATTAGTTGAAGTATTTCAGTACTGAATGTCAATTGCAGAACAAGATTTGGGGTAAAGCAATGCATACTCTCAAAATTTGAACTAAATGAGGAATATCATCCTCCGCAATGCGAACAGCAAAACTGTCATAATTCAGCACATTCTCATATGCAAGTTGTATAC
Source organism: Pinus tabuliformis (assembly GCA_031772625.1). Classification (NCBI taxonomy): domain Eukaryota; kingdom Viridiplantae; phylum Streptophyta; class Pinopsida; order Pinales; family Pinaceae; genus Pinus; species Pinus tabuliformis. Next base: position 1,329,771,134 of record CM062819.1, on the reverse strand, counting down.
CATCCTGCAGAAGCCAAGCAAACTTGAGCACATTCTCATGGCAGAGTACACATCATTCTGCAAAAGAACAAACAATATTGTGGTTTCTCTCTCTCTCTCTCTCTCTCTCTCTCTCTCTCTCTCTGCATCATTGGTGAATTCAGGCTCAGTCTATCAAATATTGCCAATCTCACATGCCAACAAAACATAGTAATTATAAAGCAGACATATGGTCTGATATTTTTCTGTCAGCAGATATATATAAATGACTTTATTCTTGAGGATGTACTCAATTTAAATTCACTGAAAGAGTGATGGAAGAAGGAAGATTGACAGTAATATCTTGCACAATTGTTGTATCCAAAGATGCATGCTTTGTAAAAGAAAAGTACAAGACGAGGAAGCCTTGCAAGTTATAGTTATCATTTGAATATAAGCATTATCCATATTTGTTATGTATGAAATACTTAAGATTGTGTAATGTTGCCCCTAATTTTGTCAAGAGATTCGTTGATCATGCATAGTCCCTTCATTGAATCCACCTAGGGTTTGGACATGACACTTGCTTCATTCAAACTTTTGGGCATATTCACATTTCCCAAGGCAGTTCGTGTATATGGAGGTGCTGGTCAAATCCTCTGAGACACAATTGGACTATTTTCGATTGCTTGGGTCCCCCATTGACATGCCATATTGAGGATTCTAGAGCGCTAACCTAATTTGTCATCTTTTGAGCTATCCTACACTTGATTTGAGGGCTGACCCCACTCATTTGGACATCACTCTAATTGTTGGGGGTTTTGTGACCCATTTTTTGACTTGAAGGATTACTTCCATGCTTCATGGAGGTGTCTTCACTTGAGATATGGACATCATGTCTTGAAGACATATTTTGAGGGTTTATGAGCATTATTTGAGGATTCACCCCTTTTAGAGGGCTTTATTGTTGAAAGAAGTTTTCATTGATGTCAAAACCAAGCAAATAAGAAGCCTCCTTGATCTTACCTGAAGCATTGATGAGAAGCACTTGGAAAACTTTCTAATCAATCTCGGGAAGATCCAAAGAATGAGCACGAGTGATCAAGTACTCACAACTGTTGGCTCTTCCCACGTCCGAGGTTGTGGGCCAGATGCAAACTGAGGCCTACTCTTATGGCGCACACTACACAATAGGTTCCTCATCTTCAAGAGCTTTCCGACATCATTCCCTAATCCTGTGAGTTATGACAGGGGGAAATGCAGCTCGGTGTTCTCGATCAACTGTGACCACTTCCCGGAAGGGTCATGTCCATAAGTCCAAGCTACTCTCTAAAAACCAAGAAATTTCCTTTCGATAAAGACTTGGTAAGAATGTCAACTATCTGATCATTAGTGGAGATGTAATGGAGCCTCACTACTCTCTACACCATATCCAGGATATGGTGATACTTGATCCCAATATGCCTGGACTTGTCATGAAACACAGGATGTTCTGCAAGACGAAGCCCACTCTTATTGTCACAATATATAACTGTTGTGTTTGGAACTTGCTCAAATAGTTCCCCAAGAAAGCTTTCTCAACCAAACAACCCCACAACTAGCCATGCTAGCAGCAATGTACTCGGCTTCAGTTGTACTTAGTGCAACAGACTTCTGTTTTTTTGCTCATCCAAGAGATCATGGAAAATCCCAAGCTAAAGCAGCACCCATAAGTGCTCTTTCTATTAGCAGAATTACCAGCCCAATCAACATCAGTGTATCCATGAAGTCTTACATTTTTAGCAATGTAATCTAATCCTAGATTGATAGTTCCATGCAAGTATCTGAGTACATGTTTTGCAAGGATCCAGTGAGCATGAAAGGGATCAATCATATGTTAACTTAAAGTGTTTACAGCAAAGCATATGTCAGGGCTAGTGTTTACCAAAAACATCAAAGCACCAACAAGTTATCTATACTTTGTGGGATTTGCCAAATTAGGTCCTGCAGCTTTGCCAAATAATTTCTTAAAGTTCAATTCCATAGGAGCATGCATGGACTTACATTCTACTATAGCAAATCTTTCAAGAAGCTTAACAACATATTTTCCTTGAGAAAGATAAATTTCACTAAGTCTTTCCCAGACCTCTAGACACAGAAAGTAATGAATCTAACTAAGGTCTTTCATTTCAAATTCAGTAGCTAACACCCTCTTACACTAGCGGATAAGAGGTTTGTTGGAAATACTGAGAGGGGGGTATTTCTTTTCAACTGTTATTTTTACAAGTTAGATTCTTCACAATTTAATCAGAGAAATGTATAATAATGATTTTATTAAGTATAGAAAAGGTTGAATACAATAAATGATGATGGTTTGCCAAGCACCAACTTGGACTTGATGAGGCTCTGACCTCTAGGGCTTCGACCCTATCTTATCCAAGGCTCCAACCTTGTGTTTAGGAGCAGCAACCCCTAGGACACCAATCCTTTTTGCTTCTTTTAATAGAGAAGGAGAATAGTACTTACTTGAATGTCCTTGACATAATTCTTCACTGTTCAATTAATTTCCAAAGACTTCACTGTTCAATCACTTTCCAAAGACTTCACTGTTCAATCACTCCGCTTCACTGTGTTGTCTTCAATTCTGGGCTTCACTTCATCAACTGACTGTTCAAGAGAAAGTTCTTCACTGTCCAAAAGAGGATTCTACAAAACATTGTGTCACTGTTCAAACAATACTACAATCTAGTCCTTTCCAGTTTAAGGAGAGACAGTCTTGTCACTACTTAATATGAAGTCTGAGTGTAACATTCAAGCCGCAGTCCTAGAGCTGAGGTCTAGATTCATAGTCCACTGTCCAAGATCCGAGTTCTGTTGATGAGATATAATCATCAGAGAGAGCTACCCAATCCAAGAGTATAGACCCAAGATACAATCCGAAGGTATGTAGTCACAGTCCAAAATGAGCCACTGTTCTGAGGTATAAAGCCACAGACCCGAGGTACAGGCCCTGCCACCAATCCGAGAGTTCCACTGATATGATCCTGTAATGTGAGACAGTCCACCAATCCCAGTGTTCTACTGTAATGATCCTGTAATGAGACATAGTCCACCAATCCGAGTGTTAGTTCATCAATCTGGGAGTTATCAATTTCTGTTCAGGAGATCTGAATCTCTATCTTAGAAACCAAGCCTGTCAAGGTGTAAGATCCCTGTCCGAGTTAGAAAGACAAATTCTGTTCAACTTCCGTACTCCTTTTTTTCTTTATTTTCATGTTCTCCTTCCTTAGAATTCATGAGAAGTGAACTATTTCTCACTTTGTATTATGTGTTCGACTTGATGGATGAAGAATGAATATGTATGCCTAATATATAGTGTTCATGTCTCTACAAATAGGCCGACATGAGTAGGCCAGTATAGGTCGGCTCATTGTCCAGAATAATATTCTTAACTTAAAAAATTTATATCTCCCAAACTATTTGGAGTTTCGGGCCAAGTAAGAGCTCATTGGAAAGGAAAAATTATGCTCTAAAATATGGTATAGGTATCAAATTGAGAGGTTGCCTCTAAGGTAGTGAAAAAACATTTTTTAATGTGACTGGTCATTAATTAGTGCAGAATTGGAGGTAGGACAGAATGGCTTCATGGAGAGTAAGGTCATTTGGAAATGTAAGGCTTCATGGTGACATTTACTAGGAGAGCTCAACAATATATATTTCATCAATGACAATTATTGACCAACAATCTCCCCCTTTGTCATTGATGGAAATATTTCTCCATTCTCTCCCCCTTTGACATCAATGGCAAATGGGGTGCCCAAGTACTCCCCCTATCAAACTGTTTCCTTTGTCATGTTGCTCCCCCTGACATGTTGCTCCTACTCTTGTGAAGATGATTATTTAATGTGATGCAAGAGCAATAACCCCCATCTTTTGGCGAAGGTGTTCAAATGCTTCTCGTGGAAGAGGTTTTGTAAAGATATCTGCAATTTGCTCTTTTGTATTGATGTATTCCAACTTGATGTTTTGTTCAGCAACCTGTTCATGGAGGAAGTGATATTTGATTGGAATATGTTTGGTCTTTGAGTGCATTACTAGATTCTTTGAGAGACTGATGGCACTAGTGTTGTCACAATAGATGGTGATTGGTTGTTTAGTTTCTATGTTGACATCCTTCAAAGCTTCCTTCATCCATAGTATCTGTGTCCAACAATCTGCAGTGGCTATATATTTGGCTTCAATCGTGGAAAGAGATATAGATGATTGCTTTTTGTTGAGACAAGATACTAGACAATCTCCTATGAAGAATGCATTTCCGCTGGTACTTTTTCAATCGTCCATGCTTCCAGCCCAATCAACATTGGTTTAAGTTGTCACTGTAAGAGTTGTGCTTTTGGGATACCAAAGACCAAAGTCAGTAGTTCCTTTCAAGTATTTGAGAATTCTTTTCACAACCAACAAATGGGATTGCTTAGGAGTTGATTGAAATCTTCCCACCATTCCTACTGCTTGCATAATGTTGGGTCTTGTAGCAGTTAACTATAGGAGAGCTCCAATTATTGACTTGTAAAGAGTTGCATCTACCGAGGGGGATTCATCATCTTTGCTCAATTTGCAGCCTGTGGTCATCGGTGTGCTCATAGGTGCACATTCTTCCATCCCATATCTTTTGAGCATGTCTTTAAGATATTTTGCTTGAGAATCGAGATATGAACATGCCTGTTGTGGTTTGGGATACTTGTAGTCCAAGGAAGTAAGATAACTCACCAATCATCGGCATTTCGAATTCTTTTGACATATTTTAAGCAAACTCATGGCTCATCTCATCCATCTTCATGTAGAGATTACTTCCTACCACCCCATTTTTGAAGCCTTGTTGTTGTAGATGGTGATCCAATCTTGCGTACCAAGCTTCAGGAGCTTGTTTCAATCCATATAATGCCTTTTTCAACTTACATACAAAGTCTTTTCCTTCTACTAGATCAAACCCTTCTGGTTGCTCCATGTAGACTTCTTCATTGAGTTCCCCATTTAGAAATGTTGATTTTACATCCATTTGATAGAATTTGAATCCTTTTGAGCAAGCAAATGCCAAAAACATCCTTGTAGCTTCCATACGAGCTATTAATGCAAAGGTTTCTTCAAAGTCGATTCCCTCAATTTGTCAATAACCTTTACAAACAAGCCTTGCCTTATTTATGATGATTTTTCCATCTTCATTCATTTTGTTTTTGAACACCCACTTGGTTCCAATTATATTTTTATCTTTTGGACGAGGTACTAGCTCCCATGTCTCATTCTTCTCGATTTGAGACATTTCTTCTTCCATGGCTTCCACACAATGAGGATCCTTGCTTGAGTAAAATTTTCTGGTTCTATCATAGATGAGAGAGCAACATCATCTTTCCTTGGTGTACTTGTCATCCTTCTTCGGGTTTGTATTCCCTCATCTACATTACCAATAATCTGCTCTTTTGGATGATGTTTCTGGAGGAATTTCACTTTTGAAGGAGTTTGAGATGGTTCTTTTTGTTTTTCTTGATCTTTTTCCTCTTTTGCCGACTCTTCTTCTTCGAATTCTACAAGGATAGGATCTTCTTCATGGACTTCAATTTCTTTTTCTAGAAGGGCTTCATCGATTTTTACATCAATGCTTTCTACTACTTTTCGTAGTCGATTATTTTAGCATTTGTAAGCTTTGCTTCTTTTAGAATATCCAAGAAGTATTCCTTCATCGACCCGAGAATCAAATTTTCCTGGTGAGTCATCATTGATCTTCACAAAGCGTTTGCTTCCAAATATTCTAAAGTACTTTATCGAAGGTCTCCCTTTCCATAGTTCGTATGGTGTCTTGTCATTATTTGGTCTTAGTTGAGTTCGATTCAAGGTATAAATTGTTGTCACGGTTGCTTCTTTCCAAAACTTGGGCTGCAAATCTGTTGTTAGTAGAATTGTTCTTGCCATCTCTTCTACAGTTTGTTTTCTTCTTTCTACTACTACATTTTGTTTGGGAGTTCTAGCAACAGAGAGCTCTCTTTTGATTCCATGCACTTTACAAAATTCATCAAATTCTTTTGAAGTAAATTCTCCTCTCTATCTGTTCTAAAGCATTTAATCTTTGATTTTTTCTCATTTTCTACTAGAGCTTTAAAATTTTTGAAACATTCAAAAACTTCGGATTTAAATTTTATAAAGTATACCCACATCATTCTAATATAGTCATCAAAAAATAAAGCAAAATATCTTTCACCTTGTAGAGCTGGAGTTCTGGTTGGTCCACATAAATCTGCATGTATGATCTCCAAAGGTTTTGATGTAGAGAACTCCTTAGTCTTAAAACTGATTCTTGTTTGTTTTCCATGTTGACATGGTCCACAGACAACTTGATCCGGCTTGATGATTTTTGGAATGTCCCTTACTGCATTTTTTTTTGCTCATATTGATCAAGTTATCAAAGCTTATATGTCCCAATTGTTTGTGCCATAGCCAACTTTCATCTGCTTGACTTACATAACATTTATTTTCTTGAATTTTGTTCAAAATGTATACATTATCTGGCTTTCTTATTCCTTTAGCTATAAGTTCACTTGAGGAGGAGCTCCTTATCTCACAGTCTTTCGTACTAAAGACAACCTTGTGTTCTTGATCACAAAGTTGGCTCACACTCAAAAGATTGAGTTTGAGTCCTTCCACCAACAATGCATTTTTGGCTTTTCCTCCATTGATGAGAGCAACGGTTCCTTTTCTAGCTATCTTGGCAGATCCACTTCCAAAAGACACATTTCCATCTTTCTTGATTAAGGAGGTAAATTTCTTTCGGTCACCTGACATGTGTCTTGAACATCCACTGTCTATGAACCATTGATTTTCATCACTATGAGCACATTTATCAATAGCGGGTTCATCCTTTTGTAGATCTTCTCTTTTGAATGGACAATTTTGTTCATCATGACCATAATCATTACATAATGAGCAACTTGGATCATACTTAGCCAAAGGATCAAAAGAGTTGTAAGCCTTGATTTGTCCTTGTTCTTCGAGCCCAAGTGGCTTGATTTGTTGATTCTTATTTCTTTAAGCATTGTCCTTACAAGCCTCGCAATGCTTGGCTTGATGACCAAAGTTTTTACAATAAAAACAATAACCAAGAAAGATTGTTTGGTACCTGTTAGAATAGCCTTGACTTGAGGTAGTATTCTTCCTTGGAGTTGTCCTTCCTTCATTCCTTAGATTGATAAAGATGAACTTTTGTTCTTGGTGAGATGATTTCTCTTCATTTGGATGACTAGAAAGAATGTCCGCATAGCTTCTTTGGATTTCCTTATTCACATTCTCATTTGTACTTGATGATTCTCCTTTGAAGCCAATCCCAGATTTGTCATATTGAGGTCTTTGAGCATTAAGGATGTTATCAAGTGTTTGAGAGCTTTGCCAACTCTTTTTAACTTGATCCAATTCTTTTCTTAGCGAAACAATTTCAGTTTCACGTTTTTCGCAAATCTCTTCTTTCTCTTTTAGTTTATTGTTCAAGAAATCTTCCCTCCTTTTTGCTTCCTCCTTTTCTACTTTGAGAGAAATAATCTTCTTTTGTAATTTTTCATTTTCTTCAATGGCACTCATTAGTAACTCATCCACATTTCCTTCACCTTCTTGTTTGGAGTCATCATCATTTCTTTTGTGAAAAGTGATATTTTTAGTTGATTTCTTCTTGGTGATCACGAATTCATCTTCATCAGAATCGTCTTGTTTGGAGAAGAAGTTTTTCTTGTTAAAACTTTTTTTTTGAACATCCCCTTTTTATATTCCTCATTATCACTATCATATTTATGAGGACATTTTGCAGCATAGTGACCTATCCTTCCACATTTAAAACAAATGTGAGGATACTTACCTTTTGGCTTGGATCCTTTTCTTAGCTTTCGTACAAATTGTGCAAGTCCAGATTCAGTGTCAGAGTCATCACTGTTGGTATTCCAATTTTTTCCTTTCTCTTTTGATTTTGAAGCTTTGAATGTTGCTTCCTTGAAATTTGGGATCTCTTTTCTCATTTCATAAGCAATGAGAATTCCATGAAGTTCATCCATTTTTAAAGTATCCAAAGCCTTCATTTCTTCTATGGCACTTACCTTGGAGTCAAATCTATCTGGGAGAGATCTCAAGACCTTTTGAACAATTATGCTTTCTTCAATATTTTCTTCTAAGTCTTTAAGTGAGTTGACGACTTCAGCTACTCGGAGAAAGAATGATGCAATATCTTCTTCGTCATCCATTTTAAGACTCTCAAATTGCCTTCTATGAGTTTGGAGCTTTGCCTTCTTAACTTTGGAGTCCCCGTCATATAAAGCAATGAGCTTATCTCACATTTGTTTTGCAGAATCATAGCCCATGACTTTTGTGAATTCAAAGTCAGTGATTCCACTAGTTATGGAATTTAATGCTTTGGCATTTGCAATGTAATCTTTCCTTCCATCTTGATCAGTTGGAAGAGTGGGAGGAGCTTTGTATTCATCCAAAACAGATTGCCATACTTCAGGTCCAAGAGACATTAAATAGTAGGACATCCTTTCCTTCCAAAAACCAAAGTTTGTACCATCAAACACGGGAATCTTTCCTGTCATTTCCTAATTCTTCATTGTGGCCTATGAATCCTTCTTCCAGCTATTAGGCTGATAATGAAGAAGTTGGCTCTGATAACAATTGTTGGAAATACTGAGGGGGGGTTGGATCTGATACCAATTGTTGGAAATACTAAGAGGGGGGTGAATCAATATCTCTTTTCAATTGTTATTTTTACCAGTTAGATTCTTCACAATTTAATCAAAAATGTATAATAATGATTTTATTAAGTATAGAAAAGGTTGAATACAATAAATTATGATTGTTTGCCAAGTACCAACTTGGACTTGATGAGGCTCTGACCTCTAGGGCTTCAACCCTATCTTATCCAAGGCTCCAACCTTGTGTTTAGGAGCACCAACCCCTAGGACACCAATCCTTTTTGCTTCTTTTAATAGAGAAGGAGAGTAGTACTTATTTGAATGTCCTTGACATAATTCTTCACTATTCAATTAATTTCCAAAGACTTCACTGTTCAATCACTTTCCAAAGACTTCACTGTTCAATCACTCCGCTTCACTATGTTGTCTTCAATTCTGGGCTTCACTTCATCGATTGACTGTTCAAGAGAAAGTTCTTCATTGTCCAAAAGAGGATTCTAAAAGACACTATGTCACTGTTCAAACAATACTACAATCTGGTCCTTTCTAGTTCAAGGAGAGACAGTCTTGTCACTACTTAATATGAAGTTTGAGTGTAACATTCAAGCCGCAGTCCTAGAGCTGAAGTCTAGATTCATAGTCCACTGTCCAAGATCCGAGTTCTGTTGATGAGATATAATCATCAAAGAGAGCTACCCAATCCGAGAGTATAGACCCAAGATACAATCTGAAGGTATGTAGTCACAGTCCAAAATGAGTCGCTGTTCCGAGGTATAAAGCCACAAACCCAAGGTACAGGCCATGCCACCAATCTAAGAGTTCCACTATAATGATCCTGTAATGTGAGATAGTCCACCAATCCAAGTGTTCTACTGTAATGAGACATAGTCCACCAATCTGAGTGTTAGTTCATCAATCTGGGAGTTATCAATTTCTGTTCAGGAGATCTGAATCTCTGTCTTAGAAACCAAGCCTGTTAAGGTGTAAGATCCCTGTCTGAGTTAGAAAGACAACTTCTATCGTACTCCTTTTTTTCTTTATTTTTATGTTCTTCCTTAGAGTTCACGAGATGTGAACTATTTCTCATTGTTGTGTATTATGTGTTCGAATTAATGGATGAGAATGAATACGTATGCCTAATATATAGTGTTCATGTCTCTACAAATAGGCCGACATGAGTCGGCCAATATAGGTCGGCTCATTGTCCAGAATAATATTATTAACTTAAAAACTTTATATCTCCCAAACTATTTGGAGTTTCAGGCCAAGTAAGAGCTCATTGGAAAGGAAAATTTATGCTTTAAAAGATGGTATAGGTATCAAATTAAGAGGTTGCCTCTAAGGTAGTGAAAAAAAAAAAATTAATGTGACTGGTCATTAATTAGTGCAGAATTGGAGGTAGGACAGAATGGCTTCATGGCAAGTAAGGTCATTTGGAAATGTAAGGCTTCATGGTGACATTTCCTAGGAGAGCTCAACAATATATATTTCATCAATGATAATTATTGACCACTCCTCCTGTCAAGAATAAATCATCAACATACAATACCAAAATCAAAAATATACCTTAGACATTCTTGAAGTAGAGGTTTGGGTCTGTACTGCTTTTGGTGAAACCAAGCTTCATCAAGTAGCTATCAATGCGAGCATACCAAGCTCTTAGAGGTTGCTTTAGCCCATATAAGGCTTTCTCCAGTCTACATACATGAGTTTCCCTGTCATGCTCTTCAAAGCCTTGTGGCTGTTCCACAAATACCTCTTCCTTGAGGAAGCCATGAAAAAAAACAATTTCATGTCCATTTGGTGAAGAGTCCATCCTTGGCTAGCACCTAATGCAACAATAGATTGAATATTAGTATATCAAGCTACAGGTGCAAAAATCTCATCATAATTTATTCCCTCTTTTTGAAAGAAACCTCTAGCTACAAATCTAGCCTTATATTTTTCAATACTACCATCTGCACCATGTTTAATCTTACATAACCATTTGGAAGTGACCATAGATTTACCTTAAGGTCTAGGAACCACTTCTTAGACATCATTCTGGATGATGGACTTGTATTCTTCAGTGATGGCATCTTTTTAGACTTGTTCTTTTGCAGCTTCTTCAAAGGTGCATGGTTCTGCCGGAATGATATTGCTCATGGCAGCGACATACCCTTGAAATTGACTTGGCTTCTTACTTTCTCTGACCGTTCCTTAATGGTTTTGTTCTTCCTCTAACCGCTTCCATAATGGTTTTGTTCTTCCTCTCAGCCACACCATTTTGTTTTGGATTGTACAGCACAATGGTTTCTTTATTTATTCTGACGTCTTTGCAAAGATCATTAAAATCATTGGAGTTGAACTCTCTCCCATTATCAGATTTCAAAGCTTTGATTATCTTTCCAATTTGATTTTCAATCAGAGCCTTGAAATCTCTGAACATGTCAAATGCTTCCCCTTTCTTTTTCAAAAACAATATCCATGACTTGCGAAGAAAATCATCAACAAAAATCATGAAATACAAGTAGCCACCAAGATAAGTAACAGGCATAGGTCCACATAAATCAAAATGTATGAGTTGAATTACTTGACTAGTTTTAGTTCTGCTTAAAGGGAATGGTCCATTTACATGCTTTCCACTTGCACATCCTGGGAAAACTCCTTCATGATCCATTCTGATCTCAGGCAATCCAGAAATCATCTTCCTTACATGAGGTAAGGCTTTGTAATGTAGGTGAGCGAATCTTATGTGCCATAGCTCACACTAAAGATCGGTATCATGGACCAGTGCATGAATGGGTTTACCACTGACTTTGTACAGCCCTTCACATCTTGATCCAAGAGTGAAGTTTTCTCTCATACTTGAGTTCAAAGGCCAGGTTAGAACTTTTCCATTAATAAAAGCAACTTTTATTTCTTTATCTTCTAGAGAAGATATGGATACATGATTCTTTTTCAAACCAGGTACATACAAAACTTCTTGCAGAAAAATAGATTTGCCATAATCTAATTGAAATGAAACTGAACCATAACCTTTAACTTGGTGAGTAGAATTATCTCCAAGGATAACATTTAAATTAGTCTCCCTCTCAACTAGATTAGAGAGTGCTTCTTTGTAACCAATAAAATGTTTGGAAGCACCACTATCAACTAACCATCAAATGAATCTGCAGAAACACTGGAAAGAGAAAAAACAAGAAAATATTCTGATTGAGTTTCTGTTGCATTATTTCTATACCTTGGATTTATTGTTTTCTTAAGATGGCCTTTTCTTTGATTTTCAAAAGTGTCTTTTCTATAATCAAATTTGTTTTTGAATTTAGGTGCTCTTCTTCTTTCTCTACAGTCACGAGCAAAGCAAAACAAAGACTTTTAAACTTGTACGACACAATGGTTTCTTTCTTTATTCTGGTGTCTTTGCAAAGATCATTAAAAGGACAACAATTTTTTGAATGAGAGGGGCATGTTGGGTCCCTATAATACTAGTGTAGCCCCTTATTGCTATTTTTAGTGTAGCCCCCTTATTGTTATTGTTGTGCCTATGTAATCCCCATATTGTTATTATTGTGCCCCATAGAAGCCCACGATTGTTATTATTGCATCCTTACATTATTATTGTTATGTAGGCTTTGATTATATTGTGACCCCTTAAACTCCTATATATAGAAAGGAGGTTTTGTCATTTGAATCATCCAGGAATTTTTCATTTATGTAATGTAAAGAAAGTTCCCCCCTCGAAGAGAATAATTTTTAAGTCGTTGATCTATCTATTTGTGAGTTGGTTGTATAACAAGATCATCCTGGACTCCTCTTGAATACACTTTCCCAGGAGCTCATCAAATGTGGGAATAGTGTTGATATTGTTGATGATGGTGATAAAAGTCTCCCAAATAGGAGAAAGGTCTCCAAACGCAGTCAACACCATTTATTTGTTGGGTACAACTTCACCAACTATTGACAGTTGATTCCTGATTTTGGTCATTCTCAAGAAGTATGCTTGAACCGTCTCTCCTTTGTTCATCTTGAAGTCCTTCAGTTGATTCTTCAAGGCAATAATCTAATTCAAATTACTAATTGCAAACATGTCAATTAATTTGTCATACATTTTTTAGTTTTTTTCAAACTAGAAACATAAGTAATGAGATGATCACTAAGAGAATCAAAGATAGTTTTTCTAGCTTTGATTTCACCCTTGTTATGTTTGGATTTGACAACACTCGAATTCTCTAGTGGATCGACTATTGTGCCTTCAACATACTCTAGAACTTTGTGTTCTTTAAGAGTGATATCTAACCTTGCTTTCCATGGACCAAAATTTGAAGCATCATTTAGTTTCTCCTCTACCTTGAAGTAGGACGAAGTCATCTTGATCAAAAAAAATTGGCAACGAGTGAGGTCTCTTTAGGTGATCTTTTGTCTCCTTGGACTTGTCTTCACCAAGGCTCTGATACCATATTAAAATCTGAAATTCTATGCAGAAACTTAAAAAATCTTTGTAGAAACTTGAAAGTTCTATGCATAAAACTTAATGTAATTTGTAGAAAGTTGAATGTACTTTGTAAAAAACTAAATGTTCTATGTTGTTACAATTACTTAAAATGCAGAGTTCTTCTTCAAAACTTTTCAGATCAGTCTTTGTAGATAGAACATAAATTTAAAGATCATATGAAGACAACCAAGCACAAATATGAGACATTGAGATTTAGGTCCAATGACTAGGGAAAAACCCCTCAAGGGGGAAAACCCAAACAATTATTCTTCTATTAGATTTCTTTAATTGTTCAGCAAAGTACAGAGAGAGAGAAAAAAAAAATGAATAAAGTCACTAATGTCTGATCAACTTGTAGTTGAAGTGCTCTTGTTCTTTGCTTGAAGATCTCCTCCTACACTTGCTCCAGCTCGTCCCTTGCTCTTGCTCTTCACTTGCTCTCACACTTCTCTTGCACATACTCAACACTTGCTCTCCTTCTTCACAATGAACATGCTACTCTTAACTCTCACTTGCTCTTTTGCTTAAACAGATGAGAAATGAGAGGAGTTACAAAATGAATTCATGCCTTGAGCCAACAATAGGAGAATCAAATTCCATGAGGGAGGAGTTACTTGAGGAGAAGTATAACTCATCCCAAGAATAAAGAGAGAGGTAAACTTGTTTTGAAGAGTTACAATTCAAATTAGGGAGAGAGAGTTACACTTAGACATGAGAGAATATTTGGTGAGTTACAAATCGAATTGAGTGAGGGAGTTACAAGTGCATTTAATGAGGAGTTACACTTATGCCATACATCAAATTAGCGGGGGAGAGTTATATTCTCTTAAATGTGGAGTTACTATTTTATTCCAAGAGGGGCTTGATTTGCCAAGTAAGAGATTATCAATTTAATTGACTTATTCCATGAGACTATTGAGAATTCGTTTTTATTAATCCATTAAAGGTGAATGACTTTAGACTATTTTATAAATAATAATATCATAATAATAATAATACTAGTAAGGATAAAATATTAATTCTTGACTTGTATAACCGTGATTGATTTGATTTTAAAGTGGATTCCATATGTCGAGATCATCTTTCATCATTTAGACGTGACTTTCTATTTTTGGAAAGTCATTTCCAAATTGAGATGTGACTTACTATTTTTGGAAATTCATATTAGAATTGTTAGAAATGAAATTTTATTATAGGTGGTTCAAACATAACTGAAAGATATGATTTCTTCTAGGAGAATTTCATCCTTGAGCTGCTAATTTTAACACTCCACCATAGCCCTGATGGGGTGAAGGATCATATGACCCCTCATCTGTCAGGAAAGAAGATTTCCAGGAAAATGTGGGAAGCTCTAAGTAAGTTATATTAGAGTGACTGTTGATATAAAATGGGGTTGAAGGAGAAGTTGAAAAATACAGTTGCCACATATATCACCAAGATCAGACAAGTTTGAGATGAGCTAGTTGTAATTGGGGAGGCCATGCCAGATCTAGAGATGGTGAAGACAACCCTCCAAGCATTGGGAAACCTTTGTCAATGGGATCATAGCACGTGAGCACATACATGAATAGGAGAGGTTATGGGATGAATAAACAAGAGGAGATTTGAGAGGAGTCGCTTCATGGGAGCCGCTCTAAGGGTGATGATGAGAACATTTCCCCTGCCAATTCAACAAGTAAGGGCAAGGGTAAGGCCAAGAAGAACCCAAGACGACAGAGTACCTCATGAGCTAGAGAAAAGAAGGACATGAGCAAAGTGACATACTTTGCATGTCACAAGTTTGGCAACTATGCAGGCCAATGTTCGAACAAGAAGAAGGGCAAATGGAATTCATAGGTCGTTGCATCAGCAGACTCACAATTGAGCAAGTTTACTAACATGTTTGAGAAAGAATTCTCATTGGTGACATGTCTTTCTAGAACCATTAGCAAAGGTGCATGGTTCATGGACAATGAACATCTCGTCATATGACAGGATTGTAAGAGTTATTTGCCATCCTGAGAGAGGATGACCTAGATCTTACTATGGAACATGGAAATAATGCCAAGTGTGCAGTCGAGGGAGTTGGAACTATATAGTTTCAACTAGAGTCAAATGAACTCGAGGAGGTTATAAATGTTTTATATGTTCTAGGGCTACATATAAACCTTCTTGTAGTCTCAACCATGGACAAAGGATATGAAGTTCCTTTCCCAAAAGGAAAAGTGATTGTTAGGCTGAGATCTACCAGTTCGAGTACCGGACGAGTCATTGTGACGAGAGATGGTAATCTGTATATGTTGAGGGGTCAATGAGTGAGGGCCTTGGTTCATGACAATGACTACTCCTGCGAACTTTGTAACAAGAGGATGGCACATTTGAATCATAGGGCTTTGCCTATATTATGAGAGATTGTCACTGGTCTTCCTAAGTTTAGCGTGAAGCAACAAGGTGTTTGCAAAGGGTGTGCTTTGGACAAGTATGCCAACACTGCTTTCCCAAGTCATAATTCTAAGTCCAAAAGGTTGTTGGATCTAGTACATTGAAATGTGTGCGGTCCTATGTGAATGGGGTCCTTGAGTGGGTGCCATTATTATGTTACTTTTATTGATGATTGTTCCAAGAGGACCTAGAAGCAATGTTGCGAACATCGGCATCGGGATAAAATCAACAAGGGTTCGAAAAACCAAAAAATCGTAAAAAATCGGTAAAATATCGGTAAAAATTAGCAAACATCAGCAAAATTAAGATACTATCATAATATCTGTAAAAATGGAAAACATCGGCTAGGCCAAAAATCATGATTTCGAGATAAAATCGGGATGTTATCGAGATGTTTGCGACACTGCTTGAAAGTACTTCATGAAGACCAAAGATGAGGTTTTCAACAAGTTTCAGGAGTTTAAAGCTCTCGTGGAAAACCAGACTAGGAAGAAGGTCAAGATCCTTAGATCAGAGAATGGGGGTGAGTATACCTCTAATGAGTTCAAATATTTTTGCAAGGAAGCAAGCATCAAGAAAGAGTTGACAGTTCCTTACAACCCCCTGCAAAACAAGGTTGTTGAGAGGAAAAACAGGGCCATTGTTGGGGCTGCTAAAGCCCTAATCCATGATTAGGATATGCTTTTGATCCTGTGGGTAGAGGCATGCATAACAACAATCTACATTCAGAACTAGAGTCCTCACAAGGTCTTGGGGACCAAGACTCTTGAGGAGGTGTTGACATGAGTGAAATCAGAAGTGGGACACTTTCATATCTACTATTGTCAATATTTCTTGTGCCTTAGAGTCGTGATGCCAAGTTTAGAAGGATGAAATTATATGTCAACCATAGATGATTTCCTTCGTGGCATATGACGTTCCTATCTTGATGACAGATGCCTATAGATGATATTCCTACCTTGGTGATAGATGCATGCCTTGGTAGTAGACGATGTTCTTGTCTAGGTGACAAATGCCTATAGATGATATTCTATTTTGGTGACAAAGGCTTGCAGATGATATTCCTATCTTGGTGGAAAATGATGTTCCTTTCTTGGTGACAGATCCCTGCCTTGGTGGCATAGGATATTCCTATCTTGGTGATAGATCCATGCCTTGGTGGTAGACGATGTTCCTGTCTAGGTGACGGATGCCTGCAGATGATATTCCTATCTTGGTGACAAAGGCTTGCAGATGATATCCCTATCTTGGTGGCAAATGATGTTCCTTTCTTGGTGATATACCTATCTTGGTGACAGATGTCTTCCTAGATGGAAGATGATATTCTTATCTTGGTGATAAATACCTGCCTTGGTGGTAGATGATGTTCCTATCTTGGTAAAAGTTGTCCCCCATACCTTTGTTGTGGAGTTGTTGAAGTGGAGTCAAGAAGGAGCAAAGTTATTGAAGCAGAATCAAGAAAGAGCTAGGAATTGCAGCAATTCCAGTAAGTAGGATCCATTATTCAAGTAAAGGTATGTACCTGTTGAAATATGTAACTAGGTTCGGTCTTCATAATGACAAATGTAATCATGATTTTATGTATTTAATGTAAAGAGAAAAAAAAAAAAAAAAAAAAATTGTCATTCTTGAGGCATGAGTTCCATGCTCAAGGGAAATTTATTTTACAGGTCAAGCACCCATTGAGTGCTTCTAGGGGTTGTCTTTGAATCAACAAGTCATAAGAGTCATGTATGGAAGACCCTTTTGGGCATGTTACATATTCTATAGAAAAAATTATTTGAGTCAAATTAGAGTCAAAGACCCTCCAAGACCTTGTCATGGTGCCTCAAGCAAGTCGGCAAACATGAAAGATCAGTTTGGCCTTAAGGAAGCAATTCATACACCTGGAAAGCCTATATATAAGAAGGAACTCGGCCTCATTTGGATAGAGGACAAGCAAGTTCGATCTCCTCAAGAAAGAAGTTGAAAAAGACGAAACTCAAGGATAAGAAGAAGAAAAGCAAGATTGAAGTTTTGGATCTCTCTCTCTCCTGTGTTAGGGTTTCTAAAGTTGATAGGCAAGTTGAGTTGCTGGAAAGTTGTTGGGCAAGTCGAAGTGTTGGAAAGTTGTTGGGCAAGCCGAAGTACTGGAAAGTTGTTGGGCAAGTCGAAGTGCCAGAGAGTTACTGGGCAAGTCGAAGTGTTGGAAAATTGTTGGGCAAGTCGAAGTGCTAGAAAGTTTCCACGCAAGTCAAAGTGTTGGAAAGTTGTTGGGCAAGTCGAAATTGTCGAAAAGTTGTTGGGGTCAAAGTTGCAAAATAAATTGCTAGGTCGAAATTGCTGGAAAGAAAGCTCGTCAAAGAGAAAGGTTGACTTGGTCTTGGAGGGGTCTTTGCCAAGGGTCTTAGGTCTTGGAATTTGTCATTTGAAGATTCTATAAGAAGAGAAGAATTCTTGTGGGTTTTCCTCTCAAGAGGAGACTTTTTGGCCCTAGCTAGTAGCCTACATTTTGTTTCCTCGTGTCTCTTTGATCTTCATTGTTTGGTAGTTGTTTGATGATAGAAAACACAATAATAATCAAGTTAAAGAAGAAGCTAATCAAGTTAAGTAAAAAGACATCACAAGCAGTTATCAAAGTAAGAGAAATCTTTTAATCTAGCTGCCCTAGATTTCTCAACATGGTATCAGAGCTAAGGTGACCACGACAAGAAGAAAAGGCAGCTTGAAGATCATTATTGAAGAAGGATACATAAGGGTCGAGCACAAGGAAATCATCAAGAAGGACTAACCCACTCATCATCTTGAAGGAAGGAACTAAGGAGTATCTAAGAAGACCTCAAAACCCTATCTCATCCAAAGAAGGGTTCTTCACTTGAAGCATTCTTGGGAAGCTCACACATTTTACAATCATCATCATAAGGAAAAGAAGACCTCAAGGACCCTTCCTCCACTCAAAAAAGGACTACATACTCAAAAAAGGATTCTTGAAAGAAGACATCTTCATCAAGAAGACATTTTCTATTATCAACATCTTCAAGAAGGCATCAAGTTGAAGATATCATCATCTAAGGAGCATCTTCACTTGAAAAGTAAGTATCTTTATACCTATGTCTGAAACTACAGGACTTCATTATGCAAGGAAAGCAATAAATTGGTTCGGTCATCGAATTTCCTTGCAAGTAAAATGAGGATAGATTTGATCCTCATGGAGAATGAATTTACTGGTCATGTTAAGGGTTCAATCTCCAAACCATCACAAGACGAAGCTCAAGTATTGTCAAAGTATATGAAAGGGGATATAAGGGCTCAAAGAATCCTTATAGAATCAATCAAGGATCCCCTCATCCCTTATGTTGCATAGTTGGAGAAATCAAAAGAAATCTATGATAAGCTTGTAGAATTGTTCTCCGTAAGTACTGTTGGAGAAGTTATATCTTTGAGAACCGAGTTATACAAGATGAAGGTATCAAAGGAAGAAAGGATAACTGTAGTGCCCCACTCTAGTCGACTGACAGTGATATGACATTAACATTTATTTAGCCCTAAGGCCCACACTTTATTCTTTGAGGACCTCAGGTTGAGGATTCGGACACATGACTCTATTATTAGTGGTAGTGATATTAGTGGTTGTTATATTTATGTATGTTCTCCATTGATATTATGATGAAGATAGCATTAATGGTTATGTATGTTATCTATTGGTATTATGATGATTGTAGCATTAATGGTTATGCATGTTCTCTATTGGTATTATGATGATTGGAGCATTAATGGTTATGCATGTTCTCTATTGATATTATGATGATTGTACCATAAATGGTTATGTTTGGTCTCTATTGAATTTATGATGATGATAGTAGTAAAAGATATGTATACTCTTCATTAATATCATGATGATGATAACTTTCATGGATAGGTATGTTTTCTATTGATGTTACGATGTTGATAGTTTTAATGGATATGTATGTTTCCATTGATGTTATGATGATGATAGCCATGATGAATGTGTCCCCTATGTTACCTACTTGCATTAATTCTGGTTCACAATGAACAATGATGCGAACGACTAGGTGATGTTAATGACGCTATTATGACAATGACTAACACTGAGAAACCTTGTTACTGATGATTCTGGAGTATGGCAGGAAACCACCAGAGGCACTCACATATGACGAGTTGACGACACCTGGTTTGATGAAAATGTATATTATTTTATCTTTGAAATTCTAAGTCAATTTTGAAACCTACTATATAAGTTTATCTATATTTTGATGATATGTTAGTGGTTGCAGGCACAGATTAGTTGCTTGGCCGAATGACTCACATATGGGTGATGGGGTTGTACAATTGGATGGAACTGCATGGGAGGGGTGGGGCAGTGTCCCTGATCTCACCCACTAGCACTCCTGTTGTGACTTGGGCTGGAAAGGTTGAAACACCTTCGCCTTGAAGATCACGATGTCATGAGGGCAGGTCCCAAAGTTGGGTCACCCATAAGGATTTTACCAGGGGGCGTGCATCAAGGCAGATTCCTTGATCCCCGACACCATTAGTCTCACTATAGCAAGCAACATAAGAGATGATAATGGTCTCTGTCATTGCACCTATACTTTCCCCTCGTAGCCACTGAATGCTTGAAGGGCAAGTGGCATGGCACCCTTGGAACTTCAAGGGAATTTCTTGAAGGGCACGACCAACTTGGCACCCTTGGCATCACAAATAAACTGTTAGGCGTGACACCCTTGGAACTTCAAGGGAAGTTCTTGAAGGGCACAACCAAACTTGGCACCCTTGGAATCATTAAAAATAAATAAATTAATAAATATAATCAAGATATGAAAACCAAGTAAATTCACATCAAGGGTAAATGATGTTAGAAACCGAGGTAATTAAATCAAGAATAAAACTTGGGTTAAGAGGATCATAGGAAGAAATAAAATATTTTACCTTAAAAACTCTACCCTCCCCATGTTGGAAAATATTAGGTAGATAATGTAGTTTAATTAGGTAAAAAGGGGAAAGAGGGACATAAATGTAAGGATAAATATTAATCCTAAAATAGTTAAACCTAATTAAGAGAAGAGGATGGTGAATTAAAATAAGATTAATAAATTAAATTTTAGAGAAATTTAGAGAACCTCCATGTGGCAACAACCAACATAAGAATATCCATCTAAGAGATAACTTGAGTTAAATTAGGGAGTAGATAGGGGATCAAATCTTGACTTATCAATTGACTTTAGTAATGAACACAAATTAAGGAGTAAAAAGGGGGATCAAGAAACAAATAGGAGAAGAAATAGGAATCTTGTTGAGGTGAGGAAAAATATTATTTTTAAATTAAAATTTAAGTAAATAATTTTGAAGATCCTTGATGAGAGAGTGACACATGAGTGGGTGAATAATCAAACTATTGGATTATCAAAAATAATTAATTATGCATGAAAGGCCAAGTGTCACCTATGAGGACTCCTATAAAAGAAGGGGCGGGCCATGGGAGAAAGGACTTTTTATTTACCCTACTGTTGGATGGATGAGATTATGTCATAGTGACTATCAGCTACAATGAGTTTGGTGAAGTAGAGGACTTTAGAGAGGGGACTCTTGAGCCAAAGAGTGCTCTCCTCTACCAGTTAAAACATTCCTCCGTTGTACAACCCCATTGCAGCTCGGGGGTCTGCGGGGAAGAAAAGTCCCCAAGGAGTAGGCTGGGAGATCAACCAATGGGTCATTGCATTCAGATTAAGCACGTCGACATTCACACTCGGGGGGGAAATTAGCGGCAAGTCAAGTTGAATCTCATCTCCTGGTGAATGGTACCTATGTTGTTATAATATTCTTTTGTATGACTTCATTATGGTTTAAGTTACTAACATGTAAATTAGATGTTATGTTCAATGAAGTGAAATTCAGGAAAGTTTTATAAAATGCTTAATAAATTTTTGAGTTCCCAATGCTATTTTCTTATGGTTGTATTTTTAATATTTAGTATTTAAAAAAAAATATAGGGTTGGTCCCTACAATAACCTCATACCTTATGAAGGTGTCACAAATAATAGACTAACTACAAGAGTTGGGGGAATAATGTTTGATAAAGAGATGACCACCATTGTGCTCAATGCGCTACCTAATGAATGGGGCAACTTTGTGTCAAGCATCTATGGAAAGAAGGAAACCACCGTATTCATTGAACTTTGGTCATTATGTAAGATTGAGGAAAAAAGGTTGAAGGCAAAAAGTGATGTGGGATCAAATGAGCAAGTTCAAGCATTTGTTGTCATGGCTAGAAGAAAAGGAAAATTTGGAAAGTTTGGTCCTTAGAAAAAAAAGAAGACCGATATGTCAAAGATCCAATGCTATGGATGTCAGGAATATGGGCATTTCAAGAGAGATTGTCTTAAACTCAAGAAGGACAATAAGAAAAGAAAAGAAAGGAATGAATCCCATATCACCGAAGAAGTAGAAGAACCTGATGAGAAGAAATCCAAGAAGGAAGGGATAGATCTTCACTATTAAGGTCTCTTAGGTACATAGCAAGGAGAAGTAGGAGGTGAAAAGACCTCTACCATGGTTGTCAAGATGAGAAGCATTGTAAGTATGACAGGATGCATCTTAGTAGAAGATGGCATCATATTAGAAGCATATGATTGAAGCAAAGAAAGAGCTCATGACATCATTATAGAAGCTTGAAAGGATAGTTGAAGTAAAAGTCTACATGGTTGTAGCAATCATGATGATAGTAGCTCATATCGAAGTAGTAATGTATATATGGTTGGAAGAAAGTCATCTAGCATAGAAAGAAATCATCATACATCATCAATAGGAAGGAGCATTCACAGGAAGAGGATAATCAAGATCCTCCATTGGAATCTTCGTTAGAAGGTTCATCTCTACTTAAAAGAAGCAAGTGTCTCGTTGATGGTCTACATTCCACCTTGCATGGGATCCTTTGTTTAGAAGGATGATTGTATGATGACAAAGGAGTGCAGCATGGTTGAAGTACTTTAAAGCAAGAAAAGGAAGTTGTTGATGGAATTTTAGATGACCAAAAGGAGAAAAGAGGCATGCATGTATTTGATAGATTAAGTCATGTCATCATATAGTTGTGATAACATGGTTGAATGATCTATCTCATGGGCATGATCGAATAAGAAAGATCTCTTCCTTTAGAAAGATGCATGAAGGCATATACCTTGAACTAGTTCACATATTGATAAGATGAAGTCAACATAATGTGTCCTCATATGGAATATGAGGTGGTTGACAAGATGAAGGAACTATGTATAGAAGTTCCCGGGGAACAATATGTGAAGAAAGAAAGGGAGAGTTTGTGGAAGATGCAACTTTTGTCACATGAGATAAGTGATCAACATCCGATGACTAGAAGAATTGGCTAAGACATCTCCATAGAGAATATGTAAAGACCTTGATAAAGTCTGTAAAGGAAGAAGACCCTTGACATTTAGAGTCTTGGAGATGTGTTTATGAATGTGCAGGATGTTGATGTTGCTAGCAAGCCAATGTCATGATGAAAGGCCATCATAAAAGATAATTTTGATTTGATGTTCATTTTGATTTTGAATACCATCTGGTTGGGTTGTAACAGGGCTATCGAAAAGAGAGTTGTAGATGCCATCCACAACTAAGTACTCATGGGAATGAATGGAAGATCTTGAAAAGAATGTGACTTAGAAGAGGTAGCTATGTGAAGAAAAACCAGATGTGCACTTGAAGATCACTTTCCGATGCAAAGAAGGTTGACATGACTATTGGTCCAACATTGCGGTTCATTGGAAGGAAAGTGATGGATGGACAATGCCCTACAAAGAATAACTAGAAGATGAAAGCCCCATTATGAAAAAGTTGAAGTTCATGACATCGAAAGGAGGATCCTTACTAATCGCTGATAGTACCATGACCTCCACCAAAGAGATGCTATTGGAAACAAGTACCTAGTTGAGAGGGAGCTTGGGTATATTCCTTTTATAGGAATGAGTTTGTCCTCCCTAGTTAAGAGGGAGTGACAGATATGGTTCTCTATTTCATGTGTCACGCACTAAACCAAGACGAACAGTCATAAGTCTTAGTGAAGGCCATGAGGAGAGATAGACACATCATTCATGTCTTCATGTTGTGAAGAAAGAAAGGAGGATTGGGTAAGCATCTGAGATTGGTTCCGATACTCAGGATGTGGTAGGGCATCCAATTGGCAAGAGTAGTCGAAGAGGAAATTCCTTGAGGATGTGTTATTCCAAGATAGGAATTGTCCTAAAAGGACATACCCTGTGAACACCCAGGTGGGGTATGTGCCTTGAGAGTCAATGATGATGATGTCTATTAGTCTAAGTTACCAGGATTCGGATCCGGATTCGGATCCGGATACAGATCCGCCAGTTTTTTGAAAAACCAGGATCCGGAAACGTCAAGGAAACGGCAAGTACATGCAAATATAAAATATTTTAAAATTGAAAAAAAAAAACAAAAAAAAACCATACGCTAAGCTTAAATATATAATTTTTACATACAGTGAATAATTATTATATAAATAATTTCAAACTTAATATATCATTTATAAATATTAATTAAACATTAATTAAATTAAAAAAAAAAATTATATGTGAATTTTTAAATATATAACTCCAATATAATACTTTAAAAATAATTATTAATTTAATCATAATAGAATTAATACATTATTTATATATATTTAAACATTAATTATTAGTTATAATATTTATATTAAGCAAATTATTAAACTTAATTTTAAAACTTGAAAAAAAAACTTCAAAATTGATTAAAATAAAAATTATTTTTAAACTTTATAATATCTAAATAACTTCTTACTTTTTAAACTTTAAAAATATCTAAATAAAAATTTAGATTTTAAACTTTAGAAATATGTAAATAAAAATTTAGATTTTAAATTTCAAAATAAGCTTTAAAATATCTGAATAAATGTGAGTGGATTATAAACTTCACGTAACCTCGTGCCGAAAAAAAAAGAACTTCACGTAACCTGCATTAAACTTTAAGGTTTATAATGTTTTGTATTAAACCTTATAATATGGTCAAATAACATAAAATAATAAATTGGCAGACTCCCTAGTTTATTTTCGCGAACGTGGATTCATTAATCCGTTTCTGATCATTCCTTAATTGGCTTGCGCGGATGATTAAATTTTCTGTTTTGGAATTTTGTTTTGACATTTGCTGCAGATTTGTGCATTGACCTTGACGGTTTTTTACCGGAGAGACGCTTGTGTCTGAATGATTAAATTTTCTGTTTTCGAATTTTGTTTTGACATTTGCTGCAAATTTGTGCGTTGATGTTGACAGTTTTTTACCCGAGAAGAGCTGGACGGAACGGATCTTTGCGGATCCGGATCTGAATCCGTCTCTGATCCGGGGATCCGCTGATCCATCCATTAGCCCTGACGGATCCGATAACATAGCTATTAGTCATTGGTCTCACCAGCATTGTGCTATGATCTTGTGGAGAGATACAGTTGTTAGTCAAGGCCTCGCTGTGTGACAATGTTGGTTGGTATGATAAGATGCAATAAGATAATTTGAATTGATAGCTTATGGGATGGCTTACCAATCTGACTCTTCTTATGAGAATGTCCAAGTACCATGTATGGATTATGAATACCTCCCTAATTAAGAGGGAGTGTTGAAATATGTAACTAGGTTCAGTCTTCATAATGACAAATGTAATAATGATTTTATGTATTTGATGTAAAAAGAAAAATAAATTTATTATTGTCATTCTTGAGGCATGGATTTCATGCTAAAAGGAGATTTATTTTATAACTCAAACACCCATTGAGTGCTTCTGGGGGTTGTCTTTGAGTCAACAAGTCATAAGAGTCATTGTCATGTATGGAAGACCCTTTTCGGCATGTTACATATTGTAAAGAAAAATTTATTTGAGTCAAATTAGAGTCAAAGACCCTCCAATACCTTGTCATGGTGCCTCAAGCAAGTTGACCTACATGAAAGATCAAGTCGACCTCAATGAAGCAATTTGTACCCTTGGAAGGCCTATATATAGGAAGGAACTCGACCTCATTTGGATAGAGGACAAGTAAGTTCAATCTCCTCAAGAAAGAAGCTAAAAAGGACGAAACTCAAGGATAAGAAGAAGAAAAGCAAGATCAAAGTTTTGGATATCTCTCTCTCTCTCTCTCTTGCTTGTGTTAAGGTTTCTAAAGTTGTTGGGCAGGTCGAGTTGCTGGAGAGTTGTGGGCAAGTCGAGTTGTTGGAGAGTTGTTGGGAAAGTCGAAGTGTTGGAAAGTTATTGGGCAAGTCGAAGTACTGGAAAGTTGTTGGGCACAATGTTGCACGAAGCGCGCCCCCCCCCCCCCCCGGTTCCAAGCCCCGAAGCCCGTCCCGTACGGAAGCGCCTAGGAAGCTTGGCCGAAAGAGCGCTTTCGAAATTCGGAAGCGCCGCTTCTGAATTTTTTGCCGCTTCCTGGAAATTCGGAAGCATGGTATGGAAGCACCGCTTCCAGGCCTCGTGGCGCTTCGAAGGAGGAATCGTACGCTTCCGGAAGAGGCCACGCGCAAGGCAAAAAAATCATTTTTTTTTAATTTATGTTAACTTAGCATAAAGGGGGTGGGTTAGGGTGAGGTTAAGGTGAGGAATGAAGAGAATAAAGCCCCCATTCATTCCTCATTTTCTCACTTTGAGTTTATGAGAGTTGGAGAAGAGAAGAGAGGAGAGGAGAAGAGAAGAGAGGAAAGGAGAGGAGAGCTTGGAGGAGTGAAGGAGGAGGAGCTAGGAGAAAGAGGAGGAGCTTGGAGCAAGAGCTTCGAGGACTTCATCTACAAGAGCTAAAGAGGTAAGTTCAAACCCCAAACTCCCTTATTTTTTTGACAATTTTTTTGTATTTTTCTCCCCCCTCTCCTACTCTTTCCCATTGTTTCTACTTGCTCCTTTACTTTCAGGTTGTCCACCACCTATATCCATATTCCAAGATGGTGTTCTTTTGGCTTCTATGTATCATTCCACTCTTGGTTTTAATGATGGCAAAGGGGAATAGGAATAGAAGGGAAGAAACACAAGAGGACAATGGTCCCAATATAAGTGACCCAATGTATGATGAGGAGGAAGGGTTTGAAGAGGAAGGGGATGAACCTGAAGGGGACACTGAAACACAAGATGGGAAAGCTACATTAACACCCTTGTGGAACTATGTGACCAAACTCGATGGGGGAAAGGGTGGTGGATCTTACAGATTTGTGTGCCCTCATGGTTGTCATGGAGGAAAACCATATCGTGGTTCATATACCCGTGTAAGGAGGCATCTTTGTGGGGTGCTGGACAGTGATGAAAAAAAGGGTCTTGTGGGGGTACAAATTTGCCCAAACATTTCAACTGAAGAAAGAAGAAAATACATCCAAATAGAGGAGGTTGCACAACAAAAAAACAAGAAACAAAAAACTCATTCTGAATCAAGTGCAACCTCTAAATTTGGTAGTTGCTCATCTCCTCATGGTACTTTTGCAAGCTCTGGAGGTAGAAGAACAATAGGGGATTTCCTTAATGTTGCTGGGAGGGATGATGTGGATGGAAAGATAGACCGTTTTCTTTGTGCTTGCGGTGTACCATTCAATGTGCTTCGCTCTCCCTATTGGCATGAAATGGTAAAGGCCATCAATGAAGCCCCAAAAGGATACAAGGCCCCCAACTATGAGAAATCTAGAATAGTGTTATTAGAAAGAGAAAAAGCTAAGGTTCAAAGAGCTTTGACACGTTTTACAAATGAATGGGTAGATTCTAGGGTATCCATTGTATCAGATGGGTGGACAAATATTAGAAATCAACATTTGATAAATGTTCTTGGTGTTTCTTCTAGTGGTGCAGTATTTATTACATGTCATGACTCCTCCTCCATCACCGCATCTGCACAAAACATTGTAGATCTCCTATTGAAATCAATCAAAGATGTTGGTTCGAATAATATGGTTCAAGTGATCACAGATAATGCAGCAAATTGTAAGGCAGCAGGAAAAATTATTGAGCATACTTATCCACACATCTTTTGGTCTGGGTGCCTGGTTCACACATTGAACCTTTTGATGCATGATATTGTGAAGCACAAAGAATGTGGGTGGATTACTGAGCTTTACAGGAGAGGGAAGCAACTCATTAAATTCATCACAAGGCATACAAGGGTAAACTACTTCTATGGCACTTACGCCAAGTTGCAGTTGCTTAAAATTGCAAAGACAAGATTTGCTAGTTATTACCTCACCTTTAGGCAGCTAGTGAAGGTGAGACAAGCTTTAACTAATCTGGTGTGTGTTGAATCATGGGATGAAATTAACACTGACATAGATGGTGTTAATGCAGTCAAGGACACTGTTCTTGACAGTTACTTTTGGGCACAGGTTAAATATGTTTTGCAATTCACCAAACCAATTTATTACATGATCAAGTTTGCAGATTCAGATCGACCAGTAATTGGGGAGGTGTATGAGCAAATGGATAGCATGTTGGGGCAGATTAAAGACATTGTTGAGCCTAGAGATACCACCTTGTACAATTATATTCGTGCAAAGGTGGAAAACCGATGGGAAATGCTAAATGTTCCATTGCATGCATTAGCATATGTTTTGACAACTAAATACTATCATCCATCATGGCTTTCAACACCAGCACCTGGGGGGGAAGCAGGAGAATGCCACACCAAGATCAAGAGGTTCACAGAAATATGGCTGCATTGAGTAAATTAATCCCTGATGAGGAGGAGGCTGCATTGGTACGGAGACAGGTGAGCAACTATACGCTTAACACTGGTCCATTTGGGAGCATGCATGCAATTAAAGATCGAGAGACTTTTCTTCTCTTGAGTGGTGGAACATGCATGGAGGGGGTACTTCTACAGGCTTTGGCATTGCGGGTGCTATCACAGGTGGTAAACACTTCTTCTACAGAGAGGTGTTGGAGCTCTTATTCTTTCATCCACAGTGTTAAAAGGAACAGGGTGAGTTTAGACCGGGCAGAGAGCTTGGTTTATGTTCATTACAACTTGCTATTGTTGTCCCATCACTGTGAAGATGCAAAGTCTAATAAAGACCTGTTGATTTGGGACAAGAATCCAGAGGAGCCCAATTTGGAGGATGGAGTGTTGCGATTAGAGCAATTAGAGGATGCTCTTATCCAGGTATGTCCATTGTGGTATGAATTTTCCAATTTTTCCTTATAAAGCATTTCTCTAATTCATGTTTTTAATTTTTTTGTTAACTAGTGTTTTTTTTTTTTTGCATGAATTTTTTGAGCGATTCCAGGATGATGATGATCGTGTTGATATGCCACCCCCACCCCCACCCCCATTTGGTCCCTTGGTTCCTAGGTTCCACGGTTCAACTTCAACACCAACAGCAGGGGGTTCTTCTTCATCAGTTTCAGTGCCACAACTTCCACAGGCACCATCGTCTTCATTGCCACCACGTGGAGGCCCGCCGCCACGTTCTCTTCGTGGTGGAAGGAGGAGAGATTAGTAGATATATTCATATTCTACTACTTTTTGTCATAGATTACTCATTAGACTTGTAGGCTTGTGAATTTGAATTTTGAACCTTTTTTGTCTTGGCGGTGACCAAGTGACATATTTTGTAAACATTATTATTTGAATTTTGGACATGACAAATGTTGACAATTGCTCACTTGCTAGATATCATAATATGCTCTATGTTTTATGTTTTATAATATGCTTAAATGTTTTATGTTTTATAATATGCTTAAAAATTTGATGTATGTTTGTAATAGCTAGAATATAGATGATTGTTGTACATACTAGTAACTACAATGGAATCATGGATGCCATATCTATCTTGATTTATGCAAAAATATGCATGTTTTCATGTCTTCTACAATTAATTTGGTATTTGGGATGTTTGTTTTGAGTATAAATGAAAAAAAATATAAATATATATATATATAGCGGACGCTTCGCTTCCTAAATTTTTGGAAAATGACGCTTCCGCATCCCCGCTTCCAAAAAACATCCTCGCTTCGTGCAACATTGGTTGGGCAAGTCGAAGTGTCGAAAAGTTGTTAGGCAAGTTGAAGTGCTGGAAAGTTGTTGGCCATATCGAAGTGCTGGAAAATTGTTGGGCAAGTTGAAGTGCTGGAAAGTTGATGTGATGTCCAAGTCGAAGTGCTAGAAAATCGTTGGGCAAGTCGAAGTGTTGTAAAGTTGATGGGCAATTCAAAGCGTTGGAAAGTTGTTAGGCAAGTCGAAATTGCTAGAAAGTTGTTGGGGTCGAAGTTGCAAAAGAAATTGTTGGGGTCAAAGTTGCAAAAGAAACTGTTGGGGTCGAAATTGTAAAAGAAGTTGCTAGAGTCTAAATTGTTGGAAAGAAAGTTCATCAAGAAGAAAGGTTGACTTATTCTTAGAGGGGTCTTTGTCAAGGGTCTTAGGTCTTTGTAATATTCCTAGGGAATTTTTACAGTAAATAACAAAGCATATATAGATAAAAAGCCATAAAATTTAAACACATGAATCAGACCATGAATATGCACCAAAAACTGCAATGTTGAGCCATTTTATTAGAATATGAAGAGGGTACAATGAGGTGTTGGAAAGAGTGCACCTAGGCTCGCTCAAGGCAAGCTACCTAAGCCCAAATGACCAATCAGAAGTCCTCCTCAAGTACGTTGTTGTTCTATCTCCTGGCTCTGCGCAGAACTGCCCAAAAATATGTTGCTAGGTGCGAAGATCTACTGCTAGGGCCTCCTTTGGTGCTCAGAAAATTTGGGGAAATTAACCCCAGTCGCTCCACCAAACACCTAGTATAACCCATGAAGAAATTGGCCTATGGTTGACCTTGGAATTTCAGCACTCTTTTCCCTCCATGACTCTATTGCTGGGAAATTCAACCCACCTGTCAATCCTATTGCAAATGGCCTCAAAAATAGTTGCAATCTCCAAGCAAAAACTCTCCTGGGCTCCTCCTCAAATCTCAGGCCCAAAATCCCAAGTGTGCCTCCTCCAAGCACTGTGCAATCCCAGCACTGCTGCTAGTGACTCCTCCCCACACACTCCCACTCCCACTGCTGGAAGAATCTGAGAAGGATGGAACTCCCTCCTTGGGCTAGCACTCGATGTCCACCAAAGTAAGGGTTGAGATTTCTGCTCGGAAAAAATCGCATGCTAAACAACATTGGCAGACTTGGCTTCAGCTCAAGCATCCTATGTTAAAGTGTTGACGTTGCTGGACCCGCCAACATGTCAAGGGATTTCCCCAGTAAGAAGTCCCAACTAGACCTCAGACCGTTTGGTGTAGGAGTCCCATCAGGGGGTAGTACGGTATCGCCTTGATCGCGGTTGTGTGCAAAGGTGAGTAAGATGTCCTTGTTGGTAGCAAGGGTGTGACATATGTAGTGAGCCAAGGAAGGTGCATGAGAGGCTCTAACACACGTAACGGGGGTATGAGTGCTCCCCTTGGAAACCTGTGATAGCACGCAGCTTGAAAGGGAACACATGAGAGAGATACATCACAAGCTGGAAAGAAGGTTAGCCAACGATCCAAAGTGATGGTTAAACCAACAACACATCTCAATAAAATTCATAAAAACATATATAGAAAAGTCCATACATACATGTGTAAATAGCAACTACATATATCAGTAGAGTAACTAAGCTAGCTGAAATATAATAACAACATATGAATGAAATGTGTTGGCTCTGTTATATTAAGAAAGTGAAAGATCCAATCATACATGCAACTATGACCAACCACTGGTCACGACAGCGGAACATTACAGTCACTGCCACTTGCTCCTCCAAAGAGATATACTAGCTCTGCACTGTGGAGAAGCCAAGGCTCATTACAATACACTCCAAGCTTTCTCTAAGTTACCCCTATAGAAAACTTGGCTCCCAAAAGCTTGTACAATGAGTTATGAGGTTCTATAAATAGCAAAGGGTAGGGTGACCCTTGACATTCCCCTTTGTGACTCTTCAACTACTACATGACTATTACACTCTATTATCGACACTTGGTCTTTCACTGTTACAAGATGTTACATTACAATCTGCACATGTACCCATGTGAGACAAAATAGGCTTGAGCAAGCCATGCAAGATATCACTAAGACTCGGACAGCTATGGGAAGACCAACTCTTCGACATCCTCACGATGATCGACAATGGCAAACTGATGCCAAGCTTGGTAGTCTGTCATGGTGTCTGCGTGCTCAATGGTGACATCCTGCTGAAAGCGCATTCTTGCCTCCGCTGCATCCGAGTACACTGATTTGGCACCTTTGTCCAACTCGTCTAATAACATGTGCATCATAGTCTTGAGTGCAGCTGGACCAGCAACATACTGATGCATAGTGTCTGTGCTGATCTCCAAGTCTACACTAGTGGCTACACGCATCAACTCATCAAAGTACATGTCCAGCTCCAGTTGGACTTGGTTCTTTGACTTTTCCTCGGTGAGTGTGCTAATGGATGGGATCGCGTGCGTGCACACAATGACATCCATGCTTCTGAACACCCGTGCATGTGAAGCTTGCAAACTGGTGATGAGTTGCGGGAGTTCCTCATAGTTCTGGATCTGACTCCGGATGCATGCCTTCAACTCTACCGCCTTTGGCTTCATCATCTTTGGCAAGTGTAATGGGGCTCCTTTATACCTCATTGTTCATGTTTGCATGCTATTGACAACAGTATGCAGATCTGACAAGATGTGTCCTCTCCTAGCACAGCGTTGCTCCCAACCGTTGAGATGGACAACTGACTTATGCACGGTGACGAATCTGAAATACAACGTCCGCATGACTGCTTCGAGAGACGATACTTCATCCAGTATCACTCTCCTCAACTCTGCTCTGGCGGATGTTGTAACCTGTTCTCCTCCCTGCTTGGACACTTGTAACTCCTTAGCCATGTGCCCGTTCTCTTCTATCAAGAATTGAATACTCGCGCTGGTGGCTTCGGAATATGCTCTGGTAGCATCGGCCAATGCTGCTGGATGCTTGTGCACATCAGATACGATCACTCGTTCTTCAAACTGTGCAGGAGATATGTGGACATCTGGAGTAGGCACTCTGCACGTCTACACAACTCTGTGTTGTGACTCGTCGAAAGATATGTTGTGCATCTCCGCTTCCAGATTGTCTTCAAGGATTTCTATGTCTCCTTGATCGCTTGGTACTTGCTCTGCTTTTGAATTTGGTGAAGCCGGTGGGGTGACCTCTTGGTTCCTAGGCATGAGGTCAATATCCTCCTCTGACTCTGACTGAACCATATCCATGTCCATCTACTCTATCATCTGTTCAATCTCTTGAGCTAAGTCCTACTCCTGTGACTGCTCACCTTGTCTGCTCTGTGCCAGCTGCTCAAATGAGTCTACAACCTGTATGGGCACAGTTTCATCAATCTGTGCATGTTGTGCCTCCTGTTGTACCTATTCCCGATGTGCTTCCTTCTCTCTTTTGCGCAGCTCCTGTTCTTCCCGGAGTTGCTGCTTCAACTCCTGCAACTCCTTTTTTGTTTCCTCCATCCTCTGTTTCTCTCCTACCCTTTGCGCAAACCTCTTGTCGTGTTGTTGCCTCTTGGCCTCAATCTCCAAAGTTGCTTTCATCACAAGTGGATCTGCTTCTTGCGGCTTTGTTCTGCCTCTGCGCTGTCAACAACCTTTCTCTTGCCTTTGTCACGCGCAGGTTTGCCACCCTCTGTGGCTGCTGATAATGCTACTCTTTGAGACACTGCTTCTCTCTGCTTCGCTAACCACTCTACAGCTATGCTGACCGATTCATTGAGCTTGGAGGAGTGATAACAATATCTCCATGGGTCTTCCTCAAGCCAATGACATGCCCCGTGGATCCAAGGAAATTTCACTCTCGCACAATGGTCCTTCACTAAGCAATTCGGGTCATACGAATTGAAACTTGTGGTGCCGAAGGTGAATCTTTTGAACTCCTCTGTCTCGGCCTCAGCATGCTTGAGATTTTGTATCTCATACAACTCGATCCGCAAAGGAAGAGCGGGCCAAGGTGCCTTATTCTTCCTGTGCAGACCCACTGACAAACTTGTCGAGATGTGATATGACACCTCTTGCATGACGAGCTTGTCCATGGCAAACTTCGGTAAAACATGTGGAGCCTTCTCCGCGTTGTACATTCGTATGAAGGTGCCAAGGCATGAGGCAGACCAATCTTCTATGTCAATCAATGCCTCCATCGTTGCCTACAACATGCAAGGTGGATCCTGCTCAAATATCATTTTGTACACCGGGGTGACTAAGTGGTCTGACAATTGTGTGATAACTCCGCAGAAACTACATTCGGAGAACAATCTGCAATAAGTGTGCACAAAGGTTTCCGAAGGTGGCCATGCCCAACCCAAGCCTGGGAACTGCTGACGGGCACAAACTGCATCCAGTATGTAAACGGACATGTGACCCTTGACATTCCCCTTTGTCACTCTTCACCTACCCTCATGACTCTTCAACTACTACATGACTGTTACACTCTACTATCGACACTTGGTCTTTCACTTTTACAAGATGTTACATTACAATTTGCACATGTACCCATGTGAGACAAAATAGGCTTGAGCAAGCCATGCAAGATATCACTAAGACTCAGACAGTTGTGGGAAGACCAACTCTTCGACATCCTCGCGATGATCGACGGTGGCGAACTGATGCCAAGCTTGGTAGTCTATTATGGTGTCCGCGTGCTCAATGGTGACATCCTGCTGAAAGCGCACTCTTGCCTTCATTGCATCCGGGTACACTGATTTGGCACCTCTGTCCAACTCGTCTAATAACATGCACATCATAGTCTTGAGTGCAGTCGGACCAGCAACATACTGATGCATAGTGTCTGCGTTGATCTCCAAGTCTGCGTTGGTGGCTACACACATCAACTCATCAAAGTACATGTCCAGCTCCAGTCAGACTTGGTTCTTTGACTTCGCCTTGGTGAGTGTGCCAATGGATGGGATCGCGTGCATGCACACAATGACATCCATGCTTTTGAACACCCGTGCATGTGAAGCCTGCAAACTGGTGATGAGCTGCGGGAGTTCCTCATAGTTCCGGATCTGACTCCGGATGCGTGCCTTCAACTCTACCACCTTTGGCTTCATCATCTTTGGCAAGTGTAATGGGGCTCCTTTGTACCTCATTGTCCATGTTTGCATGTGATCGACAGCAATATGCAGATTTGACAAGATGTGTGCTCTCCTAGCACAGTGCTGCTGCCAACCGTTGAGATGGACAATTGACTTATGCACGGTGATGAATCTGGAATACAACGTCCGCATGACTGCTTCGAGAGACAATACTTCATTTAATATCGCTCTCCTCAACTCCTCTTTGGCGAATGTTGTAACCAGTTCTCCTCCCTGCGTGGTTGCTTGTAACTCCTTAGCCATGCGCTCGTTCTTTGCTATCAAGAATCGAACACTCGAGTTGGTGGCTTCGACATATGCTCTAGTAGCATTGGCCAATGTCGTTGGATGCTTGCGCACATCAGATACGATCACTCGTTCTTCAAACTACGCAAGAGATATGTGGACATCTGGAGTAGGCACTCTACACGACTACACAATTCTGTGTTGTGAATCGTCGAAAGATATGTTGTGCATCTCTGCTTCCAGATTGTCTTCAAGGATTTCTATGTCTCCTTGATTGCTGGGACTTGCTCTGCTTCCGGATCTGGTCAAGTCGATGTGGTGACCTCTTGGTTCATAAGCATGAGGTCAATATCCTGATGTAACTCTGGTTGAACCATATCCGTGTCCATCTGCTCTATCATCTGTTCAATCTCTTGAGCTAAGTCCTGCTCCTGCGACTGCTCACCTTGTCTGCTCTGTGCCAGCTACTCGGATGAGTTTACAACTTGTATGGGCGCAATTTCATCAATCTATGCATGTTGTGCCTCCTGTTGTACCTGTTCCCACTGCGCCTCCTATTGTACCTATTCCCGCTGCGCTTCCTTCTCTCTTCTGCACAGCTCCTGTTCTTCCCAGAGTTGCTGCTTCAACTCCTGCAACTCCTTTTCTATTTCCTCCATCCTCTATTTCTCTCTTAGCCTTTGCGTGATCCTCTTGTCGCGCTATCACCTCTTAGCCTCAATCTCCAAAGTTGCTTTCATCACAAGTGGATTTGCTTTGAACTTGCAGCTTTGTTCTGCCTCTGCACTGTCAACAACCTTTCTCTTGCCTTTGTCACGTGCAGGTTTGCTACCCTCTGCTGCTGCTGATGATGCTGCTCTCTGAGATGTTGCTTCCCTCTGCTTTGCTAACCACTCTACAGTTATGCTGACTGGTTCATTGAGCCTGGAGGAGTGATAACAATATCTCCATGGGTCTTCCTCAAGCCAATGACACGCCCCATGGATCCAAGGAAATTGCACTCTCGCACAGTGGTCCTTCACTAAGCAATGCGAGTCATACGAATTGAAATTTCTGGTGCCGAAGGTGAATCTTTTCAACTCCTCCGTCTCGGCCTCAGCATGCTTGAGATTTTGTATCTCATACAACCCAATCTGCAAAGGAAGAGCGGGCCAAGGTGCCTTTTTCTTCATGTGGTGTCTCGCTGACAACCCTTTCAAAATGTGATATGACACCTCTTGCATGACAAGCTTGTCCATGGAAAACTTCGGTAAAACATGCAGAGCCTTCTCCGTGTTGTACATCCATATGAAGGTGCCAAGGGATGAGGCATACCAATCTGCTATGTCGACCAATGCCTCCATCGCTACCTGCGACATGCAAGGTGGATCCTACTCAAATATCATTTTGTACACCGAGCTGACAAAGTGGTTTGACAACTATGTGATAACTTCGCGGAAGATGCATTTGAGGAACAATCTACAATAAGTGTGCACAGAGATTTCTGAAGGTGTCCATGCCCAACCCAAGCCTGGGAACTGCTGACGAGCACAGACTGCATCCAGTATGTAAGCGAACATGTATATCTCTGCTTGCTGGCCCTTGGGCAGATGCCGGTTTTTTGTCATCTGTTCCTTCAACCTGAAAGCCAGCATATCGGACCAGTTGTAAGGTCTTCCCTCGCTGGCTAGCTAGTCCAACATGATCACCCAACTCTACGGGAAGGTCTCTGTGATCTCTTGGCCGTATAAGCAACATGCAAAGATGACCAAGTACTAATATGCCTTCCGCAGTATCTTTGTCTTGTAAACCTGGCTGGGTGTTGTCCTAAACTTGGCTGGCTCTTTCGCCCAGCTCTTCAAGATATCTCTTGAGTTTGCATTGCTGCTAGGTCTACTGAAGGGTTTCTCCATTGTGATCACCAGCTGTGGCAAGTGATACATCTCCTAAAGTCCTTCGCCCTGAAGGTAGCAAGTTGTGTTCCACTGGCACTGCTCAACACCATTGTCTCAGGATCAGTATGCGAGACAATCTAGTGGATCATGTCCGCGCATGGAAACGTGGGATACCTGCATGCAATCCGGTACAAGCTAGACTTGTGAATGTTGACATAGACCCTGCAGTCTTCCGAATTTTTCTCAAATGTGCCTAAGAATGTATCAATGACATCCTTCCATTACATCTTGATGTCCTTGTCTATGAACAGCTTGGTGTCTTCGTAGATAGGCAAGCTCATAGACACTTGTTCAACTGCATCTCCAGTTGCGCTCTCGACGGTGTCCTTTGACCCTGCTCTCTTGGAGGCCATTGAACCTAAACTGCTGAGAGACGGACGAACACCTGTGATACCTGGAGACATAGCAACACTCATGGCAAGAAATCTGTCAGTTGAAAACCAAAACAACTTTGAGGACTGACATGCAACATACCCAGGTGACTGACTCGGAAGATTACACAATTTTCACCGAGAGGCTGGGAGACTGACTGCCAAAACTGTGCAAGGCACAGTCCGGGCTGTCAGGAGGCTAAATGACTGCTGGAACTGCGCAATGCACAGTCCAACCTGGGTTGTTGAGGACTGAAACTGTGCAATGTGCAGTTTCAGTCAACAATGACATGTAAACCCAGCAAACTACATTACGCAATTTCTGGGGCCAGCAGGGCACTACCTCCCAGAATTGCGCAAAGCAAGCCTAGAGGCCAGTGCTAGGCCAGATTTGCGTAGTTTCTAGAGGGAAGGCAGAGCCTTCACTCTCATAAATGCACATTGCTAGCCGGGCAAGGAAAGGTTCGGGCCAAGGCAGCCCAGACCCGCCGACGGGCGACTGAAAACATGAAAAGTTCTGAATGCATGGCGAAGCTAAGTGTAAATAAGAGTGAATGATCATGCATGCAAACAGTGAGTGCAAGATTTAGAAAATGAGAAAACAAGCATGTGTGTGAAGCAAGTCGCTGGAACGGCGACCGTCAGTGCAGAAACAGTGTCATGCATGCAACAATAGTGATATGCAATGAAAAACTTAAAACAACGCTTCTACAAGCTAACATGCATTAAAACGACAGCAGACGTTCAACAAAACCAAGCAAACAGCATTCACACAAAGCGAAATACAAAAAGCGACAGAAAAGCAGCAAAAGACATGAAAAGCAGACTTACCCGGAAAAAGTTGAGTTGAATGTGCCAAAGAGTCCTAGATGCAGTGTGTGATGTTAGAGCTCCACGATCGATGTGAGGAGTGAGTTCTGCAGCGTCGAATAAATAAGTTTGATAAGAATGAGGCTTATGACGCGGATGCCACAAATCTAGGAAAAAGCAACACTTGAAGGGAAGTTTCTAAAACGATCTTTGTAACCTGCAACTGCGAAAAATAGATCCCTAAAATCTAGGGATGCTTTTTTACTTTTGCTTTTTTCCTTTTCGAGAAAAAATAGCGCATGCATGCAAATCAAGATCGATCAGTCCTGGAGGGAACTAGTCAACCTGAAAGCACATGCAACAGTCTACAAGCCTGGGGATGAAATTTGCGCAGTTTCTGGGCTGAGCAAGACTGGTTGTCCCTCTTGCATTGCGCAATTTCTGGACTGAAGCCCTGGCTGTCAGTCAAAATTGCGCAATTTCTGAGTTGAAGCCCAGTGTTGGGCTGGATTGCGCAGTTTTCAGAGGGAAGGTTGCCTGGCTGGATTGCGCATTTTTGGAGCCCAGCAGGCAGCCCAACTGGATTACGCAATTTCTAGAGGGAAGGCTGGTTCCCCTCCAAAATTGCGCAATTTTCTAGGTGAGCACCTCAGCCAGAAAATTGACTAAGTCTAGAATGATAGCCTGTGGGTGGCAAGCAAACAAGTTGACCAACACAAGCTGGTAAGCCACTGAAACTCAGTTGAAACCTAGGTACTTGGACAATGCAAGACATGTTGCTAAGGATGGTTGGTAAGGAGGCTCCAAAATGAGGCTAAGGCAAAATTTTGGAGAGTGGTACGTGGGATGGGATGCTTTGGACGTTGCTAGCATCCATGGACATCCTAATCATGTCACAGGAAGGATGGTACGTGGGGTGCCCGTGTTTGATGGTAATCCACTCTCCGCAAATGACCATGTGGAAAGATTCAATGCACATACTTCAAAGGAGAAAGTGGTTCACCAAGATGTCCTTATGTTGTTGTTCATGGGATCTCTCGATGGTCATAACTCATGGCTCCATGATCATGAACCGAAGAGCATCTCATCTATTGAGGAGTTCGTTGATGGCTTTCTTAGTCACTTTCAAGTATACCCTGCATTATGCATATAAGAGGAAGCCCTCATCGAACATCATCAAGACATTGAGGATTTAAGTAATGAGCAAGAAGACAAGTCCTCATCGGGTCCACACGATGAAATTGATAATTTTGGGGACAAATGTGTTGGGAAGGATGAATTTATGGAAAGTGAAATTGAGACCAACCCTACCTTTCTCAAGGAAATTATGCCCGATGAATCCTCTTTTGAAAACCTTGAGAGAGATGATCCCATCAGGCCCTTGAAAGATGACATTGAAGATTATTTCCACATTGAAAAGGAGAAATGGGAAATTGTTGGTCCTCAATTTGATTGTGCTCCAATTATTGACACTGACAAGGATGATAAGGATGAGATTGGTCTTCCCTTCCCCTAAGGCACTATTAATGACGACACCCATTGATACCATTGGGAAGGAGAATCTTCATTTTCCTTTCCATAAAGAGGGGTTGTTGGAAGTAATCAACTTTCCTTTTAAGAGAGACCCGATCTTTGATACTAAGGGAATTGATAAGGCTCCCACTTCTCCTGAGTATCATTCTATGTTCAAATCACTTGAGCCTTTAGATTATGACTTTGGGAAGGCACAACTCTTTGAATGCAATATTTCATTCTCCCTTTTTCCTATTGGTCATCATTTTGAGTCTTCGTCAAGTGATCTCCTCACCCCTAGTCATATGATGTCAAGTGGCTGTGAGTATAGTGTCAAGGAAAAGCCCTTCATCGATTATACTTTTCCTCCTTGGACACACCCTTAGGGGGTTTTGATCACTCCATAGCTAAGTTGCACGAAACGGGGAAACGGGTACGAGTTTCCAAAACGGGAAGTGATACGAAACTTGACCTCCCCAAATTTTGGAAATAGGGAAACGCGAATATATATATATATATATATATATATATATATATATATATATATATATATGTATATATTGAAAATATTTAAATATATATATATATATATTGAAAATATTTAAATATATATATATGTGCAATCATAAAGCATAAATGATACATTATAATTTATTACACTTAAACATTAAGATTTAATTTACATCACATTTACTCATGAATGATCACATAATGAAAATAAAAATATCGGAATATCCAAAAGCAACCTTTATTATATATCCAAATCTCAAAATCAGCCTTTATTTATATTAATATATGAGGTTGCAAGTACAATAAAGACTATAAGGCTGCAAGAGAGAGGTCCAAATCAGGATTTTCTGCACCCACATCCCATTCTTTAGAAGGACCACTGTTGTATTGGGAGTCTCCTCCTACATAGTCGAACGACCTTAGTGCTCTTGATTAAATACACGTTTCATACCCTAGTACCCTACATGATCTTGATTATTGGGAGTTTCCCCTGCATAGAGGGCTTGGTTCTCTTGATTAAATACAAGTTCCATACCCTAGTACATGATAAAATCCAACGGAAACATTGCAATCCCTCCAATCCTGAAATCCTGAAAAACAAATAAGTCTGCTGGATTTTGAGTGAGATCTAAAATTCTACTTTCTCCATATGAAATCCAATGAGGGCGAAACCACTCTCAAACATCCTGAGTCATTTCATGGTAATGTTAAAAATTTAAGTAAAAGAATGAAAATGAAAAATAAAGGAGAATATCACTTTTACTTTAAGAATTTAACATTACCATGAACTGCATATCCCTCAAACTTCTTAATGAACTGCATATCAACACTAGGGAAAAAATTCACTTTTATAACTTTAGACACGCATCTAGAAGCAACAATAAGTCACTAACATACCCTAAAAGTAAATTAAAAAACAAATTAAAAAAAAAAAAAAAAAACACAAGTTAATGAGGAAACGTGGGTCATACGGCCCTGAAACGCGTTTCCGGCCGTACTGGCCAAGTTTCCGTTTCAGGAAACGTGGCAGTACAGTCGGAAACGCGTTTCACGGCCGTACCAAACGCGTTTCCGGCCGTACTGGCCAAGTTTCCGTTTCAGGAAACGTGGCAGTACAGTCGGAAACGCGTTTCACGGCCGTACCAAACGCGTTTCCGCGTTTCGTACCCGTTTCCGTACGGAAACGGACCTCTATACCACGTTTCCTGCAACACAGCTCCATAGTCTCCCCTCTCTAGTGTAATCATCATGTGCAACCTACTTGTGTTTCTCCATCTCGTCGGCATCCCTTTCCTACTAATCATAACCCAATGAAGGCCATAAACCATGACATAAATAATAAGGACAATGGTGGAAGTGATATGCCAAAGGTTTCCATCCATCAAAAGTTTATGAGCTTGGTTGTTGACATCTCTATATTTTGGTTGCAAGAGAAGATCTCATGGACTAGATTACATCCTTTTCTTACCTCCTCTCACATAATCATCCATGTGTTGGCATCATATTTTCCCACCTCCCGCCCACAACATCCTCCATGTATTTGGGTTTGCATTTTCTTTGGGGTTCATGGCATGAGTAATCATACAAGTAGGCATATTTATATTGACTTGATGATATGTTGGTTGCATTAGCTTTATGATTACACTTAATAAAAGCTGTATCATATGCATGTTAGGGTAGGATGCATTGCATGATGATTTTTGCATTAGAACTAACCGCATATGATGTTTCTCATGATAAATTAGATTGAATTTAGGTTAAAAAAAAATTGCATATTTTATTTCTTGTTGGTTTATGGGCTGACTTTAAGCATGAGTGATCATAAGACACCGTGAAAAACATGTTGCCCCGTGGCCTTGATCTTTG
Organism: Pinus tabuliformis; assembly: GCA_031772625.1. Taxonomy (NCBI): domain Eukaryota; kingdom Viridiplantae; phylum Streptophyta; class Pinopsida; order Pinales; family Pinaceae; genus Pinus; species Pinus tabuliformis. The sequence goes on along the minus strand of CM062819.1, from coordinate 1,329,729,215 downwards.
ACATGTGCAGGTAACAAGTCTACGGTGACCAAGAGATTGTTGGAATTCTCGTGACCTCCCATTCGAGCAGCCTCGTCCACTTCTTCGAAAGATCATGTCTCAGTTGGAGTCAGATGTTACCCACCACTTCATGGGTGATATCGCCAGGAGAAATTTTTCTCCATGATGAACCTCAGGCGACAACCCCTTGCAGCCTCCTACTAGCCCGTTGTGCCATTTCTCTGCCACCTGAGCCAACCATGTGGTCCCTCACCCACCTGTATTGATCGTATTTTTGAAGGTGGGCCTCCCGAATCTAAAGGTATGTCTTGTCATTTGGTAATTGAGTATTGGGTTTACTTATCATGGATACTTCTGAGTATGGATTGATAGGGGGATTTGGCAAAAAGGGTGAGCTTAGTTTGTGCTCATCCCCTTGATCTTTTTTGGATGTTACCCTTGGATCTTAGTCCCATGGGATCTCCTTTATTGACCATTTGGTTCTAGGGTTGTACTACTTGGGAAACCCCGACTTTGGGTGTGTGGTCCCGCTCCTTTATCCACATATATTACTCATTTTCCACTCACTATGCCCCATTCATCATTTCTCCCACTTGGGTCCACATTTCCATTCTGGGTCCACATAGGGCCAACCTCCCTATCCCCTTGCTCCCACCTTGGGTCAAGCCTGGAATGATGCCCCGGAAGTTGAAGCAATTAAAAGAAAAAGAAAAAAGCATAATTGGCCACATTTAATAGGAAATTGTACCACAAAATGTAAAAGATGGCCAGGACAAAATAATTAGCACGTGGGCAAAAGCCAATACACGAGCTCTACCCTAATCCATGGTCATCACCTTGGTTCCATAGGCCCTAGATGAGCCTCCTTTATCATTCAGGAACCCATGATTGTCCCAACCCCTAGAGGGCAATGAACCGCCCTACCTAAAAGGGGTAATCACTGCTATATCTTACACATCATGCTCTTGTCCTTTGAGCCCTGAGCAGTTAATTAAAGAAAATTCATAAAAGGAAAAAGGCATATAAAAAGGGTAGAAAAAATCAAGGTCGGGGCACCTCATGTACCACAATTGCTCCCTCTTGCACATTACATACACAGGTGTGGGCTTCCCATTATCTAGCTACCCCTATGCCCCAATATGTGGCCCAGGATTGCCCCTCTCATTCCCTACTCCATCCCACTTATTTATCACTTGTTATCCCCATTAGAGGGATGTACCTTGGACATACTATCCCCTTTAAGGGTTGAAACCACCTAATAAGGTACTTGGTTAACCCCCTTTGAAGCTTGGAGACACTAGCACATGCCAAAGCCCACTACACAAGGGCATGCCATTATGAAGTGCCCACTTTGTTATCCATGATTTGTAAACTCTTTTACCTGATTATTTTAGTCACTAGTTGTACTGGAAGCCTAGGGGACACATTGGATCTTATGCAAGATTACAGGTGGTTTCCATTTGGGTTTGGTCTCCCTATACGCGATCCTAATACCCAGAGGTCTACATTGGCAAATATAGGGTGTGCATCGAGAGCCATTGGCCTCCATAGCAGCGGAAAACACTCCACGGATCTTCATCGATGCTCAGAGACTACTAGCAATCCACTTTTGGGATGATGGTGATATGCTTGGTACATTATTCCCAGTAGGCCCCCACAGGAGCCCCACACACTTGGCAGGTGTGCCAGGACTTGTACGATGTCATGACAACATTCGTTCCACCACTCGGACCCTTGCAGAGGATCTACAGGCATCTCCGATTCATATGGAGACCCATGGGGCCATTTATGTGCCCTCAGACCCACTGGGAACACCATAGGTCTACTACTTGGAGAACAAGGGGCCACCCCCTTGTCCATCATATTTCGAGGAATTTATTCCTTAGTATGGCACTTCAGGACATTATTAGGCCTTTGGAGGGCCCCATGACCTGTACATATTATTATTTGGCCCCTTGTGAGGCTTATATTTCCACTTGTGAGCTAGTTTGGTTGGGTTGTCACCAATAGGGGTTTTATTTGCACATTATTTTATCATTAGGGGCTAATGTAGGCCCATAGGCTAGTTTGAACTCTTTAGCAGGCTATTTATTGATGTTAGTTACATTCATTTGGATCATCACTTGACTTGGGATCTCTCTAATCATAGAGAATTTTGCATTTTTTTTCCTTGGAGGATATCTTTTGGAGATGGATGAATTTTGACGTATGGATTTGGGCTATTTTTCTTGTCTTGGAGCTTTGTCTTGAAAACGAAATGTTGGTTGGATCACTGTTTTACGAAACGGCCGAGTTGAAACCGAAACGGCCGTTTCGGACCGTTTCAATAGCCAGCTCAATGACCCGGCCCATGACCCGGCTCGGCTGACCGAGTCATAGCTGACTCGGTCAACCCGGCCGGGTCCGTATTGACTCGGCCGAGTCATGGAAAGGACGGCTGGGCAGCGGTTTTTATAAAAAAAAATCATTTTTTTGCTGATATTTGGTAAAGTTAAGTAGGGTTTGTGGATTCCAAAGGGTAATGGAATATTGTTAAATGCTTTTGGGGTCCATTTCCCCCTCCCAAACTCTATTTAAGACAGCCAAATGCTCTCATTTCACTCACAGCAGTCTTATGCATTTGAGTGAGAGTCTTCTTTGAGAGTTAGTGAGCAGTTCTTGAGCTTGTTTTGGAGCAGCAGTGAGGAGTCTTGGAGGAGCATTGTAGCTGGAGTGAGGAGCTTCTTGGGCAGCCATTTGGAGCAGCATTGAGGAGCTGATTCTTGGAGCAAGCTTGAGGAGGCAGTTTGTGCCTGGAGGTATTTTTTTCCACCTCTATAAATCTCTTTTTACTTAGTAAATTTTAGGTGCATATCAAGATAGCTTAGAGAGTGTTTTTAGTCAAATAAATGAACATTGAATCAATTTTTATTTTTTTTTTCATTTTCAGATTGTTTTCCTAGTCAAAAAATGGCACCTAGAGCAAAAGATCCTGCTTGGGCATATGTTGAAATGGTTGATAGTGAGATGTGTTGCAAGTTTTGCCATAGGAAAATTAAGTCAGGTCCTGGGGGGATTCATAGGCTGAAACAACACTTGGCAGGGATTAAAGGCAATATTACTCCATGTCCCTCTGATCAAATTGGGGAGATTAGAAAGAATTTGTTGGAAAGCTTTGAAAAATTTAAAGAAGAAAAGACTAGGCAAAAAGAGATACAGGCTGAAATTGGGAGGAAGAGGGAGATACAAAGAATGATGGCTGCCAACCCCCACTATGAGTTTGAGGGTTCTTCCTCTATCCCTCAAACTGATGCATCAAACCCTTTCCGTTATGTTCCTCCCTCTTTTGCTTCTGTTCAAGATAAGGGAAAGGGTAGAATGAAGGGTGATGGGACTATCAAAAGTTTTTTCACTCACTCAGGCTCCTCTCCATCAGATGCACATGGTCCTGAAGTTAGTATTAGTAAAGGTCTTGCTCAGCCCACTTTAGATGACCATTGGAAGAAAGAATTGAGGGAGACTGCTTGTGACTACATAGCTAGATGGTGGTATGATGCTGATATCCCCTTTAATGTTGCTCGTTCACCATATTATGAGCCTATGTTTGAGGCCATACATGCTGCTGGAAAAGGCTTCAAAGGCCCTACTATGCAAGAGCTAAGGGGGTTTCGTTTGCAGAAAGAAATTAAATCAATTAATGAGTATTTGCAAGATTTCAAGGAATCATGGGCAAGAACAGGGTGTACCATCATGTCAAATGGATGGACTGATCAAAGAAACCGTACCATCATAAACTTTCTTGTCTTCTGCCCACAGGGAACCATGTTTTTAAAATCAGTTGATGCATCTGATAAGGTAAAAGATGGCCACTTGTTGTTTCAGCTATTGGATGAGGTCATTGAGGATGTGGGGGTGGCTAATGTTGTTCAAATCATCACAGACAATGCCTCTAACTATGTTCTTGCTGGTAGACTGTTAGAGGAAAAACACAAGACCATCTTTTGGACCCCATGCGCTGCACATTGCATAGACCTCATGCTTGAGGATATTGGAAAATTAGATTGGGTCAGAAACACTGTAGATAATGCCAAAAGCATAACAAAATTTATCTACAATCATACACTGGTTTTGAGTCTCATGAGGAAACACACTGGAGGCAAGGATATTATTAGGCCTGCCATCACTAGATTTGCTACACATTTTTTGACATTGCAATCTATGCTTTCCCAACATAGAAACTTGCAAAAGATGTTTTCCAGTGATGATTGGAATCAAAGCAGTTGGTCTAACAAACCAGAAGGCAGAGAATTGAAAAGGAAAGTCCATGATGAAACTTTTTGGAGAAAGGCAGCAGAGATTGTGAAGCTTGCTGAGCCACTAGTTAAGGTGTTGCGGTTGGTGGATGGGGAAAGGTTGGCTATGGGCTTCATTTATGAGGCTATGGATCAAGCAAAGGAGCAAATAAAGACAGCATACAAGGATAGAGTGGCAAAGTATGGGCCCATTTGGGCAATCATTGATGAAAGATGGAACAATCAACTCCATCGCCCTATACATGCAGCTGGGTATTTTTTGAACCCACGGTATCATTATAAAGCTAAGGAGTCAGGAGCTTTGAGGGGGGAGGTCAGAGATGGACTGGTTGATTGCATTGAGCGCATGGTCCCATCGGAGTCTGATCAGCTGCTGATACATCAGCAGGTCACATCCTTCAGCAATGCAACAGGTACCTTTGGGAAGAACCTAGCAAAGATTGCAAGAGAAGCAGATGAGCCAGGTAAACAAAAATTTCAATTTTCAATTTCTTAATGGTTTTACTTTTTTTATTAAAGTTTGTTAAATCATTTATAATTTGAAAGTTAGATATAATTTGTAATTTTGTTGAGCTTCAGCCTTCATCTAACTCATAATTCATTACACTCCTATGTTTTTTGCAGCACAATGGTGGGAGGCCTTTGGTGGCCAGTGCCCTGAATTGCAAAGGTTTGCAATTCGTATTTTGAGTCAAACTTGCAGTGCATCTGGGTGTGAGCGCAATTGGTTTGTCTTTGAGAGGATTCACACAAAGAAGAGAAACCGTTTGGAGCAAAAACGGTTGAATGATCTAGTTTTTGTCCAATACAACCTTCGGCTCAGACGGAACCAATTGCTGAACAAAAGACCTGATTCAGATCCCATTGTGTTGGAAGACATTGATCCAACATCAGATTGGGTAGTGGAGAGCCGTCTACTAGAGTTTGATCCTGATGAGGATCTTGAGATTGATCAACTTGGTGTTGAACATGCACTGCAGCCTATTCAGTTGAATGCAGATCCCGATCCACCAGCCTCAGTCTCACAGCCAGCTAGTAGGACTCCAGTTGTAGGTGCTTCGCCTTCCTCTGCTCAGCCACGACAGAAGCGCAGCCGCATTTGTACTCTATCTCAGCTTGCATCTGCTGCACAGCCTAGTGGTACTGGCACCACTTCTACAGTTGCAGTTGGAGACGATGATGATGAGGAGGAGCCATGGGGCCCCTTGTCTGACTCTGATGATGATGATCCAGAGATTGGTCGAGATGATCTTGGCTCCTCTGGCAGTAGCTACTAGCCTCCTTGGTTATTTGTATTTTGTTTTGACTCTTGAGTCTTTGATCATGTATGACAGACTACAGTTGACTATGTATTTACTATTGCCATTGGGTACCACCGTACCATTTTGATATAATGGATTGGTTCATGAGCCTACTTTGATCATATGTTGTCTTCCATGTATATTATAATGTTGTGTGTTTGGAAACTTGAATGAAAATCTTTAAAATTATGTTTAAAATATTTAAAATTATGTTTTTTTATAAAAAAAATAAATATTTAATGTATTTTTTACAACGACCGAGTCATTGAAATCGAGCCGGCCGAGTCATTACCGAGTCGGAGTCGATCCTCGGCCGAGTCTGAGTCCGAGTCTGAGTTGTAAAACATTGGGTTGGATATATTCTATAACGTTGTAAGTAAATTTTGAGTTGTTAATCTTGTTGCTACATACTGCTAAAATTAGGGCTAGTTGTTGCATAATTGAAATGTGGAATTAAGCATGTTTTAGCTAATTTAATGTATGGGCCAATGTTATATGAATGAAATGTCCTAGAGATTATTTGTCTCAATAATCTTGCATCATTTTCTTTTAAGTATAAATACTTGAAGGTCACTTTTCTTTTCTTTCTCTCAACATTGGATGAAGTTGACTTTCCGGGCCTCCTTGATCAAGAAACCAAGTCCTTACTCATCATCATCCTTGACTCCATAACCCCAAGTGAATTAGGCAGTGATACCTCAAAAATGGTGATCATTTTAACCCTCTTTTTACCCTTTTCCACTTTTTCCCAGGTCTAGCCCCATTAGGTTATCTAGGGCATCAATTTTCTGGGAATTGACCCAAGCAAAGACTTCGGTCTCCTACAAGCTACTGCGCTGGTGGGTCCCCTCCCTCTCCAATTTTGAGGCAATTCTAACGGTGGATCTCCAAGAATCCCAAGCCCTAGCTCTAGGATCGAATTTTGCCTACGCATCCCCAAGGCTAGACCTCAATAGGATCAATTCAACCTTTTGAAGTAAATATTCTTGTTTGATCCTTTCCTTTCACCTTGTCCAGGATAGGAACATCATTGGTTGCTACATTCCATCCCCGAACTTGGACTGGGTCCACTTGGCCCCATGTGGTCCCACTTCTTAATAAAGATTCTTTGTCAAGGACCATTTGGGAATCCAAGTTTTCCAAGGATTATAGGGATTGAGAACCTCGTATGTAAGCCTATTCCTTCTCCCTCAACCCTCCAATCCTCACCCCTTACCCCTGGAAGACCAAGTCCCTTGCTTAAAGAGCAAGCAAGTTCCATTCTTCATTCCATCCTTGGGAAAGGGTTTCCAGGATCACTTTCCACCTATCCATTGACATGTAATTTATAAGTGACCCCTACACTACCGGGACTCCTCCCATCGGTGAAAGTTCGTAAAGAGCAGGGAGACTTAGCTGTGATGAGAGTGGGCTAAGCCTCCACCATTGCCCTTAACCTAGCAGTTGCCCTCTTAGAAACCCCCTTTAGGCCCCTGCTGGTTTGGGTGGTAATAGGCCCTGGCTAGCAACCTACATTTTGTGTCCTCTTGTCTCTTTGATCTTCATTATTTGGTAGTTGTTTGATGATAGAAAACACAATAATAATCAAATTAAAGAAGAAGATAATCAAGTTAAGTAAAAAGACATCACAAGCAGTTATCAAGGTAAGAGAAATCCTTTAATCTAGCTGCCCTAGATTTCTCAACAATACCTTTGCATGTTCTTTATAGTATTACAGGACCACTCTATGTAATGTCCCTTTCCAAAAAGATCGATTTAAATATTCATTTTCACTTGGAAAGAAAAACGACATCAAAAATGAAATGAATAATTAAATTAAAATGGGTTATAAAGAAAAAATCTATGGTATTTTGATGACCCGTGTATTGACCATGGTATTTCAGCGACCCACAGTATTTGGATGGGGAAAAATTATAAAAAGAAAGATTAGGGTTCATTCAACAGGGGTGATTGATTATTGATTTTTGTTAATTATTTCGAGAACTCTAGTAGCTTACTGTGTGAGGGGAAACCCTTGTGGAAATCCCAGTTTCGATGTTGGAATGATACACTCTAGCTAGTGGCGATTAGTTTTGTTGGTGAAACATCCACCCTAGCTACTCAATAGGGAGAACCACTTCAGGTTCTTAATTGGTTCTCATCAAAGAACAAGGGTCGAAGATCAGAGTCCAGAAGAAGAGTCCAATTACAACAAGTGCGCATCTTAGCAAGGAGGGCCAAATTTGCCAATGAATTGCGGCAAAAATATGCCAAGTTTCTATTGAGAAATCTAGGGGCAGCTAAACAGATGATTTCTCTTACTATGATAACTTCTTGTGATGTAGTTTTACTTAATTTGATTAGCTTATTCTTTCACTTGATTAATATTAGTGTTCTCTATCATCAAACAACTACCAAACAAATACGACAAGAGGACACAAGATATAGGTTATAAGTTAGGTCCAAAACCTCTCCTCTTGAGAGAAAAAACCACAAGAACTCTTCTCTTCTTATAGAACTTCAAATTATGAATTCCAAGACCTACGATCCTTGTCAAAATCCCCTCCAAGACCAAGTCAATCCTTCTTCCTTGATGAGCTTTCCTTCCAGCAACTTCAACATCAACAACTTTTGCAACTTCCACCCCAACAGTTTCTTCTACAACTTCGACCCCCAGCAGCTTCTCCAACATCTTTGACTCCCAGCAGCTTCTTTTGCAGAAAACCCTAGCTCTTGCACGTATGGAAAAGATGGTGATTTCTTCCTCTTTTCTCCTTCGCTTGAATTGATCCTTTCTTCTTGGAAACTCAGATTGCAAATTTGTGCCAATTGAAGCCCTAACTCGACTTCCGCAATTTGGTCTTAGTTGCTGCAATAGATGCCCTAGTTTTCTCACACATGTGAAGGAAATAGCCCAAAAACAGTCCCAAAATTTCATTTTTCTTCTTCCTCTTCTAGTCCTCCACTTCTTCGCACCTTTTTGGTCTCTTCCTCTTGCTTGATCGAATCTCTTGTGTGTGTGAGTGAGTGTCCTTCAAGTGAGGTCGAAGTCTCTAATATATAGGCTTTTCTTCTAGGTCGAATTGCTACTTGAAGGCTGACTTGTCTTCTCATGAAGGCCGACTTGATCTTTTCTTGTTAACAAGGTCTTGGGGGGTCTATTTGACACTTTAAATTTTTCTTTACAATAGACAACATGCCCAAAAGGGTCTTCCATACATGACAATGACTCAATTGACTTGTTGACTTAATTACAAGCCTTGGAAGCACTCAATGGGTACTTGACCTAAATAGAATACCTTGAGCATGGAACCCATGCATCAAGAATGACAATAATAAATTTCTTTTTCTTTACATCAAATACATAAAATCATGATTACATGTCATTATGAAGACCGAACCTAGTTACATATTTCAAGAGTTTCCAGGTTTTCTAATGCATTATTGTAGATTCCACCGTCTATTAAATAAAGACTTGGCTGGTGTTCCCTTTTCGCAAATTTGTTTTATGGTATCTCCCCTTTATTCTCATTACTGCAAAAAGGTTGTAACAATGTATGTTTGCAAAATGTTTAATGAAATGTCCCTAGGAAAAAATGTTAAGCATTATTGGCATATTTAGGAACTAATTTAAAAAGGGACATTGCAATGGTATCAAAGTTGGTTTTCTTTCCAGCCTAAAAGGTTTCATTTGAGAAATGTTATGGCAACAATTATTTCTCTCAATATAAAGGGCGAATGCGTAATTCTTGCATGCCTTTGAAGATTATAACAGAAACCTCACAAAAGTAATAGATCAAATTGGAGCACAGGCACTCCAATTATCAATTGATTCCAACAAAAGGAAGAGTGATGGAAGTGCAGGAAATCATGAAGACCTTAAAGAAGTGAAAGGAAAAGAATATAGCAGATCTGAAGATGTGGAAAAAAATCTGTCAAGAATGATATGCCTTGTGATGGGTTAGAGGCTTGTAGCTACATAGGGCAACATAGGGGAATGATGCAGAAAAATGAAGTGGTTGAAGCAGAGGTATCCGGTCTTCCTTTAGAACGACGTATGAGGATTGTTCCCCATGATCAAGATATAGGAGGCTTTTTATTTGTTGTTTTTCAGAAGGTCTCTCATTTCTTTGTTGAATAACTTAAATCAAATGAAGCAAAGAGGAAGTACATGAGACTTTTGACAACTATTGTTTTTGATCGGGGCAAGGGTAAAGATATATTTGGAATGGAAGACTTCCAGATGGCAATGGAGGGTCATGTATGCCTCTTAGATCAGTATGCAGATCTGCAAGAGGAAACATACTTAAGAATTACTTCTTTTGTGGCCGATGGCATTGTGATAAATCCAGGGGATGTTTTCCTGATGCTACTATGAATGCCCTTTACTTCAAGGAGTTTGACCTTACAATTCTATTAGATGCAGAAAAGCTAGATCAAAACATTTGCAATATTGTTGATAACTGCTTCACAGGGGCAAGACTTAATGCTAGAAGATTGATTTTTACACAGTCTCCATATGTGTCATTTAAACTTCTCAAATATCCATCTCGCTTTTCTTTATGGAAGGGTCAGCCTATTGATTTCAGTCAAAGAAAATGGTTTTTGCAGGAAACACATGCGAGTTTATTTCTAGAGACAGGAAGCTTAGATGATTTAGCTCTTTAAAAAATCCCTGATGACTAGAGATCAGGCTTGTAGAATTGTGTCAAATTACATGAACCTGGCATAGGAGCAATGGTGACAGCAGATGGTAGTCCAATGGTTACAGTACCACTTCTAGAGATATTGAAGGAATTTCTTTCACTCTTGATTGCAGTATTGTTTTTGAACATGAGCTTGTTGGGGCAAAGGCTCACTCTATCCCTAGTGCATGATCTTGTTGGAGTTGTATCAGATGAAAATTTGCTTGAGCTATTGGATTTGACCTTACCAGCTGACGCAACCAATACTGTAAGAAGGGTTAGAGAGTTGATAGGCTCTAGCATTGAATCCATGGCTTGGATGTCACAATTGAAAACTCTATGGATATTTTAGCTGGTAGTTGTAAAGTAGGAGATAATTTGCACACATCTAGTCATGCTTATCGTGGAGAATTGGAGGAAGTCCTCAACACACATTTGACAAATAGGAGAGGAATAAGTGTTCTTGGAGCAACCTGTGGGCCAGAAGCTTTGAAATGATTTCCTTCTTCTCCACTCATGGCAGCAAGCAATATATGTGTCCTGTTGATCTTGTCGCCTACACCTACCTACAGGTTAGTGAGAAAAGTCTTCAACCCCACAAGGTGTGGTTGGTGGCAGGGAACTAAGAGAAGGGGTTGTCACACTAATCCCGACTCTCTCCATTTAAGCTATCTCCTAGGTTAGCTAACGAGGGTGGTCCTTGAAGGAAAACTAAGTTAAAGATATGGGTTTCTAGGAGTGTTATAATGTTAAGGATTACGCTTAGAAATTTATAAACAAATGTGATATGAGCAATATGGCATCAAATGATTATGACAACCATCAATACATGAGCATTCAACCAGTGCCTTTAAATAAATTGCTCTAAAGAAATGAAATTGTATTTGCTTAAAATGAAGTGAAATGCTTTCAAATGGAAAGCCAAAGTAATCCTGAAAAGTGAAACAATAAACTGTTAGCACAAGATATTATAAATGCTTTTAAGATGAACAAGTTTACAAATCAAAGCATGAAAACTATCTTGCTCAAAAGGATACAATTAGAAATCTACTTGTGAGAATGAGATGATAAAAAAAACTCAAATGTTAGACCAAGATGACAACATGCAATTAAGTTTGCAACCCAAAATAATAGTACTTGAAAGTGAAATCAACCATTCATGACAATATGCAATTAAGTTACAAAGGTAAGCCAATTTCCAAGTACAAGAAAATTAAACTTGTTGCAAAATTAAGAGATTACAATGCTTGCATCCAAAGTGCTTCTTGACATAAGATTTGCATGTGAAACTTTTAACCATCAAGATAGCAAGAAATTTAAGAACTTTGCAAGTAAAGTAAATGTGATGAAATGGTGTTCTTGGTTTATTTTATTAACTAGTGCTAAAACAAAGTTACAATTGAACTCTAGTCCTCAGACCTCATCCTCACCCAAAGATTTGGATCTCACAATGAGGAGTCAATAGAGGTAGAGGGTCTCTAAAAAATCTATTCAACCAACTTAAGTTGGAGGTAAGTTTTAGTGATGCTTGGGGCATGTAAGTAAATTAACCAAACAATGAAAATTAACTTCAACTTGAAATGTACTTGCTTGACATGAAATAGAATGTTACTTTATGGAGAAAATTTGTCCAAATACTTGATGCATGTAAGATGTGTTTAATGGTGAAGCATAAGTAAACTTGGAACTATGTTCAAGCCAAATAAGATCAAGTAAAAAATGCTCGCAAAACAAAAAATCTGAACTTGTTATGGACTTAAAACATGTAGTAAATAAAATTAAAGTGCATGCAAAAAGAGTGTGATACATGTTGTGTTAATTTCTCAATTAGATGATATACATGCAAAATGAAATAAACCAACAAAATCAAACCACCAAGCCTCTCCAAAAGGTGGAGAGATGGGGATACCAATGGGTAAAACCCACGCTCCCAAAATCAGAAATTTCATTAGTTGTTACAAGAAGAAAAAGACTACGAATTATTTTCTAAAATCCAAGGGAAGTCTTAACAATTTGGCTTCAAACCATAGATTTTTCCAAGCTGAAAATTTCTGCAATTTGAGGCCCAAATAGGCTCAACAAAATTCAGATTTTGAAGAAGAAGGAGAGAGGATAAGTTTCCTTTATGGCCACGGCCAAGAGAGAAGAAGAGATGGCCAAATGAACTCGGCCTCCCACAAGAAGAATACGACCTTGTCCAAGAAGAACTCGGCCTAAAGGTAGAAGTAGTCGCTAAATTCGAGCCCCAAGGTCTTACATGCAAACTTGTAAGTAGTTTTTTATAATGAATCTCGCAAGTAGCTGCAAGAGAACAGGTTAGAAATGGCTACAACAACACAACAAATATTAGCTCAGGAAAACTACAAAATATGTTACAAAATAATCTACAAGAGGCTAGACCAAAGAGTATGAGCAAGCTCTCCTCTTTGACTAGCCATGACTTGGCTCTTTGAAATAGCCAGATATTGATAAATGAAGTGCAATACGTAAAAAATAAAAGTATTTTAAGTTTGATTTTTCGATGCAAGAAATAAGAGTTTTAAGAAACTTGAAAGAATTCCTACAAGACAAAAATAAAATATAGATGAGACTTTGGAGTTCAACACATGCGAGTTCTCCTTGAATATTTTCAAGAATGGGTTGATTCCTCCGAGAATTTCTCCTCACGTTTGAAAAAGTTTGACCAAAGAATGATTCCTTTACAAAACTTCACCACAACTTATTAAATCCACATGAAATTAAATAAGTGCAGTGGAAAGAGTTCCTAGAGATACATCTAACATCCACTAGAAGATTTATTTTCCTAAAGCAAATAAGTAATTCTTATGCTAATATGAGATAGTTGCATACTAACATAACTTGAAACAAGCATGAAAGAAACAATGACATGAGGAAATAAGTAGAAGCATAACAACAAGTCAAGAATTTACCACATATGCAAGGAGAAGAACACCATCACGATTTACCCCAAAGACTGTTGTATTATATTGCAAGTAGTGAATACAATTCCGCAGCGTCTCCTCAAGCACAATAGCTTGTATTACATGATACAATATGAGAGCCCATAGCCTCATTATATAGAGAGTTGGGAGCAAATCCCAAGGAAGAATGCATGTGAGAACTGAACTTGGAGCAAATCCCAAGAAAGAGCAAGTCGAGTTCCAAGTGGAGATGATAGAGACACCAAGGCAAATCGAATTCCTCATGTGGCACCCAAAGAAAATCGATTTCTCTATATGGCATAGTAAACATATCCATGAGTGAACCAAAGCAATGAGATAACTCTCGTCAAACCAAATCAAACTCGAACCAAGTGTTTCCACCTCAGATGATGATCCCAAAGATGCTCTACACAGATCCCTAGGAACTACGTGATCTCCTCCAAGTGAAACTCGTAATCCTCCATGTGAAGTGCTAAGTGTAGAAGCACTCGAGCTAACAGTGAGAGAAGGCCCCACAAAATCCTCAGTCTAAATATTCCATAGAATATTCCTTTAGTGCATGAGTTCCTCTAATAAATTCAATTTTCCACATGTGCAATTGTTGTTTTATCTCTGGGAAATTCAATTCTACCAAATAATGGTGTATTTATGATGCAGTGTGCTCAGTCATCTTCCACATGTTTGTTTACTCAACTCTTTGACTTAGGATAATTTCCAAGTCATTTCCACGTCATTCAGTCACATGGAATAATCTATTTCTCTCTATTTTATTTAATTCTACCCTAATTAAATGCCACAATTTCCACTAAACTTAGGAAATTTGGGTTTTGAAAGCCCAAAACACATTTTTAACCCCTCAAAGTGTGTCATAGTAGAAATTTGAGGGTGAGAGGTATAATTTTTATTACTCATACCCCATACAACTTCTTTAGACTACACTTATTACAATTTAAATACAATTTTATTTTCAATTTTAAACCTGCGGGAAATCTAAAAAATGACTACCTAGGTCTAACCAAATTCCACGAAATTTTTTGTGTGATCTAGTATGCTAATATACATCAACTCTAGACATTAAGATGTGTTAGGGGCTCAACCTTCAAACTGTCACCCTGGATTTGGAGTTAAAAGTAAGTGAAAAAACCTAGAAGATTATCCGCCTTTAAAAAAGAAGGGATAATTAACTAGATAAAAAAAAACACTCCAAGGTGTACTCATTTGCTAATCGAGTTTCAATATTCTAAGCTTGTTACAGATTCAAAACTCATCATTACTAGTATCACTTATTACAATTCCTCGTAGGGTGTGGAATCTGGGTACAAGAAAGATGATGAGAAATAGAAGTAGAGTTTAAAAACTCTGTTGATTGATGATATCTGATGGTACAAGTGTCCTTTGGTACATCCTTGCGTATGGAGTCTTCATATAGTCATTAGGTGCCACTCCAGTGGTCAACATGTCTTATGGCGGCGATATGCTCATTCAGTCTAGTCTGCTATTTAAGAAACTCGACTCTTGGTTTCCCATGAACAGAAAGGAAGTGTCTTTGTCATTCTTCAAAAATGTCCAAAACATGTCACACCATGCCTCGTCTCTCTGAAAATACAGATCAGCTAGGGTGGAATCAACAACATGATAAGGGATAGATTGAACTATTCAATTCAAACCTTCAAATTAGAAAATTGTAAAGACATTAGAAATCTTAATATATGCTCTTGCACATCTGGGAACTTTTTGGCTAGCTAATTGTTATTCAATAGAAACCATGGCTATAGACTAGCCATCACTAACAGAGTTATCTCTTACTTTTGTCCCTGAAGAAGATGATTCAACTGACCTCTGTAATCTGATAGAGAACTTGGACCAAGGCTGCCCAAGATTGTCCAAGTCACATGTTACCTCTTCTTGTTTCTTCCTCGACATGAGGGGAACTTGATGAGTGGATGTTTCTGAATGAAAAGGATAGTTTGTTTGGTTCAGGAAGAAACTCTTGAGGTTTTGGCACTATGTCTGGAGTGAAGAGAAAATTTGATAATATTTCCTCACCTACAAAAACAATAACAAGTCCACCATCTCCACAAGGCTCTCATGTGGCATGCCCTGAGAAAGGGAGTTGTGTCGCTACTAGTAATAAGACTCCATCCCCTACACCAGTGAGCACAACAATGACAATTGCAAAGTGGCTTCGAACTGTTATAGCTCCACTTCCTCCAAAACCTTCTTCATAGCTTGGGTATTTTCTTTCATCATGTGACAGGGACATTACCACAGATGTAAGTCACCGAGCAAGAATAATACTAGAAGCAATTTTTCCTAGTAGTTCACCTGGGGAAAGATGTGTTGCTGGAAGTCTCCAGAGTGCATCCTTGATGGATAGCATATGGGCAGAACAATGTAGGATGGAAGCATTAAAGTTGTATTACAAGGTTTTGGCTTCCATGTGCAGAGCAGAGTCGAACAGATTGTGAAGCCGTAACTTGACTTCTCCGTTGAAGAATGAAAGGTTCCATAGGTGCATGCTTGCTTGCTCTGCAGAACTTGTTTTAGCAACTCATAAGACAGTTACAATGATGTTTCCTACAGTTCTTGAGCGATCTGGGATAACTGCATTTGATTTGAGCAAGGTAATAGAGGGTTTTGTAAGGCACGAGGAAACTCTTCCAAGAGAATTAAAACGACATCTGAACAGTTTAGAGGAAAGAATACTTGAATCCATGGCATGGGGGAACAGCTCCTCGATGTACAATTCCTTCACTGTAGCAAAGCCCAATCTTTCGGCAGAAATCAATCGCTTAGGTATACTAGCAAATATAATGCCCTCACTTGATGCCATTGCGATGCATTATGGTGCCCCTTCGGCAATCCCTCAAAGAACTAAGGCTTCATTAGATCAGAATGTTGATACTCTACCTTCTCCTCAGAGACTTGCTACTATTGTAGTTTCTAGTGAGACAACTAGAGTTATAGGAGAACATAATAGCTTTGTTCCACCAATGAAGGAGCAATCATCAGCTTTATCAGCTTTCCCTAGAAAATCAAGGCAACAACCTCCTTTACAATCAGGCTATCAGCTTTTGAGAGTCCTACAAAGCCAAATCCTTATGAAGGTGGTGAGACTTCTGCAAAGGACAAAATCAACAAGTTGTTAAGAGGAATTTGAGACAGGAGGAGGTATTGGAGAAGCATTTCAATGTTTTTAGGATCTTAATATGCCATTCTTTCACCATGGGTTTGTTAAGGAAGCTTGGATTATGGCAAAGGAGAAGAAAAATGACAAGTTGTCGAAATTACTACAGGATGTGTTCAGTTGTGTTAGGATAATACAACAGATATATGTTGGAGCATTCTACAGGCATATTTGGGATCCTAGTATTGCTATATGTTAGTTTTTGTAGCATCGGATGGCATCCTAGTCTCGGCAGGTGTCAGAGAGGCTAAGAAACACTAGGAATCCATAACCCGGAAAAGGTTTTAGGAAAATCCACCTAGAGATGCCTTAATTAAGTTAATTAATCAGTGATTAAATTTTTCCTAAGTCTAAATTAAGGAAAATGATTAATTAATAGGAATTAATTGAGGAAGGTGAGATTTCTCTAGAAACCCACACGGATCAACTAGGAAGCTATCTCAGCGATTGATTAAGATTTAATCTTGGTCATTGAAGTCCCACAGTAAGATTATAAGAGGATGTTGATGGGTAGATGGAGGAATACACTTGAGATAGATTTCCTTGGGCAATTCAACTTTCCAGAGAGCAACAACATTCTACTGGAAGAATTCGAGCTAGAGAGGGGGCACAAAGATAGAGAGGGGCAGAGAAAGTGACTCCGAAGGAAGTTTTCCAATTCCAGAGAGTTAGCTACAGGAGGGTCGAGTTTCCTCAGTGACGTTGCGCAGGGTTGGCGCAGAAGCTTTGAAGGAGGAGTTCGAATTGGCCAGCCAGAGGTTTGATTAAATTTCAGGAGACCGGGAGAATTTCTGGAGAGAGCCAACGAGTCATTCTCAAAGGTTGAATTGGGCAGACGGCTTGATTAGTTACAGTATCCAGGCAAAGCATACCAGTGCTTGCGTAGAAGTGATGCAGAGATTGATGCAGGGGTTTCATGGAGCCCAGTATTTTCCAGTTTTGGATCTAGATCATGTAGTAAAATGTAACTAGGTTCGGTCTTCATAATGACATTGTAATTGTGATTTTGTAAATGTTGTAAAGAAGAAAATAAAATTATTTTTGTAATACCTTGCTTCATGGGTTTCATGAGCAAGAGGTTTATTTTAGATGGCTCCCATTGAGAGCCTTAGGATTTGTCAAAGACTCAATGTCATGTCAAATGTAATCTAGTAAAATAGCCCTCCAACAACAAGCACACAGTCCTCTTCCTATGTCGGCCTCAAGATGAATGAAGGAACTCATGTCGGCTCACATTATGGAGACACACCGTTTTAGAAACTCATGTCGGCTTATATATATGGACAGACCACTATATATAGTATATACCCACCTCGGCCTATTCCACAGTGTCAAGATTTTGCATCTTTGAGTTTTTCGGTTGGGTAGAACAGAGAATTTCAGATCTCTGGCATAGTGAGAAGACTTCAGATACCTCTAAGATTTTGCAGAATAATTACAGAGTTTGGATGTGAGAAAAGAGCTCGAACTGCACAGGAATGGAGATTGGGTAGGGAATTCGGATCCCTCTTATGTTCAAATCACAATAAGAACAAGGAGTATTGAAGTGCCAAGATAGCACAATTCGGATCTTTCTAAAGCTCAGTACACAATGGCAACAAGACATATTCGGATGTGATCACATGAGTTTTTGAAGGAAGATAAAGGGACAGTGAGATGCTTCCTACAGTGAAGAGCCTCTCTATCTAGGTATCACATCAAGTATAGAGAAGCAGTCTTGAAGAAATAACAATTCCATACAACCACAGATCAATAATGATAACAGTGAGAAGGTCTCACGAAAAGAGATCTAAATGAGAGCTCAGTGATGTCAATGTCTCAATGCTGAAAAGATCAAAGAGGAAGAGAAGACAGTCAAGCGGACTTGTGGTTTGGTCTTGGAGTGGCTAATAGGTCAAGGGTCTTGGTCAATTGGAATCTTTATACGAAGAATTTGTGTGGGTTTTCCTCTCAAAGAGTGAGAGGTTTTGGCCCTGGCTCATAGCCTACATATTGTGTCTCTTGTCTATTTATGTTCATGCATTGGTTACTGTTTGATGAAGAAGAACACTAATAATCTAACATGAAGAATATCCTAATCTAAACAAGTAAAAATCATTCACAAGCAGTCACTAATGGAAGAGAAATCACCTAATGCTAATGCCCTAGATTTCTCAACATGGTATCAGAGCTAAGGTGTTGAAGTCAAAGGAAGGGCATCTAATCAAAGAGACACTCAAGGATCGAGTTTCAAGAAAGGCATCTAAGCAAGTTAAAGTTATCAAAGCAAAAGATCAAGATCTACATTGAAGAATAAAACCCTAGATCGAAGAAGCAGTCTACAACAGCAAAAGTTTTGGATCCTCTAGTCATCATCAAAAGACCACAAAATCCCTCATCAAGTTATCTACAAAGCAAGGTAGCTCGAATGACTTTAAAGACGAAGATCACATCATCTTAGAGAAAGTTGAAACCCTAGAAGCATTTTTTATTTGCACTCATTCACTACCTAAGAAGTTGAAGTATCTTGAAGGCGAGAAGGCATTATCATAATCTTCAAAAGCTATATGGCAAGCTCCTTATCATTGCAACAAGGATCCCCTCATTATCCTTGAAGAAGACCATCCGAGGAAGCATCAAAACATCCACATCAATCACCATCAACAAAAGGAAGCTAGATCTAAAGACGTTGAAGGAGCAATCGCATTTATTAAAGAAGGGCTTTTCATTTGGAAGAAGATCATACAAAAGGAGCACTAATACATCTTCTTCATCCACCATCAAAGTGATTAAGTTGAAGATTTCATCTTCATCTTGTCAAGTATCTTTTATTCTTTAATCAATTTTGTAAAATGACTTCGTGTTTGCAAGGAGATCTATAAGTTGGTTGGTTCATCGAAATTCCTTGCATGGAAAAGAAGGATAGACATAGTCCTCAAAGAAAATGAAGTCATTGAACATATCAATGGAAATGTCACCTTTGAATACATGGATAGGGATCAAAGGGCTCAAGCGATTCTTATGAAATCAGTCAAAGATCCCTCATCCCTATATGGCAGGATTGGAGACATCAAAGAAATATATGATAAACTAGTAGAACTCTGAAGATAAGGTAAAGAAGGTCGCATCACTTAGATCTGATCTACACAAATTGAAGGTATCAAAGGATAAAGGGTTATCTCCATAAGATCTCAATTGAAAGGTCTAGGAGAGATAATCCTTATTGTTCTAAATGCACTAACTGATGAACAAGGTAACAATGTCTATGAGGATAAGAATGTTATCCCATTCAACAACTTGTGGTTTCTATGCAAGATAGAAGAAGACAGGTTGAGGGAAAAAGTGTTGAAGGATCAAATGAAAGGATTCAGACATTTTGTCAAAAGGAAAAGAACATAGCTAAGATTCAATGCTATGAGCATTACAGAAAAGATTGTCCTAAGCTCAAGTAGGGCAATAACAAGAAAGATAGAGAAGAAGTCCATTTCACCGAAGAAGTAGAGGAAGTTGAAAGAAGGAAGTCCAAGGAAGAGGAAAAGCATTAGAAGTAAGATCTTGTGACATCATCATAGGAAACATGAAAGATGTCTGGTAGTCAGCTATGAAGGATATAGCTCTTGAGAACCTCATTGGAAACTTAAGAAAGGAAGAAGTCATCCAGGACAAGTCTCATCATACATCAAGTCAAAAGGAAACATCTGTTGGATAAGGATATGCAAGATCCTCAAGATTCTCTGATGGAATCCTCATCAAAGGATTCACTGATCTAGAGTGGAAGCAAGTGTTTCATCAGGAACTCCAACATGTGGAATTCATGGGATGATGGTATGATGACATATGAAGCAGATCAAGGGATTGAAGCTCTTTTCAATCAAGAAAGTTGTTGAAAGAAGCCTAGATGACCTAAAGGTAAATGAGGTATGTATGCTTGTATTCAATATTATAAAGTCATGTTGTATGGTTGCAAGTAACATGGATCACTACTCGATCTTGAGAAGCATGATCAAAGGAAAGGAATCTACTCCTATGAAAGGTTATCAAAAGGCATGAGTCACACTAGATGAAGTCAACACAATATGTCCTCGTATGAAGTATGAGGTGGTTGACTACAATTGAGGAACTTTGATTGGAAGCTCTTGGGAATGAAATGAAATGTGTGAAGAAAGGAAGGAAGAGATTGTGAGATATGCAACTATTGTAAAGGCAATCAACATCCAAAAAACCAAGAAGATTTGACTAGGAACTCTCCCGAAAAGATATGAAGACTCTGATAGAAGTCTGAAAAAGATGGACCCCCTTGACAATGGATAGCTTTTGGAGATGTGTCAACATGTATGCAGGACATTGATACCTACAGGAAGATGTCATGATGAAAGACCATCACAAAGGTAATTTTGATTTAAGTGTTCATTTCTTATTTTTGAACAAGTATCTGGATGAGCTTATGCAGGGCTACCGAAGGGAAGAACTATGAATGTCTTCCATAAAGAACCTTGTAGAAGGATGCAAGAACCTTCCGAAAAACAAATCCTAATGAAGGTAGCAGAACATGAAGCAATGTCAGATGAAGACAGATGAATCACTTTCCGATGAAACGAATGATGACATGATTGATGGATGAAAGTGATGGATGGTTTGTGCCCTATGAAGAAGTCCCCAAAAGATGAAGACTCCACATCAAAGAAGAAATTCATGACATCGAAGAAAGGAGTTCTTCAAGCAACTGGTTGCCCCATCATCTCAAACCTGAGAAGCTACTGAAGGACCCTATTTTGAGAGGGAACCTTGAAAGCTTGTTACTTGGAAGAAACTTGGAAATTTCTAAGCCAAGAGGGAGCTTAGGTACATTCCTTGTGTAGGGATGAATAAATTCCTTTAATGGAATAGATATGTCCTCCCTAATTGAGAGGGAGAGATAGGTGCATCATTCTAGACTTCACCTGGGAAGACAGAATGAGAGGATTGGGTAATTATTTGGCATTCGAAACTCTTTGAGGATGAGATAGGGCATCCAATAGAAGAGTAGTAGTCAAGGACCGATATTCCTTAAGGGTTAGGGAGTTGAAGACAAGAATAGTCCTCACGGAACATATCCTGAGTACCCAAGTAGGATATGCTCTGAGAGAGACAATGATGAGAGTGTCTATAAATCATTGGTCTTGCCAGCATTGAGCTCAGATTTTGTGGAGAGATAGAGTTGTTAGTCAAGGCCTTGCAATGTAACAATGTTGGTTGGTATGATGCTAAACAAATGGGTTACCAATCCAATTCTTCTTATGAGAAATTCTTTAGATTGAGAATGACCAAGTACCATTACGAATACCTCCCTAGTTAAGAGGGAGTGTTGTAAAATGTAACTAGATTCGATCTTCATAATGACATTGTAATTGTGATTTTGTAAATGTTGTAAAGAAGAAAATAAAATTATTTTTGTAATACCTTGCTTCATGGGTTTCATGAGCAAGAGGTTTATTTTAGATGGCTCCCATTGAGAGCCTTAGGATTTGTCAAAGACTCAATGTCATGTCAAATGTAATCTAGTAAAATAGCCCTCCAATGACAAGCACACAGTCCTCTTCCTATGTCGGCCTCAAGATGAATGAAGGAACTCATGTCAGCTCACATTATGGAGACACATCGGTTCAGAAACTCATGTCGGCTTATATATACGGACAGACCACTATATATAACCATCTTAGCCTATTCCACAGTGTCAAGATTTCGCATCTATCTCTAAGTTTTTTGGTTGGGTAGAACAGAACTTCGGATCTTTGGCATAGTGAGAAGACTTTGGATACCACTGAGATTTCGCAGAATAATTACATAGTTCGGATGTGAGAAAAAAGCTCGATCTAAGGGACAGGAATTGAGATTGGGTAGGGAATTCAGATCCCTCTTATGTTCATATCACAATGACAACAAGGAGTATTGAAGGACCAAGATAGCATAGTTCGGATCTTTCTGAAGCTTGGTACACAATGGCAGCAAGACATATTCAGATGTGATCACATGAGTTTCTAAAGGAAGATAAAGGGACAGCGAGATGCTTCCTACAGTGAAGAGCCTCTCTCTTTAGGTATCACATCAAGTACAGAGAAGCAGTCTTGAAGAAATAACAGTTTGGTACAACCACATTTCATTGATGATAACAGTAAGAAGGTCTCACGAAAAGATATGTAAATGGGATCTCAGTGATGTCAATGTCTCAATGCTCGGAAGATCAAAGAGGAAGAGAAGACAATCAAGAGGACTTGTGGCTTGGTCTTGGAGTGGCTAATAGGTCAAGGGTCTTGGTCTTGGTATTCGTCAATTGGAATATCTATAAGAAGAATTTGTGTGGGTTTTCCTCTCAAAGAGTGAGAGGTTTTGGCCCTGGCTCATAGCCTACATACTATGTCTCTTGTCTATTTATGTTCATGCATTGGTTACTGTTTGATGAAGAAGAACAGTAATAATCTAACATGAAGAAGACCCTAATCTAAACAAGTAGAAATCATTCACAAGCAGTCACTAATGGAAGAGAAATCACCTAATGCTAATGCCCTAGATTTCTCAATAGATCAGTGTTGGGTGAGACAAAATTTGTCTCACTAGTTTTTGTGGCCAATATCTTCCGTAGAGGATTGCTAGTTTGGGCATCCAGTTGTACTCTAAATTTCTCACTACTGCTTAATAATAAAACCCTTAGCTATTGAACTCGTTTTCCCACATTGGGTTTTTCCAGGGACTTTTTTCCAAAAAAAAGATGTTATATTTTTTGTGTGTGCGCGCCAGTATTTTCTCAGTTTCCAGTTTATCTTTCGCAATATTTTTATTTGTGAAGATTGCAGTGCGATTAATTTGTTGTTGTCGTCGCAATAAATGGTTAAATTAAATAACAGTTAGAAGAATTATTTCCAATTGTTGCAATAGAATTTCAGTAGTGAAATTTTCACACTATACAAATTATGGACTGCTTGAGGGCAAGCAATCTCGGGAAGGGAGGATTGTAATGTCCCCTTGCAAGAAGATCGATTTATTTGTTCATTTTCACATGGAGAGAAAAGCAACATCAAAAAGTGAAATGAACAATTAAATGAAACAGGGTTATAAAGAGAAAATCCATGGTATTTTGATGACCCATGGTATTGACCATGGTATTTCAACAACCCATGGTATTGACCATGGTATTTCAATGACCCATGGTATTTCAACAACCCACGGTATTCGGATGGGGAACAATTATAAAAGGAAAGATGAGAGTTCATTCAGGGGGAGGGATTGATTACTGATTTTTGATAATTATTTTGGGAGCTCTAGTAGCTCATTGTGTGAGGGGAAAACCTTGTGGAAGTCCCAGTTTCATTGTTGGAACTATACCCTAGCTGGTGGTGATTAGTTTCGGTGGTAAAACATCCACCCTAGCTAGTCAAGAGGCAGAACCACTTTAGGTTCTTCAATGGCACTCATCATAGAAGAAGGATCAAAGATCAGAGTCCGAAAGAAGGGTCCAATTACATCAAGTGTCCGGAAGAAGGGTCCAGCTACAACATGTGGGCATCTCAACAAGGAGGGCTGAATTTGCCAAAGAATTATAGTAGAAATATGCCAAGTTTCTAGGTTTTCTATTGCATTATTGTATAAATTCTACCATCTATTAAATAAATACATGGCTAGTGTTTCTTTTTTTCAAAATTGTTTTATGGTGTCTCCCCTTTATTCTCATTACTACAAAAGGGTTGTAACAATGTATGCTTGCAAAATGTTTGACGAAATGTCTTTAGGAATTGGCATATCCAAGAATTAATTTAAAAACAGACATTACACACTATTCTTATTTATCATCATCACTTGTGGAATTCGACCTCCTTTAGAGAGCTTGACTTAACCTGTTTGTAACTCACGACTTATGGAGATGTGATCTTTTTGGAGCTATCACTATTAGAGAATGAATTGTTTGTTGGAGATGTCTTTTTGGGATTGAAAGAAGGTTATTTCTTGGAAATATTGTAGGTTGAATTGTAAATTTTTAATGCTTTTTCATGTAACGAATGTATGCTATGGTTTTTCTCTTGTTCCATATCTAAATGCATATCTTTATTGGAAGATCTTTCTTGATCACTGCATGTTAAATTTATTTTCCTTGAATGCCATAGAGGAACTCCTAGAGAGCGTTCCCTTACTTAATTTCTACCCTCAACAAAGGATAGCTAGGGTTTATCAAGTGGAAACTAGGTTTCTCCCTCTTACTCCAAGCATAGATTTAATTTCTCTTAAATTTTTCCCTAAAGGCTCCATCACCCAAGTAGGGAAAGGCACTAGGAATCCTCGTGGTGGTCGAAAATCATAAAAGCTATCTTTGTCCCTCTATTTATTTTTCTAAGCCCTTTAAGGCAAGCCACTAGGGTGAGGGCATAGGGATGAGTTCATTTAGGGCAAGTTTTGTATGGACATTGAGGCTCCAATAGCTTAAATTCACCTTGATTGATTTTCTACACTCAAAATCTAGTATTTTTCATGGTTAGATATGCCCTAATAGGGTTGATGTCATCTACCCTAAGCAATGTTTGCCCTAGTAAAACCCTAACTTTGGCTAAAGGCTTCAACTTGGGGCTTAATTTGAAGGTTTTCCCTCTCTGTTGATTACATCATTTTGCAAGCCTTTTCTTTGTGCTTGTATGCCTAGACACTTTTTGTTGAACTACAACTTGAAACCCTAGGTGTCATGCCTTTTTAAGGCTTTGTGTATAGTATGTTGCTCCTACACATAGAGATTGTGCCCTTGTCCATTGAAGAAGTACCTTTACCTAACCTTTGACTCATATCACCTTGAGTCATTTTCCTTAGATTATCCTTTAGCTGAAAACTCGGAAGCCTCCCATGTGGTGAATTCCACTAAAGAGCAGGAGGTGAATTGTTGAGGTGAGAGTGGCAATCCACCTCACTGTTGAATCTAGGTATCATTTTTGCCTTGTGAGGTATCTCACAAGTCCTGCTAGATTTTGAGGCAACACTAACCAATAGGGTTGTTGGTTAGCTAGATGGCTATCTAAGGAGGAGAAAAAATTATCCTATGGGGTTACCCACTTGTTGGTGGGTCACATGGACTAACTATTCTTTGTGTATAAGGGAGTTGAGTACTTGTCAACCTTCAAACATCAAAATATCATCTGCCAAAGTTGTCAAAGAGTATTTACTACAAAGGAATACCATAGTGAAATGAAAACATCAAGACTTGCATTGCAAATTAAGAAATTAAAGGACAAACTAGAAAAATATTAACAAAATGAGGAAGTATTACAACAAAAAACATAGATCTCGAGAAGAAATTTGACAATGAATTATTGAAGAGAGATGAAGAAAATTTGTGTTTAAAGAACCATAATCAAACTTTGGTTGCTCAAATCAAGAAGCTAAAGAACACGAAGTCACAACAAGAAAACTTGAACTTAAAGGAAATCAATAAAGGAAGAATGACCCATCCAATGGAATTAAAGAAATCATTAGACGTAAAAATACAAATCATGAGGAACCAATACAAATCTAATTAAAATCAAATATCTAAAAGATTCACATCCAATTGAAGTAGAGATAGTGTTAGACATTAAAGTAGAGACAACAAATACAGAAACCCAACCAAACCTAATTGTCTTGACTCTCTACCAATCAAATATCAATGAGAAATAGAGAAACACAAGTATATGAAGAAGACATTATACCAAAAGTGAATTCAAAAAGCTCTAAAATTATGACAAGGAAAGATCACACTACAAGGACACCTTATCAACATCCTAATCACAAGAGTGGACATTGTAACCAATCAATGTATTGGCATTTCTCTAAACAAAAACATTATTTGACGTATATTTCAAAGAAGATCAATTCTAGTGCAATTTGGTCTCAAAATAGCAACATTCTTGGAATAACAATACAAAAGGTCCTACCCAGAACACAATTTAGCCACAATTCCAAAGAAGATCAAATAAGTTTAGTTAAAATTCCTTGAAATGCAGCAGCTGGAATTTATTCTTCTAACTGATTAATTATGCAGTTTATTTTGTTAAGGTAAAATAACGAATATATCACACTACAATTTCTTCACCATAAAAATACTGCAGAAAATAAAACAGGAACTAAGAAAATAGAGCACACACAATAAAAATGACACCACTATTTTTGGACAAAAGTCCCCAGAAAAACCCAATGTGGGAAAACCAGTGAAATAGATGAGAGTTTATTTATTATTCTTCAGCAACAAAATTTTGAGTACAAATCTAGATGCCAAACTAGTAATCCTCTCCAAAGAGATCACTGGAAAAATTATTAAGGGAATTTTCCCCTTCTCCAAAAGCAATCCTACTCTGATCTGGCCCCATAATCAGCTCCCAAACTGCCTCTACGTCAACCTCTGCGCGGGCTGAAACTCACACTGCCAGGAATAGTTGTAATCTGCTACTGCTAACTGTCTCTGCCACTGACAAAGATTCGCTAGCCCTCTGGAAGAATTTTCTACGCACTCAGCTACTGAATCGATCTCTCCTCCAGCTAAATTCAACTGCCTCCTTGAGGCTCTGCACAGGCCCCTATGCAACCTCCTGTGGAATAGCCTCGACCTTCTCTAGCTGACTCTTCTGACACCGGAAACCTCCACCGAAATCCTTGCTGCTACTCTACTGCTACTGATGCGTCCCTTCTGGCTCAAACTTCTCTCCCTTGCTCTATCTTTGCAACTGGGTAGCTTGATCTTCCAAGGAATTCGCTCTACTAGTGTGTCTTCTCCATCCCCATCATCCTGCTCTTATAATCTCTCATTGGTGAACCAACGGCCATGATTAGATATCCATAAATGGCTAAGATCATCTCAAACTCAATCTGTGTTAAGTTTCTAGAGCATCCTCACTTTTCTCAATTAATTCCCTTTAATTAATCGATTTCCCTAAGTTAGACTCACACATTTTTAATTATCGATCAATTAATTTAATTGAGTTGTCTCTAGGTGTTTTCTCCTGAAACCTTTTATGGGTTCTAGAAATCTTGTGTTTCTTAGCCTCTAGACTAGAACACCTATCTGATGCTACAAAAACTAACACTCCCTCTTAGCGAGGAAGGTGTGTTCTCTCATAACATCTTCCTTCACGTTGTCGATGCCTGACAACTATGACACCTTGTCACTGCCCACCAAGCTATTGCGCATACTCTAATTCATTTTCCACCCTGTAGCTAAACCACCTTGCATCTGCGTTGCTACTAAAACTACACTGTTGCCAACTCTACTCTGCACTGCCACTGATCTCATGTTTTTATTGTTGCAACTACTGCAATAATGAGTCTAATCTCCCCAGATCCTAAAGTGCTAGCTTCCATAGGGCTACTCCCTCTGAAGCTAGACTCCCTCTGAGTCTCGATCTCCATATGGTAAATCTCTTTGCTCCCACCTGACAACTTGCACTATCCTCCTACATTGGAAATTGGAATGCATAGCTCTGCACTAGGAATCTTCTGGCTGGAACTGCACTTGCATCCTGCAACTGGGCAATTCAAATTGCCTGTATCACTGCAACTAGTTCTACAACTGTCTCACATGTACTGATTGTTGTTGAGAAATTTAGGGGGCAACAAGTGTAGGTGATTTCTCTTACTTCGATAACTGCTTGTGATGTATTTTTACTTTACTTGATTAACTTCTTCTTTTCTTATTATTATTATTGTTCTCTATCATCAAACAACTACCAAATCATAAAGAACAATAAGACAATAGGACACAAGATATAGGCGATCAACCAGGCCAAAACCTCTCCAACTAAGAGGAAAACCCACTAGAATCCTTCTCTTCTTATAGAACTTCAATTGATGAATTCCAAGACCTATGACCCTTGACCAAGATCCTCCAAGACCAAGTCATCCTTCCTTCTTGATGAGCTTTCCTTACACAGCTTCCAGCAACAAACTTCGACCTTCCAACAACTTCGACCCCAACAACAATTTCTGCAACTTTGAGCTAGCATCTTCAGCAACTTTGACCTAGCAGCTTCAACCTTAATGCAGCTTCAACAACTTCAACCTCACAGCTTCGATCTAGAGGCATCTTCACAGCTTTGACCTTGTAGCTTCAAAATTTCATCTAGCCTAGAAACTATAGAAACCCTAACGAAAGAGAGAGAGAGGCCCAAAAACTTTGATCTTGATCTTCTTCTTCTTCTTCTTCTTCTTCGTCCTTTTCCAACTTCTATCTTGAGGAGATCAAACTTGCTTGAGTGAGTGTGCAAATGAGGTCGAATTCCTTCTTATTTATAGGCTTGTGA
Source organism: Pinus tabuliformis (assembly GCA_031772625.1). Classification (NCBI taxonomy): domain Eukaryota; kingdom Viridiplantae; phylum Streptophyta; class Pinopsida; order Pinales; family Pinaceae; genus Pinus; species Pinus tabuliformis. The sequence continues at coordinate 1,329,700,569 of CM062819.1, read as the reverse complement.
GGGGTACGAATTGCTATCTTGAGGCCGACTTGTCCCTTCATGTAGGCCGACTTGATCTTTGTGCCATGACGAGGTCTTGGAGGGTCTTTTGACTCTATTTTGACTTAATAATTTTTTCTTTACAATATGTAACATGCCCAAATGGGTCTTCAATACATGACAATGACTCAATTGACTTTATGACAAACCTAGAAGCACTCAATGGGTGCTTGACCTAAAAATAAATTTCCCTTGAGCATGAAACCCATGCCTCAAGAATACAAATAATAAATTTATTTTTCTCTTTTTCATTAAATACATAAAATCACGATTACATATGCCATTATGAAGACCGAACCTAGTTACATATTTCAACAACTACAACTAGCTTTGCTGACATTGAATCCTACAATTGTGATATTGTGGACTCCTGTAGAAAAGGTGATGGTATCGCTACAATAATCTAGAACTGATCTAACTGATCTCCTTGTTGCAACTGCGTTGGACCCTGCCCATCTGGCACACTAGAGTCTCATACTCCTCATCCTGGATCCGGTGCCCCACTATCTCCTTTTGAGCCTTGTCCCTAGTTGGGACCCTTCTTCGCTTTGCAACTCGCACTAGACATCTTGCACTTCCTCCAGCCCCTGTTTTCGACAACTAGAAGTCGATCTAATGTCCAAATATGCCTTTTGGCTAACTCGCACGGACTGCTCTAGCAATCTCATACGGCCATCTCTAGAAAGTTGCAAAATCTGTGAATCTCAAATAAACTTGAGACTGAATCTGGAAATCTCCTTCTCTTTCTGGCTCGACCTTCCTTCTACTACTCGCACTCCCTTCTTGAATGCCTAGACCTGCTACTATCTACCTTCGGAATTCCTTCTTTGGCTCTCACTCTGCCTGCTACCTCGAACGAGCAACTTGCTCAACCTTCCAGAAGTCCTTCTTCGGAATCTGGCACGCGATTTGTTGCTTCTAAAGCTTGCACTGGCTAACTGGAAAAATTGTTATGGCCTTCTACAACTGGAAGTCACAGATGTCCTCCTAGAAACTAGATCTGGAAACCCTTTGAGAAATTCTGGAAATTCCTCTTCCTTTGTGTGCTTTTCTCTTCCTTGCCTAGTGTTGATTCTGCTACTGCAAAATTATTGTGCCTAGATCTGCTCAATGAACTCTTTGATCTTCTCACTGGAACTGCTTCTCAGCAATACCAATGCCTGTTGGAACTGCTACTGGCCTATTCGAACTTTTCATGTACCTGCAAGTAGAAATCAAACCCTTTTGTCTAGCAATTCACTATCCCTGGATGGATCTCTGCGCAGACCTGGAATAAATTCACTCAAACTCCCTCGGAACAATGAAATTTCTACCTCTTCGCTACTAAGCTCCTAATATGAGCTCTAATGAGCTGATACCATGTGTAAATTCCTTGAAATACAGCAACTGGAATTTATTTTTCTAACTAATTAATTATGCGGTTTATTTTGTTACAGAAAAATAACAAATAAATCACGCTGCAATTTCTTCACCATAAAAATACTACAAAAAATAAAACAAGAACTGAGAAAATAAAGCACATACACAATAAACATGACGCCGTTATTTTTGGACAAAACTGCCCAGAAAAACCCAATGTGGGAAAACCAATGAGCAGATGAGGGTTTATTTATTATTCTTCAGTAGCAAAATTCTGAGTACAAATCTGGATGCCAAACTAGCAATCCTCTCCAAAAAAATCACTGGCAAAATTATTAAGGGAATTTTTTCCATCTCCACAACCAATCTAGGCCTGATCTGGCCCCACAATCAACAACCAAACTACCTTTTTGTCAACCTCTACGCAGGCTGAAATTCGCACTGCCAGGAATAGCTACAATCTGCCACTACTAACTGTCTCTGCGACTGAGAATGATTCGCTGGCCCACTAGAAGAATTTTCAAGGCACTCAACCACTGAATCGATCTCTCCTCCGACTAAATCGAACTACCTCCTTGAGGCTCTGCACAACTATTGTTGCATCCCTTCTGGCTTGAACTTCTCTCCCTTGCTCGATCTCTTCAACTGGGTAGCTCAATCTGCCAAGGAACTCGCTCTACTGGTGTGTCTTCTCCATCCCCATCGTCCTGCTCTTATAATCTCTCGTTGGTGAACCAACAGCCATGTCTAGATCTCCATCAACAGCTAAGATCATCTCAAACTTAATCCGTGTAAGTTTTTAGAGCATTCCTACTTTTCTCAATCAATTCCCTTTAATTAATCGATTTCCCTAAGTTAGACTTACGCATTTTTAATTATCGATCAATTTATTTAATTGAGTTGCCTCTAGGTGTTCTCTCCCGAAACTTTTTCTAGGTTCTAGAAATCTTGTGTTTCTTAGCCTCTCTGACCAAAGTCAAGACTAGAACACATATATGATGCTACAAAAACTAACATTCAATACTTCAAAGATCATATAGCCTTGTTTCCTCAACTATGACAAGATCACAAGCATAGTATCATCTGAAAGCATTACAAGGAAGAAAAAACTAGTAACTGCTTATGCTTTGAAGACAAAGAATCTTATTGGGAAAGGCAATGTAATGAATATAAAATAATATAAAAATAGCAAAACTAGAGGACATAACCTAACTAAGGGGGGTGATCTAATTAAGGGAGATGACCGTTCACCTTTGTGACTAGTCAATGCATATACGTATACCATCACAAGCCTCATTGTATCATCATACCTATATCTCAATGTTATTTGGGAGCAGGAGCGAAAGCGGGGAGCGGGAGAAGGAGCGACATTTTCAGAAGCTCTCGGTTTGGGAGCGAATCCCGGAGCGATTTTTTAAAAATATATATATATTTTTTTATTTTTTTTATTTTTTAATTTTTGATACATATATGTCAACAAAAACATGTAGAATGATGAATTAGATATAAAAAACATAAAAGAACATAGATTGATCATTGAACCATATCACATCAATCATCAAGAAGTTATAATCTTCATCAACCATGTCCACAAGTTAGTAAAATACATATTACAACTGCAACATGTTGAGTCTCGTGAATCATGATTCATGAAATTAAATCTTAAAGTTTCAATTTCAAGCTTTCAAAATTGAAAATTCAATATATAACATTTATCATCATTGATCACCAAAGTTGTACTTGTAAGCTAAGTTTAACATTACAAGAAATAATATCTTAGATATTTCTAAGTCCTAACTTCTAACTATTAACATGAAATGAAACGTTATAAAATGAAACATGAATAATGAAATGAAATGAAACAACTTTAGTCTTTCACGAAGCATCATATTCATAATTCACAATCATTACCAATGAGTTATAATTGCCAACTTCAAACTTCAAATTTTCATTGTCACGGTCATATATTGTTTACAAAAAATATCATTATGATATGAAAGAGTCAAGAGTCAAGAGTCAAGGACTCAAGACTCAACAGTTATGAAAACTAATAGAAACTAGAAAAGACAAGTAAACTGTAAATCTACATGTGGCCCTTGCCACGAGAGTCTCCAGGAGTATAAGCAGGTTGTGGTGGTCTTCTAGGAGTCTCCCGCACAGACCGACGACCAGAACTAGAAGGCACATGCCCTCCACGTGAGGGTGTAGATGGAGGTGGCGACAGCAAAGGAACAAGACTCGGAACTCGAGCACTGCTACTGGATGGTGGAGGTGGAGGTGGCATGGCTGCTGCAGCTGCTTCATCTTCATCCCTTATAAGTTCCTCTTCCAGTTCTTCAAGATGCACTATACCATCCTCCAAATTGTCATCCTCTGGGTGATTGTCCCAAATTTTATATGTGGGATCCTCATAAGCCCGATCACAGTAATGACTCAACAACCTCAAGTTGTAGTGCACATAAACCAAGCTTTCTGCTCGGTTTTCATTGAGTCTGTTTCTTTTCACATTATGTATGAAGCTGTAGGTGCTCCAATACCTCTCTGCAGAAGAAGTATTCACAACATGTGATAGAACTTTTTTTGCCAATTTTGGCAAAAATCCATGGCCGCCATATGTTTCCCACCACGTGAGAGCATCAAATCTGTCTTTGTCTTCCATTGCATGGAAGGTACCAAACAAACCAGTGCCACTGAAGTATTTGCCTATTTCAAGGCGCACAGCTGCACATTCCTCCCTGTCAGGTATCAACTTTTCTAATGCTTGCAAATATCCACTAGTTACCTCTGCATCTAAATGGGGTTTGGTCCTAATCCCACCCCTTGGTGCAGGTTGGCCCAACCAAGATGTAGAGTAGTATTTTGGCGTAAGGATATACGCCAAGCAATGTAGTGGAAGATTAAGTTTATTCCACCATTCACACACACAATCATGAATCAGTTTGTACAAGTCAGGATCTCTAGTATGAACAATATCTTTTATTTGCCCCAACATGGTATCCATTTGCTCATACACCTCGCCAATCACTGGTTTATCTGTATCTGCAAATCGAATCATGTGATAAATGGGCTTGGTGAAATCCAATACTTGCCTCACACTTGTCCAAAACTGACCATCAAGAGCGGCCTCCTCCACCAGTTCAAAACCTCGCCTGTCAGCTGCATTTGTAGCCATTTCCTTTAATACCTACCAATGTGGACTTGATACCATGCTAGCCAATGACTCTCTTACCTTCAAAAGGCGCCTGAAGGTGAGGTAATAGCTACCAAATCTGGTCTTCGCAATCTTCAACAACTCCAATCTCGAGTGATTGCGGAAAAGGCCATGGGTATTGCTATGATTTGTAATAAATTTTATCATTTGTTTGCCTTTCTTGTACAAATCACCAATCCATTTGTATTGTGCAATTTTGTTCTTGACAACATCATGCATCAGAAGGTTCAATGTGTGAACCAAACATCCAGACCAAAATATGTTGGGGTATTTAGCCTCAATAATTGCTCCCGCTACCTCACAATTAGGAGCATTATCAGTGATGACTTGGATGACATTGTATGGCCCAATACGATCAATTGTTTCAAGTAATGCTTCTGCAATGTTGATGGCGGTCCTAAATTTGTCTGAGTAATCATGTGCAGTTAGAAAGATGGCACCACTAACAGACACAGCAAGAATACTTATCAATGGCTTGCCTTTTACATTTGTCCATTCATCAGATACAATGGACACCCCATGATTAGTCCAAGAACTTGTCATTCTATTCAAAGAATGTGATATTTTTGCTTTTTCATGATCAAGTCCAACGGTTCTTGCCTTGTCATACCCAGGGCTCTTGTATCCTTTAGGGGCATCATTTATGGCAGAAACCATTTCATGCCAATAAGGTGCGCGAAGAACATTGAATGGTATTCCACATGCATAGAGAAACCTGTAAACCTTTGAATCCACATCATTCCTACACCCCTCATCAAGGAAATCTGATATGGTCATACGCCTTAAAGCTGATGACCCTGTGCCTCCATATCCACTGCCTTGGGAGGATGTTGAAGGAGTTCTTTGTGCTTGTGATTGTGAGCTTGGTTCAAAGAAACCCCTTGATTTTTTAGATTTGTATTGGGCTTCCTCCTCTTCCCTTACGTATTTGGCTCTATCCACTGCTGACACCGCTGGACAAGTTTTGATTCCTATTTGTTTATCTCCATCCCATGGCCTTTTCCCGCAAAGATGTTTTCTAGCACGGGTGTATGAACCTGTATAATTATTGTTGCAATGGGGGCAATGAAATTTAGTGGTTCCACCCCCTCTCCCTGCTTCAGGACTGTTAACATATTTCCACAATGGGGTTTGGTCTTGTTTAGTTTTTTGAGAGTCATGTTCACCCTCCTCCAGCTCCTCCTCACCGGGGTTTTCATCAAATCCACTTTCTCCAGCTTCTTCATCCCCCTCTTCATTTTGGCCCCTCCGTTTCCTACTCTCCAGCACCATAATAACCATAAAAGGGACCAAGAAGAGGAAAATGCCAAGAAATATAGCCAGGTCCATGATGTTTGATATTTGTAGGCTTCTGAATCTGCAAAATTTAATGGGAATGGGAATGGGAATATGAATGAAAAAATTAATTTAATTTATTTAGATTAATTAATTTAATTTATTAATTTAATTTAGATTCATGATTTTTGTACTAAATAAAGTTAATAAACTAAACTAAACTAAATTAAACTAACTAAACTAACTAAATTAAACTAAATTACTACCTAACTAAGGTTTAAAATACTAAATTACTAAGTTACTAACCTCTTTGCACGCTTGTTCTTTGCTCCTCAGCGCTTGCTCCTCACTTCTCCTCGCTCCTTTGCTCTTAGTCTCCAGCTAAACTCAACTCATTCAAGTGATAATGAAATGTTTTTTGCCCAATTGTGATTTTAAAACATAATTTTTTTTAAACTAAATTTTATTTAGTGTCCGCGATTTTTTTTCCACGTAGAACGCTCCTGGCGTCGCTCGAATCGCTCCCGGAGCGAAATTTTAACACTCGGGAGCGATCGTTCCCTGATCGCTCCCGAACTATAATTTTCGCTCCGGGAGCGACGCTCCCGATATCGCTCCCGATTTTGGCAGGGAGCGCAAATTCTTTTATCGGGAGCGTGCTCCCGACCCGCTCCCGCCTGGAGCGTGAATTGGGAGCGGGTTCTAAGGGGGGGCGGAGCGCTCCCCCGCAACTCTGCTATATCTCATTCAACCATTAATCATATTTTACTTGTTCTTGATGGATTTGAACTATCTAGACTCTATCCTTCTTATGTTGGATATTACACTAATGAACTATTGTTCATAACAAACAATTGAGTTTTTATTAGATTCAGCATGTTATTGACCATTTTTACTGCAAATGTTGACCCCGTGGATCATTTTGGGATACACCCCTGAAGCTAGCAAGCACTGGCTTCGAAGTAAAAGGAGATAAGCATGGTGAGAATGGCCTATTTTCTAGTGTTATCTAGACTCTGGCTCTTTTTGCCAGACCAGAATTTCTGGGTGACAACAGGACCTTTCTCAGTGGTATATTGTTTGATAGCATTTGGAAGGAAAGATTGCGTGGGGGGGAAATAATAAGAAAAATTTAATGCAAATGGTGGATTCTAATTGTTTGGAACTTTGAAGTAGCAACTATATACAAAAGAACACGGGAGTTATCCATGGGATAGAATGACTGGTTGCATTTACTTATGCCATGCTTCATAGACTAACAAGCCTACACGTAAATCCCAGAACTTTTGAGATTCATAGTAAACTTGATACTTTTAAGAATACAAGTTTGCTTCTTAAAGCCATGCATTATTGATATTACTTTATTGGCCTAGTAAAAATGTCAAAAACAAATTTGAGGAATTTGAGTCGGCATGAATTCTCAAATATACCAAGGAATTTCTTTAGTTATAAAATTTATCACTTTCTTGTTGTTACTGAAACATGCACTTTATAGTTAAAAGATAACTAGCAGATTCCTTTCATTTTTCTGATTATGCTGTACCACAACTTTATTAGATATTGCACAGATTGAAGCTGTGGAAATACTATAAGTCATCACTATGACTAAAAGAATGACCAGCTCAGATCTGGTATTCACCAACAGATGTCAATCCAATGTAGGTTCACCTTCACTCCACTTGCACATCTTATCCAGCGCCCATCCATCCCTCAACCTTACTACAGTTAATCATGGTAAACCATCCTTTTCATCTTTGTCGATCACATGTCTCATCATCTCTCAGCCTGGACCCTAATCGTCATTCATGTGGCTCCACTAAAATTATATTTACTTATAACACACCATCTTCTTATATATTGCACACAATATTGGTGCACCTGCAGCTCATGCAATTGTGAATAATTCATGCACTTTTGGCTCATGCATTAATAGTGTGTCAGTGGGTGCACTTGTCAATCATGCATTAACATTGTGTTATTGGGTGCACTTCCGGTTCATGCATGAATGCATGCTGTGCATTACCTGCATTGTGTTTTACTGGAGATTATTTTTTCAAGGGTATGTTGTCAGTCTAAACAATTAGTCAGCTGCCTTCTTGCACTGTAAAATTTGCCTTATAGGTGAAATATATATTAATATGGATGCCAATATCTGACAACAGTCATTATCTACAAAATAAGATGCCATCTACTGAAGAATAAAATATAAAACGCACCTGAATAATTACAGGGATGCATCCTTGCAGAACACTATCCTCCATGCGGCCACTCCAGCCATCACCAGGGAACACTCCACAGAAAAGTGAGCTACCCAACTCAAAATAATAGTTTGGACTTCTCTGTGAAACGACAATGACATCTTTTGTGCTTTGTCTTCCCAACTTTCCTTCCTTGTTTGGTTCAGAAGCAAATTCTGCAGCAAGTTTCTGCCTAATACCCAAGCTATAACTGCAAAATGTCAAACAAAGTGAAATAAATGAAAAATCCAATTTGAATGTACAAAATAGACCTCCTAGAAATAATGGAAACTTGAGGAAATGCATACTTTGGCTCTGGTCTGTTATCCTTAAAAGCAGCTCCCAAATTCCCATTAAAATAAAAGAGAGTAGGGCGTTCTCTATGTGATCTGCAAAGAACAAGAAGCAGAGGTCCATTCAAATTCAGTGTCTTATGCCAATGTTTTAAGCTGCAAAAATTGTTCCCCAAATGTTGCAATATTTTTCATAAATAAGCTTCAAAATGTCAAGATCCTGAAATGAAATGTAAATTCCAAAAGCAGGAACAATTGACTACCTGGCCCAAAACCTTTGTTTAAAATTATATGGATCTGGCCTTTTCCATGCTGGAAGCACCAGGTCCTTTTCTGGATCAAAACATGGGTGGGTACCTCTTCTCTCAATAGGAATAGGATCCCAGTCATCACCAAAATATGCAGTTGTTGAATGATTATACTTTGAGTTTGTGTTTCCCCAATGGACCAACATCATGCTATTCCATATCTCCTTAGGAGCATAGCAGGCACCTTCATCCCAGGCAAAAAACTGAAATTCATGTAGAACACATTGAAAAAAGTCATTTCAATTATCTCCTACGATACATTATACAGTATAATTTGGAAAACAAACTTACGTTTTTACTGCTATATATTTGCCATCCCAAATTACTGCTAAGAACATGAGACACTATTAGATTATTAGTCTAGTGCAGCTCTCTCACCCAAATATGATCGCGTCCTGAGGAACGATTCCAATAAGTGTAATGCTCCATGATGTGATCATATGCCTTTTTATAAAAATCCAATGTCAAGTAGCTTCTCAATCCCATGTGATTCTGAAATGCAACACAAATCATACAACAGTGATAATCACAAAGTTTTCAAAGTTGTGAAACCTACAGAAAGAGAAAAAAAAAAAAAAAAATTGCACGCATATCCTACTTCGTGAAGGCATACGCGCATGTTGGGCAAGTGGATCTCAGAAGTTCACAAGGATAAATTGAGCTTCGCTAAGGAAAAAGCCAAGGACCAAGGTTTTTGAGCAGGTTAGTAGTTCAGTTGTTCCATTTTTTAACTATTAGATAGGTAACAGATTGAGTGAGTCAGGTTGGTTATTTCTAAAAGTAGGTCAATGGGACTGCTCAATACATAAGTCACGATATACAATGAGAATGCAAAGGTCACTCCAATAAAAAAGAAAAGAAAAAATAATCTCAAGATCTAAGCTCAACTATCTCAATGCCAAAAGGAAATGCAATGCTATAGATTAGAGTACAAGGAAAAGAGCCTCAAGGCTCCAAGTTCTTGCCATTGGATGAGGTAAGGGTGGGGGGGGGGGCGGGTATCCTCCTCTGAGGTTGTATGTGCAACACTCCTACATCCAAAACCAGAGAAAAGAATCTCTCGAGTCTGTATAGATGATTATTGGGCTGATCTAGAACTAATCCGGAGGAAATTTCTTTGACAAGAAGAGATGACTGACTATCAGGAGCTGGTGGAGGATGGTTGTCTGCAGGTTTGGCATGAACTCTCCCAGGATCTTGATTCTCACTTACCAACTCCACATGGGTCTCACTGCCAGGGGCCAAACTTCATCACCTGATACAAAGTAATCTAAGAATAATCCAGATCTGCTACCAGATGTACTGAAAACGTGTGCCCTATTCTATCTTTTATCCCCAGCCATTTAGACAACAGGTAGCTCTGAAGCAGCCACATTAAAACTTCAAAAGGTGCCTCCAAACCGAGTATATAAATACAATTTATGATCAAAATCAACATGGGTCAGCCCTAACATTTGCATAGCAGAGGTCAATCATAAAATTAAATATTTCTGCCTCGTAGTTGCTGAGATTGAGCATGAAGAAGTCCCCTTCAACCTTATTTGGTCCTTGTGCCATGGCATTCTCCCAAAGACTAGGTCAAGGGCTCTTATTCACCACATTGAATCTCGACAACTCATGGAAAGTGCTGAGAATGTAGTGTTGAGAATGATCTTGACCACTAATGCCATCATCATCAAATTTGCTAGAAAAGACCATGCTCTGCAGGCTGCCAGGATAACAATGGAACAAGGATCATGAAATCAGAACACTATGTCTGCTTTAGACAGTCCGAAAAACTTGAATAATACTCACTGTGCTCCTCCATAATGCTGATTTAATGCCTCTAATAATATTTACCTTTGACCGTGTCAAGTGGCTGTGTTATATATAGTGAGGTTAAACATCTTTAAACTATTTAACCAATGCTTGATGGCTGCAAAACCTTCTACGTTGCACTCCAGTGGATCCCAGCCAAGGTCCATTTCTACTGCCAGCAATGTGTAGTAGTAGAACAGACATGATCATGGCATGTAATTTTGTTGGAAATACTAAGAGGGGGGGTGAATTAGTATTCCTTTTCAATTGTTACTTTTACCAGTTAGATCACTTATATTTAGAACACAAAATGAACAATAGGAATAAATGCTTTTATTAATATAATCTTTACAATGAATCAAGTACAATATATATAGGGCTCCAACCCTAGATGAAGACACCGATCTTCAATCTTCTAGGCTCCAACATGTTGCTAAGCACCAACTCAGACTTTTATGAGGCTCCGACCTCTAGGGCACCAACCCTATCTTGTCAAGGCACTGACCTTGCGTTTAGAGGCTCCAACCCCTAGGGCACCAACCCTTCTCTAGTACAAGATCCGACCTGGTTTCTTGAGGATTCCAATCCTATAGGGCTCCAACCCTATCTTATCCAAGGCACCAACCTTGAGTTTAGGAGCACCAACTCCAAAGACACCAATCCTATATTTGCCAAGCACCAACTTGGACTTTCCAAGGCACCAACCTTGTCAGTTAGAAGGTATAGCTGCTGCACTTCATCGTCTCCAAACAAGTTCTTCAAGTCACCTCATGATGTCTCATGCATCATGGTCTCCAATAACGTCTTCTTCAAGATGTCTTCACAGGGTACTTCTAGGATGATACTCCAAGGTTAGTCAAGGTGTCTACAATAGGCAGTCCAAGTTTTGCCCCTGCTCTAAGCCTCTTCAAGAACTTCTCAAGGGAGTCTTCACAATGCTTTGCCCAACAAGAGATTTCTCCACAAGCTATTCAATAGGTACTCCAAGATGTTTTCAAGGTCTCTTCACTATGTTGCACCAAGTCTGCTCCAAAAACTGCACCATCAACACTTCTTCATCAATTCTGCACCATGACTTCTGCACTGCACCAATATTTCAACACTAGATTATCTCAAGACTACTGGACCACTGTTGCACCAAGACTTCAACACTAGATTGTGACAATTCTTCTTTACAAATGTCCTTGCACCACACTACACCAGACCATTGTTCAAACTGTTCCAATACTCCTACACAAGGATTTATACACCATACCGCACCAATGTTATTGCGCCAAATACTTTTGCCAGTGGAAAGGTCTACAGGATCGAGATTATGTTCTCAATAAACTTATTTGGTGATGATAAAATTGATAGATTAGTCCATCAATCCCTTCAAGTCTTGCTGCTACAAATGATTTTACCATCAAATTCTACCCTGTGACTGCTCTCATATCCATCCTGCAAAAGGAACCCTAATTCTTTGTTTTTAAACTAGGCTAGTTCAACCGGTCGGAACCCCCTTCCTGTCTGACTAGGCCCTTAACTCGGATAGGGGACCGGTCCGATACCGAACCAGCCAAGTTGGACCCCAACTCAGTTGGTTCAATACCGGACCGATCCAACCAGTCGAGTCCAACTTGAATCAGTCCTCAGATTGGGTAGTGGAGACTCAACCAACAAAGTTTGACCCTAACGAGAATATTGATCTTGATATTGATATGGGATTGGATGCATTAGGGATTGATCAATTAGACGCGGATCCACTAGTACCAGGCTACCAACCCCAAGACCTCTAGTTGCAAGAACTTCCTCCTTGTCTAACTCTGATTTAGAGTCTAAGCTAGATGATGTTGCCATGTCAAGCAGTAGTGATCACTGATGATTGATGATTGATCACATTGATCAATGAGATAGTATTCTTTATTAGTGACTTGTAGTCCTATAGTTGTATTTTTTTTGTTGTAGAGGCCATTTAGAGCCTCCTTGGTTATGTGTTTTTGCTTTGATCTCCATATATTACATGTATTGGACAATGCACTACGTGTCATTTGATATAATAGATATATTCATGAGCATACTTTGATTATATGTTGTCTTCTCTCTATTACTCTAAAGCTTTGAGTTTGGAAACATGAATGAAATCTTAAAAAATATGTTTCTTCGTTAAAAATTAAAAATTTAATGTGCTTTTTATAAAGACCGAGTCATTGGAATCAACTCGTCCGAGTCGATTCGAAGTCAAAGTTAACCCTCGGTTAGTTCCAAGTCCAAGTCCAAGTTCTAAAACATTGCCCTAATTGCCAATCATTCAATGCCATACTGAAAATACCTCTAAAGATGACACTATTGTAATGACCCATCTTGAATTACAGGGGGCAAAGAAATAATAGCATGCATATGATAACTACATATGAATGCATTGCATGCACTGCACTAGTATGTATACTAGTGCAGTGCATGCGATGCATGCATATGTAGCTATGGTATCCATGTACCAACAATATTAAGCATAATAATTTGAAATCGTTCTTACGTGTATCCTTTCCTAGTTATAGCATAGTTCAAAATAATAGTCTCAAGTATCCAACAAAATAAAGTTGAGATATACAAAATAAGGTTTTAAGTGCTTCAAAATCAAACAAGATGGGATATTTTTTGCATATGGTCTCTTTGTCTTCCTAGGTAGCCAATCCAAGACTATACTTGTCCCATTGGACCTTAACTTGATCTACCAGGCAATTCATAAGCTGTCAAACCTTACGTTCCATTATACGTAACGGTTCAACCAAAATGGTTCCCTCGTTTGATACTTGCAGTTCCTTCCATTGAAGGTTATGCGATTTGTCAGCTATATAATGTCTTAGTACAGATACATGAAAAACATTATGAACTTTATGCAAGTGGGGTGGCAGTGCAAGATGATAGGTTGGTCCAACTTTTTCCAGAACTTTAAATGGCCCAATAAACCGGGGCGACAACTTTGTTCCTTTTCCAAACCGGATGGTGCTTTTGTTTGGTCTGATGCGGATGAAAACTTGATCCCCTACTTCATAATTCCTATATGTCCTATGAGCATCAGCATAACTTTTCTATCTATCTTGTGCCTCCTTCAACCATTTCCTAATTTGTTTTACCTTTTCCTCCATCTCTTGAATAAATTTTCATCCCACTATCACCTGATCTTCTAACCTGTCACAACTTAGCAGTGCTCTACAAAGTCTTCCATATAATGCTTCAAATGGAGGTATTCTGATTGAACTGTGGTAACTGTTATTGTATGCAAATTCAACCAAGTACCTTTTTCAGTGTGTCTGTTGATCCATAACGTACATCCTCAACATATCTTCTATTACTTGGTTCACCCTTTCTGTTTGTCCATCAATCTCAGGATGATAAGCTGTATTTAAATTTAGTTGAGTTCCTAAGGCTGACTGCATACAAGCCATGTTACCCACCATTTTGTGGGAGATATCCCTAGGAGAAAAAAAATTCTCCAAGATGGTCCTCAGCCAACAGCCAACAGCTCCTTCCAGCCACCAACTAGCTCATTGTGTCATTTTTCCCGAACCTAAAGGTATGCCTTGTCATTTGGTAATTGAGTGTTGTAGTTTGCTTATCATGGATACTTCTAAGCATGGGTTGATGGGGAGATTCCGCAGAAAGTGTGGGCTAGGTCTTTACTCTTGTCCCCTAGACCTCTTTTGAATGTTAACCTTGGACCCTAGTCCAAACTTTTACTGACCTTTGGGCTTTAGAGTTGGTACTACATGGGAAACCTTGATTTTGGTTGTGTAGTCCTGCTTTCTCATCCACATATATCACCCCCCTTCCACTCATTATAACCCCATTCGTCATTTCTCCCACCTGGGTCCACATTCCTCCATTGGGTCCACATAGGGTTAGCCTTCCCCCTCCCCTTGCCCATACCTTGGGTCGGGCCTGGAATGATAACCCGGAGGTTGATGCAGCTGAACGGAAAAGTAAAAGCATAATTAGCCACATTCAACAGGAACATGTACCACAAAATGCAAAAGATGGCCAGAACAAATGCATGTGGGCAAAAGCCAATACATGAGCTCGACCCCAGCATCATGGCCATCACCCTGGTCCCTATAGGCCCTAGATGAGCATCCTTTATCATTTAAGAACCCATGATTATCCCAACCACTGGTGGTCAATAAAACACCCTACCTTAAAGGGAGTATCCACTGTTATATCTCACACATCATGCTCTTACCCCTTGAGCCCCGAGTAGTCAATTAAAGAAAATCATAAAAGGCAAAAGGCATATAAAGAAGGGTAGAAAAATCAAGGTTGGAGCACCTCATGTACTACAATTGTTCCCTCCTATACATTATATACCCATGTGTGGGATTCCCTTGTATTAGCTACCCTTATACCCCCGCATGTGACCCAGGGCTGCCCCTTTCATTCCCTACTCCCTTCATCTCTTTATCACATACCACCACCCTTTAAAGGATGTATCTTTGACATATTATCCCCTTTAGAGGTAGAAACCACCTAATATGATACTTGGTTAACCCCATTTGGAGCTTGGAGACATTAGCATATGCCAAAGCCCCCTATGGAAGGGCATGCCATTATGAAGTCCCCACCTATTATCCATGGTTTGTGAGCTTCTTTACTTGATTTCCTTGATGACTTATTGTACTGGAAGGCTAGGGTATGCATTGGATCTTATGTTGGATTGCAGGTGGTCTCCATTTTGGGTTTCGTCTCCCTATACAGAGTCCTAACCATCCAGAAAGTTGCATTGGCACATGTAGGGTGTGTGTTGAGAGCCATGGGCCTCCACAGCAGTAGACAACACTCCATGGATCCCCAGAGATGTTCAGAGATTGCTCGAGTTTCACCTATTGGACAAAGAAGATGCACCTGGTTCACCGTTGCCCAATCGGCCCCACAGTTGTACCATGCACATGGCAAATGACCCAAGACTTGCATGCTTATGTGGCATCACTTACACCATCATCTGAGCTCTTATAGATGGTCTACAAGAAACTTCGACTTACTTGGAAACCCATGAGGTCACTTGTGTGCCCTCACACCCATCAGGAGTACAACAAGTTTATTATGTGGAGAACAAGGGGCCAACCCCTTGTCCATTACTTTTGGGAGTCCTATTCATCATTATGGCACTTATGGGCTTCATCAAGCTCCCTAAAGAGCCCAACGAAATGTATTATTGATCATTCGACCTCTTGAGAGGCTTGTTATTTTGTCTATTTGCTACTTTGGTGGGCTTGTCACCAAAAGTTAGTTATTTGCACATTATTTTTATTTTAGGGGCTAATGTAGGCTCAAGTAGGTAAATCGAACTCCTTAGAGGTGTATAAATACAAATGATAAGAGTTCATTTCTCATCATCACTTGGTTTGGACTTGTATCTCTCTTGAGATTTTCGCTATTTCTTCTTAGTGGATGAAATTTTGGAGCATGGATGAATTTTGATGTATGGATTATCTTTTCTTATCTTGGAGTTTCTTGATTGGCAAGTTTATTGGTGGTTGGATATATTCTCTTACATGTAACTACAAATTTAATGCTATTTATTCTTTGACTTTGTCACATACATTGATAATGAGATTTTCACTATACTATGGCTAGTTGTTGCATGCATTTATTTCGAAATTGTGGAATTATGTTTCTATATAACATATCTCTATGTATGGGCCATGTATGTTGAACGAATTCTCCTAGGGATAATTCTATGGTTGAATTTATCTTGACAAGCCATCTTACCTTGCAAAACGAAGTGTAAAAGCTTTAAGGTCACTCTCCTTTGCCCTAATGACAAGCAAAGTTGTCCTTGAAGCCTCCTTGACCTAGAAACGAAGTCCATCTTCATATTTTTCTTGACTCCAATCTCCCCAAAGGATTAGGCACTGGTCTACCATAAGGTGATCACTTAAAGAACCATTTTTCTTCACCTCTCCTTCTTTATTCTAGGTCTAGCCACATTAGGGCTCCTAGGGCATCATTTTCCCGACAAACCACCCATAGAAAAACTTCAATCTCTTGGCCTCTACTACGTTGGTGTCTGTCCTAGGCCGCCACCAAATTTGAGGGAATTTTGACAGTGGGGTTGAGATATCCCAAGCCCTAGCCTCGAGATTGGTTTTTGCCCTAAGTTTCCCTAGGCTAGTTCCTCACAAGGATCATTTTTCACCTTTGAGTGAAAATCACTTCTTTGATCCCCTTCATCATTTTTCACCTTTGAGTGAAAATCACTTCTTTGATCCCCTTCTCCTCCTTGTTTAGGTCAAATCTATCATTGGTTGCTAAACTCTTTCCTCTTGACCTAACCTGGGTCCACTTGGTCCCATGTGGTCCCATACCTTGTCAAAGTCAACTCTTCAAAAACCACTTGGGAAACCAATTTCAACAAGGATTTTAGGGTTTTAGAAGCTCCTTTACAATTCACACTCCTTAAAACCTAATCCTTAAATCCTCATCCCTTCTCCTAGAAAGCCTTGTACCTTGCTTAAGAAGCAAGCAAGTCCCATTCTTGAGTCTCCCCTAGGAAAAGGGTCCCCGAGATCACTTCACATCCATCTTAATTGATCTATCCTTCATAGATGATTCTCTATATATCTGGTCCCCTCCCATCGTGAAAGTCCGTAAAGAGTAGGAAGTTTTCGCTGTGGTGAGTGTGGGCTTTAGCTTCATTATTGCTCTTGACCTAGCAAGTGCCCTTCTAGGACCTCCTGCTATTTTGAGTGGTAACAAGCCAGAACCTTGAAGTGAATCATGAATCCCTATCTGATATGATCTTCTTAGGAACTCCATGAGATCTAATGATTTCATTTATAAATACTCGAGCAACGTCAGCAACCTCATAAATATCTCTTACGGGAATTAAGTTGTTGTTTTTCGTTAGTTTGTCCACCACAACCATAATGGCATTGTGTCTTTGTGGGGTAGCCCCACGATAAAATCCATAGAAATCACTTCCCATTTGGTCATAGGGATATCATGAGGTTGCAGAAGACCTGTTGAGTGACGATGGTCAGCGTTCACTTGCCGACATTCAAGACATTTTGCAACAAATTGGAAAATATCATGCTTCATGCCTGCCCAAAAGAAGATTTTCCTTTTATCGGCATACATTTTCTTTACACCAAGATGTGCACAATACAGTGCTCTGTGGGCTTCCTTAAGGATAGTGTTTCGGATATTTCCACTATCAGGAATATACATCCTTCCATGGAATCGTAACAGTCCATCATTCTCTAGTTCATATCCCTCAAACTTAGGTTCTTTTGGATCTTTACTATCAAGCCCAAATCTTACTTTTAAATACCAGCTATCTTCTAAGAGATGTTCTAGCACTCGCTCCCTCAAGTCTACCTTGATGGGTATAAGGGAAAAGATCCTTGGTCTTCTACTTAGAGCATCTGCCACTACATTCTCCTTCCCTTTAATGTATGAAATTCCAAAGTCATATTCACTTAAGAATTCACTCCATCGTCTTTGCCTAGCATTCAAGTCCCTTTGGGTAAACAAGTATTGCAAACTTTGGTGGTCGCTTTTGAGCACAAAGCTTCTCCCTACAAGGTAGTGTCTCCATATCTTTAAAATTAGTACTACAACGGCCAATTCTAAATCATGTGTGGCGTAGAGTTCTTCATGAGGCTTTAACTTCCTTGAGGCATACGCTATTACTCCTCTATCTTGCATTAATACTACACCTAATCCTTGCTTGGATGTATCAATACATATGGTAAAAACTTTGTCCCTGTCAGGTACTCGCAAGATTGGTGTGTTGATTAACAATCTTTACATTCCTATGGTATTTATAAACAAAATCATCAGGTTTCATGGAGTTCTTAAGAAGATCATATCAGATAGAGATACCCGATTTACTTCAAGATTTTGGACTTGTATGTAGTCGGCTTTAGGAACTAAAACTAAATTTAAGTACAACTTATCACCCAGAAACCGATAGACAGATAGAAAGGGTAAATCAAGTAATAGAAGATATGCTAAGAATGTACGTTATGGATCAACAAACACACTGGGAAAAGTACTTGCCCTTGGTTGAATTTGCATACAATAACAATTACCACAGTTCAATCGGAATGTCTCCATTTGAATCATTATATGGAAGACCTTGCAGAACACCATTAAATTGGGACACGTTAGAGGACCGGGTGATAGTGGGGCCAAAATTAATTCAAGAGATGGAAGAATAGGTAAAACAAATTAGACAACGGTTAAAGGAGGCACAAGATAGACAGAAAAGTCATGTTGATGCTCAGGGGCCTGATAGGAATTATGATGTAGAGAATCAAATTTTTATCCGCATCAGACCAAACAAAAGCACCATCTGGGTTGGAAAAGGAACAAATTTGTCGCCTCGGTTCATTGGGCCATTCAATGTTCTAGAAAAAATTGGACCTGTCGCCTATCGTCTTGCACTGCCACCCCACTTGCATAAAATTCATAATATTTTTCATGTATCTGTACTTAGACATTACATACTTGACAAATCTCATAATCTTCAATGAAAGGAATTGTAGGTATCGGTCGAGGGAACCATTTCGATCAAACCATTACATATACTAGAAAGTAGAGTTTGACAACTTAGAAACTGCTAAGACCAAGTTAAGGTCCAATGGGACAAGTATAGTCCTGGATCGGCCCCCTGGGAAGACACAGAGACCATATGTCATAAATACCCCAACTTGTGTTTATTTTGAAGCACTTAAAACCTTATTTGTATATCTTTACTTTATTTTGGTTGGATACTTGGGACTATCATTTTGA
Source organism: Pinus tabuliformis (assembly GCA_031772625.1). Lineage (NCBI taxonomy): Eukaryota > Viridiplantae > Streptophyta > Pinopsida > Pinales > Pinaceae > Pinus > Pinus tabuliformis. The sequence goes on along the minus strand of CM062819.1, from coordinate 1,329,681,278 downwards.
ATTGTTCTATAACTATGAAAGGTTACACATAAGAATGATTGTTTGCTTAACATTGCTGGTACATGGATACCAATATGAAATATGTTATTTGCTTAATTGTTGGTACATGGATACCAATATGAAGTATGCTATTTGCTTAACATTGTTGGTACATGGATACTAATATGAATTATGTTATTGATCTGATGATAATAAATATGCATTTTTATGTACCAATCTAAATGATGATATAGAAATAATCAAGAATTACTACACTTGACTACTTAATATGAAAGCCAACTTATAGATACATGGGCTACACATAGCTAAATACATTGTATGAACTCAAAGATCAATATCATAGCTAGCAACATATTTGGAACGCACAGAAATTGTTATTTGAATACAAGTGGTTTTGAATATAATGATGCATATACTATTATGTATGGAAAATTGTTTACATTACAGATAGTGTTGGAAAATGTAACTAGGTTCGGTCTTCATTAATGTATTTGAGTCATCATGAAATGTACTTGTCAAAAGAATAAAGAAAAGAATTTTTATTATTGTATCAATGACTTATTAAAGCATAAAGCATGGGTTTCATGCTTGGATCATCATTATATTAGTCAAAGTCACCATTATGGACTCCTAGGATTAATATTAAGTCTATAGTGTTATTATACATTTAAAGAGACCCTTCTTGGGCTTTTGAATCATGTAAAAAGGCTTATTATTGAGTCAAATATAATTTATGTAACCTCTGCACCAAGTCGGCCTAAGGGACACCAATTCGACCTCACTTGAAGCCTATAAATAGAAGGAGATCGAATTCATTTGGAGCATCTCATCTCAAGCAAGTTCAATATCTCTAAGGAAGTTGGAGAAGTGCGAAGTGGTTCAAAAAAGTCTAAAGGAAGTGCGAGTTGGGTCAAGTCTAAGGTGAAGGAAGAAATCGAAATTTTGGTGCTACTCTCTCTCTGTTTCGTGCCCTAGTTTGGGAGATCAAAGTCTTCCAAGTGTTGTTGCTGCCAGTTGTTGCCTGATGTCGTAAGTTCCTGCATAGTCGAAGTTGTTGGGGTGGAAGTGCTACTGCAAAGAGGTCGAAGACCTGGGAAGGCTGACTTGGTGTGGAGGGAAGGTTTGGTCTTTGTCTAGGTTGAAGAGTCTCAAAAAATACTATTGAAGGAAGAGAACTTTTGACTGGGTTTTCTCCTCGAGGGGGGTTTTGTCCTGGCATAGTGCCTACATCTTGTGTCTTGTGTTTTTGTGATCTTCATACACACATAATATGGTATTTGCTTGATGAAAGATAAGATAATAAAGAAGTAAAAGAAGCCAACATAACTCACAAGTAATTATCAAGTAAGAGGAATCAAACCCTAATATACTTGCATTGATTTCTCAACAGATAGTAGTATTACCAAACCAACCACGTGATGACAAAACTCCAACAACAATTGAGGCTCAATAAGATTACATGATGCTAGGAGGGGTGGAGGTGTTGCCCACCGTTTATCCTCCAAAACCTAGGGCCATGGGAGCACTGTGTGAGTCACGCTCCCCTAGACGTGTGATGATGATTGTTGGATGCCTATTGGAAGTTGGGTTGATATAATTGACGTTGTCACCTTGGAAGTTGATAAATGGTTAGGTTAGTATAGTTGACGCCATGGCATACTCCAATAGAGGACGGACAGGATGGGGGTAAAAGAGATTAGGAAGGATAGGATGGTCAAGAATATCTTGGGAGTCTGATTGGAGCAGAGCATGACTACTAAGTTGTTAACCTATAAATGTTCAAAACAAAAATTTTGAAGCGTCCTCACATTAAATGAGAATTCAATCACAAAACACAATCCTTACATGATTATTCTAATTGCTAAAATCATCACTGCTATATTATATAAACCTTAACTTCCGGACGAAGTTTTCTGAAGGAGGGGTGTATGTAATGACCCATCTTGAATTATAGGGAAGCATAGAAATAATAGCATGCATATGAGGCATGCATATGTTAGCTACATATGCATGCATCACATGCACTGCACTAGCATACATACTAGCTAATATTGAAAAACGACTAAGTGTAGGGTAATGAATTGATTTTTGAAGTAAATACCTAACTCACCAAAATATAATGATTATACCGAATGGGGTACTTGATATGTGTACCATCATCACAATATATAATTCCAAAATAAAGTTAATACAATGGATTATACAAAATAAAAGGAAATTTTAATTATAGTAACTAAAAGAACTTGTATATATATTATATTGGCTAAAAAGAAACTAAATAAATATAATGGAAAGGACGTATGACATTATCATTTCAATAAATCATTCCCAAACAACCTTAATAATTAATTTAAAATTAAATTAATAAATTTTAATGGAATATAAGTTCAATAAAAAGTATTAAGAAATTAAATTGCTAAAAACTATGATGCTCATGAATTAAATAAATATAGCACTTAAGTCCATCACTCTTAACTTTATAAACGTGACCGCCTCTAAGAAATGAAAGAGCAGTGTGGGAGCTGGAATTCGCTCCACCTATGACCGACAAAGAACCAGAAGAAAAACATTTTATTAATTCGGACTTTGAGATGGTGGATTTGGGAATATAAAGAGACCGGGGAAGGCATGAGAAAGGGGAGTTTTTTTTTGGTCTTTCAGAAGAAGGGTAGACTAAGGAAGACATACAGAGAAGTAGTAGTCTGAGGGAATTTGTGGAGAGAAACATGATAATTGAGTAATTGTTCTTGGAGTTTTGGACACGGGGCCAGAAGGCCTCAAATACGAAGTCTTCTGGGTTTGGGAACCAGATAGGTTGATCCCAGATAGGCTGAGAGGAAAAGGGTCAGTTTGGTAATGTGAGCGGGAGCAACGATTAGTCCAGAAACACCTTCAAACACGAGTTCTAAGTAAGTATTTGCATTTAAATTGTTAAAATTCAGATTATCTGGTTAAAATACAAATTAAGGCATCATTATTGGTTTAAATTGTTGAATTTAAGTTCATTCCTAAATTTAGGGCACAAAATTTACATTTATGGTTAATTGTAAAAATTACGGCATCAGAACTATTGTGCATTATTATTTCAAGCATGCCTATTTGACCTAGGATGTTTCTCCACAAGAGCTCACCTCATTATATAATGCCAATGCAAGGCACAATTCACCATAGAACAAAGTATAGGCAATATAAGCACATGAAGCATGACATTCAAGGTTGAATAGATCCATGGGCGCTCCATCAAATCAAACATCTCATGAGAATCATCAAAACTTCCACTAGAAGGCATCTCCAAGCCAAGCACATGGGTGTAACAAATCTGTCATGAAGGTGCAAACACCAACTCCATCAAAACCATCTAGAAGCATTTGAAAGGAAGAGCACACCCCAAATCCATCAAAAGCTCAATCAATACCATGTTGCAAATCATATCTTGTAATTAAAATCACAAGAGTTATCCTCGTGCAATGGGGTAACAAGGCTTCATCCCCAATTGTTTCATTCCCATATTTTATTTTTCTTAAAATGTTAACCCATAAAGGTTTCAGCCTCTTATCTTTTATTTGGATTTCATTCAAGGAGTTTCAACCATAGAGGATTCATCAATCCTCTTATATCTCAACTAATGGGAGATAAGAGATATGGTAAGTTGGTAGAGCGGTAGATTAGAGAGATGGACCACGTAAGTTTCACTCACATGAGAAAAGGCAACAAACATCAAGATACATTGACCATGTAATTTCCATCTACATGAGCACAATATAAGGACAGCATAGTGGTTCATAAATCATGTAAAAGCATCAAAGTTCCAGAAGCCCATATTTCTAATTTCCCTTTCTAAACCCATGTTCCAAGCAACTATTTCATGTTGCACTTGTTGGAAAATCAATGTATTGTAGATTAATGTTGATTCTCCTTACTTGATAATTACTTGTGATATTTGTTGTCATTTTATTATTTTGTTTTACTTCTTCATCAAACAATTATTAAAACATGAAGATCACAAAACAGAAAGAACACAAGATATAGGCTCCACGCCAGGGCAAAACCCCACAACTGGGGAAAACCCAAATAATCCTTTTCTTATAGAATCAGATCAAAATGAGACCTCCAAGACCCAAAGACCAAGTCCAAGACATCCTCAAGCCCCAAGTCAGCCAAACAAGACAAAGTCAACGAAGGTCAACCTCTTCAAAGTCTGCTCCAATCAAAGTTTCAGCCCTCAATTCAAGTCTGCAACTTCGGCCTATAATTTTTGGCCCTACAACTTGCACAAAAACCCTAGACTTTAGCATGTGTGGGCAGAAATAGGTCAGATTTCAGATCTTCTTCCTTCACTTGTTCTTTCTTCTTGCTTCCTTGTCCTTCGCTCTTGTTTTCTCTTCATCTAGGTGCAGATCGAACTTGCTTGTGATTCATGTCCCAATGAGTTGAAGTCTCTTCCCTTGTATACCTTTCTTAAGGGGTTGAATAGGCTTCTTCTAGGCCGATTTTCACTGGCAAGGCTGACTTAGTCTTGGGAGTCAAAATTGACTTTACAAACTCAAAAATAATGTTTCTTTCTTAATACAAATTGCCCAAATGGGTCTTTTACATATGACAATAATTCTTTTGACTCATGACAAATATTTCTTGACTTGACAAATCCTAGGAGCATGAAATGCATGCTTGACCTAGTTGACCATTTAAATGGAGCATGAAACCCATGCTTGAAAAACAATATTTTCTTTCTTCTTTTGCTTGATACATAAAATATACATAATGACATAAGTACAAAGACAATTTAAAGTATGAAGACCGAACCTAGTTATTTTTCCAACAGCACTTGTGTAAGGATTTTTCCATGAACCATTCATGCCTAACAATAACCTGAAGCTTGCATTTCTGTCATCAGCCTTATTCTTCTAGGCCGACTTTCACTAGGAGGGCCGACTTAGTCTTGGGAGTCAAAATTGACTTTACAAACACAAAAATAATGTTTCTTTCTTAATACAAATTGCCCAAATGGGTCTTTTACATATGACAATAATTCTTTTAACTCAAGACAAATATTTCTTGACTTGACAAACCCTAGGAGCATGAAATGCATGCTTAACCTAGTTGACCATTTAAATGGAGCATGAAACCCATGCCTGAAAAACAATATTTTCTTTCTTCTTTTGCTTGATACATAAAATATACATAATGACATAAGTACAAAGACAATTATGAAGACCGAACCTAGTTATTTTTCCAAAAGCACTTGTGTAAGGATTTTTCCATGAACCATTCATGCCTAACAATAACCTGAAGCTTGCATTTCTGTCATCAACCTTATCATTTGTTCTATGTTGACCTTTATAGATGGCAGATGTACGAGATATAGCAAAGACAGGGAAAGGAAAAAATGGAAGAATACCTTCATACTCAAGTGAGGTGCATCATCTGCCCGAGCAATGAGACAAGCATCAAGGACTGGCACATAAAAGTAGTCTGCCTCTTCACCATTTAATGTGCGATAAGGACTAGCCAAGAGACTTTCATAAAATGCCATCTGCAAAACAGAAAACAAAGATTAATCAGATTGTAGTTAGGCATATTTAGCTGGTCTTAAGAAATTGGTCTGAATGATATGTACGAGATGCCATTTGACAAATCACTTACGAGTGCAAAGTGCAAATGAATCTCACAAGGTCACCATATTACAATTGATCTCATAAATCAGTGCTAATATTACATTCAGTAGGTGGTTTTAAATTTTAATGTATGTATTTAACGTATATTCAGCCAATGAAAAAAATTATGGTTTTGAGTAGAAGTACCAAAGCAAAAGCATCCAGATTCCATACCACAGTGAAGCTCCAAATACGTTACAACATTCAACAGAGTTCACTATGCATCTAAAGGTAATGTGCTCTGTCTTGTACTTTCTTGAATGATTCACTAATGAAGTTTTTAAAGTCTCCAGTCTTTATAATGTAATATCCCAAATTTAAAACTAACAGCATAGATGCATTTCAAGCACATTTAATACAATACCATATTTACATGCACATCATTTAGATAATGAAAACAAGAGAGACCTGTGAACCATACAGCTGGTCAGTCCAAAGTGTTTTATTCTGTTCATCATAGAGCCTATTTACACAGTAAAACCTAAAGTGCCGCCCCTGCAAAGAATAAAGAAAAACAATTACAAAGCTTGCAATTCAGTGACAATAAACAAAAATCATGTCAGTATGAGAATAATCTGACTGCAAAACAAGTCAAAATGAAGAATTCCAAAATCTAACCTCAAGGAGATGGCTGTTAAACTCTGGGGGCAAGTCATAAATATATATAAGTGGTCTCTTCTTTTTCACTGCAGCTCTAATGCTATGGTAATCATCTCCAAACCTTCCATCAGGTACATGAACTGTTGCTGGGCGAAGCCATGGAGGCCATTCCTTTAGTGGTGAAGATATGGAAGGGATGCTGCAATCAACCCCATACCAACCATCCTTACACTGTTTGACAGAATAAAAATAAGTTTTTGATTCATTGTCGCTTTGAAGAAGACAAACATTTCAAGCATATAATAAACATTTGGTAAAACTGTTAACTAACTTGGAATTTTTGAAGTTATTATGCAAAATATTCTATAGTAATGAGCAGCAGACCTAAATCAGATGAGAAGATTCCTTAAAGGAGACCACTTCGTGAACTTTAAAATTATGATTTACGGCTTATTTTTTCCTCAAAATAAGGGAAAAATAGAAAAGGAAATCATCAGGGCATTCACAAATTTCTGGCCACCAAATGTTGGAAATATTTTAAATATTGGAATTTATGATCTAACCTGGCAGAATCCACCATGACAACATCCATTTCCAGAACACTGGTTGATGCAACTACATTCAGTAGGAATTTCACAAAATCGTCCCCCTTGACAGTCATATTTACATTCACATTCATGTTTGTACAGAGACTTTCCTTCTTCCACTTCTTGCGGATTCACATTACACCACCCAGGTTTGCTGATGTCATTTGTATATATCATTTCAGAGTCTGCTATTGACCAATTCACTACCTGCCCGCTGCCAACCACAAAAATTTGAATTTCTCCATGTATTTATGCCAATGAATGTCAAATTAAAAGGTGAAAAATGGCAATGCTATCCGCTTCCAGGCAAATGTTACTTACGATAACATTCAATGTGAAAATTTCCCATTCTAAGAAATGATACATACTTGACTTGAAAGCCGCACGACTCTGCAACAGGGCGATCCGGGTACTTAGAGCCTTCCCCACAAAAGCACAATGCTCTCGTAGTATCACAGTAAGCAGAGCAAATTGAAACCATCCAAGGTCCAAATGGTGCCTCTGGCAAAGCGGGGGCATTGCACTCCAGATTTAACATTTCAGAGCACCCCTCTCCTGTAACAACAAAACTTATTGCTGTCAATAAATATACTATACAATAAAACACCCACCCCCTTTACTAAATGGTAATGATAGAAGGAAGAAACAACAGGTTCAAGAAAATATCGAAGGCACCGCTTTTAGCAACAACTAGACATTCAATAACAAAAAACTTTGAAAAAAGTCAGTACCAATAAAAGATTAGTTCAGATAATAGATGCATTTGCAAGAAGAATATATGTAGTGTATGATCTACAAATAAATATTTTTTATATTGCATCTTAGAAATGAAATGAGATTATATTGGTGTCCACTGATGACCAAACAACCAGCTGAGACACTACCATGGGAGTACATGATTAGAAGAGGCATGTATGGGTATGGCCCACACTCTCTTTAGGGTTCACCCAGTCTCTTGAACTGCTCAGAACATACTTTTTTGACAGGATGATTAAATAGTTCCCCAGGTCACCACGGTCATGACGGTAAAAATCATAAGCAGTGCAGACAGTGACAAGCACAAGTTCATAAGGTGGCCAATGCAGACCTGCCAGGCCACAGCAAGAACATGTGGGTCTAATAACCATGGAGTTATGTTTGAACCTTAAGTTTCACCATCTCAATAGCAAGGAAACTCTAAGATTTACCAATTTGATTATCGTACCCATTACCCCTCATTTCAGCAAGCGTACATATAAAATACATTTTCAGTCTGCATAACACCATTGTAAGCCCAAGGACACAAGTTGAAGACTTGTAAAGGAAATGCGAGTCTTTGTATTGAGATGTCCTAGGCCTGGGCCATGGCCAATCCCTTTGGTTCCCAATCTTAGCTCCTTTCATCCTATATATAGGATTGGAGAACTTGGAGTGGATCACATTGGGACTCATGGTTTATGGGAGCATCTGGTTATGTAGGGCTGATTGCAGTTGTAGGGGCCAGTCCAGCCCATGTCATATGCACCTGAATTACCACATGGTCATGCGTCATAGAGTTTGTATGCATCCTTGGCCTTGGTGCAGTATTTATCAGTCAATTCTCAACTTGGCAGTCTGATAGTTTCAGCAGTTTACATTTCCCAATGCACTTGGTCCCTAAAGGCAAAAAGTCATCTTGTTCTTTGCTTGCTCAAAATAAATTGTAGATGACATGCCACGTAGAAATTTTTCCAAAATGTGAAGGCATCATCAAGAAAATGGTTGTGAAAGGTTGTCTAAGGACACATGGAGTTTTTAGGTGGCGAAACAGGGTAAAAGCTTGTCCAAATGAGACATGCATCATGTCAAAAGTTTTCTACAAAATTGGTCGGACAAAACCCAAGTAATAGATATTTTCCCTGGGGCATTGGAGATCCACATTTATTGCATGATGATGTCCTCATTAGATGCCACGTGGATTCAAAGGACTTGGCTTGAAGGAGCAAACTTGATGTCAACAGTTATGTAAAAAACTAGATGGACAAACCCACGTGGAAAAATCCTCAAATTCTTAAGGGTTTTGGAGATCTAGCATCCATGATTCCATGCAAGGTGACAGATTTCCTTTGTCCCACATGGGGGTCAAGTTAGTTGTTGCGAAGGGTCAAAATAGCCATTTGAAGTCAAAAGGTGGAACGTTGGACCATGTGTGGATAAAAAGTAGTCATTGTAAAGCAAAGTCATCTTCCTTTCAAACAAATCAAACTTCCTTGGACCAAGTCGAGTTTCTATGGACCATATCTAGCCAAACAAAGTGGAGCGAGCCACCTCAACTAGCCATTGGAGTCTTCCTAAGCAAGACGTTGACCATGTTTGACAATTTCTCTTCACTTCTTGCCTCTTTGAGGTTAAATAAAAGGGAACATTGCAGTTTGAAGGAAACATGCCAAGTCGAATTCACCTTTGTGCACAAACTTTCGTAATAAATTTATTTTTGTTGAATTTTACTTAGTCTCCAGGTTGTGAATTGCAAGTAAAAATATTATTTTTAGAGAGAGGTCCAACTAGCCGTTAAAAAGAAAAATTATAGAAGGATAGCCCCTCCTCTATTTTCAATGGTTGTTGAACAGTGAGATCAATTTATGTTTGTTGATTTTTACTTAGTCTTTGGGTTGTGGATTGAAAGTAAAAATATTATTTTTGTAATGATCCATCTCGAATTAAAGGTAGCATAGGAATATTAGCATGCATACGAGACATGCATATGATAGCTACATAGGCATGCATCGGATGCACTGCACTAGTATACATATTAACTTATTATGAAAATTGCCCAGTAAAAGATAAACGAATTAATTATTGAAAGTTCTAAGAAAATACCTAATTCACAAAAATATTAAATATATTGGGTGAGGTACTTAATGTATGTACCACCACCATAATATATAACTATACAAAATAAAGGGGAAAGACAATGTATTATACAAAGTAAAAAGGGAATATAATATATATGGTACAAAAATAAATTGAATATAATACATATTATATAAAATAGCAAAGGAAATACAATACAAAATATACAAAGAAATTATAATATATATTAATTGTTATATAAACTAAAAGGGAAAAATTATAATATACAAACTTAAAAGAATTCATTATATATATTATGCAATTAAAAGGAGCATAAAATAAAGTCATGAGGAGTTATAAAGTAGACTATGAATACAACATGAATTAAATAAATACAGTACTTAAGTCCATTACTCTTAAACGTGACCGCCTCTATGAAATGAAAGAGCAAGGTGGGAGCTGAAATTCGCTCCACCTATGACCGACAGAGAACAGGAAGAAAACATTTTATTAATCAAGACCCTGAGACGGTGGAAAAGAAGGCAGTGGAAGGATTGGTGTATAAGAAGAGAGGAGATGACAAAGGGAAGGGGGAGGTTCTTGACCTTTGAGGAAAACAAAGACAAAGGGGAATACACAAAGAAGCAATAGTCAGAATCTATTGAGAGGAATTTGAAAATTGAGCAATTGTTCTTGGGTTTTGGGCACGGGGCCAAAAGACTTCAAATACAAAGTCTTTTGGATCTGGGAACCGAATAGATTAATCCCAAATAGGCTATGAGGAAACAATCGGTTTGGTAGTAAGAGCGGGAGCAACAACAGTCTGGAATCACTTCTAAACAAAATTGCCAAGTAAGTACTTGCAATTACATTCTTAAATTTAGGTTAATTTTTGAATGTCTGGTTAATTTCTAAATTCACGGTACAAAAGTTTGTTGTGTGGATTACTCCTAAATCTAGGGCATTAGAATTTTTAGAGAGGTCCAACTAGTTGTTAAAAAGAAAAATTATAGAAGGATAGCACCTCCTCTATTTTCAATGCATGTTGAATAGTGAGATCACTCATGCAATAATAGATCTTATTTGAAAACATCTTGTGGTCAATTTGTGGGTTTGCTTGTTTTATTTTGCCTGTTCTTGGTTCTTGTTGTAATAGGGCTTAATAAGATAAAACACGAGTAAGGGTCACAGAAAGGTTGGAGGGACGATCCATCAAGGCATTGCATAGCCACGTGGAGGGAATAGCCAAAGAAATAGTCTTCCATATTTCCCTTGTTGGAAGTTGAAGATTTCTTCTACCCCACAGTTGACCTGAAGATTGGAGACACATCGCTAGAAGTCACTCCTAGTTGGATCTGGAATCTTGTTGAGTGTCTTGGACATAGATGGGGACGACATAGTCTTCTCGACTCCAAACTCACCTCATTGTTTAGATTGCAAGACCACTTAAGAGTGAACATGGTTCACAACCCAGCACTTGAGAGGTGAAGTTGTGGCAAAGGCAATCATATCTCAACAACCATTTTCTTATTTAAAATGTCCAAAAGCTTTTTATTTGTGTTTTATTAAATATTTACTAGCTTGCATTTTTCAGATTTTATCTCGAAGTTTAGCTAGTAACGCTTGGGGTTTTGAGCATAAATTTTAAATTTGGTGCAATGGATCAATATACCTTGTTTTAATCTTTCAAACACACATATTTCACAGGTATATTGAGCATATTTTTGCAGATCTGCATTAAATTAAGCCATACATCTTCAGATTTTGTAGAGATCCGAGGTACAAGGACTTCTCCAACTAAGTTCTCATCTTAAAAACCCTTGTGATAGTTACCAGATTTGTTATTCAAGTTAATATTATTAATCTGGGACTATCTTAAGCATATTCCAACTAGAAGTATAATTTATAAACTGGAATTTAATTATGGGTTTTCACCCAGTGGGATTTGATCCCAAAAGCTCTATTTAGACTCTAGAGTTTCCAGCTAACCTAGAAACCCATATCTGTTGCAGATCTAAAACTTAGTAAGGGGCTAAATTGATTTAACACTGTTGTCCTAGCTTCCCCACCCCTATGTTATCAATCTAGAGTGTTTAGGCACTTATAGGTGGCCCTGTAAAGGGATTAACTTGTTGTTTTCTTGCGTTTTTCTACAACAGGACAAGCAAAATTACACAGAAAACCTCATTACCAAAGGTTCAACTCACATATTTGGTAAATATATTAAATTTTCACTCATTTGAACTTTTGCATGTTTTTTATTTTCAGGTTTGAGTGAATCATCTCACTGGTCTGCACTATTCTCTTGCATCCTTTACATTTCCAAATGAGTAAAACAGTAAATAATTAACTCCTCTCTTCACCAAAGACCCCAATCAAGGCACTAATCAATCAGTTCTTGGGTGAATTTGTCTCACATAGGTAATCCTCTCATAGCCATTCAAGTAGGAGTTGGGCTTAAAGACTGGGCGCTCATGCCAAGGTGACAGTGGGTACTCATCCTATGTGTGTCGTCTTAGCAATTTGCAGGGACAATTGTCTCATGTTATAATTGTCGTGTTTTGTCTTAATTTGCCAGAGCTGCAGCAGTTATTGATTTCTGGATTTTTATGTTATCAATTTCTCTGGCATAAATTGGAGAATTCTCATTCTATTTTTGAATAAAATTAAAGGCATAATTTTCTAAAGAAAATTTCCCGTAATATAACGCAATAATTAAAACAGGATATTACAGTGGAATCAGAGTTGGTTTTCCTTCCAGCCTGAGGGGTTTAGCGGTGATAGATTTATCTTTTGTTCCCGGAATGTGAAAATTTAACAAGTTGAAACCCTAGAGCAAAATTTCTTCCAACAAGGGTTGAGCTTGGTTCGAGAATCGAATTGCATTTCGTCGAATTGTTGTCTAAGAGCAGAAGGACAAGATTATTCGGAGTCGTGTCAACAAACCAGAAGAACTGATTGTGTCCTATTGTGGAGGGCTGAAATTGTTATTCTTGTTTGGCCAAAAAAAAAATTCGATTTTTTATTATGGGTTGTGATCATTGAATTTTGTAGGGTGTACATTCCATATGTCGAGTCGAATTGACAATCATTCAAGGCAACAAGAGCCGAAATTCTGTTAGTGGTTCAAGGGATGCGTGGAGACTGAATCACTAGAATGGGTCGACGAACCAAATTGTTGTTAGAGACTAAATCTTTGTGGTGAGTCTAGGGGCGACTATGCTGTTTCTAAAACATTAGAGAAGCCACCATATCTTTGCGGGTGGAATTCTTAAGCAATTCCGTAGCGCACGAGTTCTGGGCCAAATAATGATTGGACACGCTGGAGATATCTTGTGTATTGGCTAAAATAGTTCACATATTCAATCGATTTAATTGGCGACAAAATTCACAACTCATATATCCTGCAAATTGTTGAACTATTTGTTGTATCGAGTGGCAAATTCATTCCAGGAGATTGAGATTTAATTCAAAGTCAAGGAAGGAATACGAATTAGCAGTCCAGTGGATTTGATGAGCATAATACAACGCTAGGAATGAAAACTGAAGCACTTCAAATCCAGAACAGGGTTGCATTGCACATAGCCAAGTCATCTGATTTGTTGAAGAAGTCAATGTGAGCATGAGCACTTCAGGTGGGGGGCCAAGGGATAATTCTACCCGATCGAATTTGTCAAACCGGGATCATAGATAGTGCTTGTGATCCCTACTGTGAAAGGCACGATCTGAGCTAGAGCATGCACGTATGGGCAATATAGTTGTGTATAATGTTGAATGTGATGCGCACAGCAATTGGGCCAAGACTGTGATTTTCCAGCGTGGGTGAGCATGCACAACAATTGGGCCGAGACTGTGATTTGTCAGCATGGGTGAGCATGCACAGCAATTGTGCCGAGACGTGGATCTCGTGGGGTGTTGTGCTATGACAACCTGTGTTGTTCAATGCCAGTTCAAAATGTAGATAAGAACTATGATCAAAAGCGCATCATAGTAGTTTGATGGTCTAGTGCGGTGGAGAGTGTTCTACATTCTAATAGAGCTACCCTGTAACAATTAAATTAGCATAAGTTTCTTCAATGATTATTGGTTGCTTGACCAATCTGGTGTGATGAAGAGCAAGAAACCGGATTGTAACTAAATCACTGCTAGATCGTAATAACTGAGGTCTTTGACAGCAAAGGTTTGTGTGAAAGTGTAATAAAGCATTGGATCGAGTCTACTGCAGAATGTTGTCAAAGTAATGGTTATTTGTATTGCAGGGAAAATTATTACAGAGGATTTTCAGAGAGGTTGTTGCTTAGGTATATTGACCAGAGTATTGTTGAGTTTCTAAGAGAGTGAGTTTGTTGCCTGTTGTTATAGAGCCTGTAGCAAAGTTGTCAAAGATTTGGTTGTATTTCATATTGCTAACAGCATGTTGTCTTGTTGATGTTTCTATACATCATGTACTCTCATGCATTGAATTGTGTCATAACTGCTACTAATGAGAGTTGACTGAATGAGGCTGTAGCCAGATTGTCAGTGAGGTTGGTGTTGCTTAAGTTCGACAGTACTGTGTATTGTCGCATGTTGTCAAATTGCAAAGATGTATGTGAATATGTTGCCAGTAGGGTTTGGCAATGTTCTATTATTTCTAGGTTCTGTTTGAAATGCTGAAGCAATGTGAATTTTTGGGACGCATACGTCCGTGAGGGTTAATTTTTGTGGCTGTTAGCATAATTGATGAGCAAAGTTGTTGTTGCTAGGGTTCGAATGAGGAGATTAGCTGCCGGTAGGATATTTTAATCATTCAAAGATTTTATGTCACTAGCCCTTGTTATATTTGGGAGTCTCTTGATGACCCATGGTTTGATACATTGTTGTGACCAGAGGTCATGTTATTAGTCTTGTTGGTCAGAGAATTGATAGTGATGTGCATGGTCAAAGTTTGAGTGAGTTTGCATACGTATGCTTGTCTTGTCATGGTGAGAGTGTATGGTTTCTGTAGTCATGGGTGTGGTTATACTTCAGCCATAGAACCCTTGTAAAAGAAATTATTGTCTTGAATGTCAGGGTTTGGCTATTATGCTGCCTGTTGTATGACTATAGCATTGGTGAGTGATGTTGGAAAAAATGGTAGCCATGTTCGGTATTTTCATCTTGGAAAAGAAATGGGAAATTTAAATTTTTAAATTTTCCTCCAAATTTATTTCAAGTCAGCCTCATGATGCTTTAGGTCGGTTGGGCCCCTAAGAAGCACCCATTCGACCCACACTTGAAGGCTATAAAAAGGAGATCATTTCTCCTCATTTGGACACAATTTTCTTCTCATACATCTCTGATCCAGCGAAATTACAGGAAGGCTGAAATTTCAGGAAGATGCCGAAATTCTAGGGAGGGCCGAAATTTCAGGAACTTAGTTTTTGACATGGCACTAGATCATGATCTTCGTTACTGGTTTGGTTATTTTTGTTGTATTGATGAATCTGGAACTCTCTCTCTCTCTCATAAGGAAAGCATTTATGGGTTTTCCCCTTGTGGGTTTCGCCCTGGCCTCAAGCCTAATTTCTGTCTCTTGTCTCATTGTTTTATAGTTACTTTACTACTCTTTCATGTTTATTATTTGTTGTTTTTCTCTGTATAACTGCCTAAATGATATTGAATTTAATACCATATGAAACTATTGTTTAATTAATCATTGAAGTAGTTATTTGTTGAAGAAAAACCTAATTCTAAAACATGCCCTAGAAACTCAACATGGTCTCATAGCTGGTTAGATTCAAGAGCAATCTAGGGTTGGAAGGCCAAGTTCAAGCAAATTGCAGGGCCAAGTTTGGAGGTCTATTCTAGGCAGATTCTATGATGCTATCTCTGTGTTAAACTTGGACGGAACTTCTGTGATCAATGCTTGGGTGATATAATAAGGTCAAGTTTCTTCTGAGCTCCCTAAATTGAGATCCAAAGGTCTGCAAGTTTTGTGCTTAATCTCTCTGTTTAGAATTTGTGGCATCATTTATACCATCTCTTGTGAAGGTCTCTAAGAATGGTTGATTCCAGGGAGCAAGCCCAAAAGTCTATGCGAGTTTTCTTATGGTCTTTAGTATACAAGTTAACCATAAGCAAGTTCTATGGAAGTATATTGTTTTGTGCATGTTCCACTGTGATAAGATCTGAGCTACGACAGAGGATTGGATGCCTAAATCCAAAACTGATCATCCTATTTCTTGAGAGTCGAATTATATAGCCTCTCTATGACATGAATCCGAATTTTGTGGCATCTTGTGAGAAGTACTACTCTGTGGCATCATTTGATTTCTCCTATGTGGTAGTTGTTGAACTTTATACGAAGTCCTGAGGTTAGATGTAGGTATGTGAAGTTGTAATATGAAATGATGCATCTCTGTGTAATGGAAATTCTTAAGGGCTTAAAGAGGTTTGAAACGAATTCTCTTTGTAGTATTGAGCTAAGACCCCTTTTGATTCGTCTTCCAGAAGTAGTAAAGGTCTGAATCCATTCTATAAATCTGTGATAAGCATTTGATCTCTCTGTGGCACTGATGCAAGCTACCTGTGGCATTATTTCGTTGAACTGTGATTGAGGTAAGAATTTACGGACCTGAGGCCACTATTCTAATCTGCGAGCTCTATGGCAATGAGAGCTCTATGGCTCCTTTAACGCAAGTCTCTCTGTATGTACTCCTTGTGAGTTGTTTGTATGCAAAGGTTCTACACGAACAAGTTTTGTGTCTCATTATGTGCAAGCCCTAAGGCTTCTATTATACAAGACATTGATTCTCTGTAGAAATTTTGCATATGTTCCAATCCAAGCTCTCTCGTGAAATCAAATGGAGATTCTAAGATCGAGGCTATATGGCATACAAAAGGCATCAGAATATATATTGACACACCGAAAAATTAAGGCATTTAAGCTCTGTAGCACTGTTGTATTATTTCCATCCGAGATCTATGCAGAGTCAACTACAAGAACCAAACCAAATTAATTTATATTCGAGTTTGTATAGTAAGTTTGTCATCTTGAAGATTTAAGTCCGAAGATCTGTGACTGAACCAAGCCTGTTGACTCTGTGTTTGAGACCAAGTTTGAAGAAGATCGTAGTCCAGTTGTAATGCTCACCCATCTAAGATACTATGCGAAATTTGAGGTATGATGAAAATTTTGTGAAGTTGAGCCTGAGAACGAGCTTTGAAATATTGGCTTTAGCCTTGCCCTATTCATAGAAGAAAGACGATGGACATTTCTAGAAGCCGACTCTTCAAAAGAAAGGTCCTTTAGTCAAAATCTCTATGAAGAAGTATTATCCTATAACATCGAAGTTTGTCTCATCTCAATTATGTCTACCAATTTTCTTTAGCTCAATCTCCAAATGGAAGTTGAAGGAGTCATGTGTCGAAAGGCTAAGATATGCTGCAACCCGTAAGTCTTTGAAGACCCGAATATCAAAGAAAGAATCATATCTGACAAAAGGCATTTTGATTTGCAACCACTGCTGACAATTTTACTTAAGGGTTTCCAAAATTGAAGATAATGCAAAATGAGTATTGGATATCTAAGGTTTAATGACCTTGGTTGTTCAGGACTTGAATGTTGAAGGGTTTCCTAGTTTAAAATCTCTAGGATTGCCAATGTGTGTTGCTCTTCTAGAGTTTGTAAACTAAAAGATCATTAGGGTTTGAAGTTAAAACCCTCACCAATCTATTGATAACTCTATCTAGGGTTGTTGATGAAAGTTTAATGGATTGATTACTTCTGCTTAAGAGGATCTAGCATCTTGACGATGACATTGATTTGCAAGCTTGATAAGGCTAAAGATTAAGAGGGAGTTGTCAAGAGCTCAAAAGATAAGAATCTTATATTTATTTTATTGTTTTAATCTTTATAGACATTGGATTGTTTATGGTTTGTAAACCCTAGGTAGGGCTTGGAGATGAAAATGGACCAAATCCTAGAACTAATTATGTTCATTTGAAAAACCTAACTTCTTGATGTTGTTATGATCTCTTGATATTGATATGATATGATCTCTTAATACTGATATGGACTCATTGATGATAATGATTTGGACTCATTGATGATGTTTAAGATAATGATGTAGACTTTGATAATGATGTGAACTCCTTGTTGATGATGTGGATTCTTTGATGATGTTGACTCGTTGATGATGTGGACTCTTTCATGACACAAACTCCTTGATGATATGGACTCCTTAACGATGAACTTCTTGATGATGAACTTCTTGATGATGTGGATGTGAACCCTTTGATCCTTGTATGGACTTCTTGATGATGATATGGACTCCTTGAGGATGTTGATGTCGACTCCTTAATGATGATGAAGTGGACTCCTTAATGTGGACTCCTTGATGAGGACTCCTTGATGATGATATGGATTGGACTCCTTAATGATATGAATGATGATATAGACGATATGTACTGCTTAATGACTTCTTGATGTTGATGTGGATTATGTGCTATGGTGATGATAAGGTCAACTTCCTGCTGATTATATGGACGAGGTCAACTTCCTGATGATGATATGGATGAGGTCAACTTCTTGATGATGATATGGATGAGGTCAACTTCCTGATGGTGATATGGACGGGGTCAACTTCTTGATGATGATATGGACGAGGTCAACTTCCTAATGATGATATGGACGAGGTCAACTTCTCAATGTTGAGAAATCTAGGGCATAGCAATTAGGTGATTTCTCTTTTGATGATAACTGCTTGTGATTGCTTTTTACTTCTTTCAATTAGGATCTTCTCTTCAGCTAGATTATTATATAATATAGTGTTCTTCTTCATCAAATAGCTACCAAGGCATAAACAATAAAGAGACAAGAGACACAAAATGTAGGCGATCAGCCAGGGCCAAAATCTCTCCAACTTGACAGAAAAAACCCAAAGGAATTCTTCTTCTTATAGAGACTTCAATTGACGAATACCAAGACCCTTGACCTATTGACCTCTCCAAGACCAAGTCACAAGGCTTCCTTATTTAACTTCCTCTTCCTTAAATCAATGATAGTCAAACTTCTTCCTTCTCCCACTACTTCGACTAACCTTCAGATTTCGGTCCTTGGCTCAGATCTGCACTTTTCGACCCTTCTTTAGAAGCCCTAGATTCAGTACTTGAGAGACTTTGACCTTCAACCTTCTTCGCTTGAGATGGAGACTATCCTTCCTCAACTCGGCTTGAGGATTCACTTGATTCCTTTCCAAATCTGCCTTCTCAAGATGACTGTAGTACCTCGGCCCTTTCTGCAATAGACAACATTGTAATCTCGCACGTGTGGAAGAGTTTAGCCCTAAAATAGATCAGAAAATGGCTCGGTTGACTTCCCTTCTCCTTCGCTTGGTGATGAGGCTTCTCTCTTAAGGTTTTTGCACTTCTTTTTCAGATTTGCTTGACTGAAATTTTTGCTCTTAAATGAAGGTCGAGTTGCCTATATATAGTAGTTTGTCCATCAAATAAGCCGACTTGTGCCATAGGTAAGCCGACTTGCCATCAAGGAGCATCCTTTTCTTCTTTTGAAGGCCGACATGTGGGGGAGCTTGTGACAAGGTCTTGGAGGGTTTGTAACATAATTAACTTTGCTCTTTACAATGTATAATATGCCCAAATGGGTCTTCAAACTTTGACATTGACTCAACGAACTTTATGACTTGATGACTAACCTAATAGCTCATAATGGGAGCTTCAACTAAAAATAAAATTCCTTGATCATGAAACCCATGATTCAAGCATTACAAAAATAATTTTGTTTTTCTTCTTTACATCAATTACATAAAAACATAATTACACATGTCACTATGAAGACCGAACCTAGTTACACTTTTCAACACTTGATAAAGACATGGACTCTGTGATGATATGATGATGATGATGATTCCTTAACGATGTGGACTACTTGATGATGATAAAGATATGGACTCATGAATGATGTAGATTCCTTGATGATGATAATGATGATGATGATATGGGCTCAACGATGATGTAGACTCCTTGATGATGATGATATGGACTCCTTGATGACTTGGACTTTGTGAACTCTTTGTTGATGTTGAGAACTCCTTAATGATGATGTGAACTCTTTGATGATGATGTGGATTCCTTGATGACGTGGACTCCTTGATGATGTGGACTCCTTATTGATGTGAACTCTTTGATGAGGTTATGGACTCCTTGATGATGTGATGAGTTCAAATCGATCTGAGAAGACTAAGATCAAGAGGGAGCTAAAACACTGTCAAAACATAAGTATTATCTTGATTGTTTCATTATAAGTCTCTTGGATTGCTTAGTTGTTCTTGTTCTTCCATATCCTCCTAGTGAGGATTGCAAGTACATAATGGAGACTGCCAAGGTGTGGCAAAATCGTTGGATGGAAGAACAATGTGACAAGAAGACCCGTGATTGGATGCGCTTTGTACTCAGAGGGGAAAAACAAGATTAGATTGGTTGAAGCATGTTCCTGATCTATGAAGGTCCATCGACATCTCCCTGATGAATGATTTGAAGACGCTGCAAGACTTTGATATTGACTTGGTTGTTGAAAATTGGCAGCTAAGGGATGAATTTCCTTGAATAAAATCCTATTTCTGACATTTCTATAGTGACTTTCTAAAAATAGAAAGTCATGTCTATCATTTCTAGCATAACTTTCCAAAATTACTAAATCACCTTACTTCAATTGGTAATCAAGTATAGATGATGGAAAATCACTTAACTTATCCTTGAGCAATATTAACTGTTCAATTTTTATTTAATCATCAATATTATTATTATTATCCTTATGATACTATCATATTATTATCAAAATGGAAATACATGTCACCTTTCTTACTTGGCACTCAATCATGCTACTTTGCACCTCTCTCTCTCCTTGATGACACTCGTACCCCTCTCTCTCACTTAATGACGCATTACCCTCTCTCTCTCTCTTAATGGATTCGTTGTGCTCCTCTTACACTCTCTTACATGCATTAAAGACTCGTCATAAAAGATCCCTCTTACGTACTCTTCAATGCATAAGTTTCTCTCCTTCAAGGCATCTATACTCCTCTTTATGGCATGAGTTACAAAGGCAAGTGTACCTCCTTTATGGCATGAGTTACAAAGGAAAGCATACATCTTTAATGGCATGAGTCACAAAGGCATGCGTACCTCCCTAAATGGCATATGTAACTCTCCCTCAAGTCATGCGAGATACTGCTCCTTCATGGCTTAAAATCCTTGTTCTTCCTATATATATTTTCTCTCATCTTCACTACTTACTCACTTGTGCATTGTGAAAGGAGACTTTGAACTTGTGAAAGAGAGAGTTGGAGAGACTAGAGAAGAAGGATTGAGAGAGTGAGAAAGAGACTTGGAGAGTATGAGCAAAACTTGGTGAGCCAAAGTGATCCAGTGTCTGCATCAGTTGTTGCTATCAGAGATATTCTTCATATTTGGGTGAACTTCTTCATTCTCTCATTGTAATATATTTCTCCGTTGAACAATTGTGTTGATTTTAGGTATGTCCTATGCTTAACGCAATTTACTTCAATTTTTCCATATTAGCTCAAGATCAATTCCAGATTAGCAATCACATTTAGCATGATAGTAAAATGCAGATAGAACATAAACATAAATCGCAGAAGACAAGCCAACACAAGAGGACAAAAGATGTGGCGCAAGCTAGGGACAAACCCCAATGTGGGGAAACCCTTGATCAATTCTTCTTATGTTCTTCAATAGTTCAGCAGAGAGAGAGATAGTACATATACATCAGAAGTAAGCACTTTGACTTGTCAAAATAAGAGCAGAGAAGTTCTTTAAGAAGATAACACTTGAGGTAGCTGATCTGAACTCAGGCGAAGGTATACTGCTTCAACTGATTCTCCAAGGTGATTCCATCACCATGATGTACCTATAACTGTGTTGCACCATGCTGCACCCATCATCACTGTGCTGCACCCAATCACTGATCTGCTCTCATCACTGAGTTGTACCTCATCATCATGTTGTACCCATCATACCATGTCCATCTTCACTGTGTTGCACCATCACACCATGTCCATCATCACTGTGTTGCACCATCACACTATGTCCATCATCACAATGTTGCACCATGCTGCATCATCACACCATGTCCATCATCACTGTGCTGCACCATCACACCATGTCCATCATCACTGTCCTACACCATCACACTATGTCCATCATCACAATGTTGCACCATGCTGCATCATCACACCATGTCCATCATCACTGCATTGCACCATCACACCATGTCCATCATCACTGTGTTGCACCATCACACTATGTACATCATCACTGTGTTGCACCATCACACTATGTCCATCATCATTGTATTGCACCATGTTGCACCATCACACCATGTCCATCATCACTGTGTTGCACCTCATTATGTTGCAGCGTTCATCATCATGATGTCTTCAAACTACGATAGCAGCCCCAAGGTAGTCCTAGCTATGGTGCTATGGCCTGCAGCCTAGAACATAGCAATGTTGAAGAGAATGTCTTCGAAACATATAAAGACTGTGACTTTACTTTCATCAAACCATGAAAGAGTACAGACACACATATATATATTATAC
The DNA here is from genome assembly GCA_031772625.1 of Pinus tabuliformis. Classification (NCBI taxonomy): domain Eukaryota; kingdom Viridiplantae; phylum Streptophyta; class Pinopsida; order Pinales; family Pinaceae; genus Pinus; species Pinus tabuliformis. Next base: position 1,329,659,024 of record CM062819.1, on the reverse strand, counting down.
CAAGGCTATTTACTGAGCTGTTGTGATATCACTAATATACATTGCAAGGAGGCAGATCCATATACTATAATACAGTGTCCTTATCCGAAGTCATTTCTCCGAGAGATCACAGGGATACTGCTCCTTGTCATGCAAGGCTAACATGGATAACAAGAAGACAGATCCATTCCAAGAATGTATGAGTCCAAACTTTTACTCCATGTTGTGGCTAGGAGTCTTTTGAACTGCATATAGGTTTGTTGCAATGTTGCGAAAATTGTTATCGGGATAATATCGGCGAGGGGAAAAAATCGGAAAAAATCGGAAAAAAAATCGTGAAAAATCGTTAAAATCGGGAAATAATCGTAAAATACAAAAATATTCAATTTTTTTCAATTTTTTTAATATCTAAAGCATCTACAACATAAAATAAATACATTGACACATAAATATGATAAAAGAACTAATATATAAGATGTGTAATATCATTTCTAGTGCTACATCACACATAACAGTGAATCATGTCCTAAATAGTAAGTCCTGACTCCTGAGTCCCAACTCAGCCTCAAAATATCAACAAAAAATATAATAATGTATCTCATATCATGAGTCATAATGTCATATACAATGAAATGAACCAAATAACTAAAGTTTAATACTATTGATTTCCTCTGCCCCTCTTGCAAGAAAATGCAATAGCTTTCCCTTTTCCTCTAGATGTAGATGCCGGTGGAGTTGGTAGTGGACTCTGCTGTGCTCTAAACCCTGAAGAAGTAGGAGCTAGAGGAGGTAGACCACGTCCTCTACTGGTGGCAAGGTAGTCCAGGTAGGTGGTGTCAACTCCTCCTCGTGTTTCTCCTCCTCCTCCTCCCCCTCTACGCCTTCCACTACCTCCTGCTCTAACCAATCATCAACACACTCCATGAGAGGCTTCTCGGCCTCAACCCTCCATGCAGCAGTGGTGTCAATCCCATCCAATGAGATGGCCTCCATATCAGGTATCCTCTCAAGTTGCCTCACCCACAATCGAAGATTGTAGTAAACGTAGACCATGTCATTAAGTCGCTGGGACTCCAACCTGTACAAAGATCATAAAATAATAATTATAAAAAAAATATTGTTTTGTTTAATAAATTCAAAAAATTAATTGGAAATTTGCAATATTTTAAGTTTTAAGTTTAACCTGTTGCGCTTCTTGTTGTGTATTTTTTCAAATACACTCCAATTGCACTCGCATCCTGAGGAGATACATGTTTGGCTGACGATTCAAATGGGAAGCTTTTGCAAATTGGGTACTCTAGCACCATAGACTCTCCACCATGCATCTACAACAAAATTACAAATAAAATAAACATAAGAAAAAAAATGAAATTTGAAAGTTGAAGCAAAGTATAAAGGTATGAACTTGAAGAGACAATGAAATTTGAAACAAACTAAAAAATACCTGGCATTTTAGTCGTCCTATCAGTCACAGCCATCTCAAAGCCAAATTTGTCACCTACCATCCTGTATATCTCCATTTCTTTGGAGATTTCTACACGTTCTGTTGGAGATCGCACCATCTTCTAAACACAGGTTAAGAATCCATCCATGATCTCAACATCAAATATGAACCCACATGGGTAAGAAAATGCGGGGTTCAGGTAGATCCCTGCAGCATGAAAGGGACGATGGAGTGTGTTGTTCCATCATTCATCAATCACTTCCCATAGGAGGAATTGTTTCTGAAACCCCTCATCTCCCTTATCATCATAGTAGGCCCGAATGGATTCTTTGGCCTTGTCCATGGCCTCATACAAATAGTCCATTGCAGGCTTCTCACCATCAACTAATCGAAGAACCTTTACCAAAGGTTCAATAACTGTAATATTCCTAATTAGCCATGGCTAATTGGAATATTCGATTTTGTTCAATTTTTGCCTTCTATAGTTATTTGTAAATAAAAAAGTGAGGAAGGGGGACATAACTCACTTTTAGAAAAAAAAGTCACTTCCTAGTAGCACAACGTTGTGACTTAAAGGGGAGCCAAGGGGGCCAAAGGGGGACGCATAAATGGAGCCCAAGCAGACACATGGAGGGACTGCGCAAGAGGAAAGAAACACGTGGCAAGAGGGGAATCACGCAGGAGGAGGTAAGCCTTAGGATTGAGAGAGGCAAAGGCTATAAAAGAGAGAGGAGCCCCCTCATTTTGATCATTCCGGTTATGAGCATTTGTGATAGTCGTTTCGACTTAGAGCACGCTGGCTGTTTATCTAGTCTGCAGCACTGTTTAGTGCATTGAGTATCTCCATTCGGAGATCTCACCCTTAGCCCCAGGGGACTTCGAGTGCCTGCTCGGGCAAGGTATTTCCATTGGCATTCCAGTAGTAGTTTCATCAGCATTTCAGCAGCAGTTTCATTAGCGTTTGGAGGACTGCGCAGCACTGAGAGGAGGACACAGTTCTTTCTGGCAGGAGTCTGGGTTGAGGGTTTGCAGGAGGATTTGTGCTGAGAGGTAGAGCAGGGGATCAGCTCTTGCATATTGGAGAGTTTTGGCAGGGGTTTTAGGCAGTTTTCTGGAGGGTTTCATTCAGTGGCAGCGCAGAGCATTGAGGGACTGCGCAGAACCCCAAGGGGGTGATTTTTGGGGGTCGGCCATTTCAGAAAAGCTTTCTGGGCTTTTCTAGGTTTCTTGAGTAGAGTCCGATTCCAGAGTTTCAGCCTTTTCTGAGGAGGGGAGCAACCCCAAATCCTCATTTGATTTCTAGTAGCAACAGCAGCACGGCAGTTCTCCAGCAGCTTGGACGCAGTTCAGAGTGGGGCCATTCCTTTGCTATTCTACGTGTATTTCTTCACTTGCCTGGTGCAAGTCGAGGTGCCATCTTCCTGATCACCTCCTGTACTCATTCTATTACTCAGTATAATAAAATGGCTCAGCATTCTCTCTACATTTCTTGAGTATCTGCTTATGGTTATAATGTTATATGTTGCATCATTGTTATTTGTACCTCTTTAAGCATTCTCAACTATTATACCACTTGTGTGTTTCTCGTATACTCTTAAACAGAGTCTGGAAAGGGCCAGGTAGCCTCCGAATCTCGTCCTCTTTTCAGAGGCGACATATCTGGTAAACGCCCTCCCTCCCAGTCCATCTCTGGTTGGAGTTTTGCTTGTGTTTGAGGAATATTCCTGGTAAGGGATATTAATATGGTATCAGAGCATAGATCTGGCTCAGCCTGTGGAGCTAGCAATCTATGACACCGGGGGAAAAACCTTATATATGTTCCAGAGGTCGGAGGTACAGAGACACTGGGCGTAGGTTGGAAAACACTTACGGAGAGGGAGACTGTGTTCCGGCGGTGGACGCAGAACAAGAGGAGCCTGTGGTAGACGCAGAACAGAGGGAGCCTGTGGTGGACGCAGAGCGGGAGGCTCCGATGGTAGATGATGACGGGAAGAGATTTGCGGATATGCTCCTCAAATCAGTGCAGGATTTGTCGAGGCAGATTGAGGTGATGGGGCAAAGATTCACGGCAGTAGAGACCAGATAATGTGAGAGCCCACGAGTTTTCCAAGTTGGTGAGGGATCAGGTGCATCCCACCATTTGCCAGAGCAGCGTGATATTACGCAGCAGGTGGCCTCACATGCCCCTACACGCTCTACCATGCCCACTTTCTTAGGAGCAGACATGGAGGTCGCAGCCCAGCAGGAGGCAGAGCCCGGACATATGGACGATTATTTTGTAGAGTACCAGGCCTATGGGCAGGAGTTCAGGGAAGCCCTCTCATCCAGAGATTTTGTTCAGCTCTAGCGGGATAGTAGACCCCGCGACCATCACAGAGTGTACCGGCATTACCATGATGGTGACACCCACCGTGCAACGAGTAGATTCCACTTGCCTACGTTTGATGGTTCATCAAACAGTTCGGCAAAGTCTTGGGTGGAGAAGCTGGACATTTATTTTCAGCTTAACCAGATGTCAGAGACAAAGGCCATCAAGGTGGCAACATTGCACTTGGATGGGGAGGCCCAGGATTGGTGGTTTCATGGGATGGTTACACTCGAACACTCCACAGTGATGACATATGCTGAGTTTACCAGGAGATTGATGGAGCGATTTGATCGGAGGGATCCAGAGCAGCATTTTGTTGAGTGGACGAGGCTCAAACAGACAAGGAGCCCACAGACCTACATTGCAGATTTCTTGAGGGTTTCCGTGATGGTGCCAAACCTATCCACGACACGAAGGGTCTATATGTATGTTGAGCGGTTAGCAGAGCCACTTCAGGGTCTAGTCCGATCCACTAGACCAGCCACACTCCAAGACGCTATCAGCAAGACCCGGGACTTACAGGATGTCTTACCCAGGACCCGGACACCTTACCCCCAGAGACAGTCTTTCCAGTCTAAGGGGAAGGATGTGAGGATTCCACTCCAAAGGGGAATCCAGGACAAGTACAAATTGATGACGATGCCAGGAGGGAGCTGAAGATGAAGCTGTTGTGCTTCACATGTCAGGAGCTGTGGGCACCGGGACATAGATGTGCTGCTGGCAAAGCACATTTTATTGAGGTCTTCTCCGAGAGCAGTGGAGAAGAGGATGACAAGGATGATGTGGAGGCAGGAGATAGCCATGCCATACAGGGACCTTTGCCACCTCCACCGCCAGTAGCAGGTGGTGCATCTTTTGCACCCACCGGAGGGGCCCTTGCAGCATTGCGAGGAGTTCCCAAGTATCTGACGCTACGCGTACGAGGGACAGTACATGGCCAGCGAGTATCAGTTTTGGTTGACAGTGGGGCGACCCACAACTTCATCGATGCACAGATGGTTGAGCGGAGAGGTATACAGACAGAGAGCTTCGATGGGTTTTCAGTCTTGGTTCCAGGAGATCAGACCATGACGTGTGCTTGTTATGTTCTAGAGCTTTCAGTGACGATGGGCACCTACACATTGACTGACCACTTTTTCGTGGTCGATATTCCAGACACCAACATGATATTGGGTGTTTAGTGGCTTATCACTCTAGGGAAAGTCACGACAGATTGGAAGACCCTACAGATGGACTGGGATGATGAGAAGACAGGGAAGCATGAGAAGATATGGGGACAACACACATATCTGCCTCAGACTGTTTCGGCTCATCGGATGGAGGCAGTCTTCCGGAAGGGAGACATAGAGTGGGCAGTGGAGCTGCGTGCATCAGAGGCAGGGACTACAGGGTAGACAGTACATCCAGAGATACAGTCTATCTTTGATCGGTATGCCAAAGTGTTTGGGGAGATTCCACCAGGACAGCCACCGGATCGGGGGTTTGAGCACATCATCGAGCTTGAGCAGGGTATACAGGTCGTGATTACCACCCCCTATAGGCACCCCAAGGCCTATCAGGATGAGATTGGGCGGGCTATCCAAGAGTTGCTGGCTCTTGGGCACATCCGACCGAGCACGAGTCCTTTTGCTTCTTCTGTGGTGTTGGTGAAGAAGAAGGACGGTACATTGAGGATGTGCATTGACTACAGGGCCCTGAACAAGAAGACCTTGAAGAACAAGTACCCCATACCCAGGATCGATGAGTTGATGGACAAGTTGAGAGGGGCACGTTTCTTCTCAAAGATTGATTTGAGATCTGGGTACCATCAAATTCGCGTGAGGGAGCAGGACATTCCCAAGACCGCCTTCAGGTGTCACTATGGGCACTTTGAGTTCTTGGTGATGCCTTTTGGGCTAACCAACGCCCCAGCTACATTTCAGTCCTGCATGAATCACATCTTCCGTAGTCACTTGAGGAAGTTTGTGTTGGTATTCTTCGATGATATTCTCATTTACAGCAAGACTTGGTAGGAGCATCTCCAGCACATTGAGACAGTATTGCGTATCTTACAGGAGCAGCAGTTCTATGCCAAACTCTCCAAGTGTGAGTTTGGGTTGACAAAGATGTTGTATCTGGGACACATCATAGGGGTGGACAGAGTGAGAGTCCACGAGGAGAAGATCAGGGCCATCCGAGAATGGCCGGAGCCGAGAAACGTGACGGAACTTCCAGGCTTCATTGGCATTTGTACTTACTACCGGAAGTTCGTTAAAGGTTTCTCACAGCTTGTTGCACCCCTGACAGATTTGACGAGGAAGGGGGCATTCAGTTGGTCGGATACAGCACAACGAGCCTTTGACAAGCTCAAGGGAGTTATGAGCAGTTGCCCAGTGCTTGCGTTGCCAGATTTTACACAGCCATTTGTTTTGAAGTGTGATGCGTCGGGAGAGGGGATCAGCGCAATATTGATGCAGGGAGGTCACCCTATAGCCTTTGAGAGTCGGATGCTCCTTCCGCACGAGAGGTTGTATTCTATATACGACAAGGAAATGCTGGCCATCATGCATGCATTGGCTAAGTACCGGCAGTATTTGGTGGGTAACAGGTTCAGGGTGAGGACTGATCACAACAGCCTCAAGTTCTTTTTGGAGCAGAAACAGCTACAGGAGAGGCAACAGAAATGGATCAGTAAGATCCAAGCATATGACTTTGACGTTGAGTATGTCAAGGGTAAGAACAACGTGGTAGCAGATGCCCTTTCACGTAGACTAGCCACGTTGTCTTTTATGAGATTGGATACAAACTGGAGGGCTCGACTCTTAGTAGAGTACTCCAAGGACAGGTTTGCATGTGAGGTTCTGGATGGGCAGGTGGCAGATGACAGGTATAGGGTGGTCGATGAGATCATCTATTACAGGGACCGGATCTTCTTGACTGAGGGGTCTCAGCTCAAGAAGAAGATACTCCAAGCATCACATGATTCACTTTTGGTAGGACATCAGGGGTTTACCAAAACCTACAGGGCCGTTAGAGAGAGGTTCTCATGGAAGGACCTCAAGGAGGACGTACTCCAGCACATCGGGGAGTGCAATGTTTGCTAGAGGAACAAGGGAGAGATAAGCCATCCCGCGAGTTTATTACAGCGTCTTCCCGTTCCGGAGGGGAAATGGGAGAGTATTTCAATGGACTTCATCACAGGGTTGCCCATGGTACAGGGCAAGGATTGTATCTTTGTCGTCATTAATCGACTGATGAAGTACGCACATTTTTTTGCCATATCCGCACACTATACAGGAGCACAGGTGGCCGAGCTGTTCTTCAGGGAGATCTTCAGGCTACATGGTCTTCGTAAGACCATCGTCAATGATAGGGACAGTCGTTTCATGGGCAGGTTTTGGCAGGAGCTTTTCCGGTTGGTGGGGACAGAGTTGACACCGGGTACTAGTTATCACCCACAGACGGATGGGCAGACAGAGATAGTTAACAAGTGGTTGGAGGGCTACTTGCATAACTATGTCAATGGGCAGCAACGAGCATGGCTGAAGTGGCTGCGTCTGGGGGAGTACTGCTACAATACTTCACATCACATGTCCATTGGTATGTCACCATTCTATGCCTTATATGGGTATAATCCTTTATCTTTTGTTGACGTGATGTTTGGTGATAGCAGGGCTCCTAGAGCTAAGATTTGGATCCAAGAGAGTCAGAATATCCTCCGAGCTCTCAAGGATAACATGGCTATAGCGCAAAACCAGCAAAAGTTGTATGCCGACAGGGGTCGAGTGGAGAGACAGTTCGAGGTAGGGGACATGGTCTACCTACGATTACAGCGATACCGACAGTCATCACTGAAGCAGAAGGGGGCTGAGAAGCTCAAGCCCCGTTTTTATGGGCCATACAGGGTGATACGCAGGATTGGACAGGTTGCATATGAGTTGGAGCTGCCCCAAGGCAGCAAGATTCATAACATTTTTCATGTATCATGCCTGAAGAAGGCATTGGGGCAGCAGGTGACAGTGACAGATGAGCTACCACCCATGGATGATGAGGGGCATTTGGTATTGCAGCCGGAGGCTATCATTGATACCAGGGAGAGGCAGCTGCGGAGCAGGATGGTCCGGGAATTCTTGGTGAGGTGGAAGAATTTGCCGGATGAGGATGCCACTTGGGAGAGTGAGCAGATCTTACAGCATCCATCACTTCAGTTGCTTGAGGACAAGCAACATTTTGCCGGGGGAGACTGTAATATTCCTAATTAGCCATGGCTAATTGGAATATTCGATTTTGTTCAATTTTTGCCTTCTATAGTTATTTGTAAATAAAAAAGTGAGGAAGGGGGACATAACTCACTTTTAGAATAAAAAGTCGCTTCCTAGTAGCACAACGTTGTGACTTAAAGGGAAGCCAAGGGTGCCAAAGGGGGAGGCAGAAATGGAGCCCACGCAAACACATGGAGGGACTGCGCAGGAAGGAAGAAACATGTGGCAAGAGGGGAATCACGCAGGAGGAGGTGAGCCTTGGGATTGAGAGAGGCAAAGGCTATAAAAGAGAGACGAGCCCCCTCATTTTGATCATTTTGGTTATGAGCATTTGTGATAGTCATTTCAACTTAGAGCACGCTCGTTGTTTAGCTAGTCTGCAGCACTGTTTAGTGCATTGAGTGTCTCTGTTCGAAGATCTCACCCTTAGCCCCGGGGACTTCGAGTGCCTGCTCGGGCAAGGTATTTCCATTGGCATTCCAGCAGTAGTTTCATCAACATTTCAGCAGCAGTTTCATTAGCGTTTTGGAGGACTGCACAGCACTGAGAGGACGCGGTTCTTTCGAGCAGGAGTCTTGGTTGAGGGTTTGCAGGAGGATTTGTGCTGAGAGGTAGAGCAGGGGATCAGCTCTTGCATATTGGAGAGTTTTGGCAGGGATTTCAAGCAGTTTTCTGGAGGGTTTCATTCAGTGGCAGCGCAGAGCATTGAGGGACTGTGTAGAACCCCAAGGGGATGATTTCCGGGGGGTCGGCCATTTCAGAAAAGCTTTCTAGGCTTTTCTGGGTTTCTTGAGTAGAGTCTGATTCCAGAGTTTCAGCCTTTTCTGAGGAGGGGAGCAGCCCCAAATCCTCATTTGATTTCTAGCAGCAACAACAGCACAGCAGTTCTCCAGCAGCTTGGACGCAGTTCAGAGAGGGGCCATTCCTTTGCTATTCTGAGTGTATTTCTTCATTTGCCTGGTGCAAGTCGAAGTGCCATATTCTTGATCACCTCCTGTACTCATTCTATTACTCAGTATAATAAAATGGCTCAACATTCTCTCTGCATTTCTTGAGTATCTGCTTATGGTTATAATGTTATATGTTGCATCATTGTTATTTGTATCTCTTTGAGCATTCTCGGCTATTATAACACTTGTGTGTTTCTCGTATACTCTTAGACAGAGTCTGGAAACGGCCAGGTAGCCTCCGGATCTCGTCCTCTTTTCAGAGGCGACATATCTGGTAAACGCCCTCCCAATCCATCTCTGGTTGGAGTTTTGCTTGTGTTTGAAGAATATTCCTGGTAAGGGATATTACAGTAACGGTTCACACCTCCTGCACTCCTGCCCAGAAGTCTTCCTGGTATGAAACTAATCTGCATATGGCCTCTCCCTCTGGTTTAAAGGTTCAATAATGGTGCACACCTCCTGCACTCCCGCCCAGAAGTCTTCTTGGTATGAAACTAATCTGCATACGTCCTCTCCCTCTGGTTTGCGGCTCACTGTCAAAGCACGCCACTGATCTGAAAGAAACATTCTCTTCACATCCCACATAGAATTCAAGAGGGATTGAAGAGATATGAAATTGGTGGCAAACCGTGTAATGGCGGGGTGCACCAACTCCTTGTTGTTGGTGAATTTTCTCATCAAGCTAAGCACAGATGCATGATTATGTATAAATTTTGTAATGTTTTTTTATGAGTCAACAATATCTTTGACAAAGGAAATTTTTCCTATGTCCTCCAACATCAAATCAATACAATGTGCAACACAAGGTGTCCAAAATAAAGTAGGATGCCTCTCCATAAGCATCCTGCCAATAGCAACATAATTTGCAGCATTGTCCATTATGATTTGGACAACATGTTCTGCACCCACCTCCAAAATAAACACATCCAGCAAATCACATAAAGTTTTTTCATCTTTGATATGTGAAGATGCATCAACAGATTCCATAAACATTGTCCCCTTGGGACAACTACCCAAGATGTTTATAAGGGTTCTCCCCTTTAGGTCGGTCCAACTATCTGACATCACAGTGCATCCTGTTTGTGCCCATGATGCCCTAAACATCTCCAATTTTTTAGTGCAATCAACCTTTTCATCTTGAAGAATGCGGCCTCTAAAGTCATCATAAGAAGGGATTTTGTACCCTGGGCCAACAATTGCAATAGCATCAATAGCAGGATGGAAAAATGGATTATTCCTTACAATGCTGAAAGGAATATCACTCCAAAGGAGAAACTTGCCCAACAACTTGTCAGCGTGTTCTTTTTCATTTTTTTAAGCATTGAAGTGATAGATGGTTGTGAACCAGGCGTGGTTCTAGGAACAAAAAATGATGAGGCAGCTACAGAGTTGGTTGTAGACATTGATGCTGAAGCAGAACCAATGCGACTTCCATATTCACCTCCTAACACCTTCCCTGCTAGTTGCTTCTTCATTTCTGCTTTGGCCACTCTCTCTTGCCCTAATTCTTCCAATGATCTCATGGCTCTTCGGATGATTTCTGCATTTGTATTGTCGCAAGGCCCTACATCATGTCCAGGGATTTGTGCAAGGTGATACTTCAATCTATAAATCCCCCCTGACATATGCTGCCCACACAACTTGCAAGATAAGTTCAATCTATCAAACCCTCCATCAAGTTCACCAAGTTCCCACAGAGGGTCCAATTTCCTTGGCATGTTTGTAACTTGGTTGAACTCTTGAGTTTTAATGTAAGATGAAGTTTGAACTTTGAAGTTGAACCTATGGCACAATAAGAATTGTAAGTTACAAAAATTTAAAAAAAAATTACATACATAACACAACACATTGAATTTTCGACAATTTAACAAACAAAAAAAACCTCAACTCAATTCAAAATGAACTCTCTCCACTTTATGCAACAAAAATGTAAAAAAACACCATCAAATCCACTCAAAAATATTTAATAAACAATGGGTTATAGAAACCCAAGCAAAAACAAGAAAAAAACCAAAACAAAATGGCCAAATTTGGTGCCCATACCTAGAAACCACGGTTTGCCGGAGAAATTTGATCCAAAGATGAAGTTCTCTTGCTTGGGATGCTAAAATCTCCAAGCTTCCTCCTCCTCTACCCTAGTAGACGCCTTCCAGGGTTCCTCTCCTCCTCAGCTCTCAATCCACGCCGTTGTCTATTCAAAATGACAAAAAAAATTCATGTTTTCCCTTATAAAACGCGTTGTCCGCCACCCCCACGATAACTACCCATTGAATCACGACAACTTTGAAATTATTGTGCTTTTTTGAAGTTAGCGCGATTCTTTCACCGATTTTTTGAAAGAAAAAAAAACGCGTAGTAATCGGGCGAGTTCATCGGGATTTTGAAAAACCTGCGGTTTTTTCATGTTATCGCGATTTTCGCAACACTGGTTTGCTGTAGATAACAACCTTAGGACAACGTATAGGCTTCCTTTTGACAGCGTCTTAAGGTCTCTTATTAGACCTGCTTTTAGGGCACATGGACAACGTTAGATAGGCTTTATATATGACTGCTCTTTTTTGCTAATAGATCTTCTCACAAGCCTACGGCTAGGGCCATTGTGACAGCAAATTTAGGGCCTCATAGATCAGCATCATAGGGTCTCTTAGACCTGCGTTATAGATGCATTCTCTACTGCGTTAAAGCCTTCTTCACCATGACCGTGTTAAGAGTTTAAGGCATCCTTACATGACAGCGTATTAGATTTCTTCAATAGGCCAGCGGTTAGGGCTTCTCCATACCAGCATTAAGGTTCTCTATGGCAGAGTAGAGCTAGGGCATCTTCTTCTTAAGGCAGCGTATATTCTTAGGATCTCTCCTTCCACCAAAACCCAAAGACAAGTGGAGAGGAAGAGATCACAAGAGGTGTGTATGCAAATGACTAGCAAGCCACCTCTTTTTATACTAAAACGTTGAGCACAAGTGGGGGCAATTTGGTTGCTAGCCGACCTTGATGAATTGTCCCATAACACAAATAAATTCATATCTCCATGAATACATGTCGGAATTGGATGATATTTAGATCAATCCTACACCTCTCGATGAGAGGAATCCAAGAAAAATATCAACTACCATAAATAAGATGACCCACATCGAGTTTGGCCCTAGTTGCCAATTTTAACAAATTGATTTCTAATAAAAGAAGAATCTAGTTGGGTTTTCCCCTTGTGGTTTTTTCCCTGGTCATTGGACCTAAATTCTTTGTGTCTCATTGTGTTCTTGATTGTCTTCTATTTTGCATATGGTTTATCCGGTGTATGTTCTATCTACAATTGCTTAGTTGATATTGCAGCCTGAAGGGGTTTCATTTTTAAGTAATTGTTTCAGCATAGAACATCAAGTTTCAACATTGATCGAGTCTGATTGGTTCATTGATCTATCTAATGATGTTTGTTTCTGTTGAAATCTATTGTTATCTGTAGGATTCAATTATGGCTTGCTAGATTCTACTATGGTTGTTGATGCCCGCTTATGTGAGAAGCCACTTCTTATTTGCTAGATTCGATTACGGTCTGCTGGATTCTAATATGGTTATTGATGCCTGTTTCCATGAGAAGCCACTTATTATTTGCTAGATACGATTATGCTCTATTGGTGCCTGCCTCTAAGAGAAGCCATTTATTATCCACTGGATTCGACTATGGATATTGATATTTTCTTCTGTGGTTGCCAATGAATGCTTCTGTGAAAAGCCACTACTGAAGTCTATTATTGACTATTGATAATTGTTGATGTTTGCTTCTGAGAGAAGCTCTGGCTGAAGCTAGATGAACATCTGAATGTTGGTTATTGAAATGTTTGAGATCCAACATGGCTACATTTTTTTATGTTGAGCTGGTTGTTGATGTTTATGTGAAAAAACAAGATGAAAATTCCTTTGGTGAGGGAGCATTTATTACATAGCATCCTAAACCTTCATTAGGTTGCGGTTGTGAGACCAATGGATTGGTTGAGAAGATTGTCACTCTTGTAGGTTGTGTGTTGTGAGACCTTTTGGTCCAGGAGGTGCATTGATGATTTCTCCTATAGGTTGTATGTTGTGAGATCTTGTGGTGTGGGAGATGTATTGATTCCTGTAGGTTGTGTGTTGTGAGACCTTCTGGTCCGAGAGATGCATTGCTTTGGTAATTCCTCCCTTAGGTCCATAGTTATCATAATTGGACCAGTCATTGAACTGGTAGACACCCCGAACTGAGAACCGGTCAGAACCATACGGAAACCGGTAAAAAACCCGGACCAAAAAATCGGTCAACCAAAAACACATAAAACATTCAAATTTTAAAGAAAAATGTATATATTCATGTGCATCCATATGAATCCAAACCATTTATACACAAATAAGCAAAAGTTTTCATTTATATAGCATGTAAGGTTGGATATAACCAAAATAGCACTGAGTGCAATCCATCTCTAAGCCAAAATACATCAGCAAACAAGCTCCGCATGGCCTCTAGCATCCAAAAAAAATTATGCTACAACAAATACCTACATATCATCAAATCATTTGCCTATATTGGGATCTTCGTCATCAATATCACCCTCCAAGAAGTAGAATAAAATAGAAAAACCATAGCATGTCAAGTCAAGATTTTGTTTGAGTGATGGGTATTCTTTTTAGTAGGCTCTTGATAAAGGATTTCAACAACCAATGCCACTAACATCAAGGTACATAGAGAGCTTGGTGCTCTTGATTAAATACTAGTTCCATACCCCCGTACATGATAAAATCCAACGTAGCGTTGCAATCCCCCTAATCCTGAAATCCTGGAAAACTGTGAAGTCTACTGGATTTTGAGTGCGATCTAAAATTCTACTTTCTCCATATGAAATTCAATGAGGTCAAAACCACTCTCAATCATCCTGAGTCATTTCATGGTAATGTTAGAAATTTAAGTAAAATGATGAAAATGAAAGATAAAGGAGAATGTCACTTTTACTTAAATGGTTCAAGTCACCAGTTCGAACCAGTTTTTGCCTCAAAATAGTCGGACCGATCTGAACCGACCAGTACGATTCGGTCCTTATAATATTGCTTGGGTTGTGTGTTGTGAGACCTTGTGGTCGAGGAGATCCATTGAGAAGAGTTGGATGTTATGTATCTTTCCTTATGATGAGACTGATGATCTCTCCCTAAGGTTGTGGGCTATGAGACCTATGATTGGTCGAGGAGATGGATCCTAATAGAGAGAAAGATTTGCATTTGTGATCTCTTCCTTAGGTTGTGGTTTGTGAGACCTATGATTGGTCGAGAAGATTGATCTTGAGAGAGAGAATGAAAAGTACCTCCCTGGCTAAGAGGGAGTGTTGGAAAAAAAGGTAGCCATGGTCGGTATTTTAATCTTGGAAAAGATATGGGAAATTTTAAGTTTTAAATTTGCCTCCAAGTTTATTTCAAGTCGGCCTCATGATGCTTTAGGTCAGTTGGGCCCCTAAGAGGCACCCATTTGACCCCCAATTGAAGACTATATAAAGGAGATAATTTCTCTTCATTTGGACACACAATTTTTTTCTCATACATATTTGATCTAGCGAAATTACAAGAGGGCCAAAATTTCAGGAAGAGGTCGAAATTCTAGGGAGGGCCGAAATTTCAGGAACATGGTTTTTGACATGGCACTAGATCATGATCTTCGTTACTGGTTTGGTTATTATTTTGTTATGGTCATTTTTGTTGTATTGATGAATCTAGAACTCTATCTCTCTCTCATAAGGAAATCATTTTTGGGTTTTCCCTTGTGGGTTTTGCCCTGGCCTCAAGCCTAACTTTTGTGTCTCTTGTCTCATTGTTTTATAGTTACTTTACTAATCTTTCATGTTTATTAGTTGATGTTTTTCTTATGTATAACTGCCTAAATGATATTGAATTTAATACCATATGAAACTAATGTTTAATTAATCATTGAAGTAGTTATTTGTTGAAGAAAAACTTAATTCTAGCATGTGCCCTAGAAACTCAACAAGTGAGAGAGTAAGAGTGTGAGAGCATAGTGTTGTTACAATGAATGGTTGTTGTGTTGACCATATAAGCTTCATATTATTCAAGTTTGAATCGATAAGTGAGACTATTGCCTTCATCACATTATTTGTGTTGGGTGAAAGGTTTTTATGTATGAGCAAAGAGAAAGGGTTTGACAGTGTAATATTATTGTCTGGTCCAGCTGAGTGTGAGATATAGGTGGTTGCATTGTTTCTAGGTAACGGTAACATCAGTATAAATTTGATCACATTCATCATTGTTGAAGTTGTCTTTCATTGTCTTGAGTCAAGGGCTTGTAAAAATGAGAGGAGATCATTTGTGATTAGCATTCAGCGTAATATATTGCTTGAGGTTAAAAGTGAGTTGTGTATTGTTGTTATGTGCTTCTAAGCCAAATTTGGTTTGTTTAAGGCACATAAGGGACATGGATGAGCCATCAAAGACCTGGAGTATATTAGCCAAAGGCCAATAGAAGTTGGATGAGTCATCGAGGCAAATCACGGCCCTTAGTGTTGACCCTCTAGCAAGAAGAAATTTTATGAGAAGAATTTTGGGAGGGTTCAGATCTGGGAAGGATGAGTTGCCCAAGTAGAAGAAGTCTCAAGAGCTCCCCATAAAGAGCAGAAATCAAATGAGAAGAGAGCACATTCGCTTCACATGTCAAGGAGCGTGGACACCAGACCACACATGTAAAATGGACAAAGAAACAGATGAGACAACAAAAATTGAAGAAGAGCAAGAAATGGCAAAGAACTTAGAACTCTAGTCAACTGATTGAGGAAAGGATTGAAGGATCCATAGTTGGACAAGAGTTGCATGCAGAATTCCCTAACTTGCATGATCACGTGGAGGGGCATGACTCAAAAACTCCTGAATTGCACAAGTCTACGCTTTTGATAGTGATGGATGAGAGGGATTCTTCTACTAACGTTGAATCCATTAACTTGCATGGCAACACCTTTGAGGAGCTTGAGCAGTTGTGTGTAATTGTTGACAGCAACCCACCTATGCATCTAGGTTTGATGGTTGAAAATGGTGAGCAGTAAATTGATTCCATGCATGAGGAAAACCCAGAGGAAGACACTCAGGAATATTTGAGAAATGAGCCATTGGTGGTGATCTAGCATGAAGAACACTCAGAGGTGCATGGACGTGAGAAGGATGATATGCATAAAATGCATGTTGGGCCATCTTTGGAGAGGCAATTGAAAGCTAAAGATGGAGCAGTGTTCGAGGGAGTTGTGCATCCATCTTTGGGGCCAACCATTGATGAGATGCAGACGAATGTCGAGGCAACCAACAAGGCTACAGTTCCTTCAGAAGATAGCTACTAGCAAAAGATTGAGCATTTCAAGATAGATCTTATGACATTGAAGCAAAAGATCCAAACAGTCTTAGGCACCATTTTGCAACAAAATAGTCACATTGAGGAGCTTAGAATGAAGTGTGTTGAGTCAGCGTACAAGTTGTCTAGCGTTGAGGAACAGTTGAGGTTCCTAGCGAGGCGGCAAGAGGAGTTTACCTTGGAGACACATAACAACCCTCTCCAAGAGTATATAGACAGGGCTTGCAACATTTTTTGCTCACATTTTTCAATTCGAGAGAAATGGGCAATGTTTTCCAGATGGATTTTCTTGGTTGATCGAGTGGAGCAGTATGCGCTAAGCAGAGAGCAACTTGGGCATAGTGGACAAGTACCTTGTGCAGGTGATCATGCTTACGCCCTTCCCATGGGATGGATTGGTGGGAGGTTATGACTTGGTACTTTATTGATGGGATGATTCTTAGTAGGACATTCTTAGTCGAGGGCATGGCACAGCATAGGCCAAGGTGGTATCATAACCCACAAGTCCCATCGCTTAGGTGGGATCCAAGCAGATCTATTGATGGCAAGATTGGACGGAAGTTTGTGTGAGATCCAGGTATTGAAGGATCCGTTTATACCTTGGTGGCACATAGGCATGGTGTGGCGCAATGGTTTGTATGGGATCCTAGTATCAGTGTGCAAATGCCTCTGTGGTGGACAGATGTGGATTGCTTGCGGGCAAGCAATCTTGGGTCGAGAAGACTTGTAATGTCCCCATTTTCAATTTCCTCTATAGTACAGCCAGGATGGATCTCCACGGTACGTGATGGCTAGGTCAGTGGAGCAGAAGTACTTCATCAGAAGTTCTGGAGGAGTTTTGAGGAGTTTTATGGGATCTGACAGTGTTTGCTTGGCATATTCTATCATCCACACAGCTTGCTTTTGGTTGCATTGCATTCCAATAATTCTTGTAAAACGAGGTTATTATTGAGCTTGTTTAAATTAATTATGCTTAAGGTGGCATTTCGGGAGAAATAATTAATAAAACACCTTAGTGTAATAGCTCATTGGAACCCGAGACGGTAAGATCTACAAGATGAGATGGTGAAAAGTGGATTTCAGTGACCAGGGAAAGGTTGGTGGCCAATTTACCATTTTCTTAGATTAAAAGTGACTCTAATTAATAAAGGAAGGGAAAAAAAGTGCTAAATGGAGAAAAAGGCCAAGAGACTAAAATAAAATAAAAGACACTTAAGAAAGGGGATAAGAGGAGAAGCTTCTAGAGCGAGAAAATAAAATAATAAAATAAAGGCTTCTACAAGGTTGGAGAGGGATCCATCAAATCTATAAAAGGAGAAGCGGATCATTTGGGACAACCTAGTTTGGTTTATTATTTGTCATAGAGAGGTTTGGAGAATGAAGTTCCCAACTTCAGAAGCCCCAGGACAAAAACCCTTGGGTTTCCTTGTACGTGTTGGACGAAATCCCAAAACTCTTAGAGGAGATTTCGTCCAAAAGTCTCACAAAGCATCATCAATGAGCAGATCTATGGATTGAGAGTGGAGATCATTCAGATCTTCAATCGGAGCTTCATCTTCAGTTTGGTTTGCAGTCGTTAATAAAGATCCTATCTTCTCATCCATTGTCCAACTATTGTATTGGCAAATCTATATTAATATAATAAGGTTGAATATTTATTGCAATTGTCTCATGTTATAATTGTCTTGTTGTCTTAATTTACCAGAGTAGCAGCAGCTTTTGAATTTTGGGTTTTTATGTTATCAATTTCTCTAGCGTAAATTGGAGAAATTTCATTCTATGTTTGAATAGAATTAAAGGCATAATTTTTTGAAGAAAATTTCCCGTAATATAACACAATAATTAAAACGGGATATTACAACTTCTTAAAGCCAAACTAAAGGAAATCAACCTACATAAGCTTATAGAAATCAGTGTTATCAGAACTGGACCAGAACTGATGTAACTAGTCGGTCCAATTGTTTTCACCCTAAGCCAGTCTCACTGATGCTTGAAATTTAAAAATGCTAGTTCAATACTGAACCGACCATTTTTCACCAAACTCGAACATACGGAACTGGTCAGTTCCATACCATTTCGTACAACACCAATTTGAACCACTTAAAACCAAAAAAAAAAACAAAATTTCATTAAATTTTATGGGATGGCCCACCTCTGAAGACCCCCTTGGCCCCCCCTAAAGTTATATAAAGGAATCATTTGGAGAAAAAACATTTGCACAACATGGTTTATGTTCAATATAACCTTAGGTTGAGGCGTAACCAGTTGTTGAACAAGACCCCTAAATCAAGTAACATAGTTTTGGGTCACATAGATCCGTCACCAAAATGGGTTGTGGAGAGTCAAGCACCACCAGTTGACAATGAAAAGCTTTCTTGCATGGACTTGTACCCACCTCCATAAGAAGAGATATCACAACCGTCAAGACCAAGGGAATCAAGTTGGTATCCCACTCTAGAGGCTACTCTTTTTGAGGCTGAGGATGAGGAGGATGAAGATTTTGATCATTCTAATGATAGCCATTAGCACTAGTAGTTGTGGTACCATAGTACTATATGCTTATTTTTTATCTCTAGAGGCCATTTAGAGCATGTTTCTTGATGTATTTTAGTTCAGAAATGTAATGTACTAAGTGATATTTTAATTATATCAATGTTATTAGAACTAAACCGGTGACCAAACCATTCAAACCCAGAATCGGGAATTGAAAAACCAAACCAAAAAAACAATCGAACAAAAAAAATATAAAATGTTCATATTTTAATGAAAAAAATATATATTCATGTGCATTTATATGAATCCAAAACATTCATATACAAATATGCAAAAGTTCTCATTGATATAGCAAGACTAACAAAAATACATTAAGAAACAAGGTCTAAATGGCCTCTAGAGTCCAAAAATAAGCATAGTACTACAACACTACAGCTACTAGTGCTAATGGTCTTCATCGAAATCCTCATCCTCATCCACAAAATGAGTAGCCTCTATGGTGGGATTTTGGCTTGATATCTCTCCCTATGGAGGTGGGTCCAAATCCATTCAAGAAAGGTCTTCATTGTCAAATGTTGGTGCTTAACTCTCCATAACAAATTCTGATTATGGATCAAAATCACCCGAAAATATGTTGCTCGATACAGGGCTCTTGTTCAGAAATTGCTTACGCCTCAACCTAAGGTTGTCCTAAACGTAAACCATGTTGTTCAACAGTTTTTGCCACTAGGGTTGCTTTAGAGGTGGGCAATCCAGCAAGATCTAATTAAACTTTAAAAGATCTAGTTTTGAGGGGTACAAAGTCGCATTGTACAAACTAGTACGAAATCGGCATTTTCCAATTCTAAGCCACTAGTCCAACCGGTTTGAGGCTAAAAATAGTTTGACTAACCAGTTCCACCAGTTATAGTCTGGTTCCAATAGCACTAGATTATATACACTCTTACTTGCTTTACAAATGAGAATTTTTGCATAGTTGTGTATAAATGGTTTGGATTCATATGGGTGCACATGAATATATATGTTTTTCTTTAAAAATTGAATATTTTATGTGTTTTTTGGTTCACTGATTTTTTGGTTTGGTTTTTTCTGGTTTTATACTGGTTCCAATCCAGTTCCAATATATGGGGTAAACCAATTTGATGATCAATTGGTTCTAATAACACTAGTATAAATAAGAGGTCAATTCATTTCTTTGATGCATTGCCACACTTGGAGATAACTCACACTAGCTAATCTGTTTCTTCTTTCTTGTGCCCTATGGAGCACTAGTGTAGAGAACTTCTTATGGAGGGTGTTTATTGGATGGTTCTCTCTCTTGGACGATTGTTAGTGATTCTTCGATGATATTTGTTAGGTAAATGTAAGTTATCTTCTTCCATCTTGTTCTTGTTGATGAATTATGGTTTAATGTAAGTTTCACCAAGGTTTTGTTGATGTTTTATGGCTCTAAAATCTCCTTGCACAATATTTTCATCAAGTTTATCTTGAGGTGACCTAGGTTTAGCTCCCTCTCAATCTCTAAAGAAGATAGAAGAATTGAGGAACACAAGTTTGTCTTCCTCAATTTCTTCCAATCCACATCCATCTATTTTCTTCCATACATTTTTACTCCTAGATTCCTCTATGTTAATTTTAGGTATGTTCTATGCTTAAAGCAATTTATTTCAATTTTCACAATTAGCTCAATATCTTTTCCAGATTAGCAATCACATCAGCATTAAAGTAAACTGCAACTAGAACATAAACATAAATCGCAAAAGACAAGCCAAGACAAGAGGACACAAGATGTGGCGCTAGCCAAGGACAAACCCCAATGTGGGGAAACCCTTGATCAATTCTTCTTATATGTTCTTCAATAGTTCAGCAGAGAGAGAGATAGAGATAGTACGTTTACAACAGAAGTCAACACTTTGACTTATCTAGATAAGAGCATAGATCATCTCTAAGAAGATGATACATGAGATCAGTTGAAGACATGCTACTTCAACTGATTCTCGAAGGTGACTCCTTCACATATCATTGTGCTGCATTTCGTCATCACGCTGCACCTCACCATGCTACGCCATGCTACACCCATCATCACTACGTTGCATCTCATCACGCTTCATTAATCATGATTGTACCCATCACAGTACTACATTATGTGCCATTACTACACCATGTTGCCGTACTAACCTATGCTCTCGCTGCACCTTGCTTGCTTGTTATCCCTAGCATGCTTGTTGTTGCATGCTAGTTGTCCCTTGCATGCTAGAAGTGACATTGCATGCTTGGTGTATATGCTGCTAAGTACCATACAACTGTCCCAATGTTAGTTAGTTGTCCCTTGCATGCTGCTCTCCTTCAGAGACAGATGCTCCGACAGTTCCCGGCAGTTTCAGCAGTTCCGGCTATTCCCAACAGTTCTGGCAGTTCCCCGCAATTTCGACAATTCCGACAGTTCCGACAGTTTCCGACAGTTTCGGCAATTCCTGCAGTTCCCGCAGTTCCCGACAATTCCGGCAATTCCCGACAGTTCTCGGCAGTTCCTGGCAGTTCCAGCAGTTCCGATAGTTCCGGTTATTCCCGGCAGTTCCGGCTTTTCCCGGCAGTTCCGGTTTTTCCCGATAGTTTCGATAGTTCCGGCTATTCCCAGCAGTTTTGGCAGTTCCAGCAGTTCTGGCAATTCCAGCTATTCCCAGCAGTTCCAGCTTTTCCCGGCAATTCCGGCAGTTCCCAGCAGTTCTGGCTTCTGCCCTCTACACTAGGGCAGCGTTATCCCTTAAGATCTCTCCTCCTACTAAAACCCAAAGACAAGTAGAAAGGAAGAGATCCCAAGTGTGTTGAAATGACTTGAAGGCCACCTCTATTTATACTAAAACGTTGAGCACAAGTGGGGTTTATTTGGTTGTTGGCCGACCTTGACGAATTGTCCCATAACATAAATAAATTCATATCTCCATGAATACTTATCAGAATCGGATGATCTTTAGATCAATCCTACACCTCTCGATGAGAGGGATCCAAGAAAAATATCAACTTCCATTAATAATATGACCCACATGGAGTTTGGCCCTAGTTGCCAATTTTAACACACTAGCCCTAGATTGAGAAAGGTACTAATTTTATCTCTTGTGTCAATCCCTCTAAAAACCCTAAATATCTTTATTTTATGTTTTCTAAGGTACTTTAGGATTAGGTTACAAAAAGTTCATTGTTTTCAGTATTATTTACCTTGGATATTATTGTCCTAGGGTTAGGACCTGTATACATTCATTTGGAAAAGTAAAAATATCATTTTACATGGATTTTTCAGCCATGATTAGGGATAATGTCTAGGGCTTATTGTGTTTTTATGTGTTTTCCACCATGGAAAATTGTTGTAATTTGCTCTCTTGTTTACTCATAAATTAGCCATAACTTTTCACTTGTTTATTATAGAATTTGGGGTTTTTTATTATTGTTGTTATAAAATATTTGCATGTTGTAAATTGCTATTTGAAACCCTAATTTATAACAATAAAGGGTACTTCTTTGATTGCATGTGTTTGGGAACCTATTTGAGCCTCTATTGGTTAACCAAAGTCGTTTAGATTTAGCCATAGGGACCTTGGAACTCGCTCTCTTAAAATGATACATTAACTCACCCACAATCCTAATCATTGCACACTTATCCTTGGGTGAACCTTGTTGTAGAACTCTTAGGGGGCATTTATCCTAAGTCGAATTAGGTTACTTGGTCCCTAAGATCTACTAGGGAAGCCTCCCTTATAGTGGATTTTGTCCAACCACAAAAGCGAGGGGAGTAGTTGTTGAGGTGATAGTGGTAATGTGAAAATCCCTGAATCTAACACATCAGAAACCCCTACTGCAATTTCTGGTTTACTATCTCCTACTTGTTCTTTAAATTAACAAGCTATTTAATTGCATCAATATTGAAGTAAAAACAAATACAGCCTTCACAGATACACACATCATGCACTAAAGTAAACAGAAACAATAACACAAGGGACACTGTTATTTTTGGACAATCGTCCCCGGAAAAACCCAATTTAGGAAAATCAATGCAGCATATATGAGGGTTTTATTATTAAGCAGATTTCGTGAATACAACTAGGGTGCCAAAAATGGCTCACCCAAGAGAGAATGTCCTCAGCAATAGTACCTCTATCCGGACACAGATATTCCAGCAAATCAGCGACCGGACAATCAACCCCATAGTGACTCAAACTGTTCATTGTGTTGGACAGCAAAAGTTGCCCAAGCACTGCTCTGGAACTGTGTCACCCTTCAGGAACCACGTCACCCTCTCTCGGCTAATCTTCTCTTAGTCTGCCCCACAGAATCTCCCCAACACTGCCTCTGAAGCCCAGCGTCAGCCTCTACGGCCCTCTGCACTGCCTACATCAGCCTCTACGGCTTCTGCATCAGCCTCTACGGCCTTTTGCGTCAGCGTCTGCTGCCTTTGTGTCAGCCCTTCTAGGGCCTGTGCTACCTCTCTACTATGTATTCTTTAGCCTTGGATGGAAATCCCTTGTTGAATTGCCCCTCGCTGCAACTGATCACTAACTCGATTTCCTCAGCAAACCTCGCCCCAAAAAATCGAATTCTTGATCTCTCTTGGTGTATCTCCAACTGACTCTCAAACCTCCTCTTATACTTTTGCTGTTGACGATTCAACGTCCGAGATTAAGTCCCTAATCAACGGCTAAGATTAGAATTGGCTTGATCCTCGTCACTTAGAACTTTCTCACCCATTTTATATTAATACACATTAATATTTTTATTTGCCTAAGTTTAGACTTAGGGACCCAGTAAAAATATTAATTATTTTAATATCTCTTCATCCGAGTGGAATTTCTCCGAATGATTTCTGGGTATTGGAGATCTCATGTGCCTTAGCCTCTCCACCAAATTTCATGGCTAGAGCACTTCCTATGCTACCAAAAATCAACAAGTAACTCTCCCATCGTTGTGCTCAATCTAGGTTGCTTAGTGAGGCTTTGCATTAGGGTGCTATATTTTGCAGTAACAATTCTCAAGGAGTCTTTTTGGCGAAGGAGATGAGAATGGATAGAGAGACATGAAAGTATTGTAACCAAACAATGTCAAAATAGACCGAGAACCCATTTGAAGTTAGTTTTCCGATTTGGTTTTCTAGGGTGAAATCTCTATGTCCATTATGTGTAGGATTTTATCACTACGTGATGGATTTTTCGAGTTGTGTTAAATTCTGAATTGTATATGGTGTGTGAGCTATTGTTCTTTGTAGCTATGCTCAACATGCTCCCTATAGTTGAATTCATGGCTGAAATGAAGAATTTTCTATTATATTTATATTAGCATCATTCAAAAATTCTTTATTGGTTAATGTTCTGTGAAATCCAACAGCGTTGAATTACTCAGTCCATTTTCTTGAGACATGGATAAATGGCTATCATTCCTGAACCGCTGCATTTTCCTAGGGAGTTGCCAAGTTGGTTTCCTTACGATTGATAGGAATTTCTCTTTCCTCCCAAACTATAATTCCCCTTTTCTTGGGTCAAATTCCTACATGTCTAGGTGTCTTTAGGCATTATTAGGCAAATTTATCCTTGCTTAGGTCATACACTTCTACCCTAAGAAATGCTCTTACCTACTGGGGTGAATATAAGGCTATCCTTGGCTATCTTAGATGTTGTATGCTACATCTAGTGTATCCCTGAGGAGGCATGCAGTTCTTTACTCTTCCTTGAGACCATACATGTCTATATGAGCCATACGCACTTTATATTACCTTGAAATTGCACCATCACAATCTATACAATCAAGGATATGTGTGTATGATATCTACTTTGCATTTTTTCTGTTGTTCATACAATAGGCAACATGCACTTTGATCTATCTAGGAGATGAAGATAGAAGTCAATTCCATGTAGAAATTGGTTTGCCAAGGAGTAATCAACTCAATTAAAATAAGTAAAAGTATAATTAAGAAGAAATTGTTTGCTTGTCAAATGAGTAGGTAGGAGATTAGTTGGAGGAGGATTTCTTTGTCATGGTGAATGTTGAAGTGACACTGATTGGCACTACCCCAATGTTTTCTAAAGAGTGAATTTTAGTTCCAATGGGTTGTATGCTCTATGCACACTTTGATAATTCGTCTTGTGTGTGTAAATTTTGTCATTTTGTGCTTCCTAATTTTGAAGTGTGGTTCCATTCCCTCTATCCTCCAACAACTTAGCTTGAGGATTACAATTGGTCCTTGTTAGTGGAGGTTTAAATGAGAAGTATACATTGTTGGAAAATATAAAAGAATGGTTGCAATGTTTTTTAAGCCCCACATTTGAATGAAGACTACACTAAAGCCATAAACCTTGAAGCCAAAATAGAAGCATAGAATTTGAATGAACAATAGATATGTACTACTTAGAATGTTGTGATTACACACTTCTAGACACCGAGCGTGTTAGTAATTGGCTTGGCACTAGAGTGGCCTACTTCCCATTATTGTACATTGGTTTAACCATCATAAATAAAGGTTGGGTTGAGTTTCTTCGTAGGAGACAAATGCCAAAGCTACAACGCTTTCTATTGTAAACTCTTTGATAATCATCTAGATTCTAGTCATCCTTGTAGAGTGGAACTATTGTTGACTTTTGAACGGAGTTGTACTTGTTGTGGACCTTGTTGGTTCAAAAGATGGACCACTAAAGTTTCATAGCAAAAAAAATACCCAACAACTTGGAAATCATTGATCCAAGCTTTGTTAGTAAGCCCTTATACTAGACCTAGAGACTACTCCTAGAAGAAATACAATGAAAAAATTGAATCTGGCTTGTTTGACAACCTTTCAATAGGGAGTAGCTTTAAGCCAATTGTTGGAAATGGCATTTGCATTATGGCTATCAAAGAAGACTAGAGATCTTTGTACAGGGTAACAAAACAAAGATTTGTTTGCTATTGCATTGTCATTTGGTTTCTTTTGTGTAGCTCACACTGAGAAATGGGCTAGATAATCCATCTTGAGTAGGGGTTACACAGAAAACATAATCCTTGAAGCTCATTTGTTATAGAGAACAAAGATGGTATTTTAGTTTCCACAAAGTATATGTGTTGGTGAAGCAAGTGGGATATAAGTCTTTCAATAAGATATTAGTCACCTCCCATCAATCCCTTCAAACATGCAATCAGCAATATCATGAAGCAATGAAGAAGCATCATCAAGCAAGTTGTTAGAAGGCATGAAGATCACCAACAAATGGACCATAGCACCATCTAGCAACATCATATAGTGTTGGTTGTGGATCTTGATTATCTTCCTGATTCAAAGGTCTTGTTTTTAGCAAGATGATTGCCTCTAACATAATGTTAGATAATGTCTGGATGAACAGTATGTAAAATGGTCCATCGATCTATCTATAAACACTAGACGACTTCTACAAAGCAACTTAACCAAGGAGACTCTACTTATGCAACTATCACATGCTTCTCTCTATGATGTTATGCAAAATCAAAACAATGCATGTTATCCTAAAGGAAAGGCCAATTTTACCAAGAACCAACCAAGATGTCTTTTCTAATAGTAAAGGTCCTTCACTTCCTCCTTCTTCAGCTTCTTCTCAGGTTCTCCCATTTCCTCAGCTACATGAGCTTCACTCCTTTCCTTTCTCTTGTTGTTTTGTAGGCTTGGACAATCCCTCTTAAAGTGTCCAAACTCATTGCACTTAAAGCATTGAACCTTGGACATGTCTTTCTTGGACTTTCCAAACTTTCCCTTCTTCAACTTCTTGACTCGAGCTAGCAAGGCTTGAGACTGCTCATCTAATCTAATGTCATCCTTTACCTTGATCCTTGATTCTTCCAGAAGACCGAACCTAGTTAGATTTCCTGCAAAAATAGCCCTAATCATGGGAACCACGTATATTGGTCTCTCCTTTGTATTGTTTTATTCTATGTTTTATTTCTACATTCATTTTTATTTTATTGCTCTGTGATTTTATTCCTAACAAGGAGTGTATGATCATGAAGAAAGAAATATGAACCAAGACAACCAACCACGTGGTCTAGTGAATCAACACGCATCTACATCATGGTGAGGTAAGAGTATCCACAATATTCACTATGCTAAAGCAAGTTTTACTATTCTCAAGCAAAAGTAAAAGGTGTGCATCTCAAGCCAATCAACCTTCGCTTATGCTTCCCTTTACTTCGCTGCACTAGAGGCTCCTTGACTTTGTCCTTTTTCGTTCTTTCTTTTTCTCCTTAACTTCATTGATTTCAAAGCTATGTGAGTGCATTATAATGGATTGGACAGCCTCCATATATAGAGGATTGTCCCTCCTTTTAGGCCGACTAGAAGGTCGACTAGAGGACTATTTGCAGGCTGACTTGTTATGCTTACTTTGGATGGCTTCTTTGGTGCTGTCACATGCTTGGAGGAGACTCTTTGATGGTGCCATTGCTTTGGAGGAGACTTGACTTTGCTTGGAGGAGTATCCTTTGACTTCTATACAAACATATACATGGTGCAACATGCCCTTGAGGTTTTCAACATTTTCTTTTGACTATTTGAGTCACCTATAGCACTTTAACTTGTGCTAGATCTATTTCAATGAGCAAGAAACTCATTGTCATATATTATAAAAATAATATTTTTTTTCTTGAATAAATACAAATATCAAAAGTACATTTATGAAGACCGAACCTAGTTACATTTGCTTCAAAAATAGCCCTAATCATGGGAAACACGTATATTGGTCTCTCGTTTGTATTGTTTTATTCTATGTTTTATTTCTACATTCATTTTTATTTTATTGCTCTGTGATTTTATTCCTAACAAGGAGCGTATGATCATGAAGAAAGAAATATGAACCAAGACAACCAACCACGTGGTCTAGTGAATCAACACGCATCTACATCATGGTGAGGTAAGAGTATCCACAATCATCACTATGCTAAAGCAAGTTTTACTATTCTCAAGCAAAAATAAAAGGTGTGCATCTCAAGCCAATCAACACCCCTCTTTGTTACCCCTAAAATACCCTACCATGGGGATGAAAATCACAAATTTAGCTCTCACGCAATATGATGGGTAACAATATATATATATATATATATATATTAAAAGAGATTTGTTGGGAAATATTGACAAAAGATAGGAGAAAGTAAAGTGCAATGAATCGCTCTGTTACGGTTTCTAAGAAAATGGCAATGGCTTTTGCAGTGAGATCTATGATGGCGACAACAGCAATCCCCTTCTGGAGACAGCGGAAATGACCTATGTTGCCTTTGCCAACGTATGCACTTCCAAGCTCAAAAATTGTCTGAAGGAGCCCTGCAAATCCGATGTTATCTCACTTGAGAAGGTTCATTATATTATCAGCAATTGGGTTGAGCGAACAGTAGCGAAACCAGTGTGTGGAGATTCAGTTCTTTCGACTTTTTCGGTTTTTGTGAGGCCCCTCTCAGGAGGAATCTTCTACTTGTAGGTGCGATTTGCAAATTTGGTTTCCTCCCTTGCTGACAGGATTCAAGAACAGACTAGAATCCCCTCTGCCTTTACGCACCTCCTTTATGAGGGTCGTCTGCATTAGGACAATAATATGCTAAGTGATCACAGTGTAGTAAAGGACATGTTAATAAATCTAGTTTCTAGATTGCATGGTGGAGCTAAAGGAAGGGGTGTGGCCTCTTCCTCTCAGCCCCGATCTTTTAAAGAAGCCCTAAAGCTAGGGACTGTGCACCAATCTCCTAAATAGCTCTTCGAGCCAGCCTTCGTTGTGAATCAAATAGAAGAAATCCCATCTATTAAAGTGCCAAATGATCAATCCAACTCTCTTAATGTTGACTACATGGAGCATGCTCTTATTTGACGTTTCAATGGGCTTTGTCCTATAGCATCTATGCTTCAAGTGTGGGTGTCTAAGACCCGGTCTTTGAATACAGATTTGTTCTTCTAGTATACTTCAAGAATCTACAAGATTAGCTGCTGAATTTTCTACAAGATGCATAGTAGAAACCAATCTTTTGATTTGATAATTACTACCTAATAATCTCCATACAGTTTATCTTATGCCACTAATATTATTGAGCAATTATACACAAAAGATTTCAACAGTAATGCAATGAAAATAGTAAGACCATAAAGAGACAGCCATGCACGATAGAGACAACAAATTTACCCTGGGAAACACAAACTTGGGAGCATACCCAACAACTTTTCTTCTAGGATAAATTATTCTTCAGCAAGGTTTACAATTCCAAAAATTGTTTAGAAATCTGTGCCAAAATCCAAGTCTAAACACCAGTGAAACCTGGTCAAAATTCCATCCAGTCAAATATGGCCAAACTTTTGTCTTGGTCAACAGAGCTCCTGCGGTCAAACTCAGCCAGATATCTTGGTCAAACATCAAGTCAAACTCGGTCAAACAGTCAAAAATATCTCAGTCATACCTCCAAAAATCTCCTTTCACTTTGCATGCATGGCTAGAATAGAAGAGAGAATGTGTGATGATTTTGAATTGGTCAAAGTGAAGTAGCACATCATGTACTTATATAAGTCAAATGGGTGCATTTTGACCAAGGGACACACCCTTTCATGGTGGGGCCGACTTGACCATTTTGAGACTACATGACGCCCAAAAAATAAAAAATTTATTTCCATAATTCTTCTAGGCAAACTTAGGAGGTGGCCTCTTGGCATGCAAGAATACCTCTCAATGCTACACAAAAATCAACATCAACAAGGGACACTTGATCTCGAACCATGGTTTTGGGGTTGATCTAGGTTTTCCCTTCAACCATGGTTTGTTGATTTTAATCCCCTAGCTATGCCAGCTTTGACCACCCTTGTGTGGGTTCGACTCCTTAATTTGCCTCTTCATCTAATGCACCCACATATTTTAACCAATGTTGGTAATGCCCTAGGCTGATTTATTAAGATTGATACAGATAGGATGGCAAAGGGTATTGTCACCTTTGCTCGTATATGCGTTGAAGTTGATCTCAACAAGGGATTACCCAATAAAATCCTCCTGAACTGGAGGGGATTTGATACTCACAGCCACTGGATTATGAGAGCACAGACTTTCGTTGCGGGATCTGCCAATAGCCTGGTCATCTCGAAAATGTATGCCCTTCTTCTCAAGGGCCCTCTCCACCCTCAGAGGACATGAAAAAGACTCGAGGGTGGTAGGATCCTAAAATTTTAAAGGGTTCTAAGCAACCGCCTATTCCTCCGCAAGTCAACAAGCAGCAACCAAAAAGGCCTTTAGATAATTCATGGCCTACAACCTTAGTGCAACCACAGGTCGTCTCGAGCCATTCCTTGGATGTTGGGGATCTCCTCATGAATAGGTTAGAACGGAGCTCAGTGATAATTTTGGCCTCGCCTATGAGTGGGCACCACTACTTCCATGAATCGGACCATTCAGATAGTGATAAGGAAGCAGCCAACACTAAAGACCCTCTGAAAGTCGATATGTCTCAAGAAAAGGCGGCAATTGTAAAAGGAACTTAGAAAACACCCATGATCAATGATGGGTTCCAAGATTGGAGTTGTTGTTGATGTATTGGTTTTGTCAATATAAGCTAGATCTAGATATTGATTATGGCCAATGCCCCAGTTTTGTGGTCGTGTTGTATATCTTGATGTACTAGGGATGTAATTTGAAAATTGCAGGTAATAGAAATTTAACTTACAAAAAAAAAATGATAGGTAACACCCCCAACCCCACCTCCCCCCAAATGATTACTTAAATCCATTACTCTCTAAGGAAACCTAGATCAATCCAACTAGCTAACTTCATCAATGAATTTCATGCCCTAAAGTTGCTTCTAAAGAAGGGTGTTAATATTTCATGGACTAGAGAAACCCATTGATGCTTTGAAGACCTCAAGGAAATCCTGGTCTCTCCTCTTGTCAAGGACCACCTTTTAATCCTTTATGCCTTGATAAACAAGTCTTCAACAATGGGGA
Source organism: Pinus tabuliformis (assembly GCA_031772625.1). NCBI lineage: Eukaryota > Viridiplantae > Streptophyta > Pinopsida > Pinales > Pinaceae > Pinus > Pinus tabuliformis. Next base: position 1,329,628,247 of record CM062819.1, on the reverse strand, counting down.
TGTTAACCCAAAAATACAAGAATGGTAATGTTCTGCAAGATCTTGCACCTTGGTGCAAAGCCTTCACCAAGCAAGAAACTTGCAAACAAGACAAGGGTGTCATCACTATCACCTCAAAAACTACCCCTCTTATATTTTAGTGGTGACAACCAACCACCACAAGGAAGGCTTCCCGATAGGACTTGGGGATTAACCCTAAGTGACTTAAAGATAAATAGCCCCCAAGATTCCTACAAACTATATCCACCCACACAAACCTATAATGACTAGGGCAAGATGGAGATTGAGTGTAAAGCAAGCAAAAGGGTTCACAAGGCCTATGGGTCAATCCTAAGGCTATTCGGGCCAATGGAGTCTCAAATAGGTTCCCGAAACACACCTTAAGCTCACTAGACACAAAGTAGCTATAACTAAGGCAAAATATGCAGTATTGGACAGAAAACAATACGTTATAACAGCAGCAAATATAACCATTCAAAATGCACGAAAAGTACATGAAATGAAAGATTATAAAATTAGCAACTTAGGAAATAAAATTCAAAAGATTTACATGGTTCAATTAACCAATAAATGCAGTTTACATAATGACGTCGGCCTTAATTTATTGCCAAAAAATGCATGAAAAACATGGATTTTGCTTCCAAAATGCACATAAAATTGATTCTACACCATAGGACATTCATCAAAGAGCATTATTTAACAAATAGGATACATTCAAGGTGGAAATTATCCCCAATATCAAGGCAATTAAATAAAAAAGTAAATTCAATTAAACTAAGGTTTTGCAAAATTAACCATAAAACTAAAAACCTATCCACTAGATGAAGACTAGTGCCATCTCCACCTAGGGCAATGGAGTCTACAATACAAACCAAACCTAGGGCAATCTAAAAGGGAAAAACATAAATCCAACTTTCTAGGGCAAAATAACCTACTCACTCTAGGGTGTAATTTAGAGTTCTCGACTCTCTAGAAAATCGAAGGAAAAGAATGACCTACTCTTTTACTCGGACCTTTAGAAATTGGGGACAAAATCAACAATGGACATGCAAGAAATTGCAAATTAACCTACTTGACAAAAATAGCAACAATTCCCATGAAATTATCCAAGCAATGCAAATAAACCAACATACAAAGCATGCAATAGCCAAGATCCACCATGAAATTCCAAGAGAAGAGCTTGATCCAACCAAAGAGAGAAACCCTAGGCCTAGTTGCTCAACTAGGCTTCCATTGCACACTAGTTCAAGAGAATCAAGTACAAAAGAAATGAATATGTTTTGTGATATCCAAATGAAGGAATTTGACCTCCTATTTACACAAGACAAAGGTAGGTCGAACCCTCACTAAGAGATCTAAAAGAGCCCCAAAATACAAGTAATCCACATAATATGGTGCCAAGGTCACATGTCAACCAACATAGTAGCCATATCAACTCAAAACATAACAAATTGCCTTGAATTAATCCATACGTGTGAGTATTAAGGCCAAGGAGGGTGATGTTATGCTCTAAATAAGCCTCTCTCTCATCAATAGGTGGAAGGGGCACCTCAAAAGGTGATAACTGTTAACAAGCCACCTCCACCATTATGGGCAAGTGCTCCAACATCAAGAATCCATCCTCCACATTAAGTGGTCCATCATCAACATGATGTCATGGTCTAGGGTGCCACGTGTCGCCTCTCAAAATCATGATAGGATGATGTCAAAAATCAAAGAGTCGACGTCCTGGCCCAAGAAGGTGTACTAGCCCCTCCAAAGGGGCCCCACTAAGTCATCATCATCAAAAAAACATCAGCCACAAGGCAACATCTATCAAGCAAGGTGCAAACCCAACCTCAGGGCATCCTGTGGGTCCTGGGGTACATCAACTATAGAAGAAACGTACCAACTTTAATGCTCAACATTCAAGGTGCTGAAGAAAAAGGATGATAGGCTCTATATTGTTGAATCATTACATGGTCCAACATCCCTCAAAAGGCCTGCAATGACCTCCCTGGAAGATCTTTGGTGGAGCCATACGTGGGCTAGATCTCCTTCCTGAAGTGTTGAAAAAACACTCTAAGATCCCTCAAGGTATGGCCAATGGAACCTAGAGCAAGCACCTAAACTCATGGATGTTGGCCCAAATTTCACATTGAGAGGGGGGTGAATCATTGTAGGATCAATTTTACCATTTCACAACTTTTCATCACTAAACAACCATATAGCAATGAATCATAGGCATTATATCATCAACTATAAGAATGCATCATCAAGCTACCATCATATCAATAACATATTAAGAAGCCATCACATCAAAAAGAGACACAAGCTTTTTACGTGGAAACCCATACAGGAGAAAACCACAAATCTTCTTCTTCTTTATCTTCAATTCATTACATAGATTCGTAGGCTACGACCTACTGGAGGAAACTACCCCCAAGAAATGCAAGTTGCCACTTGCAATAGGTTACAACCTAATTGAGGCACCAACCTCGAAAGATGCAAGCAATTGCTCACTGTAGGCTACAACCTGATTGAGGCTCCAATCTCCTTCTTCAACTCCTTGTGGACCTCTATTTCATATCATTTTCAAACTAGATCCACTGTCATCATAAATCGTTATCTGTTCATAGAAAGATCATCACAACCTATAATCACTACTGCCATCAGCATAACCTGTTCATGTTGTCACCATCATCTCAACCTGCACATACTGTCACTACTATCACTGCCACTACAACCTACAAATATTGTCACTGTAATAATCACTATCACACCCTATAAGAATTGTTACCACTGCGAATATTGTCACATTAGTCTCTGTCACTAACTATCATGTTGTTGTCCATACTTTGCTCCAACTCATTCATCAATTTGGGCACTCAAACTTCTTCCTGGACCTAGTTCTAGCCTTACTTCCAAAACCACTGCAATTATCTCATGAACCTCCAAACATATAAAAGAAGATTATGATCATAAAAAATATGTTAGCTAGGCTTTCAAGCCTCTAGAAGCATCCACCACTAAGCCCTAATCACCAAGCTTCTTCCAAAACTCAATTTGCACCAATATTGACCTCAAAAACCCATAAAAACCATTCAAAAACTATATGTTATATTAATTGTTCTACAATTTCTCTTTTTCTGAGCGCGCCTCTACAACTTGGGCATACCCTGATGTCGGTGCTACAAAATGCTAGTCGGATAATGCTAACGACGCGACAAAATGGCAATCATATGTAAAATGAAAACCACAAACCAAACCTGTTAACCGACGAAGGTCAAACCCAAGACCTTGTCAACATCAAATCGACCCACAACTAGCCATGCTACCCAATGCCACTTGTTATGGCATTCAAACGAATTGTATATAGTGTGGCTGCAATATAATGTGGGACAGGTTTTGATCTCGTGTCCTTTTCACATGTGATTCCAGTTCAAAGCCTATGGTTCTTCGCTCATCCACACCTTGTTGTTACACCTCAGCCATGCCAAATTTGGTGATAGGTTCTAGCTCTATGCCTTCGTTATTCAAACAGACATTCACGCCTTTGTTACCTCGGCCATGCCAAATTTTGTGATAGGTTCTTGCTCCACGCCTTAGTTATTCAACGACCATCCTCGCCTTGCGTGGTCGATCCACATCGTTCATCCCAAGTCAATGTCACGCCTCAGCCATGCTCTCACGCCAATCAAGTTGCAAAACAACAAGCCATTCAAATGAAATCAAATTGTGCATCAACAGACCAACACCATAACCAGAACTACACAAACAAGATCAATGTTCGGCTTCCGAGGTTAGACCCTATGTTCAACTAAATCAAAATGTATTTCATTGGTGATTTCATTGTACAATGCCTTTGATTGAATGACATATTTATAGTTATGGTTGTCGCCTAGGGCTCAACGGAGCCGACATCTAACTACAATTTTAACGGAGTTATAATTCAATTCGTAACTAGCCAACCTGATCATACAACCATAGTTATCATTTTCTATTTCACTGTGCCCTGTCAGTTCATAAACTTGGCCCAATCTGACCATGTGACCGTCCCATGTGACCTTGTCCTAGGGGTCACTAGCCCTTTGCTTGATGATGTCAACAAGCCATGTGAGGGGTGCCACGTGTCACCCTCTTTCAACCCTTTCACCAGTCATAACATGCCAAATACGCTTGCCATGTGGTAGCCTCTGGCTATGCCACGTATCATGCCACGCCGTAATTTCTGCCATGCCAAACTTTGTGGTTGATTTCCATGTGTCTGGATGGAAGGATGACATGTCACCTACATCACCATATTCGCCAATGAGACTGTGCCAAGTGTCGCAGAGTAATTGGTCGTTTGTGCCATGTGATGCCTACCACATGTCGTGATCATGTTTGGTCAACAAGAGGCGTTAAGTGTTGTGCAACTCTTTCCCACATCATCCACTTTAGCCACACTGATCTTGAGTCGTTTGATCAGAAAAATGTGTACTCTTTAACACAATTAATGATCGTGCATGTTTTGTTGAGATATGTCATTGACCTGGTCGATGAACTATAGATGCGCTTGAAAGATGTGCAATGTTTAACACATTAATAATTTGGGTTTTGTTCTATAGTTTGATCCTTCAATTAAAGTTGATTTTCAAATGGCCATAACTTTCTCATCCAGAGGGGGGTTTTTCAGAGAAGGATACATCATTGGAAGGTATCGACTTGCTCTACGCAACCATGCAATTTATAGGATCATTTGGAGTTTGGACAACATAACTACATCAAAAACTCAAATAACTTCAAGCACCTTCAACTTCACTTGATGAGAACCTGTAAGAGATCTATCTATCATATAGCTTTATAGAGAGTCCTACTACTTCCTTGGGCATCATGAATGATATTGTTGTTGTCTCATACATCCCCTTTGACATCAGTGACATCTTGTTGTCATCAATGACAACACTATGTGCAACAATGGAATCAAGTGAGATCATCATCAAAGGTACCTCAAACCATAAATATATCAGAGTGGGCTATATTTAATGGAACAAGGCACTAAAGTACATTACACAAGCCTCATCCTAAAATGTATTTCTAGCTTGAGACTTGTAAACAAGTTACCCCACTTAGGTATTGGGGGGTTATCAATGGGCCCTATTAGGTGCTTCCAACCTAAAGGGGAGGAACAATTCCTAGGCCGACCAATCAATCAAAAGGTGCAAGTGAAAGAGTGAAATGGTTTGGGGATTGATTTCATGGAAGATGCCATTGTGGTGTACCATCTATGCAACTGATGTCCTTTAAGTAATATGATGTAAAGAGGGAGCAATCATGCAACCTAAGCTACCCCTTTCCTCAACCTATTTTTACCACCCTTCGAGTACGTCTTTTTCTTCAGTAATATTCTTTTCTTTGCATGGATGGCTTGGGTTACAAGCTTCAATGGATGCATCAATTACCCTTTTTACATGTGGCAGTTTATTGCTCATCGGGGTCGGAACATTCAAAAGTTTCTTTTATTTAGATAGATCATGATATGCTAAGAACTGGGTGATGGCTAATGAGGGGGGTAGAGCCCAAGTTAGGCATTTTTCCCTGCACTTTCACTTTTCCCAACCATATTTTTCCTTTTAACATTTTTCTTTCATTGTGTCTACATAGGCTTTTAACTTTCTTTCAGCTGCATCAGCCTCTTAGGGCCAAGTTTCCAGGTCCTTACTCAAAGACATGTTACACAAGGGAAACCAAAGAATGTGATTAATAAGCAATCAACTCAAAGAGGGGGGATCGGACAAGGGAAAGGGCAGAATGTGGTAATTATGGATTATCATGGGCACGCAACATTAATCAAGGCCTCCTATCCAACTTTCTTTCACTTGCATCAACCTCTTAGGGCCAAGTTTTTGGGCCCTTACTCAAAGACATGGTACACAAGGGAAACCAAAGAATGTGAGCAATAAGAAATCAACCTAAAGAGGAGGGATGGGGCAAGGGAAAGGGAAGAATGTGGTAATTATGGATTATCATCGACACAAAACATCAATCAAGGCCTCCTATCCATGCCCCTCCTAGATAGTCGAAAGAAAGGCCTCGAGGATGATTACACTAGACTAGGGGCGAGAAATAACCACCAAGGTGAAGCTGGGGAACAAGGATAGAGTCAAAAGCGGCCAACCATCCAATTTGACCAGTGATCCATACTAGAACGCCTTATACCTTTAGATGAAAGCACTTGGTACAAGAATGGTTAGCGTACCTCATATTTGAAGACTCACCTTCATTCAGTGAACTAGCTAGATGAAAAGAAATATTGACTAGAGAGTGGCTGAGAGGTAACTGAGAGTGACTATCTATGGATCAAAGTAGGGCGGTTGGCTAGCGATGGATTAAATGGGGGAAAAAATTCTTGGGGGTTACCCACATGCTAGTAGGTAGCAATAATGAATGTACCATCTACTACAACAATGGTACGTTCTTTCCTTATGAAGTAAAGTATACTTAGGGAAAAAAGCAATGCTTAGCTCTCGTCTTCACCTCCAAGCAACTTTGACATTACATGCTCAATTGAAAAACATGTGTAATTGAACAACATAACCCTCTTCAATATCTCCTCAATAACATCGGTATCACAAAACATGTAGGTTAGTGAATCTTCCTTCATGAACTTGCTCTAACATTTATTAACTAGAGGTCTAAGAAGGATATGATCATGGCCAAGTACCTAGCAAGAATTTCCCTCCCTTTTTTGTCCAATGATCATATGGATAATTCATTCCCCAATCAATCCATGTTCCAGATTTAAAAAGTTTCCAATCTTCATGCACAAATGGTACAAAAAAGTGGTTAGTTACCTAACCTCAAGGGACTATGAAGATGGCACCCCTCCCCAAGAAAAGAATCACATCCACTTTACAACTTTGTGTTACATGATAGTTGGGGCACCCTATATAAGCAATCCATCAATGGTGTACTCCTTCACTAACTTAGTAGGTCGATATGGCTCTTTGGGAAGCCCCTAAGCTGTCTATGGTGGCCAATTTGGAGGTGATTAGTGCATGATTCCTTTCATTGCATTCATAACTACACTAACACACAAGGTGTTACTAATTAAGCAATATTGTACCATGTGGATTCATATTGGGGGGGTTTAAAATTCAAAAAATGAAAGGCAACATATTTCCTAGAATATAAAGGTTGAGGGGTATTTTAATATATTGAAAACATATAGATATTGGGGGCAGGGGGGTTTGATTTAGGTATCAATGTCGAGGTTAGAATTAGTTCAAATGAAAATATGGAAGAAAAAAAAATAGTCCATTTTGCGTAATCCTTATCCAAGGATTAGGGGTAGAAATCAAAAGCAGTGTTGTTAAAATCACGATATTATTGCGATATTATCGCTTCATCGCAATTTTTTCCCGAAGCCAATATTATCGCGAGTAATACTCGCGTATTTTTTTTTATATGCGATTTTTTCCCAATTTATCACCGAGGATCGGGGCAGTGCGGTTTTATAAGGAAAAAGTCGATTTTTTTCATTTCATTTGCACAGTTAGGTGCGCAAAGGGCAGTGGAGTGTTGGAGAGGGCTTGGAGATTTTGCTTGGAGAGGATTGGAGCTATTCAAGTGCGTGGAGGAGAAAAGCAAGAGGAGGAGACCGATTATCTCCATAGAAACAGTATGGGCACCAATTTTTTTTGTTTTCATTGTTTTGAAACTTTGTTTATGTTTTTTTTCATTGTTTTTGGTTGGGTAACTTGGGTTTGGAATGGGGTTTATGAAATTTGCCCAATGTAAAAAAAATTTAGTTTTTTTGGTTGGGTTTGGAATGGGGTTTTTGATGTATTGTTTTTTTAGTTTTTTTGGTTGGGTTTGAAATGGGGTTTCTTAAAATGTATGTAATTTTTTTTCGTTTTTGTACAATGTAAAAATTAAAATACTAAATTGTAAGTTTGTAACTTGTAAATACTAAATTGTAATCCTTATTTTCCCATAGGTTCACAACTTCACCGAAACACCATTCAAGTTTTCAACTTCAAAGTTCAAAAACAAACATGCCAAGGAAATTGGACCCTTTCTGAGAATTTGGTGAACCTAAAGCTCTGAATGATAGACTAAACTTGACTTGCAAGTTGTGTGGGTTCCAAATGTCCGCGGGGGGTGTACAGATTGAAGTACCTTGCACAAATCCCTGGATTTGATGTAGGGCCTTGCACAAATACAAATCCTGAACTCATCCAAAGAGCCATGAAAGCATTGGAAATTTTAGACCATAATAGAGAGGCCAAAGAAGAAATGAAGAGGCAACTAAAAAAATCAGCTGAAGCAAGTGGCACTGTTTCTACTGCAGCATCAACCAATCCGGTAGCTGCCACAAATACAAATCCTGAACTCATCCAAAGAGCCATGAAAGCATTGGAAATTTTAGACCATAATAGAGAGGCCAAAGAAGAAATGAAGAGGCAACTAAAAAAATCAACTGAAGCAAGTGGCACTGGTTCTACTGCAGCATCAACCAATCCGGTAGCTGCCACATCATTTTTTGTTCCTCGAACCACACCTGGTTCACAGCCATCTATCAGTTCAATGCTAAAAAGAACTGAGAAAGAACAAGCTGACAAGTTGCTAGCAAAATTTCTCCTCTGGAGTGATATTCCTTTCAGCATTATAAAGAATAAGCCATTTTTCCAACCTGCTATTGATGTTATTGCAAGTGTTGGTCCAGGGTACAAAATCCCTTCTTATCATGATTTCAGAGGCCAGATTCTTCAAAATGAAAAGCTTGACTGCACCCAAAGATTGGAGGATTTTAGGGCATCATGGGCACAAACAGGATGCATTGTTATGTCAGATGGTTGGACTGACCAAAAGGGGAGAACCCTTATAAACTTCTTGATTAGTTGTCCCAAGGGGACTATGTTTATCAAATCTGTTGATGCATCTGCACAAATCAAAGATGCAAGAACTTTATGTGATTTGCTAGATGTGTTTATTTTGGAGGTGGGTGCAGAAAATGTTGTCCAAGTCATAACGGACAATGCTGCAAATTATGTTGCTGCTGGCAGGATGCTTATGGACAGGCATCCTACTTTATTTTGGACACCTTGTGCTGCACACTGTATTGATTTGATGTTGGAGGACATAGGGAAAATTCCCTTTGTCAAAGGTATTGTTGATTCATCTAAAAGCATTACAAAATCTATATATCATACATTTGTGCTTAGCTTGATGAGAAGATTCACCAACAACAAAGAGTTGGTGCGCCCCACCATTACACGATTTGCCACCAGTTTCATATATCTTCAATCCCTCTTGAATTCTATGTGGGATGTGAAGAGAATGTTTCTTTTAGAGGAGTGGTGTGCTTTGCCAATGAGCCGCAAACCAGAGGGAGAGGTCGTATGCAGACTAGTTTCATACCAGGAAGACTTCTGGGCAGGAATGCAGGAGGTGTGCGCTGTTACTGAACCTTTGGTAAAGGTTCTTCGGTTGGTTGAAGGTGAAAAGCCCACAATGGGCTATTTGTATGAGGCCATGGACAAGGCCAAAGAAGCCATTCGGGCCTACTATGACGATAAGGGAGATGATGGGTTTCAGAGACAACTCCTCCTATGGGGAGTGATTGATGAGCGATGGAACAACACACTCCATCGTCCCATTCATGCTGCTGGGCTTTTCCTGAACCCCGCATTTTCTTACGCATGTGGGTTTGTATTTGATGCTGAGATCATGGATGGATTCTTATCCTGTGCCCAGAAGATGGTGCGATCTCCAACAGAACGTATAGAGATCTCTAAAGAAATTGAGACATATAGAATGGCAAGTGGCACATTTGGCTTTGAGATGGCTGTCATTGATAGGACAATTAAAATGCCAGGTATTTTTTAGTTTGTAACTTTGTTTCAAGTTTCATTGTCTCTTCAAATTCCATTTTTTTCTTATGTTTATTTAAAATTTTATTTGTACTTTTGTTGTAGATGCATGGTGGAGAATGTATGGTGGCAGGATACCCCTTCTGCAAAAGCTTGCCATTCGCATCCTCAGCCAAACATGTAGCTCCTCAGGATGTGAACGCAACTGGAGTGTATTTGAAAAAATACACAACAAGAAGCGCAACAGGTTAACACTTAAACATTTAAAATATTGCAAATTTCCAAATAAATTTTTGAATTCATTAAACAATATTTTTTTTTAATTATTAATTATTATTTCGTGATCTTTGTACAGGTTGGAGTCCTAGCGACTTAATGACATGGTCTACGTCTACTACAATCTTCGATTGTGGGTGAGGCAACTTGAGAGAACACCTGATGTGGAGGCCATCTCATTGGATGGGATTGACACCACTGTTGCATGGAGGGTTGAGGCCGAGAGGCCTTTCAATGAGTCTGTTGATGATTGGTTAGTGCAAGATGTAGTGGAGGGGGAGGAGAAGCAAGAGGAGGAGGAGGAACAGGAGGAGGAGGTGACACCACCTACCCGAGCTACCCCTGCCACCAGTAGAGGACGTGGTCTACCTCCTATAGCTCCTACTTCTAGTTCTTCAACTTCTAGAGCACAGCAGACTCCACTGCCAACTCCACCAGCACCGGCATCTACATCTAGAGGCAAAGGGAAAGCTGTGGCATTTTCTTGCAAGGGGGGCAGAGGAAATCAATAGGATTAGACTTTAGTTATTTTCTTCATTTTATTGTATATGACATTATGACATGATGAGATACATTATTATATTTTTTGTTGATATTTTGAGGCTGAGTTGGGACTCAGGAGTCAGGACTTACTATTCAGGACATGATTCAATGTTATGTGTGATTTTAGCACTAGAAATGATATTAAACATCTTATATATTAGTTCTTTTATCATATTTATGTGTCAATGTATTTATTTTATGTTGTAGATGGTTTAGATATTAAAAAAATTGAAAAAAAAAATGAAAAAAATGAATATTTTTGTACCAAACGAGTTTTTCCTGATTATTTCCAATTATTTCCCGATAATTACAATTTTTTCCAATTTTTTCTTCGCGCCAATATTATCCCGATAACGATTAATGCAACATTGATCAAAAGAGGTATTAAAATTATCCCTAAAACAATAGATACCAGGATATCAATTGAAAATAAGAGGTTTTCTAGCCCACTGGGGACAACACAATTAGTGATCGGTGTGTTATGAAGTATTATGTAAATAATGAAATTCAAGGTTCAAATCAATGTGGAAAAAGTCGAAGTCGGGATTAATTCGGCAAGGGTCCAAAAGTTGAAAAACTTGGCAAAGTCGGGAGTTTTTCGAAAAAGTCGGCAAAAAGTCGGCAAAATTAAAAAAAATACAAAAATATTCATTTTTTAAAAAAATCGGACTTTTTCAATAAAATCCCGACTTTTTCAATAAAATCCCGATTTTTTCAATAAAATCCCGATTTTTTCAAAGAAAAAAAAATCATTAAAGAAACTACCACGATTTTTTGGAAAAAGTCCCGATTTAATCCCGACTTTTTTTATTTAATCCCGATTTTTTCGACTGGGAAAAAATCGGCAAAAAATCGGCCGATATAATCGGCCAGCCAAAAAAATCGCGTTTTGGGGATTTAATCCCGATTTTTTCCCGACTTTTTCCACACTGGTTCAAATCCCCCGTGAGTCAAGCCAACAAAAAGAAAAAGAGGCTTTCTAAATTGTAAATGTGTACTGGGAAGGGGGTTCAACAAAAGGAATTTGGGAGTTACTACATAAACCCTAGAGAAATTAGAAGTATTTTGTAATATCCCACAAACACACATACTATCTCATGTTCACTATGAGAAACCCTTTGTGTTCTAAGTGTTTGGCTCATGCCAATGAGATCAATAACCCGACCACGTCACTTTATCTTGTACCGTCTCATTGGTTGTTCATAATGTTGGGGTCTAGACCTCATTAGTAAGATTTCCTCCACTTCTTAAAAGAAACATACATTTATCTTAACTACTGTCGATTATTTCATTAAGTTGGTAGAGTCTGTTCCTCTACATAGTTGTTCGAGTCACATCATTTCCATGTTCAACTTTACTCATATCATTTGACAATATGGGGTTCCTCACACAATTGTCTCCAACAACAATCATGTCTTTAAGAACCACGAAATGGAGGATCATTCTATGAAGCACAACATTCAAAATGAATCTTCTCATGTTATTATCCTCAAGCCATTGGCCAAGCTAAGGCTTTCAATAAGACCTTTGTTTCCATCCTTGACCGAATAGTAACTAAATCCCTAAGGGATTGGCCCCTAAAGATATTTCCTAACCCATAGGATTATTGTACTTGCAAGTGCACATAAACAAGTGCCACCCCATTTGCCCTCACATTTAGGGCAAAACTTGTGCTTCCCCTAGAGGTTCAAACTTCAAATCCCTTCCCTTTGTGTAGTGTCATACACCCTTGCCCATGAGAATAAGGTGTTCATCACCCATTTAGTTGGGCTAGAAACAACAGACACCCAATGCCTACAAGCGCTCCAACATAATGAGGCATATAAGAAAAGGCAAGCCTCCACATCTTTATCATAAGAAAGGGAAGTTCACTCCCAAGTGGTTTGGCCCTTCACCGTGTTGATGATAATAGCATTGGATAGGTACTTCAGCACAAGTCTAAGTGTCTAGATGTATGGAAGTCGTCCAAGACCTTTAACCTTGGCAAATTATTTTAATTAAAGGATTTATTAAAGTAATTTATTTTTATAAGAAATAGTGAGTTAATCTAATGAAATGCAATGGTTGTTTACATTAATGAATTAGATGAATCTCAACCATTGATCTCAAGTGAAGTTGAGATTTAATCTCAATTGTTAATCACTTTGGAGATTATGGTTATGGATTTGGGCAATAACTAAAACTTATAAAAGGAAGGCTAGGTTAAGGGAAAAGACACATCAAGTGTGCACAAGATAGTGAGTTAGTGAGATCTCAGTGATCGGGTGGAGAAGGACATTCGTCCAAGTGTGCAAGGTTTGAGGAAGAAGAATACGTGGCAGTGAGGGAGAAGGATCCAATAGCCAACAAGATCAAGGGATAGATTTTGAGGGTTTGATCAGCTAGAAATATTCCAGGTTTTATTGTTTGTATTTTCCTTAGAGAGCCATTTTTCAGTAAGGGAGCCCTTGTAAAATGTATACTAAAGATAACTTATTAATGAAATAGTGGATTTGAAGGGTAGAATTTATTTTTGTGCATATGTATGAAATTGGTATCATTTTTGCTTCCGTTGTTTATATTTTATTTACCTATTAAAATTCCAACAATGCTTTTTATCCAGTAGATTTGCAGTTACTAATTTTTACAGCAATGTATTTACTAGGTGATATATTGCTAGTAGCTAGGTTAGAAACTAACACACTGTCACTAATGGTGCCTATTGCCTCATGGACCCATACAAGGATCCTTTAAAGGATCCTACCAATTTCATGTTCTTCAAACCTTTCTACTCCTAAGGTTTCTAGCCCGGCTCCCCTTCCTGGCTACCCAAATCTACTCGGGGTAGTCTTGTGGCTTCCAATGCTCTTCCAGGCTTCTTTTGTGCCTTCTCTTTCCTTTACCCCATCCTCTAAATTCTTAAGCAAGCCTCACTTTTTGATATGCTTCTCATTGGTAACTTCAAGCTATACTAGTCTCAAACGGTTTCCATGTTTTAATATGGTTTACCAAGTCAAATGAAGCTTCATCTCAAAATGGGACCAACATGGATCCTTGTTGTTAGCATCTCTGAGAAATTAGTGATGCCCAAACTTCCCTCTTCACATGCCTTGGTCCAATCAAGAGAGCCTTCCTTCTTCCTTCTCCTCTCTTTGTTTTATCTACCTCCTTTAGTCGCCTCATCGATGGTTGGCTCCATCCAAGTCACTATCTCAGATAGGTCCCAACTCAATATGACTTCTTCCTGGATGGGATCAGTGATTTTGCCTCCTCCTCACCTCCTTGGGACATTGGTCTTGAATGTCACACCATACAAATTACAACTATGTTATTGCCTTCTCAACCATTTCTCCAAAATTTCCTTCCCCTTGCCTCTTGCCTTTGTTATTCAATCCCTAGCATTGTCACATGTCACCTCTTGCCCTTGCTAGTTCAACCCTAGAGTTGTCACCTCTTGCCCTTGCTAGTTCAACCCTAGAGTTGTCACCTCTTGCCCTTGCTAGTTCATCCCTAGTGTTGTTGCCTATAGCCTCTTGCACTTTCCAATTCGGCCCTAGCATTATGACTTATCACCTCTACCCCTCACTAGTTCAACCCTAGCATTGTCATCTATCACCTCTTGTCCTTGCTAGTCCAACCTTAGAATTGATGCCTATTACCTCTTGCCCTCACTAGTTCCACCCTAGTGTTGTCATTTTTCGTCCCTTACCCTCACTACTTCATCCCTAGCATTGTCCATGTCGTCTCTTGCCCTCACCACTAGCTCCTTAACATTGTTGCTTCTCACCTTTTTCCCTCACTAATTCATCTCTAGTGTCATCAAATGTCACCTCATGCCTTCACTAGTCCAATACCAATGTCATCATTTGTAGCCTCTTCCTTCACGAGTTCAACCCTAGCATTGTCACATGTCACCTCTTGCCTTTGCTAATTCAGTGCTATCATTGACATGTCTCGTCTCTTCTCCCTCCTCATTTCCCTTGTCTTCACTTATTTCCTTTCCTTCCCTAATAATTATTGTCATCATCCCTTCCCCTCTTTGAGCAAGACGTTAACCTTTGTTTTATAGATGCATAACTTGCTCAAATAATGAGATCATCAGGCTCCTATCTCTCATGCCTTGGCTAGCTTCCATCGACAACTCCCACAACCACGTAAATGCAGATGTTTACTTTTTACTCTCACTCTCATATTTCTTTTCTAATATATTTTTCATAATGCAACTATTGTATTCCTTCTGTGGCACTTAGATTTATTGCATTCACTTGTATATTCTAGCTACTATCTTACTTTTCAAAGAATTAGACTTACTCATATTCCATCTCATCTCCTAGTTGTTATTCCTCGTACATTGTAGTTAATTTGCGTGTATCAAATTTCATAGTTTAGCTAGTGCTTTGCTTTCTCAATAGTTAGGTTTGCTTGACTCCCATCCCAACATTATTTTCTTGTCATGAATCACATTTCTTTTCAATCTTTCATTTTTTCTCTTTCTTATATGTGTTTGATATCATATTACCTATGTAAGGGTGAGATGAGTTCACTCTTTGCACTAATTATTGGGGCATGGGGTCGCTATACAAACATTGGAAACTCGAGTGAAGCCAAACAATGGAGACTACCCCTCACCCATGTCTATGCATTAGCTCCCATTACACACACCAATAGGCTCCTCCCCATGCATCATTGCCTTGCTATTGTTGCTACTCTTATTTTCACTTTGTTTACTTCTCTCCTTTGATTTCACTTTGCTTGCTTCTCTCCTTTGCAACTCACTACTATTCACATCTTATGGATAGTAACTCCTACAAGATGGGCAACATGCAACATATGGATCTCACACTTTACTATTCACATATCACGTTGCAGTTTGATCCACTTATATGTGATCTCCATGTGTGACTTGCCAAGTGATGACATCAATATCTCTCTATCGTCCTATGCTAGACCAACCTCCTTGAATCCCCTTCTCGTAGCCTACATGCATGACCTCTTAGGGATGTCTATTGCTCAAGTAGGATCCTTTATTGTTTCTCCTCCCTTGTTCTTTAGCTATTGGTCACAAATTTAGTTCACTTTGACCCTTCAATGCACTCATTTGGGGTATTTTCCTTGATCTAAGGGTTCAATTTCAGGCATAATCCCTATATTGGATCCATAGTTGCTTAAGATGTTTCACTATAGTTCATGAAAGCCCAAAACCTTTTGGGTTTGATATTAACATGGTGAAATGAGTCCAATCTTTCTTAACCCTTCCTACTTTCAAGGTACTAAGTGAGAGGCAAATTCTCTAGAGGTAATGTGTAATATTCCTAAGGGAAAATTAACATTGATAAGGAAAGCATCAATAGTACATGCAACACAAAATTCACACATTACATTAAACACCCAGAAATACTCCAAAATTTGCACCAAGCTGAGCCATTTTTATTGTAAATAAATGGGGGTACAATATAGTATGGAGTGAATGCACCTGGGTTTGCCAAAGGCAAGTTGAACAAGTCCCAGGTGAAGGAAACAAGTGCTCGAATGCTGGAAAGGTATCCCCTTCAATTCTCTGCGCTGGCCCTGGAAAACTACAATGTTGGTTGATAAGAATTTGTTGTTTGACCCACCTCCAATGCTCAGAAAATTCTGAGAAATTAACCTCGGTCTCTCCTCAAATAACTCACCAAAACCTAGAAAGGGTTGGGCCTAGTTCCAACCACCGAAATTACCCCCAATTTCCACTTGCTCCTCCAATTGTTGGGTAATTCGACCCACCTAGAAATGACACTACCTGAATCCCCCAAAATGTCAACGAAGGCTAGCAAAAATCCGCTCTGGATGCCTCCACAAGTCTCTATTATGAAACCAGCTCACAAAAAGATAGAAAAGATAGATCAACGCCTTAGAAATAAGCCTCTTCGAGGGGGCAACCTCATTTACATTACACAAATGAACAATTCTTAGATGATTCAAATGACAAAACCTCATTTTTATATATAGGAGTCTAAGAGGTCACAATATAACCAAAGCCAACCTAACAATAATAATATAAAGGCACAAAAATAACAATAGTGGGATTCTATGGAGCACAATATAGGGGCACAACAATAACAATAAGGGATACAACGACAATAGTAATGGGGGAATCACTAGTATTATAGAGACCTAACATGCCCCTCTCCTTCAAAAAAGTGTTGTCCTCAACGCTTGAGTAGTTCAGGATGCTTCTGTATAAAATTCTCATCCTCCCATGTGGAATCTTCAACGGGTAAGTTCTTCCACTTGATGAGATATTCTGAAATTGATCAATTTCGTAGTTGTCGAATTCTTGTTTCTTTGACTGCTTAAGGTTCCAATATGATTTTTCCTTCCTCATCAAATTCTGGCAATATTGTTTGAACTGGAAGCTTGTCACCTATAACCTTCTTTAAGCATGAAACATGGAAAACTGGGTGCATTCGGGAAGCTACAGGAAGCTCCGATTTGTATGCCATAGTACCTATCTTTTGCAACACTTTGTACAGACCATAATACTTTGGTGATAATTTATTATCCTTCTTAGCTTGCTTGAGGGACATTTGTTTATATGGTTGTAGTCGTAGAAATACCCAATCACCTACATCAAAACTTCTTTCGCTGCGATGTTGATCTGCCTGTTGTTTCATTCTATTATGTGCCAAGGTGAGGTTATCATTCAAGAGTTGGAGAACTTGTTGTTGATGCTCGATGTGATCTTCCACTGCTTGAACCTTAGAATTTTCTCTTAAATATGATGTGATGGATGGTGGATGATATCCATAAAGTGCCATAAGTGGGCTCATTTTTGTTGCAGTATGGAAGGAAGTGTTATACCACCATTCAGCGAAAGGCCACCATTTGACCCATTGTGTCTGTTTATCAGATACAAAGCAACGAAGATATCATTCCAAACATTTGTTTACTATCTCAGTTTGCCCATCAGATTGAGGATGATAAGATGAGCTATGAACTAACTGAGTACCAAGACAAGAAAATAATTTTGTCCAAAAATTTCCAGTGAAAATGGGATCTCTGTCGCTTACAATAATCTTTGGGTTTCCATGTAGCTTTTGAATTGTTTCCATAAATGCAGTAGAAATTGTACTCGCTTTAAATGGATGAGATAATGCACAAAAGTGTGCATGCTTGGTAAGTCTGTCAACTACCACCATGATAACACTCTTTCCTTCGGACTTGGGTAAAACTGTGATAAAATCCAATGAAACCTCTTCCCAACGTTGGCTTGGAATGGATAAAGGTTGTAATAGTCCTAGGTCTTAATTGTTTCAACTTTATTTTGTTAGCAAACCAAACATTTCGCCACAAACTTTTGAATATCCGATTTAAGGCCATCCCAAAAAAAATCCTTCTTAACCCTGTGGTAGGTTTTTAGAAATCCTGAGTGCCCTCCTAAGGGAGAGGTGTGCAATTCCCTAAGAATCTTTTGTTTGAGTTGGGAATTCTTACATAGGTATAACCGATCCTTGTACCATAACGAATCATTTTTCCAGCTAAATGTATCAGATGTACTGGGATCTTGTTGTATCTTTTGAATGAGTGCCCACACTTCCTCGTCATTCTTCCATTCATCCATTGCTTTGTTTATCCAATCTGTTTGGATAATAGAAATGGTGCAAAGAAATGCTTCCACATCCTCATCCTTTATTGAGAGTGCATCTGCCACAACATTTTGCTTCCCTTTTTTATAGATGATTTCAAAGTCATAACCCAACATCTTTGTGACCCATTTTTGCTGCTCTTCTGAAGATAACCTTTGTTCTAAAAAGTATTTAAGACTATCATGCTCTGTTTTTACCTTGAAGTGTCTTCCCATTAGGTAGGATCGCCATTTCTTAAGTGCATGTAGTATTGCCAACATTTCCTTCTCATAAATAGCTTTGTGTAAATACTTTCCTTTGATTGGATGACTTTCGAAAGCTATGGGTCTTTCTTCTTGCATTAAAACGGCACCAATTCCATTTCCTAAGGCATCACATTCCACAATAAAGGTTTTTGTGAAGTCCGGAGTAACTAAGACTAGTGCTTGGCATATTGCCTCTTTAAGATGTTCAAAGGTCTTCGTTGTTTCTGGAGTCCATGAAAATGCATCTTTCTTCAATAATGTTGTTAGAGGTGTTGTTATTCTCCCATAATTCTTAACAAACTTGTGATAAAACCCTATCAACCCGAGAAATCCTCGTAGATGCTTTATGGATGTGGGGATTTTCCATTCCTTAATGGTTTTAATTTTGTTAGGATCTACCTTAACACCTTCATGAGATGCAATATGATCCAAATATTCCACCTCTTGTACTCCAAAGAAACATTTGGAGATTTTTGCATATAATTGTTTCTCCTCCAATAGTTTGAGCACCATGTCAACATGTTGGACATGATCCTTCCAAGACTTGCTATAGACTAGTATATCATCAAAAAATACTAACACAAATTTTCTAAGGAAGGGTTTGAAAATGGAATTCATCAAACCTTGAAATGTAGAAGTTGCATTAGTAAGGCCAAAAGGCATGACCAAAAATTCATAATGACCCTCATGAGTTCTAAATGTTGTTTTTGGAATGTCTTCAGTCTTCATTCTGATTTGATGATATCCTGAACGAAGATTGAAGTAAATTGATCCATGCAATTCATCCAATAATTCATCAATGACAGCAATGGGAAATTTATCTTTAATAGTGAGCTTGTTGAGCTCCCTATAATCTGGACACATGCGCCATGATCCATCCTTCTTGTGAACCAATACTACTGGAGCAAAGAAAGAACTTTGACTAGGTTGAATTATACCAGCCTCTAGCATTTCTGCAACCATACATTCAATTTCACTCTTTTGGACACATGGATATCTATAAGGCCTGATGTTTGCAAGAACACTTCCTAGAATCAAATTAATAGCATGATCATGATCACGAATAGGTGGGAGGCCTTTGGGAGTCTCAAATACCTTGGAATGATTGTCCAAGACTTTTTGGAGATTTGGAGAAATGGATGATTTCGATGTGGGAACCTCTAGTGAACATAATTGTGCAATTATGCCTCGTTGTTCTTTCTTTAGAAGCTTTGTCATTCCGTTAGAGCTGATTATCTTTCCCGGTTTCCCTGTGATACCCCTTAATTCAACTTTTTTTCCTTCATGAAAAGTTCTTGAAAATTAAAAGCTACTGTACCCAAGGATTGTAGCCATTGGAATCCTAGTACAACATCAACACCACCCATTGGAATGGAAAGCATTGGGCTATTCAATACATATTCTCCCATGGATAGCTTGATATTATGGCACTTTCCTGAGCAATTTATGGTTCCTCCACTTGCAACCATCACTTGACACTCTGGTGCTAGATATAGGAAGCAATTCAATTCCTTAGCTATCTTACAATGAATAAAATTATGGGTACTTCCCGAACCAATCAACATTATTACCTTTTTCTTTTTGATATGCCCTTCTATCTTGATCATAGTTTTAGAATTCTGCCGATTCGAAACGGAAACGGCCGAGTTGATCTGTTTCATTGCCCAGAAATGTGACTCGGTGGAGGAAACGGTTCAGTAGGCCGAGTCAGCCATGACTTGGCCGAGTCATGGCTGACTCGGCCAACTCGACCGTTTCTGTATTGACTCAGCTGAGTCATAACCAGTGGCCTGTAACCCCATCAAAACAGCAATTTGACATTTTTTTAATGAAATTTTGAAGTGTTTGCTGATTGGTTTGAACTCCAACGTGTTTTATGAATTAGTTAAATGTTATTTGGGGTCCATTTCCCCCTCCCAAACCCTATTTAACACACTCAAATGCTCTCTACTATTGATATGCTATTCAAATTTCATGGTAATGTTAAATTCTTAAAGTAAAAATGACATTCTCCTTAATCTTCATTTTCATCATTTTACTTAAATTTTTAACATTACCATGAAATAACTCAGGATGTTTGAGAGTGGTTTCGGCCTCATTGGATTTCATATGGAGAAAGTAGAATTTTAGATTTCATTCAAAATCCAGCAGACTTATCAGTTTTTCAGGATTTCAGGATTGGAGGATTACAATGTTTCCATTGAATTTTGTCATGTATTAGGGTATGAAACTCGTATTTAATCAAGAGCACCAATCCCTCTATGTACCTTGATGTTAGTGACATTGGTTGTCGAACTCCTCTGGGATTCGCTCCCAAACCAAGAGCTTCTGAAAATGTCGCTCCCGCTCCCGTTTACGCTCTTGCTCCCCACTTTCGCTCCTGCTCCCAACTTCCAAGTAACACTGAGCCAGATGATGTTGGCAACTCTAGCAGTAGCCAGTAGTACTGGTCACAGACTTTTGTTGTAGAGGCCATTTATAGCCTCCTTGGTTATGTGTTTTTGTTTTGATCTCTATATCATCATCGTGTATGTATTGGACAATGCATTGGGTGTCATTTTGATATAATGGATATATTCATGAGCCTACTTTGATCATATGTTGTCTTCTATCTATATTCTAATGTTGTGTGTTTGGAAACATGAATGAAAATCTTTAAAAGTATGTGTTTTTATAAAAAATAAATATTTAATGTATTTTTTACAATGACCGAGTCACTGAAATCGAGCCGGCCAAGTCAATACCGAGTTGGAGTCGACCCTCGACCGAGTCGGAGTCGGAGTCGGAGTTTTAAAACATTGATCTTGATAGATAGAGGAGTGGTTATTCTAGCCAATGCATTACAAGATATGGTCGGATTCATTTCTTCTTTTTCTAGGGTTTGTTCCTAGTGTATATCCTCTTCTTTTGACATTTCTTGTTCCTTTTCTTCCTCCTCTTCACAATCTATGTAGAATAATTTCTTCTCGACACACTTATGACCTTTAGTGTATTTGTTATCACGACTGTAACAAAGCCCTTTTGCTCTTTTCTTCCAATTGTTGTGGTGTCAACCTTGTAGGTTGTGGATGGCTGGGTGCAACAACACTTCCATCTTTATGATTGTGAGAGGTAGGCTTCTTTGTTGCCATAATTTTGTTTTCCATTTTTTTTGCCAGCCTAAATGCCTTCTCCAATGAATCTGGTTCCCAAAGGCGAACCTCATGTTGGATGTTATCTTTTAAAGTCCTTATGAACACATCAATCCTATGCTCCTCTAGAATATCTTTTACCCTTATATTCAATTTTTGGAAGTCCTCAATGTGCTCCATCATTGAACCCTTTTGTTTGAGATTTATCAATTGGCTAAAAAAAGTGTTGCTTTTTTTATCCTCATAATGTGCTATCATTTCATCCATAAAAATAGCCCAAGTGACAATTTGTTTACGAGAGCAAAGCCATCGATACCATACAAACCGATTTGGTTCCAAATATAAAGTTGCAATGCATACCTTTTGTGTGTTTTGCACATTATGGAGATCGAAAAATTGCTCTATCTGTAGTATCCATGTTCCAGGATCCTTGCCGTCAAACTTCCTCATATCGATCTTTGGAACATGGTGGTTTTTCGATCCAACATTAAAGTGTATGAAATCATGATTAACATTTATTTTGTTCTCATCATGAGTTTCATTTACTAACCTTTCGCCATTAGTAAGCATTTCTTATAGAAACTTTGTCAAATCTGTCTTCAAATCTTCCATGCCTTTCTTTAAATCATCCATCTTAGCTTCCACGCCATCCATCTTAACTTCCACGCCGTCCATCTTAGCTTCCACGTCATTCATCTTAGCTTCTACAACTTTCTTTAAACCATCCATCTTAGCTTCCACGCCATACATCTTAGCTTCTACGTCTTTCTTTAAACCATCCATCTTAGCTTCTGTTACTTTTTATGCAAGTGAAATTTGTTGCACTTGGTCTCGTAATTTTGATATATCATATTGCATTTCTTCCTCTTCTTCATGAGTCATGCTAGAGCTTTCAGGTTGCTTACTAGGTGTTTCCATTTTCTTTCTTCGGGGCATCAATTACCGATAATAATGCTTCATTATGCCCTTTGAATTCCTTCAAACTAATTTTTCAAACCAAGCTTATGCAAAAGTTTAAAAAAACTACACACATCTTTTCACTTTGTAGGAGCTCAATATTGAATTTGATGTATCTCTGTAATTTTGGATCTCCAAGGTCTGAAATTTCTTCCTGCGGTAACCCTCTGAGTAATCTTTCTAACCCCGTAAGTCTGATCAAGATTGGATTCTCCAATGAAGATTTATGCCAAATCTCCCACGATGACCTGAGTATAGACTGGTTCAGTAGAGCGAACTTGTACGACGTGCCGCGGGTCACTGTTTCAACCTTAGGTTCTGAAAATGATACCCAAAAAACTACAATCCGTCCTCTTTCTGTAACTTCTTACAAAAATTCAATCTGATGCTCAAAGCGAAAGTTATGACGATTTTCCCAAGGTCACATGTTTGGAATGTAATTCGGGGGTCTGCAAAAACCCTAACTTCCTTAGATTATATCTCCGAAAATATAGCGAGACAAGATCTAAAATTCGAGCCCGAGGTTCAAACCTATTCCATCTCAAATGGGTTTTTTTTAGCTTCTGAAACTTTGTAGCGAAAAAGTTACAGCTAAAATGCCACGATGGCCTGTTTGGAGCAGCGAAACCCTAGAATCCAAAGCTCTGATACCAAATGTTATGAAACCAACTCACAAAAAGATAGAAAAGATAGATCAATGTCTTAGAAATAAGCCTCTTTGAGGGGGAAACCTCCTTTACATTACACAAATGAACAATTCTTAGATGATTCAAATGACAAAACCTCCTTTCTATATATAGGAATCTAAGGGGTCACAATATAACCAAAGCCGACCTAACAATAATAATATAAAAGGCACAAAAATAACAATAGTGGGATTCTATGGAGCACAATAATAACAATAGGGGGACAATAGGGGCACAACAATAACAATAAGGGATACAACGAGAATAGTAATGGGGGAATGACTAGTATTATAGAGACCTAACAGTCTCAGCTCAATTCAGCCCCCAATTGCCTATCCTCTTGGCTCCCACGTGTGGCATAAAAAACACCTTTGCATCGGCTTGTGTAGTCCCTGAAGTTGAGCCAATGTCACAACAAAACTCCCCCAAAATTGTGCCCAACTAGCACTCCAAATCTTCAGCAAATGGTAGTCCAAGTCTCTCCCGAAAGCCTCAATGATTATGTTGCTCCACAACTAGCTTTCCTGAGAGATGCATATTCCCCTTAATGCACCCAGTCTGTTGTAATAATCCCCCGAATTACCTGAGAAAACACCTGGGCTAACTTCCAATGTAATGTAGATCACCTCCTTGGGCTGGCACTCCAAGTCAACTGAAGGTAGGGTGAGATTCTCACATGAAAATCTCATGTGCTGAACAACACTTGCAGACTTGGCTCAATAGCTCAAGCATGCTAGGTGAGTGTAAATGTTAAGGGTTCAAAAGCCACAAACTGATGTATGCTCCTCATATTTATCCTTGAGCCTTCCTTTTTCCCTTGTGGGTTCCATGCATCGATTTCCCTTTGCCTTTTTCCCTCCAAGAGTGCAAATTGACTAGAAGTGTGTATTCCCTTTTGGGGTGGCACCCACCATCCACTAAGAAATCGATTTGTCTTTCTTCCCCTATGTTGGAGCCTCGCTTAACCAAAATTGCAAGTGGGGCCCTCCAACCCAATTTCTCCTAAGTTAAAGACCCAAAATATCAAAATTGAGCAAAATTGTATTCTCACTTAGCAATAGTGCTAAGTGGGAATATCACAATCCTCCCCGCCAAAATGTTGTTTGCCCTCAAGCAACTGTAGTGATGGGTGTTGAAGTATATGCTCACCTTCCCAAGTGGCATCCTCATCTGGTAAGTTCTTCCATCTGATCAGAAACTCCTTGATAACTCTACTCCTCAGTCTCCTCTCCCTGGTCTCCAGAATAGTCTCAGGCTCAAGAACCAGATGCCCATCATCATCCAATGGGGGTAGCTCAGTAGCCGCTATCACATGTTGTCGCAGTACCTTCTTGAGGCATGAGACATGGAAAACATTATGCACCTTGCTTCCCGACAGAAGCTCTAGCTCGTATGCCACCTGACCAATCCTCCTGACCACCCTGTAGGGCCCATAAAAACATGGTTGTAGCTTCTCGACCCCCTTGTGCTTCAACATGGACTGCTTGTAATGTTGGAGACGCAAGAAAACCAAGTCTCCCACCTCGAAATGTCTCTCAACTCGATGCCTATCTGCATACATCTTCTGTTGGTTTTGGGTTGTTTGCAAGTTATCTTTGAGGGTCTTAAGAATGTCATGGCTCTCTTGTATCTAGTCTTTCGGCCTTGGGGCCCGGCTGTCTCCAAAACAAGGTCAGCAAAATATAAAGCATCATATCCATATAAAGCTCGGAAAGGTGACATACGAATAGACATAAGATAGGTAATATTGTAGCAATACTCCCCCAAGTGTAGCCATCTTGCCCAAGCTTGCTACTGCCCTGTCACATAGTTCTGCAAATACCCCTCCAACCACTTGTTAACTATCTCGGTCTACCCATCTGTCTTGGGGTGGTAGCTGGTACTAGGAGTGAGCTTTGTGCCCACCAACCTGAAAAGCTCTTGCCAAAAAGCCCCCATGAACCGGTTGTCCCTGTCACTGACTATGGTCTTGGGGAAACCATGCAACCGAAAGACCTCTCTGAAGAAGAGCTCCGCAACTTGCGAAGCAGAGTGCCTGGTGGGGATAGAAAAGAAATGGGGATACTTCGTCAACCTATCCACCACGTGTATGCAGTCACGGCCCTGCACCAAGGGAAGTCCTGTGATAAAGTCCATCGAGATGCTCTCCCATTTCCCCTCCAGAATGGGGAGAGGCTATAGTAACCCAACAAGATGGGTCAACTCTCCCTTGCTTCTCTGGCAGGCCTCACACTCCTGCACATGCCTCAACTTGTCCCCCCTGAGGCCCTTCCACGTGAAACACTCTCTGACCGTCCTATAAGTCTTTAGGAACCCCTCATGTCCTGGCAGTGGTTAATCATGTGCTGCATGGAGAATCCTCTCCCTCAACTATGAACCCATCACCAAAAATATGTGCTCCTTATAGTAAATAACATCGGCCATCACCCGGTAGCGCTCATCCCCATGAGTACCCTCCAAGATCTCACACGCCCGCTGATCCTTGGAGTACTCCACCAAAAGTTGTGCCTTCCAATCATGGCAGATGCTCATGAGTGAAAGTGTCGCGGGCCTTCTGGATAAGGCATCTGCCACCACGTTATGCTTGCCCTTGACATACTCTATGTCAAAATCGTAGGCCTGAATCCTGCTGACCCACTTTTGTTGTCTATCATTGAGGCCCTTTTGCCCCTGAAAGTGGCGAACACTATTATGACCAATCTTTACTCTGAACCTATTGCCCACCAAGTACTGTCGGAATTTGGCCAATGCATGCATGATGGCTAGCAGCTCCTTGTCATAGATCAAGTACAGCCTCTCATGACTAAGGAGCTTCCGACTCTCAAAAGTTATCGGGTGGCCTCTCTGTGACAATATAGCGTCAATGCCTTCACTGTAATATCCCTAAGGGAAATTTACAATGATAAACAAAGCATATATAGCAAAAACACACACACAAATTACACACAATATTAAACACCCAGAAAATGCCAAAATCTGCGCTAAGCTGAGCCATTTTATTAAGATAAATGATGGGATTCAATATGAGATCAGAAGGCATGCACCTGGGCTTGCCCAAGGCAAGCTAAGAACGCCAAAGTGATGAAATCAGTTGCTCAAACACTAGGTAGTTGTCCCCAACAAAGCTATGCGTCGGTCCTCAGGAATTGCATTGTTGGCTGCAAGAAATGGTTGCTAGGACCTCCTCCAGTGCTCAGAAAATTCTGGGAAATTAACCCTGGCCTCTCCTCCAATAACCCACCAAAACCCAACAAGGGTTTGGCCAAATGTTGACCTCAGAATTTCAGCCCAATTTCTCCTAGCTCCCCTAGCTACTGGGTATTTCGACCCACCTGTAAATGTCACTGCTGAAGGCTCCCAAAATGGCTGAGATATTCAACAAATCCCCTTCCGGAACTCCTCCACAAGTCTCAGCCCCAAACTCCTCTTCCTCCCAATGCCCCATGTGTGGCACGAAAAGGTACTACGCAGGCCCACGCAGTCCCTACTGATAATCACTTGGCCCAGCCAATTCTATCCAAAATGAGGCCCTTGAATTTCCCTAAATCTTCGACAAATGATGTCCCTTGGTTATTCCAGAGACCCAACAAATCACTTGTCCCCACAACAGCTCCTCCAATGACTGCGTATTTGTCCCTCTGCGTCCCACTTGTTGAACCAACTCCACAAATATGCTGGAAAGGCTCCCAAATTAGATTGAAGGTGATGAAGACTTCCTCCTAGGGTTGGCACTCGACGTCCACTGAAGCAAGGGTGAGATTCTCGCCTGAAAATCTCTTGTGCTCAACAGCACATGCAAACTTGGCTTCCAGCTCAAGTGTGCTAGTCAAAGTGAATGTTCATATGATCAAAGATGCCCCCAAAATGAGTGCCTCCTATTTTGTCATTGTGCCTCCAATTTGCTCATGTGGGACCCAACCATTGATTCCCTTCATCCTTTCCCTCCAAGAGTGCATATTTCCAAGAGGGGAGCGTATTCCCTCTTTGGTGTGGCCCCCACCATCCAGTAGCCATTTGATTTTTCCCTTTCTCCTATGTTGGGACCTTGCCTTAGCTCCAAAACTTCAAGTGGGGTCCCGCAACCCATTTTTCCTATAACAAAATTGGTAAAATTGATATTTACCCTTAGCAATATTGCTAAGTGGAAATATCACATTCACCCAATGCATCACACTCCAAGGTGAACGGTTGTGTAAAATCAGGTACAACCAACACCAGACAACTGCTCATCACCTCCTTGAGGTGCTCAAATGTTGCTTGTGCCTTATCCATCCATGTGAATGCCCCCTTCTTGGTCAGATCTATGAGGGGTGCTCAAATGTTGCTTGTGCCTTATCCATCCATGTGAATGCCCCCTTCTTGGTCAAATCTGTGAGGGGTGTTTCTAGCTATGAGAAGCCCTTCGCAAACTTCCTGTAATACGTGCAAATGCCCACAAATCCCCTCAGCTCGGTCACATTCCGTGGAACTAGCCAATCCCAGATGGCTCTAATCTTCTCCTCATGCACCCGCACTCCATCCTCTCCAATAATATGCCCCAAGTAGAGCATCTCAGTCAGCCCAAACTCACACTTGGACAACTTCACATAGAACTGTTGTCCCTCCAAAATACGAAGCACCTCCTCTAGATGTTGTAAGTGCTCCTCTCATGTCTCGCTACAAAACAATATATCATCAAAGAACACCAATATAAATCTACGCAATTTCTTGCGAAACACATGGTTCATGCAAGACTAGAAGGTAACAAGAGCGTTGGTCAACCCAAAGGGCATAACCAAGAACTTGAAATGGCCGTAGTGACACCTGAACATTGTCTTGGGGATATCCTAATCCCTCACCCGAATCTGATGGTACCTCGAACGTAGATCTATCTTAGAGAAGTACTTGGCTCCTCTATGCTCATCTATGCGAGGAATGGGGTATCGGTTCTTCAAAGTCTTCTTATTAAGAGCTCTATAGTCAATGCACATTCGTAGTGTACCATCCTTCTTCTTCACGAAGACAACTAATGAAACGAAGGGGCTAGAGCTGGGCCTAATGTGCCCCAATGCCAACAACTCTTAAATAGCCCGCTCAATCTCATCCCGATAAGCCTTGGGATGCCTATATGGGGTTGTGATGACTACTTGTACCCCTGGCTCTAGCTCAATGGTGTGCTCAAACCCCTTATCAAGCGATCGCCTTGGTAGGATGTCTCCAAACATTGTCAAGTACATGTCTAGGATGGCCTAAATATCTGGATGTGGTGGTTAGGGCCCGCCCCTTGCATCAGATATCCTGAGCTCTACAACCCACTCTATATCTCCATGTCTCAAGTTTGCCTCCATCTTGTGCACTGACACTGTCTGTGGGGGATATGAATGCATGCCTCTCAACAAAACTGGCTTCCCATCTGGCCCAGTGAACTCCATCTCCAATTTTTGCCAATCAATGGTAACACGTGTCAAAGAGTAGAGCCACTAAACATCAAGCACCACATTGGTGTCTGGAATGTCAACCACAAAGAAATGGTCCGTCATCGAATAGTTCCCCATCACTAGTGTCATCCCGAGGACATATCTGGTACACTACATGGTGCGATCTCCTGGCACCAAAACAAAGAAGCCCTCAAAAGACTCTGTGCGTATGCCTCTCCTCTCCACCATCTAGGCATCTACGAAGTTGTGGGTCACCCCACTGTCTACTAACATTGAAACACGTTGTCCTTGCACCGTACCCCTGATCCTCAGCGTGAGGTACTTCAGCACTCCCCAAAGTGAAGCGATAACTCCTACTTTCGGCAAGAAAGGGGCCCCTCCTGGTGGGCCTCCTCCTCCTCCTCCTGTGGCCTGTGGCTCATCATCACCAGTGCCTATCTCCTACTCTACCTCATCTTCTAGCTCACCATCAGAAAACACCTCTATGTAGTGGGCCTTGCCCTTGGTACATCTATGCCCCGGTGCCCACGGCTCCTGGCAAGTGAAGCGCAACTTCCTCCTGCGGAGGTCTCTCCGGGTCTCATCATCCAACTGCCCACGCCCCTAGGAGTCTCGTTGTGGCGGAGGCCTAGCATCATAGCCCCTTTGTGGGAAAGGAGCTCAGGGTGGAACTAGTGCCCTAGCCTTGGGGATTGCGTCCTACAAATCCATGGTACAAGATACCGCCTCCTACAAAGTGGTGGGCCTACAGGACCTCACTAACCCACACAGTGGCTCAGTCAAGCCCTCAACAAAGGTGTAGACCCTCCTGGCATCTGACAGGTCCGACACCATCACTGATACTCTCAAGAACTCTAATATGTAGTGCTTTGGGTTGCCTGTCTGTCTGAGCTGCATCAGCGCTCAGAAATGTGCCTCTGGATCTCTCCTATCAAAACGCTCCAAAATCCTCCATGTGAAGTCGTCATCGGAAGTCACATTAGCATACCCTAGCGTGGTCAACCCATGGAACCATCAGTCATGTGCTACTCCCTCCAAGTGCAACGTAGCCATTTTAAGGGCTTCTACCTCCGTCATCAGGCTAAGCTAAAAGTATGTGTCTATCTTCTCAACCCATGCCCTAGTCGTGCACTTGGATGACCCATCAAAAACGGGGAGGTACATCCTCCCAATAGTGCATTGCAGCTCTGAATTTTCCGTGCCTGAGCCCCCAGCACCCTTGCCCTTCTCATTCTGCTTGAGTTGGCAGAAGTCTCGAAAGGATAATGTAGCTCTGAAATCATCCCCCATAGACTGCCACTCCCGGAAATAATCTCCCATGGGCATCTCATCCTGTCCAACCTACTCACCCAATCCTGAGGGCAAAAACGTGGGCAATGTGGTTCTGGTGGGCCCATTGAAAGCATGTGGGTGAGTCAGAGGTGGGAAGCCCCTGAAGTTTCCTCAAACAAAAAATCTCGGTGAATGCCTTGTCCCGATTTTGTTGCTTGATCTCCTCCAACATCTCCTTTTGTCCCTTGGCCAAGTCACTCCGGCCCTTCCACGAGGCTCTCAAAGCTACCTCCTATTTGCTCTTTAGCTCCCCCATGTCTACTTCCTCCACTGCCTGTTCTGGGGCCTCAATGTCAAGTGTGATTTCCAACTCTTTCTCTCGGCGCCGGTACCTCTGCCTCCGGTAGGTAACGTTTTGCTTGTCCTTTAGGTTCATAAGAAATAATCCCACGACTGAGCCAAGATCAAGGCTCTGATACCACTGTAATATTCCTAAGGGAAAATTAACAATGATAAACAAAGCATCAACAGTACATGCAACACAAAATTCACACATAACATTAAACACCCAGAAATACTCCAAAAATTGCGCCAAGCTTAACCATTTTTATTGTAAATAAATGGGGGTACAATATAGTATGGAGCGAATGCACCTAGGCTTGCCAAAGGCAAGCTGAACAAGTCCCAAGTGAAGGAAACAAGTGCCCGGATGCTGGAAAGGTATCCCCTTCAATGCTCTGCGCTGGCCCTGGAAAACTGCATTATTGGCTAGTAAAAATTTGTTGTTTGACCCACCTCTAATGCTCGGAAAATTCCGAGAAAATTTACCTCAGTCTCTCCTCAAATAGCCCACCAAAATCCAGAAAGTGTTGGGCGTGGTTCCAACCTCCGAAATTACCCCCAATTTCCACGTGCTCCTCCAACTACTAGGTAATTTGACCCACCTGGAAATGACATTGCCTGAATCCCCCAAAATGTCAACAAAGGCTAGCAAAAATCCCCTCTAGATGCCTTCAAAAGTCTCAGCTCAGTTCAACCCCCAATTGCCTATCCTCTTGGCTCCCATGTGTGGCATAAAAAACACCTCTGCACAATGTTGCGCAGTCCTTGAAGGTGAGCCAATGTCACAACAAAACTCCCCCAAAATTGTGCCCAGCTAGCACTCCAAATCTTCAACAAATGATGGTCCAAGTCTCTCCCAGAAGCCTCAATGATTATGCTGCTCAACAACTAGCTGTCCCGAGAGATGCATATCCCCCTTGTTGCACCCAGTCTGCTGTAATAATCCCCCGAATTGCCTGAGCAAACACCTAGGCTAACTCCCAACGTAATGTAGATCACCTCCTTGCACTAGCACTCAGAGTCCACTGAAGGTAGGGTGAGATTCTCGCATGAAAATCTTGTGTGCTAAACAGCACTTGCATACTTGGCTCAACAACTCAAGCATGCTAGGTGAGTATAAATGTCAAGGGTTCAAAAGCCCCAAACTGATGTATGCTCCTCCTATTTATCCTTGGGCCTTCCTTTTCCCTTGTGGGTCCCATGCATGATTTCCATTTGCCTTTTTCCCTCCAAGAGTGCGAATTGACTAGGAGTGTGTATTCCTTTTTGGGGTGGCCCCCACCATCCACCAAGAAATCGATTTGTCTTTCTTCCCCTATGTTGGAGCCCCCCTTAACCAAAATTGCAAGCGGGGCCCTCCAACCCACTTTCTCCTAAGTTAAAGACCCAAAATATCAAAATTAAGCAAAATTGTATTCTCACTTAGCAATAGTGCTAAGTGGGAATATCACATAATGCCACTATGTCTCACAACACATGGAACATATAGCTTGTTTTTTTGGGGGGTATCAATGATATGACCTTAAACATTTGTGTTATGTAATCAAACAATGGGATTTGATTTTTTAAATGGGTTTCTCTCTCTCTCTAATGAATAGTTTGTCATTCAGCTATGCCTTGAGCTCATTCTATTGCCTATTTATAGGTTCCTCTTTGTCAATTATTTCTTCTTTTTTACTTCTCTTTGAATCTTATATCTTTGAAACCCATTCTTGCAAGTACACACCTGGCTTGGAGTCAAATCTTGATCTATCTTCCTAATTCAATTTCCAAGCTTTTGGGTTGCTTGTACTTGTCTTCACCAATGCACCAACAAGTATCTCTCTCTGTTAGTCTGGCTCCAACCTTGCAAGCTTTTGGGTTGCTTGTACTTGTCTTCACCAATGCACCAACAAGTATATCTCTCTGTTATTATGGCTCCAACCTTGCAGGCTTGTTGTCT
This sequence comes from Pinus tabuliformis, assembly GCA_031772625.1. Classification (NCBI taxonomy): domain Eukaryota; kingdom Viridiplantae; phylum Streptophyta; class Pinopsida; order Pinales; family Pinaceae; genus Pinus; species Pinus tabuliformis. The sequence continues at coordinate 1,329,595,996 of CM062819.1, read as the reverse complement.
CATCCTAGAGCATCTGAAAGGGCTTAGTCCTCTTATACATTGGAAATTCAACCCCACGACCTCAAGGGATGTATCAAACCTTCTAAAGGCACTTCAGATTGCCATTTATTAGTTGCATTGCTATATCATTTATGTGGTAGATCTAGTGTTATTATTACTTTGTATTGGAGAACAGTACAGGTCTGTTCAATAGTAGGATTAAGCTGCATGTGGAAGTTTATTTAGGAGGTGGAACATTCTCTTAGAGGCCTATCACAACTCTCATCGTCATCCCAAGAAGTCTCAGCACCTGCAGCAGCATTCATCCAAGTGAATTCTTTCCTTTTCTTCTTCCTTTCATTTTCAGCACTTAGCTTAATTGGCTTGCTTAGAAAATTGACCCTGAATTAGTTTGATTTCCTTTATTAACTTGTTGATTACTTGTTGGAAACCCTAATTGAGTTACCATAAATAAGCTACATCCCTAGATGACTAATTAAGATTAAAACCCCAACTAATCTAGAGACCTTCCTCCCTTCTCTTTTCTCTTTCTTCCTGTCCCTAAGCTTTCTCAGTTTTGCCCTAAAACTGAGCAGCAACTCCACTCTCTCCTTCCTCCTCGTTGGTGGTGTTTACAATTGGGTGGTTCTGCATCCTTACTCATATACTACAGCTTTCTGTCATTCCATGTAAATTTAATAAGTCAAATATATCCAACCTGACAGAACAGAGTTGCCGAATAATACACTAAACCAACGTTCACTGGACTAAATGAGTTATCTTAATTTGTCAGTTAGTGGGAAGCAACCTATAGCCAGTAATCACATATAGTTCATAAATGCAATTCCTTGCTCCATGGTCACAGCAACAGATAAATTTTTCCAGCGTTCTACCCCTGCATTTCAAATTCCAACAAATTAGAGTTTAGTTCCAACTTGCATAATGCCTTGACCTTTATTTCTCGTGCTACCTTATTTGCAATTTTTGCTTGCTTTCAGAAATAAAATTATTTTGGGGGATCCATTCTGTGAATGCCAACCAGATGTTGATAGTAACTCTTCACCACCCACTCTTTCAATTAAATCAATAACTTTTTCCTCCAACACAGATGGCTGACCATATATAAGCCTGCAATTTTCTCAAGTTACACTCAACCTAACCATTGGGCTAAAGTACCATAGAGCTCTCTAATTGCAACATCCAGCTGCAACCTTTGCAACCAAAGGTGACCAGGTGGGTGCCCAATAAGCACCAAGTTATCTTTGACCGCTGAGCTTAATTGAAAAAACAGAACACGCTCAAATGAAATAGGAAAACTAAGCACAACGATGATTCATGGAATCTTGAAGCCAAAAACACTTGTTAAAAGGGATGAGAAGAAACAGGGGTGGACTACAAACCTGCATAGCCATGAAAACATCGGCACTCTCCAAGTTCACTGTTACAAATGCCATGACCACTGCAGCCATCCTTACAATTCTTGCCACTGATAGTCTGCACACATCAACATGAAAAACCAATCAACGACTTTTCAAGTAAAAGAGAAAAGATAACCTCAGAAATGGAAATAAAAATATAAATAGATATCAGATCCCAACCTCATTGATGTAAACTGGCGCTGCAATATCATGGCATCTAGATAGCCATTTTCCGATATCAGCCTTCCATGGTGCATCTCTGTAAAGAATTGCTCCATCAGAATCATGACTCTGTGGGTATTGATCTGGTTCAATATTCTCATCGCCTATGGAGGAAACGTTTTTTATTGGTGATAATGCATTAGCCAAGCTTTCGATCTGTCGGGATCTAGTGAAATCAAGAGAAGCTGGTATGAGAGGCACAAAGAAAATATGGACAATGGAGATAAAGGCCACAAGGATCAGAATCACAACGGTAAGATGCCATGAATACTTGAAGTTTTGCAAGGAAGACATTTCACGACGGGGCTTTGAAGGCCGCTGGATTAGAGCCTAGCCTAAAAAACCAAACAAAATCAATTGGGTGGTTTTGGCTTCTACCGATAAATAAGAGATAGAGACAAATCTTGGTGTTTCCTTCTTCTTAACCCCTGAATCACAGCTATCCAGATTTTTTGAACAGACAAAACGCCGAGGGAATCGGACGGCTATCTAGATTTTTTGAACAGACAAAACGCCGAGGGAATCGGTGCACGTAGAATAAATATATTGTTATCACAGGCATGTCTGTAACTGTACGGTCCTGATATTTGAGCAGACAAATCAAATCATTTCATCGTGTCATGTGATGGACTTTTTTCCTCAATCTATGAGTCTGGTTGGGGGTCGAGAGCCAGCCCATGTTGAGTTGACTATAATTTTGCCAGTGACCGTACGAACTTAAAAGGTTGAGTATAGAATAGAGAACCTTGCAGGTAGGTAAGGAAACCCATCTAGGTAATTGTGCATACAAAGCTATGGCATATAAGCTACAGCTTGACGATGACACATAATTACTTAGTGATCGGGAAGTGGTATCCAATTTGATAATACTAATCCTTATAGCAAAGAAAAGAAAAGAAATTTAGCATGAAAATGTATATAATATTATTTATTATAGAATTTAAGAAGTAGTTTTAATGGTGGGGGATAAATAGTATTAATGTTATTTATTTCGATTGAATTTTAGTTAAATTGTTTAGTATAATAGGTAGGTAATTATATTGGGTTAAGAAATTAATAATAAGTGAGAACTAAATAAGGGATTTATTATTTTTGTTTAGTAATTTGATGGCTAAAGTCCATGGAGTGTATATTTTCTATTTCTTTAAATTTGAACTTGTGATTTCTTATGAATAAGCACATGCTCTTAATCATTAAGTTCACTCAAGCAATACAATGCTAAACAATTTATGGTTGTGTAGATCATAATGTGTTTTTTTTGTGAATCCACAATGTGTTCAAATTTTAATCGTCATAATTTTGTATATGTTCAAAAATATGCCACCCGAGAATGAGACTCGGGTGGAGGGCAAATTAAACCCACTAGCTACCACTCTAGTTACTATGCTTTGAAAAATGATAGTGTTATTATTAAGAAACTTTCATGTTTACCATATGTACATATCTAAAAACCATAACTTAGAGTTTATTTTGAAACATTGTTTTGTGTAAGTGTACAAGAGGCTTTTGAATTTTTTTTTTTAATTTCTTGAAAATATTATTTTCATGCATAAGCCCGTGTCATTTTTGAACAATAAACAACAAAACACGTGGTGACAATATGCAAAAGAACAAAAAAACAAAAGCAATGACATTGTCACCACGTAACTCTTATTATTAAGAAACTTCTTATGATTTTTGTAATAAATATGAGTCGAAGTATTTATTTGAAAAATCAATATAATATATATTAACACAAGGAATAATTGGTTTTGGTATTATGTTATTTTTATTTAATTAAAAAACAACAAGCCAATCATTACAACATTATATGGTATCTAATGTTTACCATATGTGCACATGCAAAACCATAATTCATAGTTTATTTTGAAACATTGTTTTGTGTAAGTGTACAAGAGGTTTTTGAATTTTTTTTAAATTTTTTGAAAATATTATTTTTGTGCTTAAATCTATGTCATTTTTGAACAATAAACAACAAAACAAGTGGTGACAATATGCAAAAAAAAAAAAACAAAACAAAACGAACAAGAGCAGTGACATTGCCACCAAATAGGTCTTGTTATATAAGTAATATGTATGAAGCAATATATTAAGATTACTCATGGCTATGAAACCAAATTGCAATGGTAGAATTTATAAGCTATAAAGGTAACAGAGGATTACAAGTAATAAGATATTCTAAATTTTTTTGGAATATTTTCTATATTATTTAAAAAAAAAAAGACAAAAAAAATTTGATATTATATATTGTGTTTGTTATCTTTATATTAATATCTATTTATAAAATATATTATTATTCTTTATACAGGTAAAAAAATTTGTAAATAAAAGTAATTTTGAATTATATGAAATATATTATAAATCATTTTATCTTCACTCTCAGGGAAATATCATCTAACAAAGGTTTTTGTATAAACTCTCCAAAAAAAATTTCCTTTCTTTCTTTATAGTGCAGAAGGGAGGCAAAAAAATTCCTTCCTTTCTTTAGTGGAAAAGGGAGGTTGGAGGTCTTTTTTAGTAGGTGTGCTTAAATAATATTTGATGGCTTAATGGCTTAATGTGTTAACATAAAAGGATGCAACAATGTTTCCCATTATAATTACATTACATAAAGTAATAAAATATCAATTTAAATCAATTATAAGTATATTCTAATCAATGCATCTTTAATAATGACTGTATTGGTGTATTAATATATAGAACACTTGAAATAAGGTTTGGATATTTGTTACATAATATTTGTTTTTATTAAAAATACAAGAACTTATTAGTCTACTCCCATATATTGTGTATTTAACCATTCTTTCCGTAGATGCGTAAAAAATTATTATTATTATCTCATAATAAAAGTATAATTAGTGCATTTTTAAACCAGACGCACAAAATATGTTTTAGTGTTTTTTATAAAGTATTAATTATATTTCCCTAATGGGGGTGGAAATCTTGAGGCAGTTGGGAGTTGTGCTTTGCCCTTCTTAAGGTTAAACATGTCTGTGGGAGGATAATTAAGAGCGTGGCAGTACCCAGATTAGTTTATTCGTGTGAGGGTAGACATCGACGGAGGAAGGCATATATGCCCACATAGTGGCTTAGGTTTTACATAAGGTGCAATATGGATTTCGTCATGGCAACATTTTGTTTATGGTACAGGACAGGAGGGGTAGCTTGATGTGGTGTGCATGAATCTCAGTCCTCTGGAAACAACTGGGGTTTAGGTTGGGAGGCACATTCCAACTTTGCTTGTAATTGGGGAGTCAGGAGCTTGAAGACGATTGTTGGGTGCAACAACACCCCTCGACCTATCTTGCAATCTCTTCGGCATCCATCAAAAGCACAAGGTAACCCTGTGCATCTCTGGCTTTGGTTGTGGTCTGAAATTTTCCATTAGTTGTTGTTTGATCAGAATTATGCCCTCTGTGGTGAGTTTAGTGTTGGAGTTAGGGTGGGAGGGGCATTCGTGAGCAGGTCTCGCCCACGCAGTGAGTGGAGCAATGGGTTTGCAGCACATTTAGAGCATGTCTTCTCGCTTCCCTCCTTGTCTTGGTCTCTGGATTCTAATATTGTGTTAGTGTCTTGTTTATGGTCGACGTTTTTGTGTCAGTTTCAGTGTCTTTTACTGGGGTGGTTTAGCTTCTAGACGTTGAATTTGGAGGTGATGGTTCCAATAGTGGCGGTTTTGTCTTTTTCGGCGGTGGTCTTTAATTATGGTCTAAATTTTTTCCATTTTTTGTTGGATCTTTATCATTAGGGGTGGAATCCTTGGTAGTATACCTAGTTTACTTGAAGGGCATGTCTGGTTCTAGAGAAGGTGAACACTTGATATTAACAGTTCTAGTGTGGTGGTGGCAGTAGTGCAGTGGTGGTCCGAAGTTGTAGGAGGAGCCACCATCTTCCTGTGTATGGAGGTGCTTTGGTGGTCTGTGTGGGAGGCGCTTTTAGGAGTTTAACTTTGGTCTAAAATTTCTTCCATGGATCCTAGACAAAGCTCCCTCCTAGTTATCCCTAATAAAGGCAAGGCCTCTGAGCTTACACCGAGTAGGCGTCATCAGGGAAAGGAGACATTGTTTGTAGGTTTTGTTAGGAGAGGGAGGGAGTCGGCTCCAGGCCCTCGCAGAGGTCATACATCATTACAGAGGAGGGGTGGAAAACCCCCTCGCAAAGCTCCAGCTCAACTGCGGTAGTCACTAAAAGCACAATTGGAGAAGTATGAGAAGAATTGTCGAGAGGAGCACAAGGCCTTGATGGTGGCACTAACTCAGATTCAATAATTCCAATTTCAGCTAAGTGAATGTGTAGTGGTGGCATGGCATGGACATACTCGTATCTTGGAAAAGTTGGAGCAATTAGAAGCTTGGATGGTACACCTAGAGTAACATGTCAGCTACACTCACCGCCCTCCCCTTCCATGGGGATTGGACCAGACAATCTAGCTTCTATCACTTATATGACTGACTATGTAGACTGGTGTCTTGTTAGTTTTGATGGTTTTTTTGGCATTTTTGGCCTCTGGAGCTATGGTCTGCTAACTTATGTAATTTTTGGAATGTTTGTCCTGGTCGGTTAGTGTTGGTCAACAAACCCGATTGGGGTGAGACCAATAGAATTCCTTAGAACAACTATGTAAATATAAACATTTGCAGTTAATAAAAGGTTCTACAAAAAAAAGTATCAATTGTATTTTAAAAAATTATAAAAACTTCTTGATGTGCTCCCATATAAACTACATTATTATGTTCCCACGATCAACATATCAGATGTCATTATTACTATTCCATGACAACTATAAGGATACTATAACTAGTGTGTCTTTACATTGTAAGCACACTAGTGTGTCTCCATGTTAGAAGCATCAAATAAGATTTAGACATTTTGTTATAAATTATAGAATTTTATTTGGACAAATTACAAAACCTTATCGATGTGTTTAATGATTCCTACACACATTGTTGCGTACTAACTAATGGTTCTCCAACTTATAAATTTTCAAAACCATAGCACTTTACTTGAAACATATGAATGCATCAATGTGTTTAACTATTAAGTGTATAGAGGTAAGATATAATAAAAAAAAAATACGAATTTGTAAGTCCAATTCCATTGTCCTTCAATGCTTCAAACAATACAATAATTAGTGCTTAGCATCCTTGTATGACCACCTCATTGTTGGTGCTATTATATTTCTTGATTCCTTCGCTTCCCAAGGGGATTTGATTCGTTTTGAAATTTTGCAAAATTGTACAAATTTTCATTTTTTCTCTATGCAATAGTTGTGCCTCTTCAACAAAGAAGAGACCAGAAGAGACCAAGTAAATTGGTTGTTATGCTCTCATTTACAATTTCAATAATTTAAAATTTAAAATTCAACTTTAAATTACTTGTTTTTGAAATTTGAAATTTGAAATAAATAAGTAAATAATCCATGCAATGCATTCAAGTAGTGTGACTCACATTGAAATGTGTGATGCATCCCTATTATTAGCAAGATGCGCCATGCTTAGTGTATCCAATCAAATAGAGTGTACCATTGAAACCAAATATATATATCAAAAAAATCACATGCTTTTTCACTACTTTATATAATATTAGGAAGCATCATTAATAGTGATCCTATATAATATACGTGCACCATTGAGTGCAATTTTAATTATAGTGGCCTGGATCTATCTTAACACCTGATCTATCAAGCGCGAAGAGGGATCAAATCTCTCGAGGTGCAAACCTATTTTTTGAGTGAAAAACTTGAGGAAAGGTTTGCACCTTGAGAGATTTGATCCCTCACTACGCTTCATAGATCCGATGTTAAGATGGATCTAGTCTGGTTTGCGGTCATACAAAATTTGTTAACATCTAATTATTTTGATAATTTTAAATATGCTAAATATGTCTAAGATTAATTTGGTCAATTTAATTTAAAATTTTCTTAGTTACCTCAGTTTGTTGAGATGAGAGCCTTGTCTCTGTTGCTCTCTAATATTAATAGTAGTTTTCTCCAAAGTCATTCATTATTGCAATCAATCTAAATAGTTTCTCATATCGATCATATGAAAAGAGTAGTTGGAATCATAGACCATTCAAATATTTAACTTGAGTTACTGTAGTAAACAATATACCTTGTCTCTGTTGCTCTCTAATATTAATAGTAGTTTTCTCCAAACTCAATCATTGTGACTTATGGAGTGTTAAACCCCAAATAATTTTCAATGGTAATTATTTTCTATTACCTCGTTTGAATGAAAAGTAATTAACAATGTTGAATGATGGAAAATGGGAATAATAAGAATGTACCCAATTATAAATTCAAGTAAGCAAACATTTTATTTAGGATGAAAATTCAAGTATTGTATTTATGGTTGAATAATTTTTATGTGGTTACACTGAGAGAGAGTGTATGTTTTGGGGGTGAGAAGGAGAGACAAGGGGAGATAGAGATATAGATGGGGGGAGAGGTAAGAAGAGAGAGGCAAAGACAAGGAGAGAGGAAGAGATATGGACATGGAGAGAGAAATGTTAGAGAGAGAAAGAAGGGAAAGAGAGAGAGGGGGAGGGGAAGGGAGGGAGGAAGAGAGAGATAGATAGATATGGAGAGAGAGTGTGTATGTTTAGGGGCTGAGATAGAGAGATAGAGAAGGAGAGACAATGGGAGATAGAGATATAGATGGAGGAGGTAGAGATGTGCTTACACTGAAATCAATGCACACTATTAATCTAATTACTTTGAAATTAATGTACATCATACATCTTGTTGCATCAAATCAAAAATCAACATCTACACTAAAATCAATGCATCTAGTGCAAACAATCAAATAGGATTAGAAATCAACATCTAAACTGAAATCAATGCATCTAGTGCAAGCAATCAAATAGGATTATAAATCAATATCTACACTAAAACCAATGCATCTAATGCAAGCAATCAAATATGAGTAGAAATCAACATCTACGTTGAAATCAATGCATCTAGTGTAAGGTATTAAATATGATTAGAAATCGACATCTACACTGAAATCAATGCATCTAGTGCAAGCGATCAAATAGGATTAGAAATCAAGATCTACACTAAAACCAATGCATCCTGTGCAAGCAATCAAATAGGAGTAGAAATCAACATCGACACTAAAATCAATGCATCTAGTGTAAGGTATTAAATAGAATTATAAATCGACATCTACATTGAAATCAATGCATATAGTGCATGTGATAAAATAGGATTAGAAATCAACAACTACATTGAAATCAATACATCTATTTTATTGAAAATCTAAAATATTCATGACTTTCTAGATATAATTTCTATGTCTGTATTTGTCTCTGTGAGACTCTTTCCTCTTCCCTCTCTATCCACCTTCCATTATGTGTCTATCTTCCTCCTCCTCTCCTTCTCTCTCTTCCCCTCCCTCTCTCCCCTATCTCACTGTATCTGCCTCTCCCTAACTTTCTCTATCTTTCTCTTCTTTCCTCTCTCCCCCTGCCATCTATATTTATACCTCCCTCCATCTCTCCTTATTTGTCTCTCTATCTCAACCCCCTAAACATATTCCACGCTCTCTCTCTCTCCCCATATCTATCTATATATCTCTCCCTCTTCCTTTCCCTCTCTATCTCTTCCCCTTCTCTCTCTCTCTCTCTCTCTCTCTCACTGACTCTCCATCTCTCCCTTGCCACTCCCTCTCCACCTTTCTCTCTCTATGTCTTTCTTCCCCTTCCAACTCCATCTCTCTCCCCCTCTCTCTCAAGTCCTCTCTCTTTTTCCTTCCTCTCTCTCCCCTTCTCTCCCACCTCCCTCTGTCTCTGCCCCCATCATACACACTCTCTCTCTCCACCCTCCAACTCTGTCACTATCTCCCTCCCTCTCTCCTTCTCTCTCTCTCCCCCTCTCTCCCCCCTCCATATATATGTCTCCCTGTCTCTCTCTTCCCCTTCTTTCCCTATCTTTATCCTCTCCTTTTCTCTCTCTTCCCTTGTCTCCTCTCTCCCTCATTCCATCTTCATCTCTCCCTTGTCACTCCCTCTCTTTCCCCCTCCAAATCCATCTCTCTCCCTCCCTCTCTCCCCCTCCTCTCTCTCTTCCTTTCTCTCTCTCAGTGTGTCTATCACCTCTATGTCTCTCTCCCACACTATATTCCCCCTTCCATCTCACTCTCTTTCTTAAATATGATCCCATTGTATTGTATTTAAGAAAATATTTAAATTAATAAAAAAAAACATAATGCATCTATCCTAGTTCTTTACAATATTATTTATATTATATAAATTGCACATATGTAAATATAAAAGTATTCTCATTTTTTAATTTATTAAAACTTCCATTTAATCTATATGAAAATATTGTTAGTAGTGGTGAGGATGGAGGGTTTAGATATACCTCAGAAGTAATTATAGCCCTTTTTTCTCTTAGATTTAATTAAAAAATGTTATCAAATTAAATTAAAATAAAATATTTGTAAAATATTTTGATTTTGAAATAAGTTATTGTTTTTGGGCATGTGGTATTGATAAGCTATGGTATTGTAGCAATTAAAAGCCTAGATCCATAACATAATAATCAAAAGTCTAGATGGCCCATGGTATTGATAAACCATGGTAGTAGCCCATGGTATTATAATTTTCTTCCCTCCTCTCCCTCTCTATCTTTCTCTTGTGGGTATTGGCCCATGGTATTGTAAAAAAACCTACTTAGAAGTTAATAATATCCATAGTAAATATTCATGATTAAAAACCTTGTCATATAGTAAATATTAAGTTTTTATCCGCTTATTAATTAAGTTTATATATGGAACACATCTATATTAAATTTTACAAATATATTGATTACATAAAATATAATATTACAATATTATATGTTACCTAATATTTATAACCACCCCCACCTAATAAATAATGGTGAGGGGTGGGGATAAATGCTAATTAAAATGTAATATTAATAAATTTTACCTAATACTACCCCCCCCTAAATCTTATATTCTACTCAACATTTCCCCTCACTCCTACTAATTTTATTGAGCACTTTCCATTATATTGAGTTTACCTTCCTACAACCAAAATACTAATTAAAATGTAACATTATTAAATTTTACCTAATATTTCACGTCAAACCCCACCCTAAATATTACATTTTACTCAATATTTCCCCTCACTCCAACTAAATTTATTGAGCACCTTCCATTATATTGAGTTTACCTTCCTATAACCAAAAACCTGAATGCAACGAAATATAATTTTACCTGATTATTATTATTACCTGAACTAAATTTACTGGGTTATTATTATTACAGAAATCACACAACGAAAAACCTGAATGCCAATAAAATTTACCTCGTTATTATTACATGGCATGCCCAATTGAATCATCTACTTCCTTTACCTAATTTTCTTTGTTATTCAATGAATAAGCTAATCAATCTCTTTATAAATTGTATATATATCGTTTTCAAAATTTACACATTTTTTATTTTAATTTATTTTTTTATTTGCCGACACATATATAGTAACGTTACACATATCTTCAGCATATACAATATATAATATATATATATATATATATATATATATATATATATATATATATATATATATATATATATATATATATATATATATATATATATTTTATTTTTTTTTTTTTAATTTTTTTTTAATGTAACGTTACAGTTAATCTCCTTCATATTTTTTAATATATATTTTATTAATGTAACTTTACATGACAACATAATGTAACATTACATTATGTGACAACATCTCCCTCATGTGCTTCTGGGCACAATAAATTTCATGTCCTTATCATTGCTCTAGGAAATTTATAGAGGCACCATTCTCAGTGCTTTTATACATACCAAGTGCATTATAAAGTCATTTCTAAAATATACATTTTCATGTGCATACTAGTGCACTTAGGAATGTATGTTGGCACTATAATCAATGGCTTCATACATAAAAAATGCATTGGTAATCAAATCAAATACACCAAATATTTCTTGACTTGTCTATATGCTTCAAATTATGTGGCACACAATTCTCAGTGCATTTATTCAAATAGAGTGCACCATTGAAGCAAAAGGATAGAAATAATTCATGCATTTTCAATGCTTTATATAATATTAGGAGGCACCATTTATAGTGTTATGATATATTGTAAGCACAATGTTGAGTGTAATTTTAATAATATAAATTTCCTATATTTATTGGTACACTTTTACATGTAAGCAACACCCTAACTAATGCTCGCTTACATAATAAGGACACCAATAATCAAATTTACAAGTCAATTTTTGAGAATTTAGCATGTAGGTTTTCATACTTATCATGATAATCTTTAAACTTTCTCAGCTTGTTGGTGCATTTCAAAATATATTGGATGTAATGTTAGTGGTGTACTTGTCCATCCAAGGCACATTAATGAGGTATTAATGCCCCTATCCATATAGTGCATTGGAAACTAATAGTAGTTAAAAAAAATCTTATCGAACTTATTAGTTTGTTAATAATAATATTGCATTTTTGGTAGTGTGAATATATTAATAATGTGCACGAGTGTGTTTTTCACAACATTTTGTAAAAAGAAATAATTTCAATATTTAGTGAACATTAAAATTAGTATGTAGTATAAATTGGTTATGTATATGTATATATGTATGTGTTTGTGTGTATTTAAAGAAATTTGTTTGTAAATCAAAGATAGTAATGATGAAAGCAACATTATCAAGTTGACATGTACAACTTTATACCTGAGTGGGAGGTATACTAGGAGAGGGAGACACGTTTGTACCCTCATCCTATTGTAGTGTGGAATCGTCTTTTTTTCGAATGTTGGCCTCTTCAAATTTTATGAGGAGGCTATATTCCTTGAAGGTAAAACATGCTTGTTGTCATAATCGATCCATCAGTGGGATGATATTAGGTAGGCATTCAAGTTTGGTCTCAATCTATGGTACTAACTCATAAATGAGGATATTTATTTTATCTCAATATCTACACTGAAACCAATGCATCCTATGCAAGCAATCAAATAGCAGTAGAAATCAACATCGACACTAAAATCAATGGATCTAGTGTAAGGTATTAAATAGAATTATAAATCGACATCTACATTGGAATCAATGCATATAGTGCATGTGATCAAATAGGATTAGAAATCAGAAACTACATTGAAATCAATACATCTATTTTATTGAAAATCTAAAATATTCATGACTTTCTAGATATAATTTCTATGTATGTATTTGTCTCTGTGAGACTCTTTCCTCTTCCCTCTCTGTCCACCTTCCATTATGTGTCTATCTTCCTCCTCCTCTCCTTCTTTCTCTTCCCCTCCCTCTCTCCCCTATCTCACTGTATCTGCCTCTCCCTAACTTTCTCTATCTTTCTCTTCTTTCCTCTCTCCCCCTGCCATCTATATTTATACCTCCCTCCATCTCTCCTAATTTTTCTCTCTATCTCAACCCCCTAAACATATTCCACGCTCTCTCTCTCTCCCCATATCTACCTATATATCTATATATCTCTCCCTCTTCCTTTCCCTCTCTATCTCTTCCCCTTCTCTCTCTCCCTCTCTCTCTCTCACTAACTCTCCATCTCTGCCTTGCCACTTCCTCTCCACCTTTCTCTTTCTATGTCTTTCTTCCCCTTCCAACTCCATCTCTCTCTCCCCCTCTCTCTCAAGTCCTCTCTCTTTTTCCTTCCTCTCTCTCCCCTTCTCTCCCACCTCCCTCTGTCTCTACCCCCATCATACACACTCTCTCTCTCCACCCTCCAACTCTGTCACTATCTCCCTCCCTCTCTCCTTCTCTCTCTCCCCCTCTCTCTCGCCTCCATATATATGTCTCCCTGTCTCTCTCTTCCCCTTCTTTCCCTATCTTTATCCTCTCCTTTTCTCTCTCTTCCCTCGTCTCCTCTCTCCCTCATTCCATCTTCATCTCTCCCTTGTCACTCCCTCTCTTTCCCTTTCCAAATCCATCTCTCTCCCTCCCTCTCTCCCCCTCCTCTCCCTCTTCTTTTCTCTCTCTCAGTGTGTCTATCACCTCTATGTCTCTCTCCCACAATATATTCCCCCTTCCATCTCACTCTCTTTCTTAAATATGATCCCATTGTATTGTATTTAAGAAAATATTTAAATTAATAAAAAAAACATAATGGATCTATCCTAGTTCTTTACAGTATTATTTATATTATATAAATTTCACATATGTAAATATAAAAGTATTCTCATTTTTTAATTTATTAAAACTTCCATTTAATCTCTATGAAAATATTGTTAGTAGTGGTGAGGATGGAGGGTTTAGATATACCTCAGAAGTAATTATAGCCTTTTTTTCCTTTAGATTTAATTAAAAAATGTTATCAAATTAAATTAAAATAAAATATTTGTAAAATATTTTGATTTTGAAATAAGTTATTGTTTTTGGGCATGTGGTATTGATAAGCCATGGTATTGTAGCAATTAAAAGCCTAGATCCATAACATAATAATCAAAAGTCTAGATGGCCCATGGTATTGATAAACCATGGTAGTAGCCCATGGTATTATAATTTTCTTCCCTCCTCTCCCTCTCTATCTTTCTCTTGTGGGTATTGGCCCATGGTATTGTAAAAAAACCTACTTAGAAGTTAATAATATCCATGGTAAATATTCATGATTAAAAATCTTGTCATATTGTAAATATTAAGTTTTTATCCGCTTATTAATTAAATTTATATATGGAACACATCTATATTAAGTTTTACAAATATATTGATTACATAAAATATAATATTACAATATTATATGTTACCCAATATTTATAACCACCCCCACCTAATAAATAGTGGTGAGGGGTGGGGATAAATGCTAATTAAAATGTAATATTAATAAATTTTACCTAATACTACCCCCCCTAAATATTAAATTCTACTCAACATTTCCCCTCACGCCTACTAATTCTATTGAGCACTTTCCATTATATTGAGTTTACCTTCCTACAACCAAAATACTAATTAAAATGTAACATTATTAAATTTTACCTAATATTTCAGGTCAAACCCCACCCTTAATATTACATTTTACTCAATATTTCCCCACTCCTACTAAATTTATTAAGCACCTTCCATTATATTGAGTTTACCTTCCTACAACCAAAAACCTGAATGCAAGGAAATATAATTTTACCTGATTATTATTATTACCTGAACGCCACATAAATTTACTGGGTTATTATTATTACAGAAATCACACAACGAAAAACCTAAATGCCAGTAAAATTTACCTCGTTATCATTACATGACATGCCTAATTGAATCCTCTACTTCTTTTACCTAATTTTCTTTGTTATTCAATGAATAAGCTAATCAATCTCTTTTTAAATTGTATATATATCGTTTTCAAAATTGAGTTTGTTAATATTAGCTTACACATTTTTTTACTTTAATTTATTTTTTTATTTGCCGACACATATATAGTAACGTTACACATATCTTCAGCATATACAATATATAACACATATATATATATTTTTAATATATTTTTTAAATGTAACGTTATGGTTAATCTCCTTCATATTTTTTAATATATATTTTATTAATGTAACTTTACATGACAACATCTCTGTCATATTTTTTTAATATTTTTTAATGTAACATTACAATATGTGACAACATCTCCCTCATGTGCCTCTGGGCACAATAAATTTCATGTCCTTATCATTGCTCTAGGAAATTTATAGAGGCACCATTCTCAGTGCTTCTATACATACCAAGTGCATTATAAAGTCATTTCTAAAATATACATTTTCATGTGCATACTAGTGCACTTAGGAATGTATGTTGGCACTATAATCAATGGCTTCATACATCAAAAGTGCATTGGTAATCAAATCAAATACACCAAATATTTCTTGACTTGACTTGTCTATGTGCTTCAAATTATGTAGGCACACAATTCTCAATGCATTTATTCAAATAGAGTGCACCATTGAAGCAAAAGGATAGAAATAATTCATGCATTTTCAATGCTTTATATAATATTAGGAGGCACCATTTATAGTGTTATGATATATTGTAAGCACAATGTTGAGTGTAATTTTAATAATATAAATTTCCTATATTTATTGGTACACTTTTACATGTAAGCAGCACCATAACTAATGCTCGCTTACATAATAAGGACACCAATAATCAAATTTACAAGTCAATTTTTGAGAATTTAGCATGTAGGTTTTCATACTTGATCATGATAATCTTTGAACTTTCTCAGCTTCTTGGTGCATTTCAAAATATATTGGATGTAATGTTAGTGGTGCACCTGTCCATCCAAGGCACATTAATGAGGTATTAATGCCCCTATCCATATGGTGCATTAATGAGGTATTAATGCCCCTATCCATATGGTGCATTGGAAACTAATAGTAGTTAAAAAAATCTTATCGAACTTATCAATTTGTTAATAATAATATTGCATTTTTGGTAGTGTGAATATATTAATAACGTGCACGAGTGTGTTTTTCACAACATTTTGTAAAAAGAAATAATTTCAATATTTAGTGAACATTAAAATTAGTATGTAGTATAAATTGGTTATGTATATGTATATATGTATGTGTTTGTGTGTATCTAAAGAAATTTGTTTGTAAATCAAAGATAGTAATGATGATAGCAACATTATCAAGTTGACATGTACAACTTTATACCTGAGTGGGAGGTATACTAGGAGAGGGAGACACGTATGTACCCTCATCCTATTGTAGTGTGGAATCGTCTCTTTTTCTAATGTTGGCCTCTTCAGGTTTTATGAGGAGGCTATATTCCTTGAAGGTAACACATGCTTGTTGTCATAATCGATCCCTCACTGGGATGATATTAGGTAGGCATTCAAGTTTGGTCTCAATCTATGGTACTAACTCATAAATGAGGATATTTATTTTATCTCCATGTTATCTCAAGGCGGGGGATTATCTTTGATTTTTGAGTAGTTTATTATTTTTGAGATGTTTCTAGTGACTACACTAACATTCGACCACCTCCCTCCCAGATCATTGTCTGTATGTGCATGTGCAGACATATGTTTCCCAAGAGGGACCAACTAAAGTGGCCAGTGGGCTAGTTAATTCAAAGATATTGGATTTGGTAGCTAGTGAGGATGATCACATCCTTGATCTTGTATAGTACCCATATGCAAGGACAGACTGGTGAGAATGTCCAAACACCTCATTTTGCCATTCTCATCCATCAAATACAAGGGATAATATTATCCTTATCTTTTCATTAATCTAATTGTTTATTTTTTGTATTATTCAATTTACATGTAATTGATTGTAACATTTCTTCAAATTTTATAATTATTTTTAAATAGAGGAAGAATGACCTATTATAGAGTTTTATGAACCCAATGTTTCGGACTACCAAGTGAGTCCATCATCAGGGGCTGCCCTTGATGATGGACTCACTTGGTAGTTTGAAATGTTGGGTTCATAAAACTCTATAACAGGTCATTCCTCCTCTATTTAAAACTATCCTCACCTGTATGGATTCATTATTTTATAATTATTGTTATATACTATATGATATAAGTTGCCACATATGTTGGGGAGGTCCCTCCTCGACGTCATGAAGAGATGGCTAAGGTAGATAAGTTGCCTCATGAGTAGAGAGTCGACATGCCATATAAGTTATATCATAAATTTTGTTAGCAAGTGATGGATTAGAAATGTGTGTTGATGACATGCCATTAAGTGGTACTTGTAGTAGATTAGGAGATCATGCAAGATGTTAATATTACACAAATATGGGTGAGCTTTCCCTGTGATATGACATTATTGATGAGCCATGTTATTAGTTTCCTCAATCTACTCGAGAGGTTGAGGGTTGGTCAATATTTTTCTTTAGATTCATCTTTTGAGGATGGTACCTCCACCTCCATTATCTCCTCCACCAACAAACTGACCACCATATCCTTTAGCAACAAGTTAACCACCATCTATTTCAACAATAGACTAAACACCATCTCATGCAACAACAAACCAACCACTATCTCCCTTTATAGTAATAGACTAACCCCCATATCCTCTCGCAAAAAATATCGACCACCATCTCTTCCTTGGATGCCACATTTTACATTATTATCTAGCAAAGGTGCTAATGCCTCTGACTCTAATGGCATACCTAACTACTAGTACTTGAAATGTATATATTTGGTTGTTGCAATTTATATTTCAAATGTGTATTTAGGTTAAGATGTGCGTACGTGAGTGGATTTTGATGTTATCATTCATATACATTATGTTTTTTCATACCATGTTGATCTTGATGTTGTTGGATTTATACAATAGGTTGTCTATGTTAATGATTACTAATTATTTGTTTGTTTTTAAATTAAATTTGAGATGTCATATGCCATATTTGATATGTGTACTTGATAGATTTTTATATTGTTATTCACGTATATTATGCATTTTCATATCATGTTGATGTCGATTTTGTTTGATTTAGAAAATGTATTGTGTAGGTGTGGTTTTTTTGAAATTGCAAGGGATATGATTTGTATTAAAATAACATTACAACCACATTGTGCATCATAGTAATACAAACAAAAAAGAGCATACTAACCACTAGTCTAGTTATAAGGGTTCCAAATACAAATTTATTCATATGCCATGAGCTATTTTAATATCCAAAAATGCACAACTTGGAATTCTACTAGTATGGGCGCTTTGAAATTTTCTTGATATCAAAATTACTTTGCAATACACAAAAAAAGCTAGAATTAAAAGAAGGCATGCCCAATATCCATTTTTTGCTTGCTTTGCTCTTATTGATGTTGTTTCTAATCCACTTTCTTTATTTACATGTCTCATTATTCCTGTTGCATTGTTTCTACTTTTACTTGGATAGTTGGAGTAAACCCAATTGACAAAATTTGAGTGAAAGATTGTATATGAGCTCCTAGTTAAACTTACGAGCAATTGGTGAAACATTCCACATTGTGGCTCCTGCTTCCTTGTTTACTTTCCTAGTTTTTCCACTATCTACATTTCCTCTACATGCTTGCACTTATGTGCTTTATAACTTGATGTTCAAATAAAACAAACTTTCCCCATTTCCTTGATCTGTTGTCGAGCTTTACAAGAGAGAGTCAATTGGCATATGTGTAGACCCCAACAACTTCTAGGTTGTTTGTGACTAGTTATGTTTACATTCATTCAATGGAGAGGAGGTTAAGTGCTTATTGCTTATGGTCATGACACTAGCATTATATACCTCTATTGGAAAATGCATTAATTTCCCTTTGATGCACTATGTAGATAGTTTAGGCAAAAGGTCCAAAGTGATTAAGGGGTCTATCATTTTTTTGTGATGATTTTATCTTACTTTGGATCAATATTGTGTTATTTTTTCTGGGAGGATTTTTTTCCCCTCTGATTTTGATTTATTTACTATTTTTGAGATGTCTCTTGTGACTAGACTAACATTCAACCACTTCCCTCCTCGATTATTGTGTGTATGTGCATGTGTAGACATATGTTTCCCAAGAGGGGCCAACCAACGTGACAATGTGGGCTATTCAATTCAAAGATATTAGATTTTCTGGCTAGTGAGTATGATCATGTCCTTGATCCTACATAGTACCCATATGTAAGCACACACTAGTGAGAATGTCCAAACATCCAATTTGGTTATGCTAAGCCATCAAATGCAAGGCGTAATATTATCTTTATCTTTTAATTAATCGAGTTTTCTATTTTTCTATATTATTCAATGCACATGTAATTTATGGTAACATTTTTTAAATTATACAATTATTGTTGTCTTTGGTAGAAGTTGGTGTTGAGAAATCAGGATGCATGTAGATTAGGGTGATTTCTCTTAACTTGATAATTATGTGTGAATGTTTGTTGGATTCTTATTAAATTTATATTATTCTTCATCGAGTAATCACCAAAAATGTACAAAACATGAATATCACAAGAGACAAAGAACACAAGAAACTAGGCTCCGAGTTAGGGCAAAACCCCGCACAAGGGAAAACCCAAGAAAATCCTCTTCTTCTAGAACTAGATCAAAGTGAGATGCACAAGACTAAGACTAAAACTACCACAAAGACCCAAGTCAACCCCCCTTCAAGTTATCATCATCAAATAAAAGTCAATGACTGTTAATTCTTTGAATTCTTGTCCATTCCTAAAAATTTGGCCTCCCTGAAATCTCGGGCCCTAAAATTTTGGCCCTGTAACAGCCTCATAAAACTGCAAGTGTGAACATAAATTAGGGTAGAAATTAATTTGTTTTTCTCTCCCCGTAGACTTCGTTGATTTTCCTTCTTTCTCTTGCAAAGAAATTGAAGTGATTGCCAAAATATGGAGCACAATTGCCTATATATAGTTGTTCGACCATATGAAGAGACACAACTTATGGGGTGGCCAACTTGGTCATGTCATGACAAAATTGACTTTTTGACTCACATAAAAATGATTTTTCTTTTCCTTACAAATATTCCCAATGGGACTTTGACTCAATTATATTTATTTTGACTCAATAAACCCTTAAGCATGAAGAACATGCTTTGACTAATAAAAACAATAATAATAAAAATATTTTTTTTTTTTTTTCTTTTTTCTTTTTTTCTTTTCCGTGAAATATATATTGATATAAGTACAAAGATAATTATGAAGGATGAACCTACTTACATTTCCAACGCTCCCCCTTAACTAGGCAGGTATTCATAATGACACTATAGGATAATCTTGAATTGAAATAATCTCATAAGAGGAGAGTCATATTGATAAGCACCATCATCAACATAACCAACATTGTCAAACATAGCAAGGCCTTAACGAATAAGCTCAATCTCTCAACTAGATCATAGCACAATGCTAGGAGGCATACAGTTGGACACCACCACCGCTTGCTAAGGAACATGCCCCATCCAGATGTTCACCAAGTATGTCCTTACAAGACCATTCTTATCTTGGATATCACCCATCCTCAAAGAATATTGGTCCTCAAGACTACTCTTATCTTGGATACCCTATCCTAAAAGAGCATCAATCCTTGGGCCTACTCCTATCTTGGATGCATTTCCTCAAGAAGTATTAGTCCCAGATGCTTATCCAATCCACCATTCTCCCTATCAGTTCCTTCACTAGGCTTATGGTTATTAGGCATGTCCATAGTGTATGACACATGGAGAATACAGTGTCCATCCTCACTCCTCAAACAGGGAGGAACCACCACAATCTTGAGCTTGTCTCAGAAGTACTCATCAAAGCATCAACTACATGTTCTTTCATGGAGATCTAATGTAGTTGCTTGGATCCTATCTTCATCACATCATAACAAGCTTTGATCTTCCTTCTTATTTGTCAATCCTCACGTAGCTTTAACATGTCATCATATAGTTTTTCAAACACCTTATGGAGTCTTCACAGCTGATTCCACAAGCCTTCACATCTTCTTCCTTCGTAATAAAATTCCACTCACATGCTTTTCCAAGAAATTTATCAACTTCAAATCATTAGTAGTATCTCTATTAGCATCAGTATTATCAATCAATGTGTTCATGGATCAAACCAATCCTTTGTTGGTACAACGATATCAAAACTCTTCTACTTTTTTCCAAAGGGTTTTGTCACTTCTTTGGATTTTCTGCCAAACTTCACATAGTATTGTATCTATTCAGGATCTAATCATTTCCTCTTTTTAGCTGAGAGAAGTAAACTTCTTCCCTTTTAAATCTTGCTTTCATGCTGCAATATAATTGACTTCTTTTGATGCTTATTCTCTTCTTGTCTTCGTGCTTTGCTACATTCTTCCAAATCTTCCATCTATTAGTCAAGCTTAGGTGGATCTTATCTTGACCTACAATCTTTGTTACAAGACTATGAAAGAACAAAAGACAAAGTACATAGACAAAATATCAATAGTAATAATTAAATAAAGTAGGAATAGAATACTTATCCTTGTAAGGAGAGTCAACTTCCTCTTAATCTTGTACCTTTTCATCAATCCTTGTTTTCACATCAGCATGATGTCATTTCTATCATTCTCGAGAACTAGGTTTTTCTTTTTACAACGAAAACAATTGGTTAGGGTTCCTAATCCTAGGGTTTTTCTTCTTGTACCAAACTTTGCTAGGGTTTACAAGCCCTAGATTCCAAAGTCTTCAATACCTACGAATTAAAAATTTCAAAGTCCTACAAACCCTAGAGGTTTCATTAGCAAGCTCTCTATACTCATTTCAATTCTTAATCTCAAAACCTAGTCTTTAACATATCAACAATATCTTTTATATCTATATGTCTACATATCTCAAGATATAGTTAGCTTTAACCATGACCTAAAAGGACTAATGTTATTGCTAGAAAATGTCATTAAATATTATAGGTACCTCTTTTATCATTACCTGCCCATTCTCACAGAGATCTAATCTTCTAACCTTCTCTTATACATGTGCCCTTTTCTTCCAACAACAATACTACATATCGGACTTCAGTGAATCAATTTTTTTGATATAATTCATGATTGCTTCATGTACTGGTATCATAAGAATAAACTTCAAATATCATATCATAGTTCTTCAACATATCAATCTAGGATATGAACCAAGAAATTCCTTTTGGGCTGATTTCTTTGACAAACTTCACAGATAGGTCAACTTCATTGATATAGTAGATATTTATTTTATTTATTGTATGGGAGATAACATAGCTGCTGCAATAGACATGCATACACTGAATTCAAAAATTTGTCCATACACTACTACAATAAGATATTCAATTGATCTCAGTCCTTTGTCCTTCAAGCTAGGGTACAAACCACATAAATTTCTTTTGACTTGTTAGCATTTTTTAGGCTTCATAGATAGGTCAGATTTACTGGTGATGTGATTAGTCTTTCTTCTATATAAAGGAGGTAAGTCTTGGTAGCATAACTACATCATATACTTGTGTCGCAGTTCTTCCATGGAATTTACAAGGTCTTGACCTCATAGTTCTGGTCCCTTCCACTATATATATTACTAACTCTAGGTCTAGCAAGGTAATTTTTCAAAGAATTAAGATAAAGAGTTGTAGCTCTATCCTGTAATGATAATAGACATCAAGCCCCACATAAGTTAAGAATACTTAGATATTTATACTTGCACATAGTCTTTGTCCTTCATAGAAACACATATATCATAATTGTTCCTTACATAACCAATCTATCTTAGAATTGTCAACTCTTATTCTTGCATATATCTTAATTGTTGCATATATTACATCCCTTAGGTTCCCAAGACTTCATGTATAGCATGAATAGAAGCTCATATTGAAAAGATCTTGTTATAAGATCAAAGTTCTTGTAGATTATAGATGAATTTCCTTACTTGATAATTACTTGTGATGTTAGTTGGCCTTTTATTACTTTTTATTTCTTGTTCCTCAAGAAATTACCAAAATAGTGAAGATCACAAAAAGACAAAGTACACAAGATATAAGCTCCAAGCAAGGGAAAAACTAATACTTCTCTTGTTATAGAATCAATTCAAAATGAGACTTCCAAGACCCAAAGACCAAAGCCAAGATTCCTCCCAAGCACCAAGTCATTCATTCAACAATATCTCCTTCAAGCAAGATGATATCTTCCAAGGTCACCAAAGATTGAACCTCTTCAAATTCTACTCCAAATAGGTCTTGGCCTCCACCTCAAATCTGCAATTTCGATTGCAATATTCAACCGTGCAATTAGCCTAGAAACCCTAAATTCTCACACGTGTGGACAGAATTAGGTTTGATTTCGACCTCTTTCCTTCACTAGGTCTTTTTCCTTACCTTCTTGTCCTTCACACTTGCTTGTCTTCTTCTTTGATTACATATCGAACTTATTTTGCTTGATGTGTCAAATGAGTTGAAGTTCCTTCTTATTTATAGCCTTCTTGAGGGGTCGAATAGGCTTCCTTTGGGTCGACTTATCCTTTGTAGGGATGACTTGGTCTTGGAGGATAAATTGGATTATTATACTCACAAATAAGATTTTTCTTTTGATACAACAAGTCAAAATGGGACTATAATACATGACATAAATTCTTATTTGACTCAACAAGCCGTAGAAGCACAAAGAACATGCTTTGACCTAGACTTTGAGCACAAAACCCATGCTTAAATAAATACAATTTTTTTTTCTCTTTTTATATCATGTTTACAAAGGTCATTATGAAGACTGGATCTAGTTACATTTTCTAACACTCCCTCTTAACTAGGGAGGTATTCATAATCCCATCATAAAGTGCAAGAAATCTCAAATTGAAGTATTATCATAAGAAGAGTCGGATTGATAAGCCATATTTTAAGCATATACATCACAACCAGCATTGTCAACAAGGCCTTAACTAACAAGCTCTACTTATACGAGAGCATAATGTTGGGAGGCTTTACGTGAGTCACTACACTACCTCTAAAGGCACATACCCCATTTGGATATTCACTAGGTATGTCCTCTTAGGACTATTCTTATCTTAGATTCCAAATCCTAAAAGAATATTAGTCCTCTTCAACTACTCTTATCTTAGATGCCCTACCTCATCCTCAAAGACTACCAGTCTATGAATTTACTTCTATCTTGGATTTTTAAATGCTCAAGAAGCACCAATCTCAAATGCTTATCCAATCCTCCGGACCCCATTCTCCCTTAATGGCCTTCACTTAGACTTAAAATTGTTAGTACTGGCCTAGTGCATGACACATGAATATGAGAATGTAATGTCCATAATCACTCCCTTTAATCAAGGAAGAGATGTCCACCAAACCAATCTTGATTCTTAAGTACTCAAGCTTCTTGTTTGGTAATGCATTTGTCAGAATATCAACTACATGTTCATCTGTAGGAATGTAATGTAGCTTCACGGCCCCATCTCGTACCAAGCTTCTGACATAGTGGTACTTATTATTAATATTCTTTATCCTAGCATGAAACACATGGTCTTCTGTCAAACTTATGCAGGTTTCATTGTCACAATGTATACTTGTAGGCTTGAATAGTCCTTCAAATAAATATGATAACAATTTTCTAACCCAACAACTTATCTGCAAACTTCACTTGCAACAACATACTCGGCTTCAACACTACTCAAGTAACAATATATTGCTTCTTGCTCATCCATGGGATCATAAAAATCCCAAACTAAAGCATTCACCAATAGTGCTTCTTCCATCTGTTTCACTCCCACCCCAATCAGAATATGTATATCCCAAAAGTTGGATTTCATTACCAAAATATCTAAGGAAGTGATGCATGGTCCCATGAAGATATCTTAGGATGTGTTTGGTTGTTATCCAATGTTCATGCTTTGGCTCCATCTAAAATTGGCTGAGGACATTTACTACAAAACAAATTCCAACATTAGTATTCACAAGATACATTAAGGAACCAATCAACTGTCTGTAGCAAGTATGATCCACTAGACTATAATCTTAACTCGCCAACTTCTTTATATTTTCATAGGAGTTGTCATTGGCTTGCTATCCATCATGCCAAATTTCTGTAGTATCTTGATCACATACTTTCCCTGACCAAGATATATTTCACCTAGGTTCTGCCAAACCTCTAGTCCCAAATAATAGTGCATAAGCCCAAGATCCTTCATGTCAAATTCTGCTTCCAACTACTTCTTGCATTCCTGAATTCAATGTTCCACACCTGTAACAAGTAGATCATCCACATATAAAAGTATGATCATAGGTTCACGTTTGAACACTTTGATGTAGAGGTTAGGATCTATAGAAATCTTGACAAAACCAAGTCTCAATATGTATGCATCCATCCTGGCATACCATGCTCTAGGTGCTTGCTTCAAGGCATATAGAGCCTTCTTGAATCTGCAAACATGTGTCTCACTCTTATGGACTTGAAATCCTAGAGGTTTCTCAATGTAAACCTCCTCATCAATGGTCCCACTCAGAAAATTTGTTTTAACATCCACTTGATGGATGTTCCATCCTGTAATAGTATCCAAGGAGATAAGCAATCTAATAGTTGTATACCTAGCTGTAGGGGCAAAGGTTTCTTCATAATAGATACCTTTCTTTTGTGAAAATCCTCTTGCCACAAATCTAGCTTCATACTTATTGATGCTCCCATCCACTGCATGTTTTATCTTATATATCCATTTGGAAGTGACAATAGATTTATCACTTGGTCTAGGAACAATTTCCCATACATCATTTTTCGTAATTGATCGATATTGTTCCTGCATTGCATTCCTCCAATCTTGATGTTTAGTTGCATATTCATAGGAGGAAGGTTTAACCTCAATGAGCTTAGTCATATAGGTTGCATAATCAAAATACCTTTTAGGTCTTTTACTTTCTCAAAATGTTCCCTTTGTTGTTGCATGTCCCTCTACCTCTTGTAGATTTGCCTTCAACCAAGCAAGTCTCTTAAGATTTTCTGGGATAATGACTTGTTGCATGTTTCACTAGGTCCTTCAACATCTTCTTGAATTGATGTAGGATATTGAACAATTTCATCCCTTGAGATTTCTTCAAAAATGGTTACCTCTTCTTCATCAGAATCCACTAACATCTCCTTGGATTTCTTGTAAGAAACATTTTCATCAAAGATGACATATTTTCTTGCTTCAATACGATGATCCTCTTTAATGTAGATTTTATATGCCTTTGATGAAGCACTATAACCAACAAAGATGCCATTTGTACTGGTTGGATCTTATTTGTTCCTCTTTCCCTTTGGAATGTGCATGTAAACTTGACATCCAAATATTCAAAGATGATCCACACTTGGCTTCTTTCATGTAAAAGCTTATTCTGGAGAATCTTATGAGGACTCCATTTTTTTAAGTAGATAATTGCTACGAATGCTTCTCCCCGTAATAATTGAGGGAGATCTTGATCATGTAGCATGGCTCTAACACATTCTTCAATTTTTCTATTCTTCCTTTCGACCACTTCAGGATTATAAGGAACAATTAGCTCCCTTTTGATCCCTGCTTTCTTGCAAAACGCTATAAGCTCTTTGGAGGTGTATTCTCCACCATTATCTGAACTTAGGGTCTTGACCTTTCTTTCTGCCAAATTTTCTACTTCATTCATGAATTATTAAAACTTCTGAAATATTTCATCTTTGTGCTTGAGAAGATATATCCATGTTTTCCTAGAGTAGTCATTAATGAAGTTCACAAAGTATTTATGTCCTCCAAGATATTTTACTGCCATGTGTCCAAACACATCACAATGCATGAGATCTAAAATTTCCTAAGATCTGGTATCTCTTTTTGTAAATGGTTTCTTCACATTCTTGCCTAGAGTACATCCCTTACAAATTCCTTCATTTTATTCCTTTAATTCGAGTATATCAGTGACCATTTGATTTAGAGATGGAAAAACCTTGTAGTGAAGGCGTCCATACCTTTTATGCCATAATTCAAAAGGGCTCACATCTAAGTGTACTATGGCTTGAGGGAGAGGTGTAAGTTATCTATACAATGTCCCCTCACAAATCCCAGTTATTTTAACATAATCAATATTATAGCCCTTTCCCCAAACCTAAAATTTACTATCAACAAAAGAAATCATATCACCTTTATCTTCTAGGAAATAAATATAAATTAAATTTGTCTTCAAACCTGGAACATAAAGTAAGTTATTGAGATGGATGCTCTCACCGGTCTCTAGCTCCAATGAAGTAGACTCAATTCCTTTCACTGGATAGTTGTTCTTGTCTCCAAGTTCAACTAAATGAGAGGATGTTCCTTTTGACAAAGTCTAGAGTTGACTACATTTGCTTGTCATATGTCTGGAGGCTCCATTGTCAATAACCCATACATTATCATCCTTAAAAGTGCTTGAGAGAGCAGAGAAGAAAATTCCATCCATCATTTTTTCTTCTAGCTTGGAGATTTTCTTCAATATGTATCTTTTTAGAGTTACTAGGAAGATTCCAAGAGACTTGAACCCTTTCTTCATAATGACTTTTAGATCTTCAACAAGAGTTCCAACTAAGATGTGATATTCAATCTCCTTCTTGCACCGTATCTTCGATACCTAGTTGGAAAATCAAAATTCTTGTAGATTATAGTTTACTTTCCTTACTTGATAATTACTTGTGATGTTAGTTGGCTTTTTATTACTTTGTATTTCTCATTCTTCAAGCAATTACCAAAACAATAAATATCAAAAAAAGACAAAGTACACAAGGTATAGGCTCCAATGTAGGGGTCAACCCCTCAAAGGGGAAAACCCAAAAATAATACTTCTCTTCTTATAGAATCAATTCAAAATGAGACTTCCAAGACCCAAATATCAAAGACAAGATTCCTCTCGAGCACCAAGTCAGCCCTTAAACAAGATCTCCTTCGAGCAAGATGATATCTTCCAAAGTCAACAAAGATTGAACCTCTTCAAAGTCTTCTCTAACTAGGTCTTAGCCTCCATAAGTCCACAATTTTGGCCTCCAATATTCAGCCATGGAATTAGCACAAAAACCATAAATTCTTACACGTGTGGACAAAATTAGGTCTAATTTTGACCTTCCTTCCTTATCTAGGTCCTTCTCCTTGCCTTCTTGTCCTTCAGACTTGCTTCTCTTCTTCTTTGATTGCATATCGAACTTGTTTTGCTTGATGCTTCAAATGATTCAAAGTTCCTTTTTATTTATATCCTTCCCGAGGAGTCGAATAGGATTCCTTTGGGTCAACTTCTCCTTTGTAGGGCTGACTTGGTCTTGGAGAATAAATTGGCTTATTAGACTCACAAATAATATTTTCTTTTTATACAAGACCAAATGAGACTATAATACATGAAATGAATTCTTCTTTGACTCAACAATCCCTAGAGGCATGAAGAACAGTCTTTGACCTAGAATTTGAGCATGAAACCCATGCTTGAATAGGTAAAAAATATTTTTCTCTTTATATATCAAATATACAATGTCATGTTTACAAAGGTCATTATGAAGACCAAATCTCATTACATTCTCCAACATATCTTTGAACCTTATAGTATTGTAGATGATAGGAGTATCAAAATCCATTAGTTGTTGGACAAGCTTTAATCCTTTTATAAATATGATAAACTCGACCTTCAATCAAGAGCGAACTAGAATAGATAGTTCATAGGATTTGAACTTCACTGGGTGGTCTTCATTTTCCTTCATAAAATATTATAGTGTTGTAGAAGGGTTTGGTCATCATGAATGCTTCAGTCTAGAGATTAGCTTCAAAATACAAGGATTTGTTGTAGCGACTACAACCACCCTCCAAAATTTTGCCTATGCTTTGATTTTGGAGCCTCCCTTCTTATCCATAGGAGGTCATCTTGCATTGATTTGGGTATTCATGCTTTGATTGAGACTTATCTTTTCCTTTTTTCTTGTGCTTGCTTGTTTTCACACTTAGTTGATCTTCCTAACTCACAAGTTAATCTTCTGACTTGGTTTCACAACAGTTATGGGCTTGCCTCCAGAAACTGCGCAATCCTTTAAGGCAAGAAGCCTTGATGATGAGAATTGCACAGTTCAGACTGGAATTCATCCTTGAGCTCAGAAACCGCATAGTCATGGAAGGAAACCCAACATTGAGTCCAAAAACTGTACAATCCTTCACTAAGCTCAAAAATTGCATAGTGCACTGAGTCAGAAAGTTGCCCAGTTCCCCATAACTGCATAGTCTTTCCTGACAATGTACATGGAAAGGTTTCCCAGAAAAAGAAAAAAAAAAATTAAAAAACAAAAATCATCCCTAAAAAATAGGGATCTATGTTTAATATCCCAAAGGAGACACTTTTGCTATTTATAGAAACTTATGCCAAGTGTCACTTTTTCCTTGATTTTAGGCATGTGCATCATAAACCCTAATTCACTCAAATATATTTAATTGATGCCTTTAGAGTTCATTTGCACATTTGATATTGGAGATCTGGCATTCCTAAGGAGATCAAGGAACCTTCAATGTGGTTGTTGTCGCTTTTTCAGTTGAGTTTCGCTTTTGTCATATTTTGCTGCTTTTTTTGTCACTTTTTGTTGTTTCGCTTGTGTGAGTGTTGTTTTACTTATTTCTATTCATGATTGTTGGAGTTTCAACTTTTTCTTAGCTTGTAGAAGTGTTGTTTTAAGTTTTCATTTTCCTTTTATGAGCGTTGCATTGAATTTCCTGTTTTTGCACCAATGGTCGTCGTTGCGATGACTCTCCTCACATACTTGATTTTCCTTCTATTTGATTAGTTGTTGCACTTAATTTACATGGATTTACTCATATATAGTCATTTTTTCACTCAACTTCAAATCATCACTCACTTTTGCTTGTTTTTCACACTTCCACCGGGCAGATCTGCACTCACCTTGGCCAGATCTTGCTTTTCCTAGCTGGGCACTGCACAATCCTAAGGCTCAAGCCACAAGCTTGACTTATGGAACTACACAGTACAGGATGGCCCCAATTGTGAACTGCACAGTTCTAGGAGCCAACCTGTCACCTTAGCCACGAGACTGCGCAATGCGTAGTCTCTCCCATACCTTTGCCCAGGCTGAACTGCACATTGCGAAGTTTCAAGCCACAAGATTCAACCCTGGCTACTGGGACTGCATAATGCATACTTCCCACAGGCAGCTAGTCCCTCTTGTCAATGAAAATTACGCAATCCTCCCCATCATATGCCCAGTTTGTTGCTTGAACATGCCTTGAAAGTAGATTTTCTAAAGACCGATGTTTGCTTGCCATGAATGTCTTTTCTGTCCCATAGGTACAACAGTTGTTGAGCACTTCTCTGACAATCATTTTTACCATGGCACCAAAGGGAGCTTCTTCAAAAGAGACCACTGAAAGTATTATTGGGGAAGTAGTTGAGAAAACACCAATAGACTTGTCAGTGTATGAAGACACTCAATTGTTTATAGAAAATGGATCATTACTGACATAACAATAGGTTAAATATGCTTTTGCAAAGGACTTTGAGGCAGACTTAGAGGACCGACAAGTTTATCTTTGTATCTGATAGTCAAGACTACATAAGGTTGCATGAAAATATCCAACCTTCCAGTGTGCACATGTCATCAACTGGATTGTCTCACATATTGATGAGAAGACCATGACATTGAGCAGTGCCAGCAGACAAAATATTGCCACCTTTTGGGCAAAAGATTATCAACACATGTATCACTTGCCCAAGGCAATGAAGCTCATGGAATCACTCTTCTATGCCATCCAAAACTATGTGAACACAAGATACATTATCAAAGGTTGGTCTAAGGATCCATCAAAGTTTCGATAGACACCCACCCATGTATACAAGACGAAGTCCCTCAAGAAGGACTACCAACTCCTAGTTATCTTAGCTTTCAGGATCCATGGTTAGCAGAGCACGAAAACCTTTCCTAAAGGGTGGGAAGTCTTATTGATTCAGGTTGTGAACTAGGGAAGTCGTTCCACTGGTCAGATTTATTGTCTTGATAGTTGAGAGCCCTTGTAGCAGAAGCTCGGAGTCCTCCTGATGGTGAGAAAGCAATTTTCTATATGTCTGCATATTTATTGGGACTTCATATCGGGGAGATCCCGTGAATATTGGCGGGTCCAACACCATCAATATTTCTGGTGCTATAAGGATGACCGGATGACAAGTTGAGCCCTTGAAGTTTGTTTTGAATTTTTGCACTCATTGAATGAATTCTTCCACAATCATAACCCCAACATGTTTTTCCATAAACGTAAGTCTGCAAGTGCCGACAAGTATTATATATGACTTGTCAACTCTAAAATTCGATGGCGAGGGTGAAACAACCTTATCTGAGCACTTTGTCAACTCTAAAATTTGATGGCGAGGGTGAAACAACCTTATTTGAGCACACTGCTTGTTTTCAAAAATTATGCATAGAACACAACATCCTTTATGAGGATGTTGGTTGTTCATTCTCATGTTCGGAGGGCGTGTAAGGGAATGGTGTCACACATTGTCTAATGCCTCCATACACTCTTTCGAACATCTTGTCACTGAATTGTTTTGCGCTTTTGATATGTATGATCATAAACGTATGTGAAAGAAAATTTTGCAATTGCGAAAATCCCCCGATGAATCATTGCATCATTTTCACAATCATTTCATGCATTTTTGTTTTGAATTTACTAAATATTATTTTTATTAGTATTTCTTTTCAAGGATATTTCAATATCTTATTCACATTTCAAAAAATCCATACGAGCTTGAATCCTTCAAACCATTCCCAACATACCTCAGTGTTAGAGCTTCTAAATTTGCGACGGATGAAGTTGTTGTTCCAAGTGACCCTCCATCTCTTTCTCATCAAACAACTCTAGTTCCACAGGTTAAGGTGGGAGAAGTTGAGAATTCATCCGTTGATCTTCCACCATCTTCTCTCACCTCACATACTCAGAATTTCAGTGGAGGTTTGGATTGTGATTCCGATGGTTGTGATGAAGTTTTATCTCCACGTCCTCCATCATTTGGTCCCTTTGATCCTTGGGATTGTGATGTGTTGTGTTCACCTGTTTTGAATCTCTCTTTTGATGTTTATGAGGATCAAGTTCTGGATGGAGTTGGTGTTGAAGAACCAACCTGTGATATCATTTTCGATGAGTATGTGTGGGAGTCTAAATCTAAACAAGAATCTGCAGTGAAGGATGACCTCCTTCTGTCCCCACCTCTTCCACATTATCTTTACATTTTCCACGATTTTGTCATTCCTATTGAATCTTGTAAAAATTTAGTTTACGTTGATATATTTTCAATCATTCTCATAACACGTGGAATGCTAGATTTTCATATGAATGTGGAGAGGACAAAACATTTCTGCATGATCTTCCCAATATCTCATCTTATATTTTTAGAAATATAGAGGGTGAAATTTGTCATTGTCCATCTTCCCCTCTTTACGATTCGTCAAATCATGAGGATGCCTTTGTTTGTAAACTTGAGCTTTCTGATCGTGATTGTCATGTTTTTTTCATTGATTCATTTGATCACAATTCTGATTTTTCCACCGTCGATATTTCTATGCCACCAATCTTTGATGATCCATCTTCTAGTGAATTGGAACTTCCACAAGATGTCGAGGCACTTCAACCCGAGCTAATGGTTATGTCAGGTTCTCGTAGTCTTGAGGTCAGTTCTACTTCTAATAAAAAATGTGTTCAATCTTTCCAAGCTCCTCATCACTCTCTTGTACATATTGAAAATAAATCTATTTTACAATTTTCTAATCCTCCATCTATATCATTTGATCCTATCGCATAGTCATTGGAGGAGTCATATGTGGCGAGCGCAGTTGCAAAGCGAAAATTTTCTTCTTTCTTCTTGTTCACTCATCTTCCCAGTTCAAAAGTTTGTGCCTACATGTCTTTGATTCATAGTGTGTTTAAACACCATGGTACATTCACAGAGTGCCTTTCATGTGTTTTGGTTTACTTTTTTGCATGTTCATTCAAACTTTGAATGTTTTGGTTTGTATTGTCTTATATTTCTTGTTTGTTGTTTTTCTTGTATATCTTTCTTGACATTCATTCCCTTGCCCACATAGGCTAGCCAATGCACCGGTGGCTGCATTGGAAATGTCATATCATGTGAGTCGGTCCTATTCACTGTTAGGTTAGGAGTAGGAGTAGTTGTTTTCTTTTCTTGTTTGTTTCTTTGATTGGATTTCATTTACTTCCTGTTATGCTTCTTTCTGTTTATTTGTCTTCTTTTAAGTCACATGATAACTTCTGCATGAGACCGTGCTTGGCATCTCAGAAAAGCAGGTTGAAGTCTAAGAGGAAATTGTACTGCTATCAACGCTTGGTTATCTGTCTATTCCCCCTCTTTATGTGAATCTTGCATTTCTTTTAGTCAATGATACTCTGATGGAAAATACGTTCCTTTCAGAGAAATTCACAAGTGAAATCACGATGCTTGCACTTTTAACTAGTACTGCCTACTCTAATCGATCTTCTATTTTCGGTTAATCCTAGTCAGCTAAGTCAAGAAGATTAAAGAGGGGAGGAAAACCTTAACAAGTATGTTAGAGGTGTATAGAAACATGCTTCTCTGAAGGGACAAACTCTTTTTCTCTCAATAATTCAGGATCCCTCTTCTACCACCTTGAAATAGATAAGTGCCTGTGCACAGTTCTTTGAACAAATAAAAATGAAAAAAAATGAAAAAATGAAATGAAGGGCAAAAGAAGAGAAAGGCTTCCTGCGCAGAGAGGTGAAGCAAAAAACTCCGTCGGGATACTGTCCAGGCTCATTGGTAGCAGAGCAATGTTTGTGTTCCTGAAGTGACTCCACCAGGGTACTATCCAGGCCTGCTGGCAGTGGAGCAACACCAAAGATGAAAACTAAGACTCTGACAATCTCTTTTACTTGTGCACTTATATACTCCTCATCCCCAATCACAACATCTCAGTCTGACTTGGCTTGGTATGTGTGTTGTCAATGAAGAGAATGGTAGAGACTATATATTTACCTTAGTCTAAATGAAGAAGTTGTGATAATCGATGAACTGAACAATACTTTCAGAAGAATTAGACCTATTTTTCATGAGATAAGATCCATACAGAGTGCTGGAGTTTTACCAATGTGTCGCCAATGTTGTAGCGGCTACAACCACCCTCCAAAATTTTGCCTATGCTTTGATTTTGGAGCCCCCCTTCCTATCCTCAGGAGATCATCTTGCACTAATTTAGGTATTCATGCTTTAACTGAGACTTATCTTTTCATTTGTGCTTGTGATTGCTTGTTTTCACACTTAGCTGATCTTCCTAACTCACAAGCTGATCTCTCAACTTGGTTTCATAATAGTTCTGGGATTGCCTCCAGAAACTGCACATCCTTGAGGGAAAGCAACCTTGATGATGGGAATTGCACAGTTCAGACTAACAGTGAGCCTTGAGGTCATAAACTGCACAGTCATGGAAGGAAACCCAACACTGCGCCCCAAAGCTGCACAATCCTTCACTAGGCTCAGAAACTGCGCAGTGCAATGAGTCAGAAAGATGCCTAGTTCCCTGGAACTGCGCAGTCTTTCTCGATAGTGTGCATGGTAAGTTTCCCCAGAAAAAGAAAAAAAAAAGCTAAAAAAGCAAAAAACATCCCTAAATAATATGGATCTATTTTTAATATCCCGAAGGAGACATTTTCGTTATTTTTAGAAACTTTTGCTAAGTGTCACTTTTCCCTTGACTTTAGGCATGCACGTCATAAACCCTAATTCGCTCAAATCTATTTAATCGACACCTTTAGAGCTCATTTTCACATTTGATCTTGGAGCTCTAGCTTTCCCAAGGAGATTAAGGATCCTTCGGTGCGATTGTCATCACTTTTCTAGATGAGTTTCGCTTTTGTCGTATTTTTGCTGCTTTTTTGGTCGCTTTTTGTTGTTTCACTTGTGTGAGTGTTGTTTTCATTATTTCTCTTCATGATTGTTGGCGTTTCAACTTGTTTTAGCTTGTATAACTGTTGTTTTAAGTTTTCGTTTTCCTTTTACAAGTGTCACATTGACTTTCCTCTTTTTGCACCAATTATCATTGTTGCGTGACTCTCCTCACATACTTGATTTTCCTTTTGTTTGATTAGTTGTTTCACTTGATCTACATGGATTTACTCATACTTAGTCATTTTTTCACTCAAATTCACATCATCACTCACTTCCACTTGTTTTTCACACTTCCACCGGGTAGATCTGCACTCTCCTTGGCTAGATCTTGCCTTTCCCAGCTGGGAACTGCGCAATCCTAAGGCTCAAACCACAAGATTGGCCTTTGGAACTGCATAGTGCATAGTACAGGCTAGCCCCATCTATGCACTGCACAGTTCCAGGAGCCAACCTCTCACCTTGGCCATTGAGACTATGCAATGCGCAGTCTCTCCCAAACCTCTGCCCAGGCTGAACTACACATTGCGCAGTTTCAAGCCACAAGCTTCTACCCTAGCTGTTGGGACTGCGTAGTGCACAGTTCCCACAGGAAACTAGTCCCTCTTGTCAATGAAAATTGTGTAATACTCCCCATCATATGCCCGATTTGTTGCTTGAACATGCCTTGAAAGTAGATTTGCTAAAGATTGATGTTTGCTTGCCATGAGTGTCTTTTTTGTCCCATAAGTACAACAGTTGTTGAGCACCTCTCCAGCAGTCACTATTACCATGGCATCAAAGAGAGATGCTTCAAAAGAGACCACTGAAAGCAGTATTGGGGAAGCAATTGAGAAAACACCAGTAGACTTGCCAGTGTATGCAGACACTTAGTTGTTTATAGAAAAAGGGATCATCACTGACATGGTAGCAGGTTAAATATGCTTTTTGAAAGGTCTTTGAGGTAGACTTAGAGGACCAACATGTTTATCTTAGTATCTGGCAGTTAGAAATACATAAGGTTGCATGCAGATATCCAATTTTCTTGTGTACAGATGTCATGAGTTGTATTGTCTCACGTATTGATGAGAAGACCATGACATTGAGAAGTGTCAACGGACAAAATCTTGCCACCTTCTGGGCAGAAGATTATCAGCACGTGTATAAATTTCCTAAGCCAGTGAAGCTCATGGACTCGCTCTTCTATTCCACCCACAACTATGTGAACACAAGAGACATTGTCAAAGGCTGGGTGAAGGAGCCATCAAAGTTTTCACTGACACGCTCCCATGTAAACAATACAAAGTCCCTCAGGAAGGCCTACCAGCTCCTGGTTATCTTAGCATGTAGGATTCATGGTTAGTAGAGCATGAAAACCTTTCCTAAAGGGTGGGAAGTCTTATTGAACCAGGTTGTGAGTGAGGGGAAGTCGTTCAACTGGTTAGATTTGTTGGCTTGATAGTTGATATCCCATGTAGCATAGGTTTGGAGTCCTCCCGATTGTGAGTAAGCAAGGTTCTATATGTCTGCATATTTACTGGATGCAATATGTGCAAAACAACAGTTCCCTGGCATGAAATGGACATGGACACCACGAGAACCTACCATGCATATCTATTACAAGTTGCTTTCAGATTTCAGTCATCGAGGAGTAATGGCACAACTAACTGACCACTTCGTCATCCCAATTTACAAACTTATCCTTGAAGAATATCCACCTTGCATGTCACGAGGAGCAATGGAGGCCTTAAAAAACATCACAGATTGGTATGCCTCACCAGGTGGAACCTTCCTTAGAATGTTCGGTGGAGAGAAGCCTCCCTGTGTTTTACCCAGGTATGCCACCAACAAGCTTGTAATGCAAGAAGTATCATACCATCTCACCATAGAGTTGTCAACAACTTTGCACATTAAGAAGAAAGTACCATGGCCCACTCTTCCTTTGCAAATTGGATTATACGAGATAAAGAACTTGAAAGTCACAGATGTCGAGGGAACGAAAATAGTCAGGTTTGCATTCGGTACTCGAGACTTTAATCCATATGATCCCCATGGTATTTGTAAAGACCACTATGGGGTTTACTTTCCGTGGATCGATGAGGAATTCTATTGGCCAAAGGAGGGCCCATGGAAGAATTGATACAATGCCTCCAGACTTCATGAGCCGATCCATTTAGCAGGGACTTCACAGGATGCTCCACAAATGCCAATAACTCTGAAAGAAACAACAACAGAAGGAAGCAATCCCATTAAGGACAAGGGAAAGAGGAAGATTGTCGACATTCTAAAGGGAGAACGAAGGTGAAAGATGAAGGCAGATCCTATTCTCATGAAAGCAACTTTAGCAGTAGAAGTAAAGAGGAAGCAAAGGATACATAGAGAAGACCGGAGGAAGAGAGGAAAATATAGGTTATAGGAAGTAGAACTGAGGTTGCAAGAGGCAGAGCAAAAACTGAAGGAAGAACAGGAGTTGAGGAGGAGAGAACAAGAATATAAGCTGAAGCAGGAAGAAGAACAAAGGCAAGGTGCAATGAAAAAAGAAACAAAATCGATACATGTTGAAGAGCAGGAACATAACCAACTAGCAGCTGAGGAGGAAGGTGAACATATGTAGGATTGAGAGCTTGCTCAGTAGATTGAGCACTTGATTGAAGTAACAGATATGTAGATGGAACATGAGCCACATAATGAAGACGTTGATCTAATGTTGAGTTCACCATAGGTCACCACTCAATCTCCACCACCTCCAGCAGCAGAGCCAACCCCGAGCGTGGAAGGAGATGTTGTTCCCTTTGATGATGATCTGGTAATGGATGTGTACAATCTATCATTTGATGAGTTCCAAAAGAGGATTATACAAGTGCAGAGAAAGCATTTTCTAGATCACCACGCATCACCTGCATTCATTACAGAAAGGGTGATAATGGCGAACGCCGGGAAGCATGCAAATTCCACTGCCGAAGACAACTTGGCCTTTGCAGGAGCAACAAGATCAAACATTTAGTATTTGATGGTTGAGAATGAGCAATTGGCACAAAACTTGTAGGCTGCATGGAAAGAGGCAGAACAAATCTACAGAAAAACACAGAGTGTAGTTTCTTCACAAGTTTACTTAGAGGAGATGAGAGCCTCAGAGCAACGATACTTTCTGAAGTATCAACACTCAGAGAAACCATGTGGAAGCTCTATCAAGAGTTTGTGACTATACATAAAGTAGTTGTCCATTTGCATGGTCCACAATAGCAGAGCAAAGAGTTTGTTAAAATTATCAAGGACATATAAGCTGCCACTACTTATGTGCAAGAGTGGACAATGCAATACAAAGGGGCACGACTTGACTTAGTGAATAAAATGAAGCCAGGGGCAGAGCTGGAGAAAGCGAGAGTTCAAATGTTGATTCAAAGTAACAAGCAACTCACCTCATTTATTGGTAGAGTTCAAGACTCATATGTACAAGTGTTCAATAGTTTGGATGTCTTGGTGAAATCATGCCAGATTCCATTAGTCGGTTCACTCACCAAATCCAAACCCAAGAACCAAGTCTAGCAGGATATTGAAAAGTACTTGGAGCAGCTAAGACAGATTTCCACCAAGGAAGATTTTGGAGTTGAATAGATATAACATGCAAAATTACATCGGTGGTCTTGTCCAAATCAGAACAATGTTGCTCATGCTTCATAATGAACTTGAAACTGGTTCCAAGACATTGTACCCAGATGCCATGGAGCATAGAGTCTGCTTCCAGCAAGACACCATCATGTAGTTTGGGGACATCATCAGATAGTACTGAGCTTGGCACCAATATGTGATCGAGAAGCAGCAAGTGGAGGTTGCTGAGCTAGAGTTCTCCCAAACTCAACCATCATAGTGTTTTGTCTTGTTAGGATATCATGTTGTCTCTACCATATTTTTTCTTACATGGGTACAAGTGTAAAATGTAATATTATTTTTAATTATGCTATAAGTGAAATTCACACTGTCAATATTGGAATATGAAGAGTCATGATGTAATGTAATGAGTCATTTTGTAAAGAATTTGAAGAGTCATGAGGGTATTCCAAAGGTCACAAAGGGGAGTAGAAGAGTCACCCGCTCTTTTTATAAATAGAGCCTCATAACTCATGTAAATGGATTTTGGGAGCTAAGCTTTTGGCTAGGCTTAGGCTTAGAAGGAGATTGGGAGTATTGTGAAGAGCCTCAACTTCTCCGTAGTGCAGAGCGAGTATACTTCTTTGGAGGAGTAGGTGTTTTTGACTTTAATGTTCCACTATTGGGGTTAGTGGTCCATCAATGGTGTATGTATGAATGGAACTTTCACTTATAATAATAAATCAGAGCCAACATGCTCTCATGCATATGTTGTGGCTATAGTAGGACTATTTTTGTTGTATTTGCAATGTATGTCATTTAACTTACACTTATGCTTATGAACTATTCGTTTGCATTTGTATGAATCTTGTTGAATGCGTGTTGTTGTGTTAATTCTTCACTTTAACTTGGGGACTATTCTGCATCTTAGCTTGTGATATCATTTCGCTTGTGTGCTCCATTCAAGTTGCGTACTATTATAGGCTTCCAAGGGGCACACTTACTTTTCCCTTCATGTGTTGGAATCTTTATGCATCACACTTGAGTCTCTGCAGGGTCACACACTTGCTCTCACCCAGAGTTACCATACTTCATTATGCGTGTTTTTGCAATCAAGGCATAACATTACCACCCATTGTTGGGACTCCTACTCCAAACAGTGTGAGGTCTAGTTGTGACTTCATATCGGGGAGATCCCATGAATATTGGCGGGTCCATAACCATCAACAAGATCTTTTTGGATATGTATAGGTTTTGTCACAAAGTATTATTCTTGACACAATATATCTTAGGGTACATGTATGTATGCATAGTACGTCATTTAGGATGTTGTAGAAATGGACTCCATGTATCCTCAGATAATAAGCTTGGGTCTTTTGATTGAGCAAAGATTAGTTATTGTTTCATTCTTCAATCGTTCTTCTGTGTCTTGTATATGAAGTGTTTCATATAAATAGAGATATTTCATAAAACTTAGATGCCACATATCAAATTGAGTGTCATAAATAATATATGTTTTGTTTGGATTCAATATGGATGCTTGATCATGCCTTTGTAATGAATTAATATTCCTCATAGAACGAACCTTTTCCTTGATTGAGTAGTTTTAGATTTATTCTTTCAATCCTAGTCTTAAATTCTTGGACAAATGCTTTGTACTATACTTGGATATAGACTTTAGATAGAGTAGAGGAGCACTTACTTGTTAGAGAAGGAGAGGCTATTCCAATAATGTTTATGATGATTCCAAGAATGTTCTTTGAGTGGAGGCTACTATGAGAATTGTTATAATGACTGTTTCAATGATAAGAGATAATTATTATAATAATGATCTTCAAAATATTTTTCCGTTGCTTTGATAGAGGAAGAAATAACTTTTGTAATTGCTGCAAGTGTGTTTAGAGAAGAAGTTGATTGTTGTAGGAGTGTCTTCAAATATGCCAACAACTTGTGATCTTAAAGTTGCCTTCTTTTAAGCTTAGCTCTGATACCATGTTGAGAAATCATGATACATGTAGATTAAGGTGATTTTTCTTAACTTGATAATTACTTGTGAATGTTTGTTGGATTATTATTAAATTTATGTTATTCTTCCTCTAGAAATTACAAAAAA
Organism: Pinus tabuliformis; assembly: GCA_031772625.1. Taxonomy (NCBI): domain Eukaryota; kingdom Viridiplantae; phylum Streptophyta; class Pinopsida; order Pinales; family Pinaceae; genus Pinus; species Pinus tabuliformis. Next base: position 1,329,555,387 of record CM062819.1, on the reverse strand, counting down.
TGTACAAAACATGAAATCACAAGATACAAAGAGCAAAAGAAATTAGGCTTCAAGCCAGGGTAAAACCCCATGTTGGGGAAAACCCAAGAAAATCATCTTCTTATAAAATCAAACCAAAGTGAGATATCCGATACCCAAGACCAACACCAAAACTACCACAAAGACCCAAGTCAGCCCTCCTTAAAGTTATCATCATCAAATAAAAGTCAACAACAGTCATTGCTAGTCAATTCTATGAATTCTGGTCCATCCCTAAAAATTTGGCCTCCATGAAATCTCGGCCCTATAACAACCTAAAAAAACTACAGCAAAAACTCGCATGTGAACAAAAATTAGGGCAGAAATAAATTCATTTTTTTCTCTCCTTTGACCTTCTTCTTTGTCCTTAGACTTCACTGATTTTCCTTATTTCTCTTGCACATACATCAAAGTGATTGCGAAAATGTTGAGCACACTTGCCAATCTATAATTATTCAACCATATGAAGAGAGACAACTTATGGGTTCACCGACTTGTCCATTTGGAAGGCCGACTTGGTCTTGTGGTGACAAAATTAACTTTTTGACTCAGATAAAAATGATTTTTCCTTTTTCTTACAAATAGTCCAAATGGGGAGGGGGGTCCCACCCAAGTAATAATGATGGAAGAAATGATGAAAAGATATGGCTTTGAAGTCATGACATAATTCGATCTTGCGTCCCTTGCAGGGTTACGGTTAAGGTCTACCATCCGTTTGTGAGTTGCCTAGTGAATTATTGCAGAACCCTCCTCGCCTTCATTAGGATCGACGACTACACCTAGGGGAACAAGGGGGTATATTTTTTGCTAGTTGAGGCAACTATCGGTCATTTGGAATCATCTGTAGGTCATCCATCACTTTCGGTCAGTTGAGATGGACGAGGAGCTTGTTGATTATTCAGAAGACCCCTACGAATCTGTGCCCATCTGGACAGATTCTCCACATCACCAGACCATTATGGCTTCACTAGTTGCTCAGGATCTATGACCCCTCTTGTCATCGTTTCTAGGGTTTCGCTGGCACCCGCCCTTGAAAACCCTAACCCCCCCTCCCCCCCGACTTTGAATTTTTTTTGGCTTTCGGTCATGCCTCCCTTGATCTTTAGTGCTCTAGATCCCTTGACATACCTTACTACCTTCCGCAATCTAACTACCTCTCTCCCTCCAAATCTTCTCTGCAGTTCCTGGAATCTTGTCTTGATCCTCCCCTCCACACTCCGATTGTCGATCTTGTCTTACATCTCTCCTCGGCTGGCCCATCTACATTTTTCTTTACTCCTGGGCCCTCTAGGGTTTTCTCTATGGTACCAGATGGATACCTTTCTCCCTCGGTAACCCCTTCCCTAGCTCCTTAGGTCTCTCTGCCTCCCTCATCGGGTTGTTTTGAAGGTGCACCTTCCCCTTCTTTGGATGGCCAGGGTGACGAAGCTAGGGTTAGTGACACATCACATCCCTTGTCTAATGAGGTTGTGAAATCCGAAGTGAGCTCTATGAAATGAATTGGGAAGAAGTCCAAGTGCATAAAGGTTAGTAATAAAGGGAGTTCTTTGATTCTCGGGGAAGGGCTACAGATGGACGAGGTCCTCAATACTGCCAATAGGGTTTTGGTCGGTCAGGTTCGTGGCCGAAATTACACCACTGCTCACTTAAGGAAGTCGGTCTCAAAGATTTGAGGCCAAATCCTAGAGGTATTGCCATATGTGGTAATTATGTCTTGAGGTTGGTTTTCCCTTTGTTTTCACAGGCCAGAATAGGCCACTTGGGTTCTCATGAATTTCTGACATATTGAAATGGTCCTTGTTCTGTTCAAAAGACGGAGTCCTCTTTTTGATCCGGATCGAGAACAGTTACGGGTTGGACCTATACGGGTCAGATTTCCTAGTTTGCCTCTTCACCATTGGTTCGAGGATATTTTCAAACTCATCGGCAATGCACTTGGGGTTTTTCTTGATTACGACAAATCTTTCGTCGACTTTGGAAAAATGGCTTTCGCTCGCATATTGGTTCATCTTGACACCCACGAAGGACTAAGGGAACATCTGGAAATTCAGTGGAGAAGTTCTATTTGATTGAAAAATCTTGATTATGAAGGGATAGCCTTCAGGTGCCAACAATGTCACAAAATTGGCCATCTCTATAAGGACAACCCCTTACTTTCAAAAATATTCCCCCCATTGGAGTCTATAGAAGGGAATTCAAGTAAGGAAGCGACTCCTATCCCTTAGGAACAACAGACTCAGAAAGTTGTGGCTCACTCATCAAAATCAAAGGATCTAGACAAAGGGAATTAGGTCGCCCCAGCTCATCCCACTTCGCCTCAGATCACTAGAGCATGAACAACAGCCTTCGGTCCACCTCCGGGTACTGTCTTCGCTCTCCCTTTCTCTTCTCCTTTTAGTTTTCATGAGCCTTCTGTTTCTTGTCAATCATTATTAGGGGTCCATATATCTGGTTGTGATCTAAATACACTTTCTTGTCCATTGACAACCTCCCATGTTGTCTTCTCTATCCCTCCCCCCTCCATTCTTGCTATGTCTCTGTCTTCTACCCCTTCAAATGAGGATTCCTTTGACTCACATACCAGTCACATATAGAATTTGCATTCCCTGGAAAAATATATTGTTGTGGATGGTTGTGGACTTGGCATTATCCCTCCCTTGAAGACTATCAAACACTTCCAGGGTAGACATTATAACATTACCAAAGCTATACATAAGGATGGTCTAGATGCAGCTGAAGGTAAGAAACTTTCCATTGATGGGGTTTTTAGAGAAATAAATTCCCCGCATTCGGTTCCCCAATGAAGTAGCTCTACTTCAATTATTGCGGGTTGGCTAGTCCCGCCAAAAAAACTAGCACTTTAGAGGCTCCTAGGTATATAGAAGGTGGATGTCTTTTTTACGGGAGACTCTTGGTGTCTGTGATTATACTATCCCCACTCTGGAAGCATTGATGATTGGATGGATCTTTCATGCCCTAGATTCTTGTGGTCGCTCGGGGGGGCATTGTGATCGATTATAACCCCAAGGCCATTAAGCTTATTAACATATGGGGGAGGGAAGGAGTTCTAGGGGCCGATATATTTTCTGAAGAGCTTGGGATGGATTTCAGGATAATTAATATATACAATCCCTATCAAAATCGAGAGGTATTCTAGGAGACGATCTTGAACTCATCATATATGCAAGCTGACAATATCATTCTGGGGGGTGACCTAAACTTCTTTATCGAACTTGCGGAATCTTGGGGGAATCATGCCCAGACTGATCCACTATCGGATTCTATTGGCTCCCTGTTGGACAGTCACCACCTAATTGACATTCCTATGGCTCGTATACAACCTACCTGACATAATAGGAGAATTGGGGATGCCATGCTTGCTAGGCATTTGGACTGTTTCCTTATTAAAGATGTTCTGCTTGACAAAATTTCTCTATTCAGACAATGGGTCAGATCGGGGGGTATCTCAGATCATTCTCCAATATATTTAGAGATTTCTGGTGCATCCCCCAAGCCAAATGCCCCCTTCAAATTCAATTCTACTTGGCTTAATGATAAGGCCTATATACAACTGGTTACATATTTCTGACACTATCATCATCCAGTACCTGAGCAATATGCGACAGAGTGTTTTAGATCTAAGCTCACTGTCTTAAAAAAATATGATTTAATGGGCCAAGGACAAGAAAAAGAAGGATGAAAACATCCTTAGATCGATCGAAGAGGAAATTGCTAGACTTGAAGAAGCAGTTGGAGGAGGTTTTGACACCATTGAATCCAAAGACTGTGTCATTAAACTAGAAGCATATAGACTCAGAATCCTCAAAGACAGAGAAGAGACTTGGAGGCTCAAGAGAAGAGCCATATGGTTACAAGCTAGAGACAACAATACCAAGTTTTACTAACAATTCCCTAGAGGAAGTAAGGCTATCGACACCATATGTACCCTGGATAATGAGGATAGTCAACCGGTGCATTCATTTAATCACCTCGCTGCACTAGGAATCTCCCACTTTGGTCAATTATTCAAAGCCTCATAGGAAGTCACATTTGGAAGTGATTAAAGTTTCTAGTCTATTTCCAAGTTTTGTAGATAATGACATAGCTGAAGACGTATCCAATCCTATGTCGATGGGGGAACTAGAGGATGTACTCAAATGGTTTAAGAAGGAAAAAAGCTCGGGACCGGATGGTTGGCCGCTGGAGTTTTACCTATCATTCTATGAATTGCTTGGACATATTCTTCTTCAAGTTATCAAAGAATGCAGAACCAGTGGCTGGATGTATGATTCTTTTAACTCTACTTTCATTTCCCTTATCCCTAAGTCTGACTCTCCTCATACCTTCAACAGTTTCAAACCTATCTCTCTCTGCAATTGCATTTATAAGATCATTGCGAAAATCATTGTTAATAATCTTAAGCCTATCCTATCTCAACATATCTCCCCGGAACAATTTGCCTTCCTGAACAATCGTAAGATTTATGAAGCTATTGACATAGCATAAGAAGGCATTCATTCTATTAAAATTAAGAACCTGAAGGGCATGATTCTCAAAATTGACATATCTAAGGCCTTCGATAGAACCGGTTGGTTATACTTGCGAATGCTATTGACTCACCTGGGCTTCCCTATATCTGTCTTTAATTGGATTATGTTTTGCATCTCTAATGTATCTTACAACGCCCTCATAAATGGATAAGAAACACACTTCTTTAATGTCAAGCATGGTCTCAGGCAAGGTTGTCCCATTTCACCCTTGCTCTTCTTATTGGTTATGGAAGGTTTGCGTAGATTAATTGTTGAGGAAAAGAAACATGGGAGACTAAAGGGAATGAAAATTGTAGACAATTGTGTCCTATCACACCTCCTATTTGTGGACGACATCCTCATTTTTATGAATGGATCTATCAGTGACTCCTCTGCCTTTAACACTTCTCTCGAGCTTTTTTGTAAAACCACTAGTATGGAATGCAATCACACAAAATTCAAACTGACCGTTATGGGGTGCTCACAGTTTGAAGTACACTATGCACATTGGAGATTCCACTTCACTCACCTTGAATTTGAAGATGGTCTTAAATACTTGGGTTTCCGGTTGAAGCCCAACATATATAAAATTGTTTATTGGTCATGGCTCATGGCAAAAATTGAAAGAAGGTTGAATATTTGGCATCATAGATGGATCTCTAGAGATGGCCGCCTCGTCCTTAACAAATCGATATTAGAAGCTATACTTGTTTATTGGATGTCGTTGGCCTGGATTCCTAGAGGCATACTCTCTAGAATACAACAACTTTGCTGCAGATTCCTTTGGAAGGGGAACGAGGAAGGAAATAATTTTGCATGGGTTAAATGGGATAACATTGCCCTGGCAAAGAAATGGGTTGGCTGGGGTATGAAAAACCTTGTAGTTTTTTCAAAAGAACTTGTAGCAAAAATGGGTTGGTAGGTTCTTATAGAAAAAAAATATATGGACCGAGGTAGTTATCCAGAAATACATCAGACCACTCCACACTGTCGAATGTGTCCAAATATCACATTGGAATAGAACAAATATATCTTCGATTTGACGTGTTGTACTTAACTCTATTTCCCACATCCGAGATGGGTTGGCCTAGAGCACAGGCACAGGCAGTCAAGTACATATTGGCCTGGATCCATGGTTGGGATGTGGGAATGATTTCTCTCTTCCTCCCTAACTTATCCAACGTTTGACGAACTCTGGCGTATCCACACTAGATCACATTGCCGACCCAGACAACACTACCATTTTCTCTCAGGCTTGGAAATTGGCGTTGGATCTCGGCATACCTAAGGTCTGGCATCAAGAATGGACCAGTTATACAAATGCACTTGTTGAATCACATGTCAGGATTCTGGATAGGGAAGACGAGCTCATTTGGGTTTTATCTCAGCATGGATCATACTCTCCAAAGGAAGGTTATCCCATTATTTATGCTAAGCATAAGCCCCCTGACACTATATGGTGGTTTCATTCTCTTTGGAAGTTAAAAGGTCCACCCAGATCCAAAATTTTCATGTGGTGCATCCTACGTAACAAAGCTCCAACTGGGGACAACCTTCAGCGTCGGTCTTTCCAGGGACCTTCGTGGTGTGCACTCTATCGAAACGTTAAAGAAAGCATTGATCACCTTTTTCTCCATTTTCCCTTTACAATTGCGCCATATAATCAAGTGCAACAATCATTGGATTTGACTATCAGATGGACTGGTTTGACAATAACATCGGCATGGGAATTGTGGTGGAACCAAGCACACCCCATAAAACTCAAGAATCTCCCACTTTTGATTTTCTGGTGCATTTGTTTGAACAAGAACAAACTTATTTTTCTTGGCAGCCCCCCACACTGGACACTTGTCGTTGCCCACATTACTACACTTTATAACTTAATACTCGAGGACGATCACAAACAACCCCAGAGAAACATCTCAGTTGAACACATTGACAAATCCATCCCATGGGAATATTTTGATGGATCTGCACAACATACATGATGTGGTGGGGGTGATATTTTATATCTCAATGATGATCATTACTTCAAACTTCAGATGGGCCTTGGATGTGGCACAAACAATTTTTCAGAACTTATCACTCTCAGACATCTTCTCCACTTTGCATTAGAAAAAGGATGCAGGCATCTTCAGATATTTTGCGATTCAAAACTTGTCATTAACTGGTTCAATCAACAATTTGTTTGTCATGTGCACACACTCAGGAATCTTTTGGACGATGTATTATTATTAAAATCTCAGTTTGACTCCATTTCTTGTTAACATATTTACAGGGAAAGGAACCAACTTTCCGATCATCTATCCAAGGAGGTCACTCTCCAACCTTGGGGCCACTGGTTGATACATGAGCAAACCAGAAATGATTTCTATCAATACTTCCATCGACCATTTGATGATCAACATCTTTAGGGGGAAAATCCACCCTAATTTTTTATGACTCTATTTTGACAACTCTATCTTACATATATCAATTTTTGTTTATTTTTCCAGACATGTTATATATTGTATGTTTATTATTAGTATTTAAGTTACAACAATGTAATAGACAATCATATCAGTATGTGGCATGGCCACCAAATTTTTGAATATGCTTCTCTGAAGAATCAACAACATGTCAACCATAATGAAAGTTACGATTTTTCCTAGGGGAAAAAAATAGTCCAAATGGGACTTTGACTCAAATATATTTCTTATGACTCAATAAACCCTATAAGCATGAAGTACATGCTATGACTAATGAAAATAATAATAATAAAATTTATTTTTCTTCATTTTTTTGCTTTTACATGAAATATATATTAATACAAGTACAAAGATAATTATGAAAACCGGACCTAGTTAGATTTCCAATAGTTGGCACATATGTTAGGGAGGTCCCTCCTTGACATGTTGAGGACATGGATAAGGTAGATAAGTTTCCTCACGTGTAGAGACTTGACATGCCATATAAGTTATACTATATATTTTGTTAACAAGTGATGGATTAGAAATGTGAGTTGATGACTTTTCATTGAGTGGTCCTTGTATTAGATTAGGAGATCATGAACGACCCTAATATTACACTAATATTGGTGAGACTTCCCTGTGATATGACATTATTAACATGCCATGTTATCAGTTCCCTCAACCTACTCTAGAGGTTGGGGGATGGTCAGTCTTTTTCTTCAAATTCATCTTTTGAAGATGGTACACCCACTTATAACATCTCCTCTAGTAGCAGACCGACCACCATATTGTTTAACAACAAGTTAGCCACCATCTATTTTGTAAACAGACTAACCACACTATCCTCCAATAATAAACCAACCACTATCCCCCCTTATAGAGATAGACTAACCACCATATTCTCTAGCAACAGATTGACCACAATCTCCTCCAGTAGTTAACCAACCACCATCTTCTTCTTGGACACTACATTCTACATTGTTATCTAGTAAAGATACTAATGCCTCTGGCTCTATAGGCATGTAAAACTACTAGTTCTTGAATTGTATATATTTTATTGTTGCGATGTGTATTTCACATGTATATTTGGGTTAATATGTGCGTGTGTATTATTTATTTTTCCTAAGGAAAAAAAACTATAATTTCTATTCATTGAAAAAATGATAAAAAAAAATTACATTCTATAGATACACACATGGTGTATTCATATTGTTCTGTGAATCTCTTCTATAAGATTTTAGATATTTTGCTACATGAAACCATTTGGTCCCTCCAAAAAACTGTGGCTATTAGAAAAAATAGTTCAGAACATCGTATCAAAGGATGGATCTTAGATCCTATTGAGGAAAGTGGAAAAAAAATTGTGCATGACAATGTCTGAAGGTATATAGAGTGCCAAAAAGGATGTGTGTCAATCCTTCCTTTCCAAGGGGAACCTGAAAGGCCTGTGGTAATGCTTATAGTTGCAACCCTTGCACTACGCCTTCACTTGCCACAAGTCTGCTTCTAAATTTAAACATTCTTTGGATAGTCAGTCAACAATCTGGTTATGTTCCATGTATATGTGTGAAAAGGGGATGTGATTGAATTTATATTTCATCCTTAAAGTATCTTAAAAAAGTGGAGCAAGAAGAACATTTATATACACTTGAATTCCATTTAGCGAGTTAATAATAAACATAGGATCACCATAATATTTTAATTGAGTACATCCTTTGTCCAAAGCAAAAATTAATAAATGTTGACAATCAAGTAGTTCCACTTTGTTATTTGAACCCTGGACAAACCCCATTTTAACATGGAAATTAAATGATTATGACAATAATAGGACAACCACCCCCACTACTTTGACCCATCTCAAAAGAAGCACCATCAAAATAAATTCATGGTTTGGATCGATCGGGTGATTATTCTGCAATAACTCTTGTAGGAGATGAACCTTTTTCCTATGGAAAGTGACTAAGGATATCAAGAGCTTCAACTGCTACATGCTAGGGAGAAGAGGGTTTGTCTTGGAAAATGGATTTATTTTGAGCCAAACACACCCCCCAACATATGATGAAGGGGAGAGCCACCTCCTCCAAGATTCTTCTATTGATGCTTCCTCACATTAACAAATCTATCCAGTTGTTCCCTGACAAACCGCCCAAATTTTTTTCGTGAATTGGCATTCCTGGAAAACATGTACGATTGATTCCTCACAATTTTTGCACAAGGAACACCATCCACACCCAATTGCGTACCTTCTTTGAATCACATATCAGGTTGGGACCTTCCACTCGAAAATGGACCACATGATAATTTTGGCCTTTTCTAGGCACTTACCTTTCTGAACAATGTTCCACCACCACTTTAATTCTACAGGGACATGGTCCACTGTCAGAGCGAGGATTCCAAGTTTTGGGGCATATAATCGAAAAAGAGAGGTGCTCTAGATCAATTAATCCTTTTTGTCAACTAATCAAAGATGTCCATATTTCATCACATTCTGCTAAGTCTTTAATTATTTACATTAATTTCCAGGATCCAACTTGTGGGATGCAACTACCCCCAAAATATGAAAGTTGCCACTTGTGATAGGCTACAACCTGATTGAGGCATTGACCTCAAAGATGCAAGCAACTACTCATTGTATAATAGAACTTGATTGACACTCCAACGCCAAGGATGAGTATGCTTCAACCTACTTTAGACTCTAACCTGATTGAGGCTCCAACCTTATTCTTCAACTTCCTAATGGACCTCTATTTCATCTCATTTTCAAACTGGATCCACTATCATCATATACCACTAAATCTATTTATTAAGGGACTATCACAAACTGCAATCACAACCTACAAATACTGCCACTTACATAAATACTACCATTATACTAATAATTGTCTCTGCAAACACAAGTTCAATCCAATTCACTATTATAAAACTTGTAACCACTACACTTATGCATCATAATGTCACATCAATCAGTCATGTTGGTTGTCATACTGATTCCCAGACTTTGTTTACCCATAACTTCAATCTTGTCATTCAAACCCTTCCTCAGAACCTATTTACTTCATGTATCCAAACTACTCGCAATATTCTCATAGACCATAAAAAATTAATATAATATATTATGGTCATCAAATAAGAGTTAAAACGAGATCAAACCCCTCTAGTTGCATCCATCTCTGAGCCGTGGTCCCCTAACTTATTCCGGAATTGAATTTGGATCAACATTGGCTTCATAAACTCAAAATAAGCAAAATACACTATATAAATAATTAATTGTCATACAAAATGCCTATTCCCGGGCGCTTTTGAGCAAATTTCCAGATTTTGGCGCTAACCATTGACAATTGCTAAAAATGCAACAAACTAACAGTATGTATAAAAAAATTATAATCAGACCTATCAATTGCACGAATCAAACCTGCAACAAAATACCTGCAAATCACATAAATTACCAATTGAGCTATCTATTAATGCATGCAACATGACAACCTCAAATTAATTTTGTTCTTAATCTAATGTATGTGAATTCGAACAAACTTAGAAGGTTAATGACGTGGCTAGTTCGCATTTGTTTGTTTCAGTGGAGCCTATCATCGTATGAAATCCGTGGCATGTAATCAACCAATCAACCATCCTAATATTTGTCATCATGGATTATTACCCCACCCCCCCAAATTACTCTAGCAAACCTTCCAATTATATATATATATATATATATATATATCACCATTGTCACCATTCAACTCATTGTAGGTCTCGACTATAATCTCCACCAATACAATGAACTTTGTAATGTAAACCTAGCCAGATTAATATCAAATACTTGACCTTGCTTCTGTCGAAGGTTGCATGGTCCATTGAACTCAACCTCTTCTAAGTGCACTACTAAATATAGTAAGACATTGTACCATGTTGTAATTCCTTTTAATGCAACTAGAACCGAAACATTGTTGTTACGAACTGCATCTCCATTTGAATTCGACTAGAACAAAAGCATTGCAGTTATGGACTGCACCTTTGACCAGATAAAAAGCATCATAGTTACTAACTTCATTTCATTGTGACCATAACATTGTAGTTATAGACTGCACCTCCATTCTATTGCGATTAGAACTAGACCAACTACTAGTCAATCCATCTTAGAACAAAAAACAAATTGGTACATACTCCATTTGGGTCACAACCATATGACTATTTATAGTCACATGGTGGTCCCAACCGAGCATAAAACCGACGTGAATTCTAGAGATTTGACCAATCGTATGACCACGCCGATGCTTTTAGAACCCATACGACTGTGCCAATATGACCTGGGCCCTAGGGTCATTGGTCATTTTCTTGATGATGTCATCATGATGTCAATGAGCCACATCGAATCCTATGAGGGGTGCCATGTGTCACTTATTTTTGGCTCTTTCACCAATCTAAAATGACCATTTTTCACTGCCACATGGTAGCCCCTAGTGGCACCACATCAGTGTGCTGATGTCAACATGGTGATGTGACCTTGCAAATTAACTCAAACTAATGTTGACCTTCAACTGACCATAACTTCTCATATGGGAGGTTTTTTTCTGAGTAGAATATATCGTTGGAAAGGTATCAAAGAGCTCTATCCAACAATGTTATTTTTAGGATCTTTTGAGCATCATAACTTCACCAAAATATTGAATAACTTAAAGCACCCATATCTTCATGTAATGAGACCTTGCGAAAAATCAAGTTGTCACACTGCTTCACAAAGAGTCCTGTTGCTTCTTTGATCATGAAGGATGGTCTTGTTGTTGTTGTCCCATACATCCCTTTGGCATCGATGACATCCTTTTTTCATCAATGTAAACACTATGTGCAACAACAATGAAGTTCCTAATTCCCAATTCACTTGCTAAGAGAAGACATCAAAGGAGTGTATAATCCTCAACTTGATAATTCATGGATTCTCCTAGATACTAAGCAAAACAAAAATCATTTTTTCCTCTAGGATCTATAATGATCCCCCTCTATACCTGCCACTTCCAAATTTAATTTATATGCTCCATAAAAGAAGATAATGAAACTCTTATGAAGGGATAGCTAATTTTCGAATTCTTGAACATCTAATCAAAGCTACCCTGATTACTATGGGTTTGGCTTACAAATATTTGGGTTGGAGCTTTGGGTTATGAGAGAAAATTGTTGAGGCCATTCTTTTTCATTTGAGTCTAGCCTTTGTAAATCAAAGTTCTCCATATTTTTGGAATGAAAAGGAAATCTATTAGTAGTCCTTTAACTTTTGTTGCAATTGAAATGAGATTATTTAGGTCCTAGTTAATATTTTCTTTTAATGAGTTAGCCAAATTTTCTAGCAAAGGAATTTTAGGAGGGTGATCTACAATCTTGTGGGTTTTATTTTAAAGATCCCCTTGTATCCATTACTATATAATGAAAACATTCCATTTCAATAATTTGGTCTACACAACTGATGACTAATTTTAGTAAATTTATTGTCCATATGTTAGGAGAAGGAGCATTAAAGAAATAAATAACAAACCATCTCCTCCTCTAAACAACAAAAGGGATATATAAATGGAACTTAAATTCCTTTGTAGACTCTCAATAGTAAGGGGTTTTCATGGACAATTATGCAACAAAACACGTTAATTTTGGGAAGATCATTTAAATGCAAAACTTGTTTCTAAAGAGCTCAACATTGAGGTAGAGGCAAGGATTGGAGTTGGTGGAGATAGCCTTCCTTGACATTGTATTGTATCCTATCTAGTGACTTGTTCTTGTAGACCATGCTAAAATATCACAGAATGTGGAGAAATTTTGATTATCTATCCAAGTTCTCAAAGGGAGAAGATCATGATTTTTCTCTAACTGTTGATTTCTTGTGATACCATCCTCCCAAATATGTATATTTTTTCAATTACTTATAATATAGTTAATATTGGATTGGATTATGGGAACTATAGTTTTAAGTAGCTCCCATATATGCCAACCTTTATAGTTTCGAAAGCCCCATTTAAGTATATTTTCCAAATAGCACAAAATTATTTCTTAAAATGAACTTCTTCCAACAATCCATCTTAGTCATAATGATCCTCCATATATGTTTTTTTCAAAGAGCTAAATTCATGAGTGAAGGATCCTTAATGCCCAAGGGAGATCTTACCATTTTCCAATTTATCATATGTATATACATATATATGTTTGATTTTTTTCCCTTGCCATAGAATTTTTTATATTTCTTTTGAGAGTTGTTGCATTATTCTCAGAAGTGCTAACTTGGATGGACGGTAAAAAATTGGGAGTATAGTAAGAATCGATTTGATTACAATTACTCATCCTATTGGGTTCAACTATTGGGGTCCCCATTGTGGGAACTTATGATTTTTATTTTTGTACTTTTTTTTGACACTATGCCATGCTTGATCCAATGGATTACTCAAGGAAACAAGAATTCCTAGATATTTGAATGAGGTCCAAGTTTCTTAAAAAGGAAATATTAGAATTCTATAAATAACATGAAAGAGGTGTGGACTTAAATTCCAACCAAATATTTAACTTTTATAGTTATTGATCTTATTGCTTGAAGTAGTTGTGAAGAGGTCGAGAACCAATTTGAATGTCTCAACTATAATGGTGAAACTATTTCCTAATAAGAAAGTTTTATCAGTGAACTAATAATATTTCAAGCTTTTAACCCCCTTACCTAGTTAGATTATTGAGAAATATCCTAACATGAATTTTTCCTCCAATTTTTTACTCAAAGACTCAACCATAATGATACTTAAAAAAAGTGAAAAAGGACAACCCTGTTGTAACCCTTGACTTCCTTAAAATAAAGTGGTGAGTCGGAGCAAAGTGGTGAACCTTAAAAATGAATTCTCTTTGTCATCCTTTTTCCATTTAGTTTTCCTATAGTATCCTTAAAATTCTGCCCTATCTACCATCTCACACTCCATTTCCATAATTTTGATGTAAAATCACGCCTAAAAGTTACAAAGGTTAAACATCAAAGAAATCCAATGTAAAATAGTCCATCCTTTTACATTTAATGAAAACAATTTAGATGTTGTGGCTACAAAAATAGAGCAATTTTGTAGCGAGACTCTAATTATGGAGCCAAGTCATAGGTCTCTATAGGTGCAGGCATGGTACAACAAAAGCATGAGTTGAAGGATATGGCAAAAGATAATTGTAAGCTCCTCCATTTCTTTAATTCAACCCAATATCATCGCCGAGGCAAAGTGATGTGGCAGAGCATGGTAGTGTAAGCGAACTAGAAACGAGCTGCTAACACAAGTTGCAGTCCAACTCTGTGAGGATGGCAGAGGCAAAGTCAAAAGATGTGGCAGAGCATGGTAGTGTAAGCGAACTAGAAACGAGCTGCTAACACAAGTTGCAGTCCAACTCCGTGAGGATTGAGCCATATCTGATAGGGACGTAACATGGACGCAATAACAATTCTAGAATCAAGTATCAAGAATCTGTAATGGATAATATTCGATTTTATAAATGCTCATCATTAGAATGATAGCAAACAAGTCTTGTTATTTGACAATACTTTGATATTTTAATATAAAACTATGTTGCTGGTGTACTAAGTTCCCCGTGTGACTACAATCTGTGAATGATCATAGTGTAGTTCTTTAACAGGTTTTAAATCTCATACGACTTCCCAGTAGCGCACAACCAAGCCAGGAGGGCCCTTTGTGTGAGGGAGGTGTTGTTCCTTTACTTACAGTTTGGTTGATTTCTTTTACTTACAATTTGGTTGGTGTGTCAGCAAAGTGTAGGTTATTCATATGAACCATCTCATTGAATAAAGGATTTCATCTTCAATTGCAAAACCTTAGAATTTTTGTTGTTTCATGACAAATATTTACATGGTTTTGAGGGTTTGAAAATGTTTAGAATCATGATTATGTTGAAGATAGTTCAATAGTAAGAAGTTTGCCAGTGATTTTCAATAAATTAAGTTAGAGGATAGTCCTTACATATACGTTGCATTACAATTCACAAGTTTACTGACCTAGATTGATAAATTAAATGTAGCGGAGTTCTAGTTCAAAAGAATTTACATACACAATTAATGGACTACTAATGCAAGAGGGAACCCATTTAATAAGAGAAGAAAAAAAACCAAAATTGAATAAGATGTCAAATAGAATTAGGCATCTTACCATTCTAAAAGCATTAACCATATCAATTTTAATAATCATGCCTATCTCATTGTTCTCTTGACTTGAATGAATAGATTCTTCCACTATAATTATATTTTCAATAGTTTGACACTTTTGCATAAATCCTCCCTAGTTGTTGAAAATGATCCTGAAGAGAATCTTTTTTAACATGTTAGCTATTATCTATTTTAGGATCTTGTTGGAGGAGTTGCATAAAGGTATTTGGTGGAGCTTGGAGAAGGAAGAAGGGGTGGCCTCTTTAGAAATGAGGGATAAAAAATAATATCTTCTATTACTATCAAGTCTGTAGGATTTTTGGACATACCACAACATCATTTTTAAATTAATCTTATTTATGTTTCATTGTGGTCTAGAAAAATGGATAGTAAATCCATTGGGTTTGGAACCTTTTCAAAAGACAAATCTTAAATTTTGTTGATGATTCAGATTCCTAAATTGCTTTTGTTAATTTAACATTTTCTTCTTGGGAGATGATGATATGAATGTGCTCTAACAAAGAGGCGATGGTGGCTATATTGACCAGTTCTTCTTCCAAGGTACTTACTCTTGTTCCATCCTCCATAGTTATTTCTTTGACATTGTTTTTGGATCATTTTTACTTTTTCTTATCTATGGAAATATGAGGTATTTTTATCTTCATATTTTAGCCACATGCTGTAGGATTTAATCCTCCATTTTTCATCTCCATATTTGAGCAATTAGTGTAACTTTCAAAATATCATACTTTCAATCTTTCAAGGATTACTACCTATTTATTCTTCCTCCATTTGAACTTTCAAAAATTCTAGTTGATTTTTTGGTTGTATATTTTCAATTTTTGGAGTATAAGAATGCTTTGTATATTTTTTGAGAGCTAACTTAACATATTTCATTTTTTGTTCCCAAAGGTACATTGGTGAGCCTAAAACCCATGCTTACCATTTAGGTGATATAATTTTTATAAATTCTAGATCTTGAAGCTAGAGTGGTTTAAACTTGAATGAGAGAGGTCCAAAGTTTGGCGACACTAAGATATACAAGATAATTAGTTTGTGTTCTAAGACAACACAAGTTTGGAGGAAATGATGTTATCCTACAAAAGAAACTCATTATGCATGATGAATCAATCAAGTCTAGCTGCAATGTAACAAAGACAAAACCTTTTATTTGACCATCTATTCTTTCTTTTGATGGGTTTTATATCCACCATATCCTAATTCAATATGAGGTCTTCCATTTTTTCTCATAATGGATCCCAAACTATGTTTCCCCCTCACTTCTCCTTTCTTCTTAAAGTCACATTAAATTTTTTCACAATGATGCTAGTTTGAGAGTATTCATAGACTTTTAATGCTAAGAGAGAGGACCAACATTCTTCTTTTTCTTGATATGCAATAGTAAACATCATCTTGATGACATTAACAAGTTTTCCTGACTATTGATGAATGAAGCTTATTAAAATCTAGTGCTAGGTTTGATATGGGACATCCAAGATGAGATGAGGGTTTTTCCATAGAACATAATCTCCCATAGGCACCTTTTGAATTGATTACTATACCTTCCCATATTTTCCTTTGTAGCTTACTTGTTTTTAAAGCGTCTAAAGACTCAAGTTTAGACTCTTGTAGAAGGAGGAAAATAGGCTTTTCAAGTCTTATAAAATCCCTCATTTCTTCCTCTTGTATTTAATACCCAAACCTCTATGATTCTAGCAGATAATGATCATTATTTCATTATGGATTTTTGGCTCATAGCATGTGGTAGAGAAGTGCCTCCAACATTTTTAGAGCTTCTAGAGCCTATATCTAAAGACCTTCCAATAGTTTGCTAAATGCTAATATTTTTTTTCTTTATTGGCTATCTATTCTCTTTCTTCTTTTGTTGGTTTCCTTCTACCTTTCTAGAGTTGTTTTTCTTCCATTTCATCCTTTTCAATTGTTGTTGGTATTTTTTCTGGGTTAGAATGATTGATGGTTATGACTACTTTTTTAAGATGTTACCAATTTATTTCAATATGTTTGAGTATTCTCATTGGAAATGGGAGACAAATCAACAACCTCGGGTTGATTTTCCTTGTAAATAAATCAAACTAAGTGTAACACCTCCTCCCACATTTATCCGCTTTTACAAGCTCTCTAGGGTAAACATGAGCTGAGTGCTACTGTGACATGACCTGACCTCCAAGTTCCAATGATGGAAGAGGCGCCTAGAAACTGAAAACCTACCAACATCCGTCAGGGAATACAAATCAATCACTAGCTTGACAACCACCTCGAGTGATCAATCCCTGAGTTGAAACTCTTTTTCACTGACATAACTCCACAACTGCACCCTTGACACTTCATGCATGCAATTATGATACTATAACTGCACCCACAAGCTTGTCTCCCAGCGGTTATGACCCAACATATCATGTTTTGTGAATGCGGTTGTGAGTTTTATGCCACTTTTTTAGGCTAAGCCTCTAGATCACTGCCTAGAACTACCTATAACTCTCCATAATCATAAATAAGGTGATAACAAGGCTAATCATTCAAAATTTAAATAAGATATTGACAATAACATGCATACTGCAAGATAGACATTTCGTCAAACATACGATAAACATATAAGCTACAGGTCATGAATGCATATTTGATGATAAAGTCCCAAACTTCATATGAGAATCACTAAGAAGGTGCAATGCCCTCTCTAGCTACCTGCAACAACACCTGTTAACCCATGCATTCATTAACCATTCAATGACTTATCGAATCATGAAAGAGATCAATAGCTAGAGCACATCATATAACCAAGTATATAATGATCACGATATAACTAGAATAAAAACCATGCAAAATCAACCATAAAATCCACATAATAACAAGTACATGTGCTCATTAATTACATTAGAAGAATAGCTCATATTAACTTATGCAAAAGCCAACCAAGTCAAAGACTTCCACATACCACCTAACCATAGATTGGGTTGAACCAAATCTTTCTTTCAACCAATCACTCCTGCGCCATATTCCAAGCATGAATGTGAGAACTCATGGGATAAACCAAGACACAACCAAACAAGGACTCCAGAGGTTAAACCACCTCCACCCTTAAGCTACCATGATCTCACCTAAACCAATCTCGAGATCACAGAGCCAAACCAAGCTTGGATGCCTCATAATTCCTTCACATACCTTGAGGAATTTTCCTGTCTCCACCCACCTATCGAGGGATTCCTGGAGAAAACCATCTCCACCCCCAACACTTGGGATTTTCTTGAGACCACCTCACCCAGTTCCAAAACCTTCCGGCAATCCAAATCTCAACCAAGAATGAATCCCATCACACCATGGTTATCCAGGAAATGGCAAGGCAAGGTTGAAACCATTGTAAAACCAAGCAAAACCCATGCTAATGACAAAAAATGAACCAAATAAACAAATACATGTACCATGCATTCACGTCCCAACAAGGAAATCTCACATGCAACTAGTTACCTACAATATCTTCCCTCTGAAGCTATAGATGCACCCTTCTCCTTGCTTTCCTTTGCTTGTAATTTTCCTTCCTTTGCTTGCTTGCTTGCCTTTATCCAAATCCAAGTGTCTGCCAAAGTGTTCCAAGAATGATTGAAGTGTGCAAGAGTGTAAGAGAGCCAAAAGCTAAACTGAAAAAGCCGTGAACTATTTCTCTGATGCATCATTGATGTCTCCTTTTTCTTCATTTTCCTCTAATTTCCCTTGCATGCAAATTCATGTCTCTTCACCTTCCTTTTCTCTTATTTTCCTTTATTTTCATAACTAAATGCCATTTATTGCCTCTTTTCCTTTGCTACTTTCCATAACCATTATTAAATTGAAAGTGATGCCCACTATAATGTTTTCCCACCATTCAGCTTTATAATGTGTCCCATGACCTTGGTTTTATTTTATTTACTTGGAAAACCAACCAGGGGTTATTATAGATCCCTCCCCCTTGGGGGAACACCATCCTCGGTGTTCTATGTCGCCTATTACCAACAAAACATACAGCTTATGGAGCTTTATAGCATAGCTCGATGCAACATTTACAACATACCAAACTGCTAAAAACACGCCAAACATACCGATTACTGGAGTTTTACAACACAACTCGACATGATATTTACAATGATAAACACATATGCTTATACACATTTGCTTTAACCATCGAATAAAAGGATATGATTCCAGCATCAAGGACAAGGGAATCTAGAGGCTCACACCTCCACTCTTTAAGTAGTACTAGGATTCATCTCCTTTCCAAGAAGTCCAAAATCCATTGCAAAAATCAAAACTTGCTTACAATGTCCAACACTACAATCATTGCACTCTTGCTCTCTCAGTGAACAATTACCGACTCATTGTTCCAGGGCACACTCCCAATGTGATTCTGATTCCATCTGGTAATGCTAATGACAAAAAAATTTATTCCTTGACCTTCCCTTCTCTGCTTCCCAGTCCCTCAGGAAATCTGGTCACCCCCTTCCATGTAGTCACTCACCTTATGAGTTCCCCAACATCCCCTTCTTGTGCGATCCATCCCTTTGCAAGGTTTCCTCACATCGGAAGGTCAAAAAATGAAGGCATATCCCTTCATCAAAACTATCATACTAGTCATAGCATGCCCATGGAAATCAATGACCACTATTAGGTACCAGTGTCCCACAATGGCCATATTCCTGAATGCTTTACCAAAACACTGTTACATGGTCCAATTCCTTTTGTTGTTGCTGATAACACTCTTGTAGTCAGTTCCAATCACCCAAACTGGGCATTTCCATGCTTTCCAGTACCAAGCACATAATTTCCATTAGGCTAAAAAGGAATTGAAATAATTTCAAAACATACCTCATTGGTAGCTCATCAATAAGATACACTTGCAATTATATTTACTTCCTGTCATAACAAGTGAAATTAGCTCTTTGATCAAAACATCATGTATAGAAGTATCACATCTAATTAGCTCAAAACTAAACCATCATAAATCATAATCATAAATTATGTGCATAATTAAAAATTGAAATAGAATATTGATGCTTATATTTCTATTGTTCTTTGTTTTTGCCTTTGTTCTTTGTCCTTTCCATACACAAACTGAATCAGTTTCCAAACCAACAAGCACCCAGTGCCTTCTCTTCTCTTTGAACATGTGCACACACTGAATCGGTTTCCAAACTTGGAAACCACCCAATGCCTTTTCTTCTCTTCTCGTCCAAAGCAATAAGGGAATCCATAGACTATACCACATCCTCCCTCAATATCAGCAACAAGGGTGTCCAGACACTATAACCCATATACCCTCAATACCAACAACAAGGGTGTCTAGAGACTATATCGCCTCTACCCTCAATATTAGCAACAAGGGCATCTAAAGACTATACCACCTCTGCCCTCAATATGAGCAACAAGGGCATTTAGAGACTATATTGCCTCTACTCTCAATATCAACAACTCAAGATTGGTCTCTTCCCAAGCTATCCAGGGCTCCAAGGACTACTAGCTCAACTCACAGCCTCCAGGGAACCCAAGATGTTACAAGGATCCATAGATCCTGTCCCAACCCATAGCCTCTAGGGATCTTGAGAACCAATCCCCTACACGTACACATACACATACATAGTGTACAACACAACACATATATGTACACGCAGTACAATACAACGACTACACAATAAACATGACACAATACCACATGTACATAACATAACATGTACGACATGTACAGAACACCACATGTACAACATGTACACAACACAACATGTACACAATAGTAGTACTGCACATCCAGAGACCACTGTCTCTACCAGGCAACCTTGCCTCTAGTGTCTTTCCCATGCCTTATTGCATGCATCCACAACCCAAGTCCCAGGTATATGGTTCTTTCCACAATCCATGCTTGTCCTCGCATGCTGCAAATCACACTGCTTTCATTCCACATATGTATCCTTCAACATTGCCTTCCATAACATAAACATAGGCATAGTTATATGCACACAATATCAAAATCATGTCCACATGATGCTAACCTCATAAATCTTCTAGGGATATTTTTCCACTTGATTCCTCATAAACCATGAACCTTTTCATGCCATTCACCTGCATAGGGAAATCATTCTTCCACTAGAATGATCCCTAACGACCCTGCCATACAATAAAATTCACACACACACACATTAGCTTAATAATGATCATAACAAAATTACCAATGCTCATATATATATATATATATATATATATATATATATATAGACATACACACACACACATTAGCATAATCACGATCACAACACAATTACCAATGCTCATAAAGTCAAAGTTAAGAGAACTCCCTTTATCCGTGCAATGCATGCACAACATTGAGAAAAATCGTTCCCAACTTAGCCAAGGCATTTGATACCTCAAGCCCATTTACTTTACCTTTCCTATTACCTTTCACATGACTATCCTGCCATTGTCCATATACCCCAATGGACCCAACTAGCCCAACTGACTGTCATATTCTTGCCTTCAGCTGCCCCTTTATCCATGCACTGGGATTCATTGGGGTCTTGACATTTCTTGTTGGGTTTCACTCAGCTCTCCCGAGTTCCATTACTTTCCTCTTTCCCCAACCAATTCCCAAGACCCTCAAATCATAAAAGGAAAGAACAATAAGGAAAGATAAAGAAAACAAGGAAAACCAAACAACAATACAACACTGCAAATAAAGTGGCACAACCATGCACCAATCACGTTCAAAACCACAAATCAAGCACAAACAAATTACAAAGCAGCGAAAGCACAAAAATCTCAATAGACACCATGACTCAACCCCCATGGCTTCCCAGTGCTTCCAAGCGAAAGCTCAACCAGAGCCTTCTTCAAGATTTCATCACAGTTTCTTTTACCAGGCAATCCCCTGCATCATACTTACATAAACACACAACTTTTAGTGCATAAAAAAATATAACAATATACCGGTTTCCTTACCTTGTTGTACCCAACGCACTATGCTGTAACTGAACACCTGCACATATCATCTCTCAAGGGATTCCAATTCCCTTGACGAATTCAACTATAACTGCAAACTAACTATTATGCCTACATATGATCAATCATCTTCCATGTAGCTTCCTCTGCCCAAAAGTGCTTCCACACACTTTAAATTACTCTATTTCTCGGTCCCGGAGCATGATCTCCTTCTACTACAAAATGCATTGAGGCTTTGTCTTGAACTCTCCCCCTATTTCCAATTCCACCTTAATGATGGATACTTGGTGACCTTCCTACATGTTATCCACTGTTGCATAGATATGGGGAATGCTCTGACCTATATCCCCAACTGCGCACACCTCTTGTACACCATATATATGAGGCTTGTCACACATATCTTGTGCCACTCTCATACAAAGGGAAATCCTTCCTGCGACGATCTCCACCATAGGTTCAACACCACAATGGTTCTCTTCCATTGCCTTTATTCTGCTACTCCACAGGCTGAGACCCATATCCTCTCACAACTACATTAAACTTCTTATAAGGTCCCACATTTTCCTTGTCACCTACATCCTAATATCTTCCTCGCTTCTTATGCCATTTTCCTTTAGTCTTATCATTACCTTTCCAGTGACGCTTGAAATCAGGGTTGCACTTTTACTGCTCATAAAGATGCTTCGAATTTCTGATGGCTTCCTCTAGTGACTAAGGCTCATCAAACTTATTTCGATCCTTGAATGTTAATCCCAGTCTGTTGATGAACCTTTAAATATTTTCTTTCATGTTCTCTGAATAATCATGCAATTTGAAGAACTTCTTCATTCCAAGCAACCATGCTTCTACATCTTCTGACTTCTTCATCTCTCTGCCAAGTGTAGGAGGCTTGGCTTTCTTGAACTCTTCTGGAAAATATCACTTACCACTCTTGCTATAAGGATGATGGTAGTGATGGCGATGATGTCTCTAAGAACCGAAACTAGAGTGAGATCCACAATTACTACCGCTCCTGTCAGGTGTATCCAAAGATCTGCCACCTCTAACTATGTCATCTCTATTCGTCTTGTGTCTTTTCTGAGACCTGCTACCATAAGCCCCATTTGTCTTCTCCTTTTGTCTATATCCATGATTGTTCCTCACCTATCTCTGCTTATGTAACTCTGAAAGGCTCTGTAGCATCATTTTAACTTCCGCTTGCTTTTATTGAGCTTTGGAAAGCCTTTCTTGTGCCTCAATCAACCACTCATTGTCTACCTCGCAAGTTATAATTTCTTCCTTCAAAATTCTCAGTGTATCTTCTATATCAGGAGAATACTCTTCTCCTTGCTAACCAACTGACCTTTCCCATTCCATAGAATTCACATCAGGCCTCTAAGGGGAGTCATGTGAACTGTAAACCACCATTCTGCTCTTCATCCTTGATCTTTTATTGTCCCGCAACATACCATGTTAGATAAACCAAATAGAAGACATAACTAAAATGATACCTCAATGTATCTTAGGGGAGGCTATCACATCTGCACAATTTATTTAAAATTAGAACGATACATAATAAGATCAAGAGCTTATCCACTATGACAATAATCATCATGCATATGACCGCAATGCATATAAGTATCATGCATGACTAACCGATGCACGTGCATATAACCACACTAATCAAATAGCATATAACATGCATGTAACCTCAAAAACAATAAAATGACAGGCATGCATATAATCACAATGCATATAACAACCATTAACCATCCTACCTGCATTCCAAACATATAAACCTGTATGACGATCTTCTTTTACCCTAAGGTCCAATTTTGCAACCTCGTTCTGATACCCGTCTATAATGCCTCCTCCCACATTTACCCACTTTTACAAGCTCTCAACGTAAACATGAGTTGAGTGCTACTATGACAAGACCTGAACTCCAAGTTCCAATGATGGAAGTGGGGTCTACAAACCGACAACTTACTGACATCCCTCAGTGACTACATATCTCTCAGGAGCTCGAAAACCACCTCAGGTGATCAATACCTAAGCTGGAACTCTTTTTCACCGACCTAACTCCACAATCACACCCTTGACACTTCATGCAGGCATTTATGAGGCTATAACCACACCCACAAGCCTGTCTCCCAGCAGTTATGACCCAGAATCCCCCGTTCTGTGCATGCAAGTCGTGAGATCTATGCCACTTTTTCAGGCTAGCCTCTGGACCACTACCCAGAATCGCTTGTAACTTTCCAGAATAATAAATAAGGTGATGACAAGGCCAATCATTGAAAACTTAAACAAGATCTTGACCATAACACGCCTACTGCAAGATAGAAATTTTGTTAAACATATGATAAAAATATAAGCTACAGGGCATGAATGCATATCTGATCATAAACTACTAAACTTCATTCGAGAATCACCAAGAAGGGTTGATGCCCTCTCTAGCTGGCTATAACAACACTTGTTATCCATGCATTCATCAACCATTCATTGACTTATCGAATCATGAAAGAGATCCATATCTAGAGCACATCATATTAACTAGGTATATAACCAACATATAACTAGAATAATAACAATGAAAAATTAACCATAAAAGTCCACATAATAAAAAGCACATGCGCTCATTAATTACATTAGAAGAATAACTCCTATTAACTTATGCAAAAGCCAACCAATTCAAGGACTTCCACGTACCACCCGACCATAGATTGGGCTGAACAAAATATTTCTTTCAACCAATCAACCATGTGCCATATTCCAAGCATGATCATGGGATCTCATGGGATAAAACAAGACACAACCAAACAGGGACTCCAGAGGTTAAACCACCTCCACCCTCAAGCTACCATGATCTCACCTAAATTGGTTCTAAGATCACGAAACCAAACCAAGATTGGATGCCTCAACCTTCACCATACCTTGAGGAATATTCCTATCTCCACCCATCTATCGAGGGCTTCCCAAAGAAAACGATCTCCACCCCCAACCCTTGGGATTTTCCTAAGACCACCTCACCTAGTTCCAAAACCTTCTAACAATCCAAAGCTCAACCAAGAATGAATCCCATCACACCATGGCTATCCAGGAAATGGCAAGGCATGAATGGAACCATTATCAAACTAGGAAAAACCCATGCCAATGATAGCAAATGAACCAAATAAACTAATGCATGTACCATGAATTCACATCCTAGCAAGAAAATCACACATGCAGCTTGTCACCTACAAGATCTTCTTGTTGAAGCTGCTGATCCACCCTTCTTGCTTTCCTCGCTTTCTTTTGCTTGTCATTTTCCTTCCTCTTCTTGATTTCTTGCCTTTCTCCAAATCCAAGTGAATGCCAAAGTTCTCCAAGAATTCTCTAAGTGTGAAAGAGTGTAAGAGATCGAAAAGCTAAACTGAAAAGGTTCTAAATCGTTTCTCTGAATTTCCTTTTATCATTGATGTCTCCTTTTTCTTAATTTTCCTTAATTTTCCTCTACTTTCCCTTGCATGCGAATCTGTGTCTCTTCACCTTATTTTTCTCGTATTTTCATAATTAAATGCCATTTATTGCCTCTTTTCCTTTGTCAATGCCTTTTCTAATTTCCATAGCCATTATTAAATTGCAAGTGATACCCACTATAATGTTTTTCCCCTCATTCAACTTGGAATACGTGTCCCATGACCTTAGTTTTATTTTATTTACATGGAAAATTAACCAGGGGTTGTTACACCAAGGTCATGGGACATGTATTCCAAGATGAATGGGGGGAAAAACATTATAGTGGGCATCACTTGTGGTTTATTATTGGCTATGGAAATTGGCATTGGAAAAGACAAAATGGCAACAAATGGAAATTAATCAAAGAAATAAAAGACTATAAGAGAAAAGGAAGATGAAGAGACATGAATATGCATGAAATGGAAAATGAAAGAAATTGAAGGAAAAGGAAAATGAAACAAAAGGAGAGGGAGAACATTCTATGCCTCTCTTAGTTACTCTTTAGTTATTCATGATCACTTCTTGGTTACTCTGGGAGAATTTTAGTATTCTCTTAGACATTGAGGCATTCTCACTTGCGTTTAGAGAGAGAGAGCACTTGGATAGAAGCAAACAAGCAAGCAAAGGAAATCGGGGCAGTGAAGAAGAAGGTGGGAAAAGCAGCTACAACAAGAGAACATTGGAAGTAACATGTTGCATGTGTGATTTCCCTGCTGAGATTTGAATGCATGGTACATGCATTTGGTTAATTTGTTGTCATTGGCATGGGATTTTCCTAGATTGACAGTGGTTTCAACCTTGCCTTGCCATTTCTTAGATAACCACGATGCAGTGGATTCCCTATTTTGGTTAAACTTTGGATGGTCGGTAGATTTCGGATCCTAGTGAGGTGGTCTTAGGAAAATTCCCAAGGGTCGAGGGTGGAGATGGGCACTCTCCTAGAACTCTTCACATATGGGTAGAGACAGGAAGATTCCTCTAGGTACGGTGAAAAAAGTAGAAGACATCCAAGCTTGTTTGGTTTTGGTGATTTCTGGACTGGTTTAGGTGAAATCACTGTGGTGGAGGGTTAAGGTGGTTTGACCTTTGGAATCTCTGTTTGGTTCTGTTTTGGTTTATCCCATGTGATCCCACATCAATGCTTGGAATATGGCACTGAGGTGATTCACTGAAAGAGAGATTTGGTTCAACCCAATCTATGGTTGGGTGGTACATGGAAGTCCTTGACTTGGTTGGCTTTATACATATGTTATTGTGTGTTATTCCTTATTGAGATAAATGAGCACATGTATTGGTTATTGTGTTGATTTTATGACTGGTTTGTTATGGTTTCATTCTGGTTGAATGTTGGTTATAGGCATGGTTAAATGGTGTGCCCTTGTTATGGATCTTTTTCATGATTCGATAAGTTACTGAAAGGTTATATGAATGCGTAAGCTAACTAGTGTTGTTGCAACTAGCTTGAGAGGGGAGTGATCCTTCTTGATGATTCTTTGGTGAAACTAAGGAATTAATGCACATATATGCATTCATGACCTATAACTACCATGTTTACCATGTGTTTGACGAAATGTTTATCATGTGTTTAGTAAGTTTGGACAAGACCGTAGTGTTAGTATAGATTGTACAAACTTATCATCATCATAGGCTGGATTATGTATAGTTATGGGTTGTTCTCGGTAGCTAGCCCTGAAAATTCAAAACAAGGCTTCTAGTCAGAGTCTCTTAACTGAGAAATCTCGATTGTAGCCACATGTAGGAAGGATTGTGCATGCAGGTTGATCCTTCTGGTTCCATCCACAGCTTGGCATGCGTGCGGTTGGGCTGTGAGGTCAGGTGAAAAGATAATTCCAACTCACGGTAAGATCATTAGTGGATGTTGTCTAACATTTGGGTGGTTTGGTGTCCCTAGGAAGTTGTAGTAAGTTTCAGGATGGTAGACCCCACTTCCATAACTAGAATTTGGATGTTGGATCATGTCATAGTAACTCTTAGCTCATGTTTATCCTAGAGATCTTGTAAAAGCGGGTAAATGTGGGGTGGCGTGTTACAAGGTGGTATCAGAGAGAGGTTGCAGCACTGGACCTCGAGGTAAATGCAGATTGTTATGCATACATGTTAGGTGTCTATATGATCATCATATATGCAAGTTAGCTATTTATTGTTATGATTATGATATCCATGTATGAGTTGGTATGCTTGTGATGTTGTATCGTGCTAATCTAGATTCCCATGTGCAAATGCAATAACCTCCCTTGAGATACATTGAGGTATGGTTTTGATTATGTTTTTACTTAGCTAACAATGGCATGTTGCAGGAAATAGAAGGCCAAGAGATGAAGAGCAGAATAGTGGAGTACAATTCATTTGACTCTCCGTACAAGCTTGAAGAGACATTGGTAGGATGGAAGAGATCAATTGAGCAACAGGGAGAGGGATATTCCCCTGGTTTGTCAGATATTTTGAGAAGATTAAAGGCATAAAACGTGAGTTGTATTGAGGCACAAGAAATGTGTAATGACTCCGGTTAAAAATTCATGTAAAAAAAATATAAGACCAAGGTCATGGGACACGTATTCCAAGCTGAATGGTGGGAAAAACATCCTAGCGGGTGTTCATTTGGTTTATTATGGCTAAGGGAAATTGGAAAAGGCATTGGCAAAGGTAAAGAGTCATTAATTCACTTTTATTTATGAAAATAAAGGAAAATAGGAGAAAAGGAAGGCGAAAGGTCACATATTTGCATGAGAAGGAAATTGAAGGGAAAATGAAGAAAATAGAGGAATCATTGATAAAAAATGATCATGAGGATCAATTGGTAACCTTTTGTCAGTTTTAACTTGGAGCTCTCTCTTCTATACTCTCTCTCATACTCTTGTACACTTAGAGTTTTCTTGGAGCACTCTTGGAGGAGTGTGGCATACTTGGGATTTTGGAGCGAGAAGGAAAAGTAAGGGCAGGAAACTGCAAGAGGACATCGGGATCAACAACTACAATGAGTTTTTCTTGCAGGTACCAAGTTGCATGTATGATCTCCTTGCTAGTTTTGGCATGCATGACATATGCATGGGGTTTCTTGGATATGATCTATCATTGGCATGGGGGAATGCTTGGATTGAGGTGGATTTGCTTAGCCTTGTCAATTCTTAGATAGCCATGGTGTTGTGGGTGTCTTTCCTTTTGTCTTTTTTGGTTGGTTCTCATGTTCCTTATGGTTGTGGGTTGAGTTACTACTTCTTGGAAGCCTTGGTTGGACAAACACTCTAGAAGCCATGTAACAACTTGGGTTGAGTTAGTAGTCTTGGAAGCCTTGGTTGGAAAAATTCTCTCAAATACCTTGGTGGGTTGAGTTACTAGTCCTGGAAGCCCTGGTGGACAAACGCTTTGGAAGCTTGACAACAACTGTGGATTGAATTACTAGTACTGGAAGCCTTGGTTGGAACAAATGCTCTGGAGCACTGGACAACTTGTGTAGAGACCAATCTGGTGATGGTTAGTGATGTCCGCCCGTGAGGTGGATCACTAGTTGAGGGTTGAGGTGGTTTGGCCTATGGAATCCTTAGTTTGGTTTTGCTTGAGTTGTTTCATGAGATCCCACATTCATGCCTGGAATATGGCATAAGGCTGATTGACTGAAAGACAGATTTGGTTCAGCCCAATCGATGGTAGAGTGGTAAGTGGAAGTCCTAGACCCGGTTGCAATTTGCATAAGTTAATAAGAGCTTCTTTCCTCTTGTATTTGATGGGTAAATATGCTTGTTTATATGTGGCTTTTATGGTTGTTATATCTTTGTTATTTATGTTGAATATATGTTCGTTAAGAGGATGTTTTATGATAGTATTGATGTATGATTCTCATCATGTTTTGATTAACAAATGAATGAGAAATGAATATATGACCTAATATATGATAATTCATCTATTGTGATAAGGCATCAATGTCTCCTTACAAATTTGTTGTAGCTGCTACAACCACCCTCCAAAATTTTCCCTATGCTTTGATTTTGGAGCCTTCCCTTCTGTCCACAAGAGCTTATCTATTACTGTCGTCAAGTATTCATGATTTTATCAAGACTTATCCTTTTATGCTATGGCTATGTTTGTTTGTTTTGATATTGATCTAATATTTTGAGTCACAAGCTAACCTTTTGACTTGACCTTGCAGTAGTCATGGCCTCCCTACAGAAACTACGCAATCTTGGAAGGCAAGCTAACCTTGATGATGGAAGCTGCGCAATCCAGAATGGAAGCTCAGCCTTGAGCTTCAGAATTGTGCAGTCATGAATGGAAACCCAACACAAAGCTCAGAAAATGTGCAATCCATACCTCGTGCTAAAAAACTGCGCAATGCATTGAGCCAGGAAGTTTCCCAGTTCCCTGGAATTACGCAATCTTCCTTGGCAGTGTGCATGAAGTTTCCTGAAAAAAGAAAAAAGAAAAAAAGCGAAAAATAAATCTCTCAAAAGTAGGGATTCATCATTAGTTTCCTGAAGGTGGCATAGTCGCTATTTTTAGAATTTTCCGCCAAGTGTTGTTTTTTCCTTGATTTTAGGCATGCACGTCATAAACCTTAATCCACCCAAATATATTTAATTGATGCCTCTAGAGATAATTTATACATCCGATCTTGGAGCTCTATCATTCCTAGGGAGATCAAGGAACCTTCAGTGGAGTTTGTGTCGCTTTTTTGAGTGAGTTTTGCTTTTATCTTCTTTTGCCGCTTTTTTTGTCGCTTTTTGTCGTTTTGCTTCAATGAGTGTTATTTTACTTTTTTATCTTCATGGTTGCTGGATTTTTGACTTATATTAGCTTATAGAAATGTTGATTTAGTTTTTCATTCACCTTGCATAAGTGTCACATCAATTTTCTTATTTTTGCACACTAGTGATCACCGTTTCAGTGACTCTCCTTGCATATTTGTTTTTCCTTTTGTTTGTTGAGTTTCTGCACTTGATTCACATTGATCTATCCATACTTAGTTAGATCTACACTTTAACTTTCATTATCACTTAAATCTGCTTGTTTCCTACACCCTCACTGGGCAGATCTACACTTCACCTAGCCATACACAACCTTGCCCAACTGGGATATATGCAAGTCCAAGGCTCAAGTTGAGAGCTTAGCCTTTGAGACTATGCAATGTGAAGTACAAGCTGGCCCAACTATGCATTGCGTAGTCCTAGGGCTCAGTGCTACCACCTTGGCCACTTAGACTTTGCAATGCGTTGTCTCTCCCTGTCACTGCCTAGACTGAACTATGCATTGCGCAGTCTCAAGCCTTAGGTTTCATCACTGGCTTCTGAGATTGTGCAATGCGCAATTCCCTCAACCAATTTCCCTCCATTGCTCATGAGAATTGTGCAATCTCTCTCATCAGTTTGTGTGTTTTCTTCCTGATATTGCTTTGAAAGTTGATTTGCAAAATCTAATGCAATCTTGCCATGCATGCATTTTCGTCCTGTAGGTATCACAGTTGTAGAGGACTTCTCTCCAACAGTCATTGTTATCATGGCACCCAAGAGAGCTTCTTCAAAAGATACCACAAAAAGGAGTATCGAGGAAGAAATTAAGTGTATACAAGTAAGCTTTCCAGTATATTTAGACACTCAACTGTTTGTGGAAAAGGAATAAGATCTTACATGGAAGAAAGTGAACGAAGCTTTTTAAGTAAAGAGCTTCCAAGAAAATCTAGAGGACAGACAGGTATACATTAATGTTCAACGGTCGAGATAACAGAGGTTTGCATGCATATATCTATCCTTCCCATGTGTAAATGTTATCAACTGGATTGTTTCACATATTGATGTGAATACTATTACTTTCAGCAATGCCAGTAGACATATGCTTGCTACTTTTCTGACAGCATATCACTGTCTTATGTACCATTTTCTTGAGCTAGAAACACTTAGGGATTCATAATTCTATGCCACCAACAACTACGTGGGCATGAAAGTTGTTGTTAAAAGCTGGGTGAAAGAGACATCAAAGTTTCGACTGACACCCACCAATACTTATAAGAAAAAAATCTCTTAGGAGGCCTATCAATTGTTGATCGTCCTAGTTTGCGAAATCTATGGTCAATAGAGCATAGAGACCTTTCATGAAGGGTGGGCAATATTATTGAACCAAGTTGTGAACGAGGGAAGTCGTTCGACTTGTCAAACTTGTTGGATCGAAAGTTAAGTATCTATGTAGTCAACGCCCAAAATCATCCCATGGGCGGGTAAGAAATATTTTACATGCCTTCATATCCACTAGATGCAATCTGTGTATATAATCCATTCCTTGACATGAATTGGAATTGGACACCTCAAGATCCTGCCATGCACATCCACTGCAAACTGCTCTCAGATTGCATTCATCAAGGAGTAATGGAAAAGCTAATTGGCCACTTCCTCATTCTGATATACAATATGATCTTTGAGGAAGAACCACATTGGCCAACTCTTCCTATGTAAATTGGATTGTACGAGATGAAGAACCTGAAGGTTGCGGATACCGAAGGAAAGGCGATAGAGAAGTTTGAATTCAATACTTGGGACTTTAATATGTACGATCCCCATGGTATTTGCAAATACCACTGTGCGAGAATTCACTTCGAGTGGCTAAATGGGACACTTCATTGGCCGAAGGAGAACCCATGGAAGAATTGTTATAATGCCTCCAAGTCTTGCGAGCTGGTTAGTTTTGCAGGACCTTCACAGGTGACTCCACAAAAGGAAGGTACTCTGGAAGCGATTCCTGCAGAAGGGAGCAACCCCGCATAGGATAAGGGAAAGAGAAAGGTTGTGATACAAATTTAAACAAGAACGCAAAAAATTACAAATATAACCATAAATATAGAGATGCAGTAGAAATAACACTTCATTTCATTAATATCAAATACTGAAGTATGCTTACAAACAGAATGGAAATAAGACTAGCTCGGGCGATGGTAGCTTATCTCTGAGAAGATATGTGGCAGCTACATGCCTCTGAACTGTGTTACAATAAGGCTCAAAGGACTATTTATTCTTGAGAAACAATGGAAAACCCTAAAAATCCAAAAACCTAACCCTAGGAGATGAAGCACCAAACTATGGGCCCCGTTTGTGTAAATTGGTACATTAACTTCCCGGGGTCATAACTTTGGCATACGATCTCTGTTTGACGCGCACAATACCTCGTTAGAAAGATATATCCTAGGACTACAAATTTCGAGTGGTAAACATTGGTTGGAACCGTTATTGGCCTATGCTTTCCCAAAAATATGTCGTTTAGGGCCTCAAAACGGCTCCCGAAGTTCAGGACCCGAAAAACTGCCACAAATAGTAAATTATGCTAAGAATAAGGAAACTAAAAAACTGAAAGAAACAATGGTGGGGGTCCAAGTGGAATAGGCAGGTGGCCACCAATATCCACCTAGATCATTCCTCCCCCCTTAGGAAGCAATGGTCCACATTGCCTTGAGTTCCTCCATGAGATGAGGAAACTTTTGCTGAACTTGGTCCCTAGTGAGCTACTTGCCTTGGTGAAGGAATTGGCCTACTTTGACAACTTGATATACTTGGACCCTTTGTTTTCGAGTGTTCTTGATCTGTGTGCTCATGATCCGATCATTTGCGGCTTGTTCCATGCAGTCTGGATTTAACTCTATAGGTGTGAGTTGTTCTTCAATGTCTGATGTGTCCATCAATGGTAGGAAGTATGGTCGATGGTGGTCTACGTTAAACATTGGGTGCAAGCCAAGGGATGGGGGAATGTTGAGCTCAAATGCATTGTCTCCCACAGCCTTTGTAATGGTTTAAGGACCATATCAGAGTGGTCTAAGTTTCTGATAAGCTCCGTAAGGCATTCCTTCTGCAAATGCAACCAGAATTTGTCGCCCATCTGAAACTTGTGTGGCACCCGACGTTGATAATGTCACTGCTTGTACATGGCATTTTATTTTTCCAGAATGTCGTGGACTTGCTGGCAGATGTGTTAGATGTGCTTAATGAAGTTGTTTGCCTTATCAGCTTAAGACTAGACGTGAGTCGAATTTGCCTGAGTAGCTGCAAATGGTATGACCACATCAATGGGACATAGTGGCTAGAATCCCAAAACCACCTGAAAAGGGTTGTGGCCAGTCGAGCTGTGGAGAGCTCGATTATAGCTATGTTGGACATAGGGGAGGCTCTCATCCCATGTGCGTGGATGCTTTTAGTTGTACATGCGCAGAATGTGTACGATCATCTTGTTGATGACCTTTGTCTAGCTATCAGTTTGGGGATGGAAAGTTGTGGACTTAGTGAGCTTGGTGTCCAACATCGACTAGAGACTGGACCAAAATGTACTAAGGAACCTACTGTCTTAATCTAAGATGATATACTATGGGATCCCAAAGTGTACCCAAACTCGTTCAAAGAAGAGTTTAGCAGTGGCTTCTACTGTGACATTCTTCTTGCAAGCCACCATAATGGCTATCTTCGAGAATTTGTCGACGACCACAAAAACACAACCATTTCCATGCTTAGTAGAAGGAAAGCCCGACATGTAATCCATGGAGATGGATTCCCAAGGTCGACTGGGGGTAGGCAACGGAGTATAGAGGCCTTGCTTCTTGATGATCAGTTTGGCAATGGCGTAGGCAGTGCAGGATCTGATGTACTTCCCGACATCTTGTCGAAGATTCAGCCAATAGAAATACTTCTGCAGTAATGCCACCATTTTCGCGACCCAAAAATGCCCAACGACTCGACTGTAGTGCACTTGCCAAATAATATTGGCACGTTCGCTTGAAGGAACACAAAGGTGTCCCAGGTGGTATATCAGTGCATCCTGGAGGTGAAAATATGGAACTTGATGACCCTCCAAGAGTGTCTGGTATGTGTGGCCGAAATATGGGTTTCTTTTGTAGAGAAGTGGCCAATCAAAAGTCTTGTGCCCACAAGAGTTGAGCACGGTGGTTAACGCCATGATCGGTGGTCGATTGAGGCAGTCTGCAACATTATTGGTGCTGCCCTTCTTGTACTTGATATTCAAATGGAATTGTTGCAGGTATGTGGACCACTTCTGATGGTGATCATTCTGCAACTTCCCTTGTGTCTGTATGAACTACAGTGGTCGGTGGTCTGTGTGGATGACCATTTCCTTCCCCAAAATGTAATGCTTCCATTTTTGGCAGGCCTGCACAATGGAATACATTACTTTGTCAAAAGTGGGATACTCCCGGACTGTGTGTGAAAGTGTCTCACTGTGATATGCCACTAGATGCCCCTGTTGAGTAAGGACTACCCAAATAGCATAGTTAGAGGCATTTGTCTCGATCTCAAATGGTTGTTGCAAGTCTGGTAATGTGAGAACTAGTGCAGAGCAGAGGCGATGTTTCAACTCTACGAATACCTTCTGTTGAGATTCAGACCAAAAGAATTTTGCTTTCGCTCCTCCCGTTGTGACTTGACTCAAGGGCCAAGTGATATGAGAGAACCCCAACACGAACCCGCAGTAGAAATTGGCAAGACACAAAAAGCTGTAGAGCTCTGTCAGAGTGGTTGGGGCTGGCCAATGCTAAATTAATTGGATCTTGGTTGGATCCACATGCACCCCGTATTCATCAATAATGTATCCTAGATACTGAACCTGAGTCATGCCAAAAGTGAATTTCTCCAAATTGGCACACAACTTGTGTTGTCACAGTGTTTGGAGAATCTGTCGGATGTGGTGGAGGTGCTCTTCCCAACTCTAGTTAAAAATTAGGATGTCATCCAAGTATACCACTACAAATAAGTTGGTGAATGGTGACAAGATGTCATCCATTAGCCTCATGAAGGTTGCAGGAGCATTTATCAACCCGAAAGGCACAACGAGCCATTCGAAAAGGCCCTCCTTGGCTTTGACGGTAGTCTTCCACACATCGAAGGGTTCAATTGGTACCTGGTGATATACAAACTTCAAGTCGATCTTGCTGAAATATTTTCCCCCCTTGAGATGGTCAAGAACGTCATTAATCCGTGGGATTGGTTACCTATTCCAGACAACGATCTTGTTCAGCACTCGATAGTCAATACATAGTCTCCAAGTCCCATCCTTCTTTTGTACCAACACAATCGGTCTCCCACGGGGAAATGAACTCGACCGGATGTGACCTTTCTACAACAACTCCTGAATCTGCCTCTTGATTTCGTCGTTCTCCAGAACAGAGCATTTCAGATTTTCCATTAGAATTCCTTGCCTCAGTTTGTGAGCTAGATTCACCTTTAACAGTTTCATGAAAACTAAGACCAGGTTTGATGGCAAGAGACCTTTGAATACTAAGAATATTATCCAAAATATTAGTACTATCTTGAAATCGTAAAAGTTTATCTTTTTCTTCTAATTTACCTTTTAGGATATTTACCTCAACCTGATATTTCTCTTCCTTTTCCAGATACTACTTCTTCATGATTTCTTCAACTTTTCTTCCTTCTTCCACTTGTTTCCTTAATTTGAGAACCTCATTTTCTTGTTCGTCAAATTCTTGAAGTAGTTCTTCATTCTGCTTATTTGAATTTTCAAGATCTTCTTTTAGAGAGACGACCACAGCTTCAAGACCTTCACAGTAACTGGTTCTTTCTTTTAGTTCCTTGGTTGTTGTATCCTTTTCATTCACTTCATTTCTTAATGATGTTACTTCATCCTGCAGCCTTTGACATTGATCTTCCTTTTCCTTGAACTGCTTCCTTATTTTGTTTCCTTCCTCCAACTGAGTTTTTAACCTGGTAACCTCTTCTTTGTAGGTACACTCCCTTTTGTCAAATAGATCTTGTTGATCTCTAATTTTATCTATGAGCCTTTTAACTTCTGTCTCTATTAGATTTCTTTCACTTTCACCCATAAGAGAAAATTCAGTTGTTTCACTGTCACATTCATTATCTTCAATATTGCATGAACAGAGAAATGTATCACCAGAGGACCAAAAATTAGTACCTAATAATTATTTTTCTTGTTCATCTTCAATCTGAGGTGATTCTGAATCTGAATAATTGCTTCCACCTAATAGCCAATTGTCTCTCATGCTGTCACTATTCCTTTGAGATGTCTTCTTCTTCTGAGCTGCTTTCATCTTTTGCTTCTTTCCCATTGTTACCACAAATCTCCTTCAAGCGATCAAGATTCTACCAAAGGACCAGCTCTGATACCAATTGTGGGAAAAATACTGAGAGGGGGGGTGAATCAATATTTACAAATCAATAAATTTTTACATTTCATATTAAGATTTCTATACATGACTTTACTAAACAGAACTTACGTGTGTACGCGACTGTTCTTAAGGCTATTAGCGTATATCTAGTGAACTTATGATTCATTTAATCCATCATATGTTTGTCTTCAGCTAATGCATTAGTACTTTATTAAACATTATATAAACAGTAACCATCTGTTGTAATAAAAAAATAAAATATCACACATAAGCAACACACATGAACACCAAGATTTAAGGTGGATACCCAATGCGCAAGAAAACCACCTGCTACTGTCATCTCTATCTTCTTTTTAATATAAAGAAAATACTATTTACAATCTTGTACTGGCACTGACTCATACCAGTATGCATGCACCCACCTGTAGAAGGCTATAACCTTCTCTTGTTCTCCAACTTCTACTAGAAGGGAGCTCCAACCCTCTAGCTCTTGTACTAATTGATATGTTTACCACTACGTAGGCGTCGACCTACAGAAGGCTACGACCTTCACTCATTCTCCAGCTGCTACTGGAAGGGAGCTCCAACCCCCTAGCTCTTGTACTGGCTGATATGTTTACCATTACGTAGGCGCTGGCCTATAGAAGGCTACCACCTTCACTCTTTCTCCAGGGACCATGTTTCATCAAATTTTCACACTGGATACATCAGTAACATTGAAGCTCAAAATCACTCACCACATCAATACAACCATTAAATACAACTGCATCAACCAATCACTAAACCCATCAACTCTGAAGCAAAACATAATCAATCAATCTGAACAGTTAGATCACTGTCACCAGAACATAGAGCTCAAACCAGAATACTGCATCAACAACCAGAACCCACTACAACCTCAAAAATCATATGTCAAAATGTATACGCTACTTTTTGTAACCCAACCTGCATATACCTCTAAATATACTAAATCATAAAACTTCTAAACCAAAATTGTACTAACCAAAGACATTCTGAAGATCCACTGTCATATTACAAATTTTTAAATAGATAGCAACAAATATCACCCATCCTACTCAATCAATCAGTCACCCAGACTCAATCTCCTTATACAGTCAATTTAACTTTATATCTAATGAAGACATCATTGACAAACAACAGTAAAAGAGCAACATTGATAAGATAGATCAGTCATTTATGACTGACAAGCCCTTCCTCTGTATACGCTACTTGAAAGTGTTGAATCCGCATGTATATGCACCTTCACCGAGGCGAACCTGCGTATAGATCTGCAAACACTGACTTATAACTTCGAAGCTTTTCAAGACTTTAGATATACCTAGATCATATCATTTAAATGATAAAACATGTGTTAACACTCAGATCTATCCTATCCATAATCAGATCATACAATGATAAGCAATTTCAGGTCGCATGATCCTGATCCATCATTAGATCTCATCCATCATCAAACACTTAGATGCATACTTAGTTCAGATCAAGCAAATCATCAAAAACCCATCAAATGCATATTTTCTTTTGATATAACTCTTCATAAGATTTCCATCACTTGCACACACTCACACTTTGATCTTCACATCCTTATATAGGTTTAGCCTTTTCAATACCTCGGGTCAAAACCATAGTTATGCCGATGGTATTCATTGACGGGATCAATATTCTTTGTCGCGCTCATTACTATGGACCAATACCATGGTAGGAACCCCTGGTATTCTTTAACCTTAATTTTCCATCCCATATGTGTTTTTCCTTCTGTGAAACTGTGTGCATACGTATATGCGTCTTTTATTCTTTGTACTTGCGTGTATACGCTACTTGGACTAGGTGAAACAACGTATACAACTGAAAAAAATTTGTTTCCTCAACTTCTTGATTCTGATCTATAATATTTTGTCTCATCATCCTGTTCTTCTATGCTATTACTTTGTTACCTATGAATTGACCTATTACACTGTGTGTTTCCATCATACATCACTTCTGAACTGATTCCTCTAAAATGCCTTGCATTTTGTCACATCTGTAAACAAAACTGTCATGTATTCTGTGACATCTTGTTTATAC